>CM067369.1:98333508-99533508 GCA_034401795.1 Chaetoderma sp. LZ-2023a | reverse complement strand
AGAAAAATTATCATGTGTACTTATCCCAATATAGTTATTTTACTGTTGCATGCCTACGGTGTGTACATGAAGATACGGTGGCTGATTCCCATTGATTTCAGCACCGTTGTCTTAAGTTAAAGATACATTTAGTTGTACCGTCTATTTTTGTGTACCGAATATGGCCTAGACTAACTTTTAGTTATAAGGCCAAAACATATATCTCTTTAGGCTGCAAACGGCGTAGCACCAAATGTCTTTAACGAATACGTCTTCCTGGCGAGGATGCTCGGTACCGTTGCCGATACCCCATGGAGCATCTCTCCTCAGCCCGACAGGTGCAACATGTTGTCTGGTGGTAGTTTCAGAGCCGCAAAGCGATCCCTCTACATACCGCATCACAACCACAAATAACAATACATGGATAAATCACATTGACAGAAGCATGTTTAGAAAGTGGATTTTAGCTTACTTACGGTGGGGAGTAAGAAACGTATTTCCATCTATGCTGACTATCCCATAGGGAATGGTGAGCTCTAAGGTTTCACCCGGTCACCGTTATGAGTTAGATGGTGATCCGTGTTTCTATCCATCACCTAGGTTTCGAGTACGGATCGTATGAGATCCGTACCTTGGCATTACCATTTAGCTGCTTTAGGTTTGGAGAAAGTTGCCTTAAGAACCCTGCTGGGATGGCAACGGTGTTGCAGTATTTATATTTTCACAGTGTTTCCTACTTTGGCATAAAAAGTCTTGCTTAATAGGTATCTGAAGATACGCAGGTTATGTATGTGAACGGCAAATTGATTCTGGCCAGCCAGAAACCCGCTGTAGTTTCTTTGAGACAGTCCTAAACCTTCTGACTGTGGGAATTCGAACAATTATTTTTGTCAGACGGCCAGAGAAGCGTGTTCAAATGCAGTTACTCTCTATTTTAATTTAAGAGGCCTTACTATGGATGGCAAACTATGAAAATCAGTGGTACCGTTTATACAACGGTCTTATTGACCGTGAAGAAGAGTTTTTAATAACAATTCTCCGTTTGAAGAGTAACCCTTCTTGGCTACCTTAAAAACCTGTCCTATCGAGCTATCATAGTTCTAGGTTTAACGGTAGCATGTCATGTTCTCTGGCGAAAGAATGAGCAGCGACCTTAATGTGAAGAGAAAATACGGTGATGCATTTATTGTTGATGTATAGTGTAACCTAGGTGTACTGTGGTCCAAATATTTTTGTAGTTTTTACTGCTAACTAACAATATTGGCAGAATTCCTGATTACATATATATATAAACAGCACCGTGGGTCGAATCGACCCTATATTCCTAATGTTTATTTGATGACACTGTTTACAATACATAACATTATGAACAATATTGTCTTAAAGCGGAGGTCGCATCCGACCTTACGGTACCATTTAGGGCGGTACTATATTTGTTATTAATAGCGGTATACATAACTAAGATATCTTTCTATGTGTGGTGCACCTATTAGTCACCAGTGCAGTTTAAACGTCACAAGTAGTCTTTGGACTGCTTTCTTGCGTTATGAGTTGAGGCACGGTGGAGCTGTCGCCTGGAGAATTACTGCAGGATGCTGGCCGTAATGTTTCTTACTCGAAAACAGCGAAGAATAAAACTAATTTTGGTGGCTAACAGGTCCTTATGTATAGCACATACTGAATAGTTCACCGTAATACCGTTATGCTGTTTGTGCTTTAAGAGTGACGGGTGTCTCCATTGTGTGGAGACAGTAAGTACATATTATGTTAAATTATTTTCTCGGCACAGGAAGATCTATGCCGTCTAGCTCTTACGGCATGTAGCGCAATGCCCTTGTCTGGACTCTGGTCTAAGCAAAAATTTAATGACGCTGGATACGTCCATTGTTTTCTACCACCATTTCTGTAGTGGCACGGCAAGTCTGGCGAGACATGCAAAAAACACCACCATTCTTACATACTAATTTAGATGGTAAGGACCAAAAGTCTTACACAACAGTGAAAGCACCACTGGTGACGGTGGTCAAAATCAAGAGCCTTCTTTTAATTTAGGTAGTTACTCCTGTTGATCTAAAAGGAGTATACAAAAACTTGGTGCGGTGCAGAGCGCGGCTGTCCGGAGAGGGAAGTTGACCGTAATAAGCTGCGTTGGTGCAGATTGCAGAACACGAGCTCTACGCAGTAGGCAGATAGTGAGAATGCTACCACTCGGACCGAGTCCGCCTCCCTTCTATCAGAGTTTGGTTTTGAGAACGCCTTTTATACTTGGTGAGAGGCTGTGCCAGCCTGCACACCCAATCAGAGCGTGTGTTGTGGGCGAGGCAAGGTATCTAGAAAAATAGTCCCTGGCTTTCTCTCGTTCAAGCACACGCTTGGGCGATGTCTATGTTTAGTTGGAGCTCCCAAAGAGTCCGTTTTAATTTTTGCCATATCTTCGCCAGATCTGAACTGTTTTAATTTCTGTTCAGTGTGTTAAATTCCTCATTCAATTCTGATATTAATACATACGAAAATCTGTGAGGACGGTCCCATATTATGGAATTGCGATACTATGAGCAAGTATATACGTAAGTTGCCAGTCTCCACCGGCTAACGCATCAATGTTTGTTTACCTCTCATGGCCGTGCATGCGCGTAGGGGGATCTCACGGACTCCTATCCTATTCTGTTCTCCTTCTGGAATGGCCGTTTATGTGTGGGCCATATATGGCCAGCGGTAGGGTGAGCATGGACTATCCCGGACCGTGCCATCCTTTACGCACCAGACGGTGATCCGTGCTACACCTGAAGGCTTTAAAGAGCACATTATCAGGCTATGGTCTGGATGTCACCTTTGGAGAACGACCCACCTGCTTTTGATGCTGTACATTATGGATTGACATGCAATGATATTAAACAGTCACTCTTACCTCTCACTTAGCCACCAGATCTATTAGCAAAACCACTTGATGAATTTCGGATGATAAGGTGTAGATGTTCCTCTACCCAACTATGTTCAAGAGCAAGATGTGGTTGCTCTGTTGCTCACATCTCTTACTCTGTTTTGTAATTGTTCTGTATGAATTGACATGCACTGCTATTGAACAGTCACACTTACCTCTCACTTAGCCACCAAATCTATTAGCAAAACCACTTGATGTATTTCGTATGATAAGGTGTAGAAGATGTTCTTCTCCCCAACTATGTTCAAGTGCAAGATGTGGTTGCTCTGTTGCTCAAATCCTATGTTCTGTTTTGTAATGGCCATGTGTCTGATAACTGCATGATTGAACGTACTAGATAAACGGGGACACAATACGACTGGCTGTTTTAATGAGCCAAACATAGCACTATTGCAAAAATAGATTATTGTTTGCTTCCAAATAGTTATCTTTGTCAATAAGGAATTAGTCTCTTGAGATTTCTAAAGCCATATGCAACAACAGTTCCCAGTCAAATTAGTTTGAAAATATTCAGCAGGCTAGCTGTATAGTTACCATGAAATTGAAATTCTGGGAATTCATGATTCAGCATATAAAAATCGGTCACAAAAAGTGCAAACCGTGTTCAGAGCTTAGCTAGAGATGGGCGGCGTATAGCTAAAAGTGGATTCATCCATTAGGTTAGGTCTACATCTCCACTCATATAATAGGTGCGACACGCTGATCTGCTTCATGGCGCATGAGAAAATAAAACATAATATGTCCAATACTTGACAGCATAACTACAGGCTGGTTACCCGTTTCCCACACGAAATAAACAACTTTAATCAATGGATCCCTGAATTCAGAATCTCATTTTCAAGGTAATTATACAGGTAAACTGTTGAATATTTCGAAACTAATCTGACTGGAACCTGCTCCTGCTATAAGCTGCAACAACCAGCTGGCTAATTCGTTTCAAAATATTCAACAAAATACGTATGATATTGTAAAGTATTTTTGGCGTTTGGTCGTTCGTGTTCAAATGGCTAAAGGACAGGGTTGTCTCGGAAGATGGCGCCTCTCTACTGTTAGTCATGTCTTCGATGGAAATGTGTCAGTCCGTACAGTAAACCATCCGTCAATGGAGGAATACAGTTTATCCATCAAAATAACCCACTTTAATCATTTGATCCCTGAATTCAGAATCTCATTTTCAAGCTAATTTTACAGGTAACCTGTTGAATATTTTGAAACTAATCTGACTGGAAGCTCCTCCTGCTATAAGATGCAACAGCTCGCAGGCTAATTAGTTTCAAAATATTCGACACAACACTTATGATATGGTAACGGATTTTTGGTGTTTGGCCTTTCGCGTTCGAATGGCTAAGGGGCAGGGTTGTCTCGGAAAAATACGGTTCGTCATGTTTTCCATGGAAACTTGTCAGTCCCTATAGCACACCATCCGATTAAAAGGGATTTAGCGATCCCAACACTGGCAAGGCGTAGGTGGAGCTTATCTGAAAATGGGCGCTGGCATAACTAAAACTCAATTCCTAAATGATGAGGTACATTGCTTCATTTAATCAATTTCCTACCATCTGTATGGCTGCATTCTTGAAGATACACCGAATCTCGAAGGGTGTAGGCCCTAAATATACCTTGGATTCATATAGAAGAAAACAAATTTCTCACCATAAACTTCCTAGATATGATCTTTCCATAAAATGCTCTACCGGACCAAGATATGCCATCGAAGAAAATTAAAAATCTGCAGGGATTTACACATGTCGGGGAGCATGGCTGGCTGGACTGGAGAATGGACAGAAGGTGAAAAGATAAGATGCTTCTTCCAAACTTCAGAATCTATTCAACATAGCTGTACAATTTCATTAATATTATCTAAGGAGATCATACAACGAAAACCATAAATTCTCATAGGACCCAAGTTCGAGACGAGGGATAGACCGCCTATAGTCGTCTCTTTGTGTAGTCTATTGTGAGAACTGGGTAGATTTGATAAATATGTCTCCGGCGCAAGTCTGGCTGAAGTGGCTAGACAAACAGATCCATGACCTGCACATATCCACACAATTCTGACAACGTATCTATTCGGGTTGGTAATATTTCTCGGCCTATTAGCATCAACTCACAATGGTGCAGCGAGTTCTTGGTCCGATCACAAATGTCATATTGGATAGAATTGGAATTTAATAGGAACATAAATCCATGATCTCCAATTGATTGAGTACATCTGTAGCACGAAGTGTCAAAGATGCCATAGATTCTAAGCTCATCTCGCCATAAATAAGCGTCCTATAAACCGTGCTGATGCAACTTTTCTGCTGGAAAACTTTGCTAGTAAATTCCCGATTTAAATCTACTAAAATAGTCTTCTCTTGGTCTGAAAATTGGCATTTACTGAGGAAAACCTTTAATTCCTTGTAGAATCCTGACCATTAAAGTCTTCATTGATATGAGGAGCATTTTGAGCGCTTTGGGGTGCCACTGGCACAAGAGAGGTTACGACATTGTTTGACCTTCAAATAAACTTGGAAGCGAAAAGAAAAGTTTCCACCAAAATTGCATGAATAATATATATTAGAACATGATTTTACATAGTTTGAAGAGTTAGCAGCAGATACATGATGAACCCTTATTTTGAAAATACGTCCTCACACTAATTATCTTTTACATCTCTGGAATTCTCTGCGAGACACACTCTGGCGCAGTAGTTATTCGGATGGCTAAAATTTATAAACCTATTATCGCTAACTCGAAACGGAGCAAGGAGTTCCCGACTACAGCACAGATTTCATGCTCGGCAGAAGTGTAATTTAATAAGAACATAAATCCACGATCTGCGATTGATGAAGTACATCTCTACCACAAACTGACTAAGATGAGAAATATTCATAGTTCTCCATAACTGAGAATAGATGGATCCATTGCTAGCTATGCACCGCTCATTTCTGTCTTAGCCCCGCTCACGTTTTACTCGTATTGCGCTCGAGCGAACTCTGAATTCCTTGAATACTAATATCAAGATAACAATACAGGTAAGCGGTTAAATACTTTGAAGCTAATTTGACTGGGCGCTATTGCGTTTCGGCTCCTGAAGAAGTCTCTTCATCTTGGGGAACAAAATATCAGAGGTTGAGAGGTCAAAGTTCAAGATCATCGGGAAGTAAGGATGAACGGTTTAATTATTAAGCGAACTATTGTATAGATAGGGATTTCTGATCCGAAAGCAGATATGACACAAACGCAAATATTTGAATTACACTTTCATCGTGTTAAGCCACAAGCGTACCGCTGTAAAGAATTATCAGTTGTCCTCAAAGACGTGTCATATCCACAGAGATGATTGTTACTGGTCAGAACAATCAATGAAAATCTGGACACGTTTCTTCAGTCATAAATCTCAGAGTTAACGATACAAATCTTAATGTGTCACATGGCAGGGCATTACCACTCCACACGACTATCTTCCACAGCCAGCTGTAAAGCAACATGTGCAGTGGCATCTAACAGTTTAATCGTCTGAGTCACACGGCAAGATACTACCACTCTACACGTTTGTAGCCCACAACCAGCTGTAATGCAATATATGCTAGTGGCATCTAACAGTTTACTCGTCTGAGTCACATGTCAGGACAATGCCACTCCACACGTAAATTGCCTGCAACCAGATACAAAGCAAAATATGCTAGTGACATCTAACAGTTTACTCGTGTGAGTCACATGGCATGACATTACCACTCCACACGTCTATCTCCCACAACCAGCTGTAATGCAACATATGCTAGTGGCATCTAACAGTTTACTTGTCTGAGTCACATGTCAGGATATTACTACTTCCCGTGTCTATCTCTCACAACCAGCCATAAAGCAACATATGCAGTGGCGGCTAACTGTTTACTCGTCTGACTGCTGAGTTTTTGCTGACGACATATTCCAGGAGGTATTTTCAGTCAAATTGTTTTCAAAATATTCTGCAAGTTAAGATTTTTGCTCATTAAGATTAATGGCTAGTGGCTTGCAGCAGCGATACAGCTTTTTGATTTATTGGAACGTGATGCTGGTTAGCAATATAGCAGATAAAATGTCGGTTCCACCTGCTTAACAGCATCTATCGTTTGCTCTTTCCTCAGGTTCTACGAAATGATTAAATGATTTTCATTTCGATAATAAAGTCTTCAAAATGGATATTCATCTGTCGATATACTTTAGCGCCAATGTTAAAAAAAGGATGAATCCAGTTTTAACTATGCTCGACCATCTCTAGCTAAGCTCCGCCCACGGTTTGCAGGTTTTGGGATCGATCGAATCCCAGTTACCAGAATGTATACAGGTAACCTGTTGAATATTTTGAAACTTAGTTTCAAATTATTCAACAGAATGTTCATAATATAGTAATACGATTCGTACAACATGGCGGACTCTTAAACGTTTATAACAGACTAAGATATGTCATTCATGACGTACTTGATTATGACGTCAACCTACATGTGACGTGGTTAATTATGAAAAACTGGTTTCCACTATTAATATTGCACACATAGTGTAGTATCCACATATGCAAATTTTTTTTAATGAAACGTGTGACCCCTCCTGAAGAAAATATGGCATATCTAAATCAATTCGCTCATCTGACCGACAGTAACCTAGGGCATCCTCAAGTACACTGCCTGTAAAATGAGTAAATTAGTTTAGAATGATTTTTACATTTGGGTTATATCACTAACGACATTTGCTTGCTACCGGGGTATCAACCAATGCTGTCTAATACGCTGTCTTGCAACCACTATCTGTGTCTTTAGACTATATGTCGACGCATCGGTCACTGGTATTGTTACCATGATGATATCAGACGGGTAGGGGTGAGATATGTGGCCCTGGTCAGCCCGTTTCGTTCCAAAGAAATGTCTGTTGCAATTAACCATATTTCCATTTCAATCAGACCAGTTACAATAATTTCTTGTATCTATGTTGATAAAATGATGCAGTTCACTCATCGGTGTGTGCTTTTTGATCCACATGTTGTATCCAGTAAAGAATATACTCGAATGCTATTTACATGACCCCATTTGAATCATACCAAATGTCCTGTTAATCTGGCGTCAAACCGAGTCTTAAAATGCTCATAATGTTCCTCATGTCAATTAACCCTTTAATGATCATTATTGTTCATGAAAAGTATAACTGTTGCAGGAAAAGTAGTACCAGTGAAATATTAAAAAAGTGCTTTCTATTTTTCTGCAATTTCATATTCCTAAAAACCAATACAGCTGTTATGTTGGCCGGATTGACCATTAAAGTGATAAGCCAGTGCCCGTTTGCAAACCGAAAGAAGACTATATTTTTTAGGATCTACCACTGCAAGAACTAGCTCCGTTACCACGCTAGTCATTTCAATGGTAAATTTAGAACCACACTCGTCTCTTGACCTGCAAATGGATGTTTCTTAATACGACTGCAGTCACTGCAGTGCAGTTCTCGTTTTCTGTGGCCTGACCATTAAATGGTGAAGTTAACACAACAGGAATTAAAGGTATGTTATGGTGTGGTCTTGACGGATGGCAATGCGAACGAACAGGCCTAGGAAAACGTCTAAGACACGATCTGCTTCTTGTGTGTATGCGCCGGGTCACTGCTGTGCGTAACCCCGTAATAGAAGGTTTCTTATAAGGCAGGACATGGCCACGTACACGTGCTGCCACTGACCGTGTAGACACGTTTAGGATGTACATACTATCTTTTCACGACTTCTTCCTTGAACAAGTGCATATGATCACAATGGCAACAGGGATATTTTCTACCAGTGGGAAGCCCTCTATTCCCGTTTTCTGTGGATAACATTCACGAGAGTATTTAGGAAACAGGCAGCTGAGGGACTGACACCGAACATAGGCTACTATTTCTAAGAACCATATACTTAGCCACGCCATTGAAAGCCTGGCTCCCTCGTGCAGATGCCGCTGGAGCTCACACACTCGCTTCGGCGACCTCTGACAGAGGGCGATTCAAAGCCACTGACCATTCGTCAAAAGATAATGAGATGCAGAGCTGACTAGTATAAACGGAATCGATTCTGCCATGAACAAGACCGATCTTCCATCAGATTTAGTGCTGTCGGTTCAGCAAAGATCTTGTCGATGGTCTGTCATGGTTTCTCCTCCACTGTGGTACGGCCAGTGTGATCTCACCATGGAACCTTTTTCATTTTGACCGCTCGCCATCATCAACAACTACAAAGCCATCTTCGCTCGATCTACAACAGTTTTAGCGGACGCTGACGGACCAGTGGTCAAATTCACATGCTAAATTATAACACCTTCCCCTAGGACTCCTCTCATCTCCTTGTCCTAATTTTTGGACATCCTGTGCACGAAACTTTGCATTTCCGCCTGACATGGAAGAACAGAACTTAACCTGTGTAATCTTCATGTACGAGCCAGCGTACATCCGCCTTCCCAGAATACTTGTAACTGCTCGTGGAAACCATTTTATCTTGAGCCTACTGCAGAAAAAGAAGGAACTCTGAATTTGGTACCAGGCTCCGACTGAGTTCCGCCCATGTGTCGCTCCACACCACTGCCTTAAAAAGAACTTCCTGATGGGACATCACATGGAACAGCATTTTACCACCCAGTTTCTCTGTCTGCAATTTGGCTAAAATTCCCCCCTCCTCTGCAACTCTTGGTGAACGACCTCCCACGATCCTCTTGCATCTGTTCTCTCACGATGATCTGCAAGAGCCTTTTCCCGCCTAGAAGACGTTCTGATTTCGTCTCAATGGGATTGCGATCTTTGGCCGCCAAGGAGTAAGACAAAGCGGGACGGTGTGCCTTGGAATGCCTACCAACGCTGGTTCGAAGCCAGCGACGTCCGCAAGTGCAAAACCTAGACCCCGCTCTCGTGGGAAAACTGTGACGAACTACTTTTCCCACCTCCACTAGGACTTTGAAAGAGCAAGTGCTCTAATTACTTCAACATTCTATCCTTTACAGATTTTTACTGCCTTAAGCGTTTTTCTTCTGCTATTACTGCAGCTTATTTCCGGCTTTGTATAGTTTATGGTGTCGCTTTTTCGATACTTAGTAGGACTGCTGCCTTAGCCACCAAATTTGTGGGTGGCATCGTCTATGCTTTGCACAGGGTGAAGACACATACTACCGCTGTGATCGAAGGTGCCAATCTTTCCGCCCAAATAGCTTCCGTCCTTTGGGAACATTAGGCGCACTGCTTGACACTTGAAACACTCCCCTAAAACAAAAGTCGCCAGCGGATATCATGACAATGACGGCCGTGTGTCTCAGACAGCGTGATCCCAGTTGTCCTGGCAGGTCTCTGAGCCTTCATGAGTAGCGAACAATCAAAAGATAAGGAGAGCTGAGTCTCCAGTACGCCGCATTTCCCAGCTCACATTGCACCTTACACCATTGCCGACTACGTCCACCCTCCACCTCCATGCCTGCGCCGAACGATTTTAGCGTTGTGACTACGCTGGCTCTGATTAAGACCTGTGCCTGTGGATGTTTCTCTCCGAAGGCATGGACTTTTCCCGCACACCCATAGCCTATTTGGACGAGTCTAGCGATCCTTATCTCGTCTCTTCGAGAAAACCTTGCCGCATAAAGAGTACTGCAATACAGCCTCTAGTGCGTATGAAGCGCACACTTGAAGAAATCTCACCATGGCACGATTTTCTCAGTCGAATAGCAAATCCTCTTTTCTTTTCCGACTGGTCAGCTGTCAGACTAAACTTTGCTTCGTTACTTGACCCACCGTCTATTACATATTACAGCAAACTGTTGCTTGAAGGGACGGAGTAATGACTTAGTCAAGCCAAAGTAGAATAATGCATGACTCATTTTTCTATAGATACCATCACATTATGGTGGCTTGCATAGAGATGAACTTAATGCACTGTCCAGTGACTACATATTCACGTGTTACTGAGAATGCTTGACGTACCCTGATAACGCACCTTACTGGACCGACGCTGGGCCGATACTGAAAGTATCGGCCCCTATTATGGGACCAGTATCGGCCTAGTGGCCCAGTAAGCTGTGTTATCTGGGTAGACGTACATAGCTATATCACACGGATGTTTCAAAATATTCAAAGGAACTCAGCCACTTTCTTGACAACCATGCCATTTTTGTGACGGACCGACAACATTGTCATTGTGACGTTAGCTAACAATTAAGATATGTGCCCATGACGTCAGATACTTGAGTGACAGTTCGGATTCCTCAATATACGCCGGTGTCGTACAATTTAATAAGTACTCTTCGAGGTTATCTCACAATTCTTGAGCATAAATTACATATAAGTTATAAACATATTATATGTAAGAGTAGATGTTATCGCCTACACAAAGTGATCGGTTAATATCCAGACCGTTGTCTACTATTTTTCTTTGCAATAACGTCCGTATGGTATAGCTATGTACATCTACCCAGATAATACAGCTTACTGGGCTGAGGCCGGTCCGATACTGGTCCGATACGGAAAATATTTTCACTATTGGCCAGGTATCAGCCCAGCATCGGCCCAGTAAGCTGCGTTATTAGGGTACGTTATGCATTCTCATCAACACATAGATCTGTAGTCACTGGAAGGCGCATTAAGTTCAATCTCTATGCAGGTCATCATAATGTGATGGAATCTATAGAAAAATGAGTCACGCATTGTTCTCCTTTGAATTGACTAAATCATTACTCCGTCCCTTCAGGCAGCGGATTGCCGTAATAGGCGCGTGCACTGTCGCCAAGGGAATACACGGTGGAAGGCCAGTGTCCTTCAAGTCAAGTCGATTGTACTCGGTTCCTGTCGAGTAATGTGTTTGATTTTCAACACCGAAGAACGCCCATATATCCCTAACATTGCTGATGAAACTGGCTTTATTTAAACTGGGTATAATTCTGGTATGCGATCGGCGTAATTATACAATGAAGCGGAGGAGAGTCATTGGATGAGGACTGAATAAGATATCATATCATGTCAGCCACCCTGCAGCGATGCTAGCGACGCTAGCGAGTCCTAAACGATTACGCTGATATTGATTGTATAGTTGCTGGAATTAGTGTCCTGACATTATTGAATTTGACCAACAGGAAAACTACTAGCAGATCGCTTCCAAGTGGTGACGCGTGAATGTTTAGGTATGGTCAGCAATCTGCACAAATCGCTTGACGCGTAGTTCCACACTTAAAATAGACTTGAGATTTAATTACATTACTTTCGTCAATGGTATGGTGTTTGATTTAGTTCTGGTGAAGGAAATACCAATCCTGACAGTAAATGCAAAGTGTGTAGAAACTTGCAGAGCAAACATTCTTTTATTGTCTGTCCTGCGACTGTCATTGATTCTCAGTCTATCTAAAGATCCACCCACAATCTGAAATGCAGCGACTGATCTAGAGCTCGTTCAAAGACTAGTGCTGCCGTTAGAATATGTGATCCATGTGATGTGGACATCTACATGGACTTGGTAACGAAACCACAATATAACCTACCTTTAAATCCTCTTGTGTTCACTTCACCATTTAATGGTCGTGCCACAAAAACGATCACTGCAGTCATCTTGAGAAACGTCCATTGGCAGCCCAAGAGACGACTATGGTTCTAAATTTACCATTGCAACGACTGCCATGGTAACCGACGCAGTCCTCGCAGTATGTCCTAATAAAACTCCAAACATACACCGGCTTATCACTTTAATGGACCTTTCCAGTTTTAGCCATGCCCCGCCCATCTCTAGCTAAGCTCCACCCACACCACGCTCATGCTGGGATTGATCGATCCCTGAACTCCCTGGCTATCAATTTCCAGAAAACTATACAGATAAGCTGTTGAATATTTTGAAACTAATTTGACTGTCAAATTAGTTTCAAAATATTAAAAAGCATGTTTATTTAATAGCAAAGACTTACAATTCATACAACGTGTCGCACTATCAAGCATTTAAGACGGACTAAATCGATTCATGTATGCTATAATTGATCATGCCGTCATCCTACCGGTCACGTGGTTGATTATAACGCCATTAGATGGATTAATGGATAAACTGGAACGGTCTGCAATCAACTCAGCCAAAACGGTATATTTACTCGTCTTGATGAATGTCCAATTGCAGAAAAACAGAAAGTTATTTTTAATATTGCACTGGTAAATGTACTTTTCCTGCAACAGTTACAATTTTCATTATTGATCGATCATTAAAGGGTTAATTGAGATGAGAAGCATTATGAGCATTTTGAGGCGCAGTTGACACCGGATTAACAGGATATTTGCATTGATACAAATGAGGTCATGTAAATAGCATTCAAGTATATTCTTTACTGGATACAACATGTGGATCAAGAAAGCACCCATTGATGAATGAGCTGCTGTAAATTTGAGAAATTATTGTTACTGGTCTAATTGAAATAAAAAAATGGTCAACTGCTACATACATTTATTTGGAGCAAAAGGGGCTGTCCAGGGCCACACATATATCACCCCTCCCCATTTGATACCATCATGATAACAATACCTGTGACCGATGCGTCGATATATAGCCTGAAGACACATATAGTGGTTGGCAAGACAGCGTATTAGAAAGTATTGGTTAATATCCCGGCGGCAAGCAAATCTCGTTACTGATATAACTTATATAAATGTGACAATCATTCTAAACCAATTTACTCATTTTACAGCAAGTGTACATGTATGGCCTTGGAGATGCCTTAGGTTACTGTCGGTCAGATGAGCAAATTGATTTGGACATGCCATATTTTCTTCAGGCGGGATCACATGTTTCATCAAAAACGTTTGCATATGTGGATACTACATTATGTGTGCAATATTAATAGAAGAAACCAGTTTATTGATCAATCATAAGACATTGCAATAAAATTCACATGTAGGCTGACGTCATAATGAATTATGTCATCAATAACATATTTTAGTCATTCATAAACGCTTAATAGTCCGTCAAGTTGTTCGAAATGTCTTTACTATTTAATAAACATTCTGCTCAATATTTGGAAATTAATTCGACTGGGCTATGGCAGCAACAGCACAAAGACAAATTAGTTAAAATATTCAACAGTTTACCTGTATAATTCCTGGTAATTGATCGATCAAAATACCAGCAAACCCTGTGTGGAGCTTAGCTAGAGATGGACGGGAATAGCTAAAACTGGATTCATCCATTTTTAACATTGGCGCTAAAGTATATCAACAGATGAATGCCCATTTTGACAACTTTATTAGTGAAATGAAAATCATTTAATCATTTCATAGAACTTGAGGCAAAAGCAAACGATGCCATTAAGCAAGTGGAACTGACATTTTAAATCGATATAAACCTTATCTGCACGTCCCATTAACTCAAATAAGACAAATGCTTAACTGTTTCGCTACTGCAAGTCACTAGACAATAATTTTAATGATAAAAAACCTTACCGTGCTGCAAATTTTGAAAACTATTTGAGTGAAAGTTGTTGGAATATATCGTCTGCAAAAACGCAGCACTCAGGTACTTAGACTGGTAGCTGCCACTAGCACATGTTGCTTTACAGCTGGTTGCAGGCGATAGACGTGTGGGGTGGTAATGTCCTGCCATGTGACACATTAAGATTTATATCCTTGACTGTGAGATTTATGACTGATGATATATGTCCAGATTGTCATTGCTTGTCCTGACCAGTAATAATTATTCTCTGTGGATATGTCTTTGATGACAACTGTTAGTTATTAACAGGGGTACGCTTGCGCCTGCATTCGCACATGCGTGTATTGTTTTGTTAAACACTGGAGATTATTTGCACTTACTGTGATGAAAGTGTAACTCAAATATTAACGTCTGTGTCTTATTTACTTTCTGATCAGCAATCCGCATCTAGAGTAAAGCTCATTTAACGAATGAACCGTTCATCCACACTTCCTGATGATTTGAACTTTGACCTATCGACCTTTAATATGTTGCTCCCCGCGACGATGAGACTTCATCAGAAGCCGTAGCGCAAAAGCACCCGGTCAAATTAGTTTCAAAATATTCAACAGCTTAACGGTATAGTTACCTTGATATTGGGATTCAAGGAATTCTGTGTTCGATTGATCCAAATCTGGGCAAATCGTGGGTATAGCTTAGCTGGAAATGGGCGGGACATTAGCTAGAAATGGATCAATATAGTTTCTGTTATGGAGAGCTATGAATATTTCTCATATTTGCCAGTTTGCGCTAGATAGAGATGCACTTCCTCAATCGGAGATCGTGGATTTATGTTCCTATTAAATTACAATTCAGCGGAGCATGACGTCTGCGCTGTAGTCGGGAACTCCTTGCTCCGTTTCGAGTTGACGCCAATAGGTCTATAAATATTAACCATCAGAACGGCGACTGCGTCAGAGTGCGTGTCGGGAAGATGCAAAAAATAATTACTGCGAGGGCGGATGTTCAAAATAAGCGGGCAGCATGCATTTCATACTAACTCTTACAACTATTTAAAATCGTGGTCTGTGTGGATTATTCATACAATTTTGGTGTCAACTTTTCCTTTCACTTCCAAGTTTATTTGAATGTTAAACAAAGGTTATGTCATGCCGACGGCGCCCCAAACTCCTCAAAATGCTACTCATATCAATTAAAACTTTAATGGTCAAGATTTTACAAAGAATTGAAGGTTTTGCCCGGTATATGTCAATAGAGGAATCGAATTTTAGCTTTGCCACGCCCATCTTTTTCTAAGCTCCACCCAACCCTCGCCCTGGTTGATATCGATCGATAACTGAACCACCGGACTATCAATTTTCAGAAAACTACACAGGCAAGCTGTTGAATATTTTTGAAATTAATTTGATTAGGTGCTGTTTGTAGAATAAAGTTTAGTCCGCCATCAATTAAGCGCTCGCGACGAACGTTTCATTGACTATGACGTCATCCTACACGACAAATAGATGTTTATGACGTCATACGATTGATGGATAAACTGGAAAGGTCCATTTTCAGACCAAGAGAAGACTATTTGAGTAGACATAAGTCTGGAATTTACTAAAAAACGCTTTCTATTTTCCTGCCTTTTGCTGCAGCAATTTGATAAAAAAAGCTTCACCAGCGCGGTTTATGAGATGGTTACCTGGGTAGAGATAAGCTTAGAATATATGGCATGTTTGCCAGTTTGTGCTACAGATGTACTCCATCAATCGGAGATCGTGGATTTTTGTTCCTATTAAATTCCAATGCTATCGTCTGTATGAGACCGTGTGTGCATCTTGCTGGGTTTATTTTAGGCCTACACCCTTCAAGATTGGGGCTGGGTGAGTTGTTTAAGAATGCGAACCTACAGATGGTAGGAAATTGATTAAATGAATCAATATACCTCATCATACAGAATGGAGGAATCCAGTTTTAGATATGCCCGCGCATCTGTAGCTACGTTGCACCCAGAGGTCAGCCGTGTTGCGATCTATAGATTTCCTGAAGTTGCTGACTATCAATTCCCAGAACACTATACAGGTAAGATGTTAAATATTCTAAAACTAAGTCCAGATTTATGTCTACTCAAATAGTCTTCTGTGGGTCTGAAAATGGACCTTTCCAGTTTATCCATCAATCATATGACGTCATAATCATCTACTTGTCGCGTAGGGTGACGTCATAATCAATGACGTCATGAATAACGTAGAAAACGTTTAACTGATGTCGGACTAAGCGTTGTTGTACGAACAATACACAGTCAAATTAGTTTGAAAATATTCAACTGTTTGCTGGTATAGTTTTCTGGAAATTGATAGTCATGGAGTGCAAGTACGATCGAGCCTGACACGGGAAAGTGTGGGTGGATCTCAGCTAGAAATGTCACGTGGTTGATTATTTTCTGGAAATTTATAGTCAGGGATTTCATGGATCGATCGATCGATCACAACCCAGGTGAGGTGTGGGTGGCGCTTAGATGGAGATCGGTGGGGCAAAGCTAAACTGGATTCCTCTATTGACATTTACTGGACAAAACCTTCAATTCTTTGTAAAATCGTGACTATTAAATTGTTAATTGATACAAGTAGTATTTTGAGCGTTTTGGGGCACCCTGGTACAAGAGAGGTTATGACATGACCTTTGGTTTACTTTCAAATAAACTTGGAAATGAAAAGAAAAGTTGACACCAATATTGTATGAATAATATATACAGAACAAAATTTTAGATTTTTATTTTGAAGAGCTAACATGAGGTGCATGCTGGACCCTTATTTTAAAAATACACCCTCGCACTAATTAGTTTCTACATTTCTGTCATTCTCTGCGATCCTCACTCCGACACAGTAGCTCTTCTGATGGTTAATATTTATAGACCTATTAGCGTCAACACGAAACGGAGCAAGGAGTTCCCGATCACAGCACTTATGTCATGCTCGGCAGAAGTGTAATTTAATAGGAACATAACTCCACGATCTGCGATTGCTGAAGTACTTCTGTGGCACAAACTGGCAAATATGAGAAATATGTATGGTTCTCCATAACTGAGCATAGATGGATCAATTTCTAACTCTGCCCCGCCCATTTATAGCTAAACCCCGCCCGCCGGTATTGGGATCGACCGAATCCTAAATTCCTTGAATCCCAATATCAAGGTAACAATACAGGTAAGCTGTTAACTATTTAGAAGCTATTTAACAGGGTGCTGTTGCATTTCGGTTCCTGAAGACGGCTCTTCCTCATAGGGAGCAAAGTGTCCACGGTCAAGAAGTCAACGCTCAAGACCATGGGGAAGTGTGGATGAACTGTTCATCCATTAAGCAAACTTTGGTGTAAATGGGGGATTTCTGATCAGAAAGCAGATTAGTCACAAATACCAATATTTGAGTTGCACTTTCATCCCATTAAGTGCAAATAAGCTCCATTGTACAATAACATCACATGCACACATGTGCGCATACAGACACAAGCTTATCCTCTATTAAGAAGCAACAGCTGTCCCTAAAGACATGAATATCCACAGAAAATGGCTATGTCTCGTAAGAACAATTAATGAAAATCAGACCATATTTCTTCAGTCATAAATCTCACAGCCAAGGATATAAATGTTAATTTGTCACATCAGGCCATCACCACTCCGCGTGTCTATCACCCACAACCATCTGTAAAGCAACATATGCTAGTGGCATCTAAAGGTTTCAGCATTTGTCTTATTTGACAGATTGGGACGAGATATTGATTAGCGATCCAGCAGATCAGATTTATATCGATTTCAAATATCGGTTCCACCTGCCTAAAAGCAGCTATCGTTTGCTACCCCCCCCCCCCCAGTTTCTAGGAAATGATTAAATGATTTTCATTTCGATAATAAAGTCTTCAAAATGGACATTCATCTGTCGATATCATTTAGCTCCAATGTTAAACAAATAGATGAATCCAGTTTTAGCTATGCCCCGCCCATCTCTAGCTAATTTCCACCCAGGTGTTGGGATCGATCGAATCTCAATTACCAGAAAGCTGTACAGGTAAGCTGTTGAATGTTTTTAATATAGTAAAGACAGACAATTTGTAGACGGACTATTAAGAATTTTTAGCGGACTAAGATATGCCATTGATGATGTAATTGATTATGAAGTCAGCCCACACGTGACGTAGTTGATTATGACGTCATACGATTGATCAATGAACTCGTTTCCTCTATTAATATTGCACACATAGTGTAGTATCAACATTTGTGCATATATTTGATGAAATTGTGATCCCGCCTGAAGAAAATATGGCATGTCTAAATCAATTTGGTCATTTGACCGACAGTAACATTGGGCATTGTCAAGCTTATACATAGTACACTGGCTGCAAAATGAGTAAATTGGTTTAGAATGATTGTCACATCTTATCCATATCAGTAACGAGATTTGCTTGCCGCCGGGATATCAACCAATGCTTTCTGGTATGCTGTCTTGCCAACGACTATCTGTGCCTGTAGACTATATATCGACGCATCGGTCACTGGTATTGTTTTTTGACCACTTTTCCATTTCAATCAGACCAGTTACAATAATTTCTCAAATTTAACTTATCTTGTATCCACATTGATAAAATGAAGCAGCTCACTCGCCGATGTATGCTCTCGTGATCCACATGGTGTATCCAGTAAAGAATGAACTCGAATGCTATTTACATGGCTTCATTTGAATGAACCCAAAGGCCATGTTAACCTGGCGTCAACTGCGCCTTATCATGCTCATAATGATTACTGTATTCTGCGGCTGTGGTAGTAGAAACATCCTACAGCTGCAATCAGTCCTTCTTCGCTTTTGCTCACTGTGTCTTGTCCTCAGCCAAGATCCTTAGGTTCCTCAGGTCCATTCTTAACTTGAGTGTACCGAGTCCTCCTTTCTTGAGGTCACCTCGTAGCACGCTTAGCAGATGTATGCACATTGATGTCCTCTCCTGGCTTTGTATTTGCTAGGGCGAATTCCAAGGCTCTCTGTACTGGTGCCTCTTCTGGTATCCTTAGCACATGTCCAAACATGGACCATGTTTGCTGGGTGACTTTTACAGACAGCAGTAACGTGTTACACATCTTTTATAGTACATCATTGGAGATTATGCTGTCTGGCCTTTGGTGTCTAGTGATGGTGTTTGCTGTGGCAGGCATAAAATGTGTCTATGGCTGCCTTTGGGAGTGCCCAACTGTTATAGTTAAACAGCATTAAAGATACGCAGGTTGCATTGTATAAATGTAGCCTCTGTGTCAAGGACTGAAGTTATTTCCCCATGACGCAGCGTGCAGCAATGTCAGCGGTATTGAAAAAGCAGTAAGCACCGGATTGTACTTTTCCTCCATGGTTCGCCACCATTAACGCTTTAATGCTCAAGATTGCTCATGAAAATTATAATTGTTGCAGGAAAAGCACATTTACCAGCGGAATATTAAAAATAGCTTTCTATTTTTCAGCAATTTGAAATTCATCAAGACCAGTGCAGAGGTCGTTTTGGCCGGCTTGACTACTAAAGTGATAAGCCAGTGCCCATTTGCAAACCGAAAGATAGATTTTTTGTATTTATGTCTGCAAGGACAGGCTCGGTTATAGCGCCAGTCATTTCAATAGTATTTTATAACCATCGTTGTCTACCTGCAAATGGACATTTCGCAAGACGACTGCAGCGCTCGTCTTTGTAGCCGGACCATTAAAAGATGATATTTACACAAAGGAGGTAATGTTAGGTTACGGTGTGTACTTGTTAGAAAGTCTATGCATACGTCCACATCACATGGATCACATATTCTAACGGCAACACTAGTCTTTGAACGAGCTCTAAATCAGTGGCTGCATTTCAGATTGTGGATTAATCTTTAAATAGACTGAGAACCAATGACAGTTACAGGAAGACAATAAAAGAATGTTTGCTCTGCATGTTTCTACACTCTTTGCATTTACTGACAGGATTGCTATTTCCGTCACTATAAATAAACCAAACACCATCTCATAGACGAAAGCAATGTAATTAAATTTCAAATCTATTTTAAGTGCGTAATTATGCGTCCAGCGGTTTGTGCAGATTTTCAAACATTCTTGAACATTCACGCATTACCACTTAAAACGACCTGTTAGTAGTTTTCCTATTAGCCAAATTCAATAATGTTATGACGCTAATTCCAGCAACTATGCAATCAATATCAGCATAATCGTTTAGGACTCGCTAACGTCGTTAGCATCGCTGCAGGGTCGCTGACATGATATGAAATCTCATTACGTCCTCATCCAATAACTCTCCGGTTCGTTTTATGATTACACTAATTGCATGGCAGAATTATACCCAGTTTAAATAAAGACAGTTTCATCAGTGATGTTATGGATGGATATATGTGAATTCTTCGGTGCTGAAAATCAAACACATTACCCGACAGGAACCGAGTACTATCGACTTGACTTAAAGGCCACTGGCCTTCCACATCGTATTCCCATGGCGACAGCGCAAGCGCCTATTACAGCAACCTGCTGTCTGAAGTGTCAGAGTAATGACGTAATCAAGTATAATAATGCGTGGCTCATTTTTCTAGCGCTAACGTCACATTATGTTGACCCGCATAGGAATGAACCTTATTGCACTACATATTCGTGTGTTGATGAGAATGCATTATGCATAGACTTACTATATCACATGAATGTTATTGCAAAGAAAAATAGTAAACAATGGTCTAAATATTAACCTATCACTTTGTGGACACAATACTATCTACTCTTACACATACTATTTTTATATGTTATATGCAATTTATGTTCAAGAATTCTGAGATAATCTTGGAAAATTACTTGCTTTGTTTGTATGACACATGCCTCTATTAAGGAATCCAATCTCTCACTCTAGTATATGATGTCATTACTAAAAAACCTCACTTGTTAGCTAACGTCAAAATGACAATGTTGTAGTTTCGTTACTAAAGCGACACTATTTCTGTTTTTGTTGAATTGGTAATTCAAGTCAGTTTCCTTTGAGGATTATTGAAACCAATTTGCCTGTGAGGTATTGATGCTATAGGCGGCACCAGCTCCCAGCCAAATTAGTTGTCGTCATCGTCGATTGATGTTGTTGTTGTGGCTGTTGTTGTTGATTTGTTATTATTGCTGGTCGTCGTCCTTGTAGTCACTGTTGTCATCTGTGTTGCCATCATTGTTGTTGCCTTAATATGTCATGTTTGTATCTTTCCTTATAATTGTCATCGTTATCATTATCGGAGAAGGCTTTTCCCATTGTTTTATGATTATAGTGTCGCTATTGGTATAGCAGTCGTCCTCTTCATCAGTAGCGTCGTTATCATCAAGCACATTGGTGGATTTATGCAAGGGTCTACTTTCTGGGAATATGGCCAGTTATGATTCGAAAGAACTTTCATATCTTTGTTAAGAGCATTGTATTTATTGTGGAGGGTAAGTTGTGGAACTGGTGTTGCGCGAATTTGACCGGTTGGTTACGGACCATCCCAGTACATCTGCGTTATGGAACGGCTGGAACGGGTACGTTCCAAGCAAGCCCCCCAGACTAGGACAGTATGCATGCATAAAGCCATATACGATAGGTTCGTAAAACGACTAGGTCTGTGAGATCGCCCAGCGTGCACGCGCGGCCGTCAGAGATTGCTTGCCAACGCGCGTTGGCGTTGGAGAGAAAAAGCGTCATATTTTCTACCGAGTTGGTACATGTAATTACTTTAAAGTACACCTTCATCGTCGTTCTTGGCCTCGATCATGACCAGAATGAAGCGAGAATTCTAAATCCTTTTACTATTTTACAATCGGTCCAGGAATAGCTGAGTTAAAGCTAATTGAACCAGCAAATTCCTTTCAAAATATTGAACTCCATAGGCATAGCGCATGCATACTCTAAGTGCATGCCTATGATAGAGCGTCACATGACCCGCTTCCCTGACTCTGAAGCTCGCTTGATGATTGGCTGTGGCGCTCCAGTTGTGACGTCACGAGCAATATAAAAGGCGCTGAAAAATTAGATTTAGGAGTGGTGCACGGGCGGGAGCCATGCGTGACTACATGCAGACCACGTAGACCACGTGTACAGTTATCGTGTCGTCGGAGTAGCGTGGTACTGCCAGTGAGCTAACAGCTTGGCGTACAGTCTGGGTAAAGTCGGGCATACTACCTCGTCGTCTCTTTGGAGAGCATACCTGGTCTACAGTTCTACTAGTGACACAACTGCTGCCCAGTTGGGATGCTGAAACGTGAGCGGTTTTCTGCAGATATCTGTCGTCTTGGGCATGTGGTGCCCAGCCGTATAGTTGCTGTACCAGCGGCCAATAACACCTGGATCAGCTACAGTGGCGAGCTAACAGTGTGACGTGAAGTTCAGGCGAAGTCGGGTGCGCTACCTCGTCGTCTCTTAGGAGAGCATTCCAGTTCTTCAGCTCTACTCTAAACACCTGCTACCCAGTATGGTCAGCTGACAGTGAGCGATGTTTTGAAGACTGTCGTCCTTGGGATGTGGTGCCTGGCAGTATATCTTCTGCTTCCAGTGTGTGCATAAGCTCTGGCTTGGCTGCATGAGTGAGCTAACTGCGTGGCACACTGGGCACGCTCGCCCCGATTATCCAGACGAAATCGGCCTGTCATGCTACGAGCAGTGGAGATGGTCCAGACGGCCAGCCAAGCTTTGTGTGCCTACTGACAGACGTCACCAACAGCGGCAGTTACCTAAGGCTGAGTACTACCATCTGTCATCAGCTGGTGTCACAATTGACGAGAAAACAAAACAGCTAAGAATGGCCAAAAACAAGCATAGCAGGTACTCAAACCAACAGCCCTTTTCAGGGCTATATAATCTGTTAATGGCCCTTTTCAGAGCCACTGAGATACCTTTTACCATCTGTCACCATCGGACACGACCAAGGGTGTCGCCAGTCGACTCAACACCAACAACAGCAACGTGCGTCACAACAATGACAATGCAAGTACTTTGTATGGCATACAGCCTTTTTCAGGGCTAAAACGGCCCTTCTCAGAGCCACATAGAGTCTAACTATACGCCAACCAAATCAATCAACACGATTAAGGAGCAGTCAGGGAGAGACTGGTGGTGTTGAGGTACATGGTCTGAGAGGGTGAGTGGTGTAGTCCTGCGAACTGCACAGCAGATGCCTAACATCTGCTGCGGTGCTAATCGGTTTTGAGTACTTGTCGTCTCTAGGGTACTAGCCACACGTTTTTTTACGCTCCTGGAACGATATCACACGGACACAATGAAAAAATTAAAGTAATGTAACCCAAGCCACTAAAACCGCAGAGGGAACTTTCGTGCGGATGGACCTGTTGACCCCGATGTAAGCTCGTCCAGTATGTGGGGCGAGTGATAAGCTCGATGGTAACTCACCAAATCTGCCGTACAACGTCGACCAGTGGTGAATCAAATACGCACATGTTGTGTTAGACTTTATACATTTTGACCACAGTTAGGGGACATTTCCCGATGCATCGTGCGAGCTATTCGATGCTTCTGGTCTTGTGATCCACCAGAATACACCCGCATTATTAACTTTTCATCCATAGGCATTCAAGAACTTCAGGGCAGCTTTCAATTTCCGCACCAGTATGGAGCCTTCAGCATACCGCTTAAATTCTAAACTTTGTATGTAGACGCAAATAACTACTAGCCATCCACTTCCGCAAACGTTCATCTTCATGATTCATGAGAGTGAGGCGCATTAGACAGTTCATCAGCAGCTTTTCCTAGCAGCTAGCTTCCACATCGTGCTATCCCACGTTCCAAATATGTTACGCTTTAACTACTGTGACTCTAGAACTTTTTCCGTACCGATGACTAATAGGTACTCCGTCACTGTCATATTATTGTATTTATGTATTATTTTTATGTGACAGGTACTGATGATCAATAGGTACCTGCCGGTCGTTTGAGACCGCATTTTTATAGTTTAATATTATAATGTATATATTATTCTTATTTCTGTGCCCATAAGCACTGTCAAGGTCGGATGACCTTCTATTTTACTGTTTTGTGATAGTCACCATCCTAGTTATATGTTTGCTTATTTCATATAAAAACATTGGAACCGCAGTTCACTAGGTGACACAATCCAGCAACAACAACCGCACCACTTTGTTCCCCCACAGCGTCACTTTTTCACTGAGGTCGCTGATCATGTTCTCATTGCGCGAACATGACATGCGGTCGACTAAACCTGGACTATTTTAGCTCAATAAGATAGGTTTATAGTAGTAAGGGACGATTACTTTGTAGGAGTCATTTTGTGTTAGTCTCTTTTCCGGGCATAGCGGATATGTAACACCGCACACCAGCTAGATTGTATACATTGGCCACATACCTTAAGGCCTCCATCATATATAAGTAATTGTCTCTGTCTATGCTCCTCCAGCCTCTGGGCTTATTAATTGTTTGGCCCTCCCTCCATCACGTTATTTAGAGCTGACTTTGGAACTACTAGGGTTTCAGAGCAGTTAGAAATAAAGTGACTATGACCGCATACACCTCCCCTGTATCTTCGGATACTAGTTAGTTAAAAAACCTGCCAAAGTAGGAAGCACTGCGAAAATATTGTAGTTACTGGCCTGCAGTGCATCTCTGGCCGAAATTATATAGCCCTAGCGACAGGTGAATGTTAGTTCCCCGGGTATGGATCTCATATGATCCGCCCCCCCCCCCCCGGACACACTGGTGACGGACCGGACTCAGCTCTCCATCTAACTCTACAAGTGACTGGGTGCGGCCATAGAACCCACCACGTCCTCACGGGAAGGTCGATAAAGTTGGATAGCTGCCTCTTTGTCCCCACCCTAAACTTATATGTGCTTTTCAACGGTTATGTAATGTGACTTATCCTTGTGCTGTTATATGTGATTGTGATGCGACGTTGACAGGATAGTTATATGATTCCGGAGCGTTCACCTCATGTTATTTCCGCACGACGTCTAACTGAGGGGAATGTTATGTGTGGAGACCATACAGTCAGCGAACATTCTCGCCCACCGGACTTATATGTTAACAATAGTTAGCCTATACTGCCATTTGCGGCTTAACTTAGATCTGGACCCAAAAACTAAATGTTAAGATAGGATCTAGCAGAAGGACCACATAAAGAAAGCGGCAACTACACATTCAGTATCTTGGAACTTACATAAGATGACGGTGTTGAATTCTGCGGAAATCATCCACCACATCTTCACATAATACAGCGTGCATCACATTAAACTTATAATTTCACTAGGTTGACTCTTTTACATAATTTGGTTTGAACAAGAGAGTGGCCCTTTTTGCTATCTCTCTTCCTCCGCTTCGGCGTTTAGGCATTTTCCTGTGATGGAGGCAAACATGAGGCACTTTCCTCTCGCAACAAATAATGTTTGTGTTAGGGGTTAATATAGTTTATGTTAAACTATCTAAGTAGTCACATTAGGACCCTCTTTGGCGGGGATGCCTCATGGATCTTACTCGGTGAGGTACCTCTGGCGAGACGCATGATGACGAGACATCTACTTAACCCTATGTACTAGACCTCTCCCGAGTAGCAGCAAACGAGTACCATTGTTTGACTGGTACACTCTTTAATTATTGTATATCTTTAACCATGTTCCCACCCTAAAATGGAGCTATGGGACCGTCACACCGGTGACACCAACAGTGAGGATGAAACCGTGCGGTTCAACTTCCGCGGCGATGGTCGCATGGCCCCACTGGAACGTGAATGTTCCACTGGCTCTAGAAGTCAGTTTCTGTATAATCCGGCAACGCGCGACACTGGATTCGCAACCCCAAGATCCGCAGCTAACCAGCCGCCTTGTCCCAACGTACCACACACTGGCGGTACCACGGAATGAGAGTATCCAGTGGAGCAGTGCGTACGCCTGGAGGCTACACTTGCAATAATTTGATCTATGGCAAAACACAGATGTGTTAGTCTTTCTCTTTTGAAAAAAGTACAAACTATCATCAAATGGAATTCGTCGTGTACATCATTGTTTGCATAGTTCACAGATACGTTGCTCTCTTGGGGTTCCGTCCCAACGGCCTTTCTCAATGGGTAAGTGGTGGGTAATTATTTATATGTTTTTCCCTTCTAAGATTCCTAGTCTTCCAGTCTCTCCTAATATGTGCTTAATCCGATTTAACCATTTATACTCTGTGTTACCTTGAGAGTAATCAGCTAAAGCATATTTAATTATTTGCACACTTAATTTAGATTATTTTCTTGAGACTAGCTTTAAGCAGAAATTTACCATACACTGTTTAATTTGCAGTTCTAGTGGCATTTCGTCCAACTCTCTGTAAATCATGTATTTAGGCATGCTTCATTTTGCTTTCAACACACATCTTAAGAACCCTAGCTTAACTTTCTCTAAAATATCTATCGTCTCTATACCGATAATTTCGCTACCATATAATAAAATTGGTTCGATTGTCTTCTGAAATAGGTTCAAATGGCAATGAACTGGTAGGCCGAGTTTACATACATGGCAGTTTAGCGCAAATGTGGCTTTACCTGCTTGTTCAGCTACATGCTTTTGAGCAGTTATGAGATGCCCATTGGGGCGTAGATTATGCCTGAGTATTTGTAGCTGTCTATAATTTCTATCGGGTTTCTATTAAAATTAAATCTTAGTTTATTATAACACCATTTATTACTTCCCAAGACAAGAAATTGAGATCTTTTAGTGTTAATTTTGAGTTTACATTGGTCTACTTATATATGGAAGGCATCAAGCAACTGCGGTAGATCATATACACTCTCTGCCATTATAGCCATGCCATCAGAATATAATAAAATTAGTAATTTAAGAAAGGCAATTAATTCATCGTATTGTGCTTTCAGTTCTACATGTTTACAATTACAATCATCTCAGAATTTTTGCAGATCATTTAGATAAATTGAAAACAGGACTGGTGATAGGTTTTCACATCTTCTAGCTCCTAGCTTGCAATTTATAGTTTGGGTTAATTCGTTATTTCTTTTTATCCTGGATTTTCTGTTATTATGCAGACGTTGGATGACATTAAGAACCTTACCGACAATCTTATGAGATACTAATTTCCCAGAGGTTCGTTCACCAAATTGTGTTAAACGCCTTTTCAAAATCTATGAAGCTAAAGTAAAATTCTTTCTTATGTTTTTGCAGTATTTCTATTAGCTGGAATAATGTGTAGATGTGGTCAGTGGTAGAATATCTAAATCCTTTTTGATTTCTAGAAGCAGGCCATCGTCATTTAGTGATTTGTTTATTCTTGTACAGATAATTGATGTGAATAATTTTCCGAGACAGTTGAGTAATATGATTGGTCTATAGTTTTTGGTCTATTTGTGGTCGCCTTTTCTTTTATAAATTGGTATTATGGTACACTCTGTCCAAGACTCAGTTATCTCTGCGGTATCCATAGCTTTATTGAAAATATGCCTATAAATATTTAACATTATACATTCTGTTAACTGTTGGCAAACCATGTGCGGAACTTATCAAGAGATGGGCATAGCTAGAAGTGGATTCATCCAATGGGTTAGGTCTACATCTCTACTCATATAATAGGTGCGACACGCTGATCTGCTTCATGGCGCCTCAGAAAATAAAACATATGTTTAATCCTTGATAGCATAACTACAGGTTCGTTAAACGTTTCCCACATGGAATAACCCACTTTAATCATTTGATCCCTGAATTCAGAATTTCATTTTCAAGGTAATTATACAGGTAAGCTGTTGAATATTTCGAAACTAATCTGACTGGAAACTGCTCCTGCTATAGGCTGCAACAACCAGCAGGATGATTAGTTTCAAAATATTCAACAAAAATACGTATGATATTGTAAAGTATTTTTGGCGTTTGGTCTTTCGTGTTCAAATGGATAAAGGGCAGGGTTGTCTCGGAAGATGGCGCCTCTCTACTGTTAGTCATGTTTTCGATGGAAATGTGCCAGTCCGTACAGTAAACCATCCGTCAATGGAGGAATACAGTTTATCCATCAATCATATGACATCATAATCAACTGCCGGAAGTGTAGAATGTTTCATAATCAATTACGTCGTGAATGACGATGATAGGCTCACCACGGACATTTAATTGCTGACGGACTAAGCGTTATTGTACGAATTGTATGTCTTTAGTATTCAATAAACGTGCATAGGAAGCAACAACATCCAGTCAAATTAGTTTCAGAACATTTAACATCTTACCTGCATAGTGTTCTGGAAATTGATAGTCAGGGATCTATAGATCGCAACACGGGTGACGTGTGGATGGAGCGTAGCTAGAGATGGGCGGGCATGACTAAAACTGGATTCCACCATTCTGTATGATGAGGTATTTTGCTTCATTTAATCAATTTCCTACAATCTGTATGGCCACATTCGTGAAAAAAACCCCAAATCTTGAAGGGTGGACGTCCTAATTATACTCTGCAAGAGACATGCCTGGATTCATACAGAAGAAAACAGATTTCGCCGAAACACTATAAACTAAACAGATATGATTTTTCAGTAAAATGGTCTAGCGATGAGAGATACGTCATCGAAGAAAATAAAAAATCTGCAAGGATTTACATGTGTCTGCAAGTATGTATTGGTGGCTGGACGGGCGAATGGACGAAAGGCAAAAGGATAAGATGCTTCTAACAAACCCCAGATTATATTCAACATATTTGTGAAACTTCATTAATATTACCTAAGGAAAGCATACAACGAAAACCATAAATTTCCCATAGGACTCAAGTTCGAGACCAAGCGATAGAGCGCCTGGAGTCGTCTCTTTGTGTAGTATATTGCTAGAACTGGCTAAGGTGGCTAGACAAACAGATCCATGACCTGCACTTACCCACACAATTCTGATAACGTATCTATTTGGCACAATTCTGATAATGTATTTATTCGAGTTTGGTAATAATTCTCGACCGCGAGTTCTTTGCCCGATCATAGATATCATGTTGGAGTGAATTGGAATTTAATAGGAACACAAACCCATGATCTCCAACTGATGAATTACATCTGTAGCACACACTGGCAAAGGTGTCATACATTCTAAGCTTATCACTTCCTAAATAAGCATCCCATAAAGCCTGCTGATGCAATCTTTCTATCAACTTGCAGCAACCGAATGCAGGAAAACAGAAAGATTTTTTTTGTAAATTACTGATTTAAGTCTACTAAAATAGTCTTCTCTTGGTCTGAAAATGGACTCTTGTATCCATCAATCATATGATGCCATAATCAACTGCTTGACATGTAGGATGACGTCATAATCAATGATGTTATGAATGGCGTAGATAAGTTCGTCACGAACGCTTAATTGATAATGGACTAAGCATTGTTGTATGAATTGTATGTCTTTACTATTTAAAAAAGATGCTGTTGAATATTTTGAATCTAATTTTACTGGGCGCTGTTGCTGCCAGAGGCAGCGCCCAGTCAAATTAGTTTCAAAATATTCAACAGCTTGCCTGTATAGTTTTCTGGAAACTGATAGAGTTCAGGGATCGATCAATCATAACCATGGCGATGTGTGGGTGGGGCTTAGATAGAGATGGGGGTTGGACTATCAAAATATAGCTAATAAGGGAATAGCTAAAGCTTTATTCCTCTTTTCCCAATTGATATTTACTGAGCAAAACCTTCAATTCTTTGTAAAGTCTTGACCATTAAAGTGTTAATTGATATTAGGAGCATTTTGAGCGCTTTCTGTCGCAGCTGAAACAAGAGAAGTTACGACATTTGTTTGACCTTCAAATGGACAGGGAAGCGAAGAGAAAAACATCAAAATTGTATGAATAATATATAAAGAACACGATTTTACACTGTTTTAAGAGTTAACATGAAATGTATGCTGGACACTTATTTCACACACCCTAGTAGTAAATATTTTTTTACATCCCTGCATTCTCTGGCGCAGTAGCTATTCTGATGGTTAATATTTATAGACCTATTAGCGTCAACTCGAAACGGAGCAAGAAGTTCCCGACTACAGCACAGATGTCATGCTCGGCAGAAGTGTAATTTAATAGGAACATAAATTCCCCATCTCCGTTTGATGAAGTGTATCTCTAGCACAAACAGGCAAATATGAGAAATACTCATAGTTCTCCATAATTGGGAATAGATGGATCCATTTCTAGCTATGGCCCGCCCATTTCTAGCTAAGCTCCACCCACGCCTTGACCGTGTTGGGCTTAATCGAGCCCTGTACTCTCTGAATCTAATTTCCCAGAAAACTAAACAGGTAAGCAGCTATTGAATATTTTGAAACTAATTTGACTGGGTGATGTTGCTGTCTTCCGTTAATTAAAAGTAAAGACATACAATTCGTACAACTAGCCACTCCATTATGAGCGTTTGTGATGGCCTATATCGCTTCATTCATGACGTAATTGATTATGGTGTCAGCCTACATCATCCGGTATGTAAACTTTGGAGTAGATGGGGATTTCTGATCCGAAAGCAGATAAGATACAAACGCCAATATTTGAATTATACTTTCATCACATTAAGGGCAAATAAGCCACCATTGGATAGAAACGCACGCACGCGTGTGCACATACAGACACGCGCGTAACCCCCTATTAAGAATTATTGTCCTTAAAGACGTGTCATATCCACAACGAATGATTATTAATGGTCAGAACAATCAATGAAAATCTGGACATATTTCTTCAGTAATAAATCTCAGCGTGTCAAGGATATAAATCTTAATTTGTCACACGGCAGGACATTACCACTCCACGTGCCTATCTCCCACAACTAGCTGTAAAGCAACATATGCTAGTGGCATCTAACAGTGGCAGCATTGTCTTATTTGACATATTGGTTCGGGATGTTGATTAGCGATCCGGCAGATCAGATTTATATCGATTTCAAATATCAGTTCCCCCTCTCCACACGTCTATCGCCTGCAGCCAGATGTAATGCAACATATGCAGTGGCATCCAACAGTTTAATCGTCTGACCGAGTTCATGCATACGACATATTCCAAAGATCATATTTTATGCCACCAACAACTTTCAGTCAAATTAATTTCAAAACATTAATCAGCGTAAGAAATTTGCTCAGTAAAATTATTGTCCAGTGGCTTACAGCAGCGATGCAGCTAAGCATCTTATTTGATTAATTGGGACGTGATGCTGACTAGCGATCAGGCAGATTAGATTTAAATCGATTTCAAATGTCAGTTCCACCTGCCTAATAGCATCTATCATTTGCTTTTCCCTCAGTTTCTAGGAAATGTTTAAATGGTTTTCATTTCGATAATAAAGTCTTCAAAATGAACATTCATCTGTTGATACACTTTAACTCCAGTGTTAAAATGGATGCATCCAGTTTTAGTTATGCCTCCCTCCACGCCAATCTCTAGTTAAGCTCCACCAACGCCTTGCTGGTGTTGGGATCGATCGAATCTCAATTACTAGAAACTTATACGGCTAAGCTGTTGAATATTTTAAAACTAAATATTCAACAGAATGTTAGTTAAATAGTAAATACAGACAATTCGAAACAACTTGACGGACAATAAAGCATTTATGACAAACTAAAATATGCCATTGATGACGTAATTGATTATGACATCAACCTACATGTGACGTAGTTGATTATGACGTCATATGATTGATTGATAAACTGGTTTCCTCTATTAATATTGCACACATAGTGTGGTATCCACATATGCAAACGTTTTTGATGAAACCTGTGATCTCGCCTGAAGAAAATATGGCATGTCCAAATCAATTTGCTCATCTGACGGACAGTAACCTAGGGCATCCCCAAGGCCATACATAGTACACTTGCTGTAAAATGAGTAAATTGGTTTAGAATGATTGTCACATTTGGGTTATATCAGTAACGAGATTTGCTTGCCACCGGGATATCAACCAATGCTTTCTAATATGCTGTCTTGCCAACCACTATCCGCGTCTTCCGGCTATATATCGACGCATTGGTCACTGGTATTGTTATCATGAGGATATCAGGCGGAGAGGGGTGAGATATGTAGCCCTGGTCAGCCCCTTTTGCTCCAAAGAAATGTATGTAGCAGTTGACCATTTTCGCCGTTTCACTCACAAACACCAGCCACAATAATTTCTCAATGTTACACTTGTCTTGTCTCCACATTAATACAATGAAGCGGCTCACTCGTTGATGTGTGCTATCTTGATCCACATGTTGTATCCAGTAAAGAATGTACTCGAATGCTATTTACATGGCCTCATTTGAATCAATCTAAAGGTCCTGTTAATCTGGTGTCAACTGCGCCTCAAATTGTTCATCATGCTTCTTATGCCAATTAGCCCTTTAATGATCAAGATTGCTCATGAAAATTATACTTGTTGCAGGAAAAGTACATTTACCAATGGAATATTAAAAATTGCTTTCTATTCTTATGCAATTTGACATTCATCAAGACCAGTATATTAGACCATTTTTGGCCGTCTTGGCTATAGACATTTCCAGTTTATCCATCCATCATATGACGTGATCGGACGTCATAATCAACTACGTGACGTACGTGACGTGTAGGATAACGTCAGAATCAATTACAGTATGAATGACTCGATTTAGTCTGCCATAGACGTTTAATAGTCCGGCACGTTGTCCTAATTGTAAGTTATTTAATAAACATGCTGTTGAAAAGTTTGAAACTAATTTGACTTGAATGGGCGCTGCCATAGGCAGCAACCGCACTCAGTCAAATTAGTTTCAAAATATGAAACAGCTTAACTGTATAGTTTTCTAGAAATTGATAACCAGGAGTTCAGGAATCGGTCGATCACAACACGAGCGTGGTGTGGGTGGAGCTTAGCTAGAGATGGGAGGGGCATAGATAAAACTGGAAAGGTCATTTGCAGACCAAGAGGGGACTATATTTTTAGGATTTACCACTGAAAGGACTGGCTCAATTACTGCGCCAGTCATTCCAATGGCAAATTTCGAACCACACTCGTCTCTTGACCTGCAAATGGACGTTTCTCAAAACGACTGCAGTGGTCGTTGTTTGTGGTCTGATCAGTAAAGGGTGAAGTTGACACAAGAGGAATTAAAGGTAGGTTATGGTGTTGTTTTGTTAGCAAGCCTGTGCATACGTACACATCACATGGATCACATATTCTAATGGCAACGCAAGCCTACGATCGAGCTCATAATCAGTGGCTTTATTCCAGACAGTGGATCGACCATTACATAGACTGAGAACCAATGGCAGTCGCAGGATAGACCATAAAAGAATGTTTGCTCTGCAAGTTTCTATACACTGCATTTACTTCCAGGATTGCTATTTCCTTCACTAGAACTAAATCAAACACCATACCATTGACGAAAGCAATGTAATTAAATCTCAAGTCTATTTTAAGTGTGTAACTACGCGTCAAGCGATTTGTGCAGATTGCCGAACATACTTGAACATTCACGCCTCGCCAACTGGAGCGATCTGCTAGTAGTTTTCCTGTTGGCCAAATTCAATAATGTCAGGACACTAATTCCAGCAACTATACAATCAATATCAGCGTAATCGCTTAGGACTCTTATTCCGTTCTCATCCAATGACTCTCCTCCGCTTCATTGTGTGATTACGCTGATTGCATGCCAGAATTATACCCAGTTTAAATAAATCCAGTTTCATCAGCAATGTTAGAGATATATGGGCATTTTTCAGTGCTGAAAATCAAACACATTACTCGACAGGAACCGAGTACAATCGATTTGACTTGAAGGACACTGGCCTTCCACCTTGTATTCCCTTGGCGACAGTACAAGCGCCTATTACGGCAACCTGCTACCTGAAGGGACGGAGTAATGATTTAATCAATTCAAAGGAGAACAATGCGTGACTCATTTTCTATGGATGTCATCACATTATGGTGACCTGTATAGAGATTGAATTTAATGCACCTTCCAGTGACTACAGATCTATGTGTTGATGAGAATGCATAACGTACCCTAATAACGCAGCTTACTGGCCTGATGCTGGGCTGATACCTGGCCAATACTGAAAGCCCGGTAAGCTGTGCTATCTAGGTAGATGTGCATAGCTATAACACACGGATGTTATTGCAAAGAAAAATAGTAGACAACGGTCTAGATATTAACCTATCACCTTGTGTACGCGATAACATCTACTCTTACATATGATATGTGGATAACTTAATTTATGTTCAAGAATTCTGAGATAATCCTTGAAGATGTTATTGTATGACACCGGCGTATATTGAGGAATCCGATCTGCCACTCAAGTATCTGACGACATGGGCACATATCTTCATTCTTAGCCAACGTCACCATGACAATGTTGTCGGTCCGTTACAAAAGTAGCATGCTCGTCAAGAAAGTGTCTGATTTCCTTTGCAATAACATCCGTGTGATACAGCTATATACGTCTACCCAGAAGACAGCTTACTGGGTCGATACTGGTCCAATACTTGGTCAATAGTTTCAGTATTGGCCCGGTATCGGTCAGCGTCGGTCCAGTAAGCTGCGTTATGCATTCTCATCAACACATGAATATGTAGCCACTGGACAGTGCATTAAGTTCATCTCTATGCAAGCTACCATAATGAGATGGTATCTGTAGTAAAATGAGTCATTACTCGAAGAGACGAGACAAGGATCGCTAGACCCGTAAAAATAGGCTATGGGTGTGCGGAAGAAGTGCAGGTCTTCAGAGAAAAAGCAGCCACATGGTGTGCGTGCATGCGTGCGAGCTTCCGTGCGAGCGTGCGAGCGTGCGCGCGTGCGTGCGTGCGTGCGTGCGTGTGAGAGAGAGAGTGAGTGAGTGAGTGAGTGAGTGAGTGCGTGCGTGCGTGCGTGCGTGCGTGCGTGCGTGCGTGTGTGTGTGTGTGTGTGGAAATGGTGTAAGCTGCAAGGAATGCGAGCTCAGGAATGCGGCGTACTGGAGACTCAGCTCTCCTTATCTTATGATTGTTCGCAGCTCAAGAAGGCTCAGAGGCCTGCCAGAACAACTCAGATCGCTCTGTCTAAGATACGCGACAGACCTTGCTGTTCCAGATAGGTGCTGCAAGGGAGCCGGCAAAAATGGTATCCGCAGGCGACTTTCGCTTTAGGGGAGTGTTCCAAGTGCTGAGCGGTGTGTCTAATGTTCCCAAATAAGGTAAGCCTGTTTGGCGGAAAGATTGGCATCTTCGATCCCAGCGCTATTATATGTCTTCACACTGTGCAAAGCACAAAGAATGCCATCCACAAATTTGCCGGCTAAGGCGGCCATCCTACTAAGTATAAAAAAGCGACTCCATTGACTATGCTAATGTATGTCTTCACGTCGAGCAGGGCACGAGGTCGCCATCCGAATATGAGAGCAAAGATGGGCGCTCTCATTTAGTAGTTTTGAAGTAATTAGAGCAGTTAAGATTTAAGAGTTCTTTCAACGTCCTAGTAGGGGTGGGAAAAGTAGTTCGTCACAGTTTTCCCGCGAGAGCGGGGTCTAGGTTTTGCACTTGCGGACGTCGCTGGCTTCGAACCAGCGTTGGTAGGTATATTTCTAAGGCACAACGGCACGCATTGTCTTAGTCCTTGGCGGCCAAAGATAGCAAACCCATGGAGACGAAGGCAGAACTTCTTTTCGGCAGGAAAAGGTTCTTGCGGATCCTCGTAAGAGAACAGATGCAGGAGGATCGTGGGAGGTCATTCACCAAGCGTTGCAGAGGAGGAGGGACAAATTGCAGACAGAGGAACTGGGTGGTAAAATGCAGTTCCACGTGGTGTCCCGTCAGGAAGTTCTTTTTAAGGCAGTGGTGGGGAGCGACACAAGGACGGAACTCAGTTGGAGCCTGGTACCGAATTCAGAGTTCGTGCTTTTTTCGCAGTAGGCTCAAGATAAAATGGTGTCCATGATCGGTTACAGGTATTCCTGGGTGTATGCTGGCTCGTACATGAAGATTACACAGATTCAGTTCTTTTCTTCAATGTCAGGCAGAAATGCGAAATTTCGTGCACAGGATGTCCACAATTTAGGACAAGGAGAGGAGAGGAGTCCTAGGGGAAGGTGGTATAATTTAGGATGTTAATTTGGCCACTGGTCCTTTAGCATCCACTAAAACAGTTATAGATCGAGCGCATATGGCTTTGTAGTTGTCGATGATGGTGAGCGGTCAAAATGAATACGGTTCCGCGGTGAGATCACACTGGCAGTACCACAGTGGAGCAGGAACCAGGACAGACCATCGACAGGAATCTTTGCCGAACTGACAGCACTAAATCTGACGGAAGATCTGCCTTGTTTCTGGCAGAATTGACTCCTTCTATACTATTGAGTTCTGCATCTCATTATCTTTTGACGAATGGTCAGTGTCTTAGAATCACTCTTAGTCAGAGGTCGCCGACGCGAGCGTGTGAGCTCGAGCAGCATCTTCACGAAAGAGCCAGACGTTTAATGGCGCGGCTAAGTATATGGTTCTTAGAAAAGGTAGGCCGTGCTTGGTGTCAGTCCCTCGGCTGCCTGTTTCCAAAATACTCCTGTGAATCTTATCCTCAGAAATCGGAGGTCTAAAGCTTTCCACTGGTAGCAAATATCTCTGTCGGCATTGTGATCATAGGCCATTGTTCAAGGATGAAGTCGTAAAAAGATAGTATGTACATCCTAAAGGTGTCTACACGGTCAGTGGCACCACGTGTACGTGGCCATGTCCTGCCTTATAAGTAACCTGTCTATTACGGGGGTACTCCCGGTGACCCGCGCATGCACAAAAGAAGCAGACCGTGTCTTAAACATTTTCCTTCGCCTGTGCGTTCGTATCGCCATCCATCAAGACCACACCATAACATACGTTTAATTCATGTTGTGTTAACTTCACCATTTAATTGTCAGGCTACAAAAAACGAGAACTGCACTGCAGTGACTGCAGTCGTATTAAAAACGTTCATTTGCAGGTCAAGAGACGACTGTGGTTCTAAATTTACCATTGAAATGCCTGGCGTGGTATCCGAGCCAGACCCTGCAGTGGTAAATCCTAAAGAAATATAGTCTTCTCTTGGTTTGCAAACGAATACTGGCTTATCACTTTAATAGTCAAGCCAACCAGCACGACTACTGTACTGGTCTTGATGAATATCAAAATGCAGAAAAATAGAAAGCTATTTTTTTATATTCCATTGGTAAATCTACTTTTCCTGCAACAGTTATAATTTTCATGAACAATCTTGATCATTAAAGGGTTAATTGAGATGAGAAGCATTATGAGCATTTTGAGGCGGAGCTGATACCAGATTAACAGGACCATTGGTATGATTCAAATGAGGCCATGTAAATAGCATTCGACCACGTTCCTTACTGGATACAACATGTGGATAAAAAAAACACACACCGACGAGTGAACTACTTCATTTTATCAATATGGATTCAAGATAAGCGTATTTTAGAAATTATTATAACTGGTCTGATTGAAACGGAAAAATGCTTAACCGCAACAGACATCTCTTTGGAACAAAACGGGATGACCATTCCCCGTTTGATATCATCGTGATAACAGCACCAGTGTAGTAGACAGCATTGGTTGATGTCCTGGTGGCAAGAAAATCTCGTTACTGATATAACCCAAATGTGATAATCATTCTAAACCAATTTACTCATTTTACAGCCAGTGTACTATGTATGGCCTTGGGGATGCCCTAGGTTACTGTCCGTCAGATGAGCAAATTGATTTGAACACGCCATATTTTCTTCAGGCGGGATCACACGTTTCATCAAAAACGTTTGCATATGTGGATACTACACTGTGTGTGCAATATTAATAGAGGAAACCAGTTTATCGATTAATCATATGACGTCATAATGTACTACGCCACGTGTAGGTTGACGTCATAATCACGCACGTCATGAATGGCATATCTTAGTCTGTTATAAACATTTAATAGTCCGCCTAGTTGTACGAATCGTATATCTTTACTATATTATGAACATTCTGTTGAATATTTTGAAACTAATTTGAAACTAATAGGCAGCAATAGCTCCCAGTCAAATTAGTTTCAAAATATTCGACATGTTATCTATATAGTTTTCTACTAACTGAGATTCGATCGATCCCAGCACCTGCAAATCGTGGGTGGAGCTTAGCTAGAGATGGACGGGCATAGTTAAACCTGCATTCATCCATTTTTTAACATTGGCCCTAAAGTATATCGACAGATGAATATCCATTTTGAAGACTTTATTATCGAAATGAAAATCATGTAATCATTTCGTAGAACCTGAGGAAAAAAGCAAACGATAGATGCTATTAAGCAGGTGGAACTGACATTTTAAACCGATATAAATCGTATCTACAGTATCTATAATCAGCATCACGTCCCAATAAGTCAAATAAGATGCTTAGCTGTATCGCTGCTGCACGCCACCAGATATTAATTTTAATGAGCAACAATCTTTACTTGCTGAATATTTTGAAAACAATTTGACTGAAAGTTCTTGGTAGCATAATCCTTGGAATATGTCGCCAGCAAAAACTCAGCAGTCAGACGATTACGCTGTTAGACGCCCACTAGCATATATTGCTTTACAGCTGTTTGCTGGCGATGGACGTGCAGAGTGGTAGTGTCCTGCCACGTGACTCAGACGATTACACAGTTAGATGTCACTGCATGTTTTGCTTTACAGCTTGTTGCAAGCGATAGACGCGTTTAGTGGTAATATCCTGCCGTGTGACACATTACGATTTATATTCTTGACTGTGACATTTATGACTGAAGAAATATGTCCAGATTTCCATTGATTGTTCTGACCAGTAGTAACCATTCTCTGTGGATATGACGCGTCTTTGAGGACAACTGATAATTCTTAATAGGGGTACGCTTGTGTCTGTATGCGCACAAGCGTGCGTGTGTTGTTATACAGAGGAGCGTATTTGGACTTAATGCGATGAAAGTGTAATTCAAATATTGACCTTTGTGTCTTATCTGCTTTCGGATTAGAAATCCTCATCTATACCATAGTTCGCTTAACGGTTTAACCGTTCATCCTCACTACCCTATGATCTTGATCTTTGACCTCTCGACCTTTGATATTTTGCAAAGATTTCTTCAGGAGCAGAAACGCAACAGCACCCAGTCAAATTAGCTTTAAAATATTTAACAGCTTACCTGTATTGTTACCTTGATATTAACATTCAAGTAATTCAGGGTTCGCTCGACCCCAATACGGGTAAAACGTGGGTGGGACTAAGCTGGAAATGAGCGCGGCATGGCTAGCAACAGATCCTTCTATTTTCAGTTGTGGTGAACTATGAATATTTCTAACCTTTGTCAGTTTGTGGTAGATATGTACTTCATCAATCACAGATCGTGGATTTATGTTCCTATTAAATTACACTTCTGCCGAGCATGACATCTGTGCTGTAGTCGGGAACTCCTTGCTCCGTTTCGAGTTGACGCTAATAGGTTTATAAATTTTAACCATCCGAATGAATAGCTACTGCGCCAGAGCGTGTCTCGTAGAGAATTCCAGAGATGTAGAAAAATAATTCACCTTTCCAGAGTATCCATCCATCATCAGACCTCGTATGACGTCATAGTCAACTCAGCGCGTGTATGATGACGTCATAATAATTACGTCACAAAGGGTTCCACATAGACCGTCACCAAATCTCAAATATTCCGACACGTTGTATGAATTGCATGTCTTTGTAATTCTTTCTGTGCTATTTAATAAACATGCTGTTGAATATTTTGAAACTAATTTGACTGGACGCTGTTGCTCCCAACACGAGCGAGGTGTGGTGGATCCTAGCTAGAGATGGGCGTGGCATAGCTGAAACCGGAAAGGCTCATTAGTGTGAGGACATATTTTCAAAATAAGTGTTCATCATGCATGTACTGCTAACTCTTCAAACCCAAAGGCGTCAAAATGCTCCCCATATCAATTAACACATTAATCGTCAAGATTTTACAAAGAATTACAGATTTTCTTCAGTAAATGCCAATTTTCATACCAAGAGAAGACTATTTTAGTAGAGTTAAACCTGGAATTTACTAGAAAAGCTTTCTAACCTTCTGCTACAGCAATTTGATAGAAAAGCTGCATCAGGTTTATGGGACGCTTATTTATGGAGAGATGAGCTTAGAATCTATGGCATCTTTGCCAGTTTGTGCTACAGATGTACTCCATCAATCGTAGATCGTGGATTTATGCTCCTATTAAATTCCAATTCTATCCAACATGACATTTGTGATCGGGCCAAGAACTTTCTGCACCATTGTGAGGTGACGCTAATAGGCTGAGAAATATTACCAACCCGAATAGATACGTTAACAGAATTGTGAGTATACGTGCAGGTCATGGATCTGTGTGTCTAGCCGCTTCAGCCAGACATGCTCCGGAGACATATTTATCAAATCTACCCAGTTCTCACAATAGACTACATAAAGAGACGACTATAGGCGCCCTATCGATGGTCTCGAACTTTGGTCCTATGAGAATTTATGGATTTCGTTGTATGATCTCCTTAGATAATATTAATAAATTGAATGTTGAATAGATTCTGGAGTTTGGAAGAAGCATCTTATCCTTTCGCCCTCCGTCCATTCTCCAGTTCACCCACCCATGCATACTCCCCGACATGTGTAAATCCCTGCAGATTCTTAATTTTCTTCGATGACGTATCTTGCTTCGATCGAGCATTTTACTGAAAAATCATATTTATGTAGTTTATGGTGCGAAGTCTGTTTTCTTCTGCATACATCCAGGTATGTCTCTTGCAGGGTATATTTAGGGCCTACACCATTCAAGATGTGGGTGTCTCTTCGAGAATGCGACCATACAGATGGCAGGAAATTGATTAAATGAAGCAATACACCTCATCATACAGAATAGAGGAATTGAGTCTTAGTTAGCCCGCCCATCATTAAATAAGCTCCCTCTATACTTCGCCAGTGTTGGGATCGATATTCTGATGGTGTGCTGTAGGGACAGACACGCTTCCATAGAAAACATGACTAACAGTATTTTTCTGAGACAACCCTGCCCCGTAGACATTCAAGGACCATACACCAAAAATCCGTTACAGTATCATAAGTATTTTGTTGACTATTTTGAAACTATTTAGCCTGTTGGGTTGCTGCAGCTTACAGCAGGGGCAGCTTAGCAGTCAGATTAGTTTCGAAATAGTCACAGCTTACTTGTATAATTACCTTAAAATTGAGATTCCGAATTCAGGGATCAAATGGTTAGAGTGGGTTATTTTGTGTGGGAAACGTGTAACCAACCTGTAGTGGTGTTGTCAAGTGTTGAACATATATTTTATTTTCTGAAGCGCCATGAATTAGATTAGCTGTCGCACCTATTATATGAGTAGAGTATAGAGGCCTGACCTAATGGATGAATCCACGTTTAGTTATGCCCCGCCAATCTGTATTTAAGCACCGCACATGGTTTGCACTTGTCATGATAGAGATTTATACTTTGAATTGTGAATTCACAGAATCTCAATTTCATTATAACTATACAGCTAACCTGTTGCATATTTTAAAACTAATTGACTGAGGGTCGTTGCTGCCTAAAGAGAGGTAACTCCTTATTAAAAAAGATAACTATTTGGAAGCAAATAAAGATGTATTTTTGTAATAGTGTACTGCTATGACTGGCTCATTAAAACAGCCAGTCATATTGTGTTCCTGCCTATCTTCATGAGCAGATCCCACTCTAGTACGTTCATTCCTGCATCAGACGCATGACAATTACAAAACAGAGCAAGAGATTTGAGCAACAGAGCAACCACATCTTGCTCTTGAACATAGTTGTGTAGAAGAACATCGGCACCTTAGCATCAAAAATACAGCAAGAGGTGTGGCGAATAGAGCTGGTGGCTAAGTGATAGGTAAGAGTGACTGTTCAGTATCGTTGCCAGTCGATCCATAATGTACAACATCAAAAGCAGTTGGGTCATTCTCCAAAGCTGTCATCCAGACCACAGCTTCATAATGTGCTCTATGCACAAGCTCTTTAAAGCCTTTAGTGGTGGTTGGTATTTCAGTTTCCATGCTGAATTTAGCTTTGCTTTAACCATTTTTGATTGATAACTAAAGGTCATAGCGGACTATGGACATTGTTTTCTTTTTGTTTGGATCTGTAATATGCATGTCCGAACGCACTAGCTTCACAAAGTACGTGATCCATAATATTCTTGCCCCCACATCTTCACAATAGTACCTTTCACAATGCCATACATTTGCGAAACTGTATTACACCCAGAGAGGGCGCGTGCTGCAAGTAATATTTCGCAATATATGTATAAATATCTACTGTGGTTTTGATGCCCGCTGGCGTTCTACCAACCCTGGTGTCAGCCATTTCTAAGTCACACGTTTTGGCGTTCCTGAATTGGACGATTTACCGACGCGGTTCATTGATCTCAATTCACTGTTACCAATGGTTACTGGTTCGTAAATTGCATGATGGCGGCGCCCAGCTAAGTTTTACAACTTCTTTAAATGACGAAATGTCGTCAATATTTTAGTGGATGCGGTCGTTTGCGATTTACACAGACTTAAGTCTAAATCGAAATACGATCAAATTAATTGATAAAGTTAACGCATTGTAGAATGTTTGATGGTTCAGGACATTACCACGAAATTGCGATCGGCAAGCCCAGCCAATCTGAACAAATGCCGTTTTGGCGTTTCTGGTTCGTGGTTCGGGGTACCTGGTTCATGATTTGAACTAAGTCATCAAATTCACTGACTCGGTCATTCGCGAAAACAGGCCCATAATCATTATATTGATTTATTAAACTATTTGTTGCAATCTAACCATTTCACTAATCACTTCTATAGTAATGGATCATGTGAGATATCAATTTTCGCTTCAACACATCAGAATCAAAGTAACCATACATGTATGGTGCTACAATATGCTACAGACATTTCGTCGGGAAGATGCAGCTGCTGTAAGGTAAACTGGTCTCCAGACAAATTACTTTTCCAATCAATTACAACAAGATGTATTCTCATATTACATCCTATGCACGAGGGGCGCGTGTGTGGTAGTGGTGGCGGGGGTGGGGAGGGCGGGGGTGTTGGTGTGCGTGAGGCGGGAGTAGAGCGACATAATTAAATGGCATTGTGTCATTCACAGAGAATCTAATTGCATAGCCAACAAGAAAGCCAAGAACATTGAGGCCCAGCTTCGTAATACTAATTACTTCAATATATTTTCGCCTAAATAACCCAAAATAACACCAAATGTTCTGCTGAATATTTTATTACTAGCTCTCATAAAGGATTTAGTCGAGGTTACGACGTCACATAGGATTAACATTCTTCCGACGAGAAACTGGTACAATGGTTGGTGTGTGTCTTGGCCAACGAACAGGGATTGCCAAAACACACTGCTTCCCGATACAAGTATCAGGAAACCAGATAATTCATGCTACCGGGACAGTACTGGTCTAATACCGGACCATATCATAGATACGTCAATCAGTTAGAACTATCAAGAACTATCTAGGAATCGAGGAGTCCAATCTGCTAATTCTAGACTCTGGCCTAATACATCGTACTGCCCTGGTGGGGTTGGCTAGCCCGATAGCTGGGAAAACCTATCAAACGGGAGTTACATCACGACACTTTTCTAATATTCGGCAACACCAGCGGTCGCACTGATTATTAATAAGGACATTGATTTGAAATAGAAAATAATCTATCTGGACATGCACAATGGCGTAGATAGAACAGTAGATTATATTTACCTGAATAGTTATCCATTTAACATTGTAGCTTATAGCAATAGTAATCAGACATTACAAAACATTGCCCTTCGTTTTTGTCACCTGGTAAAGATCGCTGAGATATTCCTGTTTTTAAAGGATTTATCAAGCTATTCATTGAACCTAAATCTGATTTATTCAGATCTCGCCTTTTATCTGTCCAGATATCATTGTTTTACGGTGAGATCCTTTGTTGTGTTAAAAATTTGAGCCACATTGAATCAATATGGTTTTTTAGATACAGCTCCGAACAGACAGACAGACAGACAGACAGACAGACAGACAGACAGACAGACAGACAGACAGACAGACAGACAGACAGACAGACAGACAGACAGACAGACAGACAGACAGACAGACAGACAGACAGACAGACAGACAGACAGACAGACAGACAGACAGACAGACAGACAGACAGACAGTCAGACAGACAGACAGACAGACAGACAGACAGACAGACAGACAGACAGGCAAGCAGGCAGCTAGACAGGCAGCCAGACAGGCAAGCAGAGAGACAGGCAGTCAGGCAGGCAAGTAGGCAGGCAGGCACGAATACAATATCATCTTTTATTACGGGGCGATGGTAATTATATTTCGCACTCGGATGAAGATACCTTAAGCCATGTTCTTGTTGTAGGGGATGAAATAGAGGACGTCTAGTGGCTGGGCGAATGACACTAACATGGCATTGATATTACTAGTGATTTGTGTCAACTAATTTCTCTCTCTTCTTCCAGAGACATCCGTATCTAGCTTAGCGTGCCACCCTTATCGCCATATTAGATTAATGTCGGCTAAGTAGCCAATGTTGTTGCCACTACATCATGTTCTGTGATTCCGAGAATGTAGATTAGCGCTGAATGAAGGATACCGTATCAGACCGGCATGGCGATTGGACGTGGCATGTCAATTTGGTGGACATTATCCGATTATAATTATTGATGGTCACTATCGATTACTTACTTGTTCTCACCCGTCTCTGGCGACTGACGAAGCAGCATGTTTTATCTCAGCCACCATGTGTACGTGAGCGACTGGCCTGCAGATATTCCCATTGATGCATCTGTAAGCTGTTGTTCTGACGTGTTCGTTTTAACAGATGCAGCTTTGAGCAAAAATGTTTTCAAAATAAACTCAGCTCATCTTTGAACACTCTTCATTATGTGTACAGATTACTTTTAAAAATTTACTCACTGCTATGGGATATTTCAGCCCTATAGCAATAATTCATAATGTTTAATATTTATTAACATACAGATTTATCTTTCTACACTAATTCCCTTGCGGTCGGGTAGTGTGAAGAACTAGCCAACCCGGAACCAGTATATGCCACCCCGAGCTATGCTATGGCTATCACGATGGATGGCAATACAGCAAGGCACAGACAGAGGCAAGAATGTTTAAGACACGATTTGCCCCCCCCCCTCTGCGCAAGCGCCGGGCCACTGGGAGCACCCCGTAATAGGCAGGTTTTCTCATAGAGAAGGACATGGCCACGTACGCGTGATGCCGTTGACTGAGTGGACACCTTTAGATTGTACATATTATCTTTGAACGATTTCCTCCTCGAAATAATGGCCATGATCACAATGTCTCCGGGAATGTTTGGTACCATTGGAAATCCTTAAGATCCCGCTTCCTCGAGGCGACAAACGCGAGGGCAATTAAGAAAGAAGCAGAATTAATATTAAACGTCAACAACCAGAATGAGATAGACAATAACTTAGCCGCGCCATTGATCGGCTGACTCGGGCTAAGACACTGCTGTAACCTGCATGCCCACACTAACGGCTCCGATTGGCTGAATGCATGCTTAAGACCCAGGCTATTCACCAGAAAATAATGAGAAGCAGAGCTGGCTCCTAAACAAGAATGATTGTCCGTCCAGGTTATGTGCTGACGGTTCGACAATGGCGCCGGTCTACAGTCCTTTTGGATCCTGCTTTAATTGCTTAGCCCGGGGACTTCACTGTGGAACTTCATTGCTTTGGCTGCTCTGTGTCAGACGACATCTACATAAATCTACATCCAAGACTTTATGCCGCTCCTTGTATTGCCTAAGAGCCATGTGTACGGAAACCCCACACCCTGTCCTGATACGGAAGTAAGATCGAACCAACTTCTACCATGGCAGAAACTGCCCACGCCATCTTCCGTCTTCACTCATTACCATCAAAAACACTACCTTCCGACACCTGCCTGTTGCAGAAAAACTGTGATACTTTATGCTCGGCACCAGTCTGTGACCAAGTTTTCCCGAAGAACATTTTCCATGGCAACAGAACATCTCGTGACAGCTGACTCCCACCATCGCCGCTTCAGTGCCCGCTCTATCCATAAGGATCCGCCCAGACTTTCATTGACTCTAAAAGGTTATGCCTGCCCGGCTCTATGATCTCTGGCCATGGAGGATTATGTCATTGCGTGACATTGTGCCTTGGGAATATATCTACCAAGGCTGGTTCAAAGCCGACAACGTCTGCAATAGCAAAGCCTAGACCATGCAATCACGGGACATTGTAACTGTTAACCTTTACCACTCTACTGTGACTCGCAATTGTGCGTTAAATATTAAATGCATTTACTAATTTCAGTTTTCTATTTCTTGCAGATCTTTAGATAAACTGCCTTAAGCGCCAGTTTCTTTTCTCCTGCTCTTCTAGTGGCGATTTCTTTTTGCTTAGGAAAATTTTCAAAAGCGAATGACCGACTTAGCCGTCACTTGCGGACAACAATCTTGCACCCCGCTCTATGTGAAGAAATAAGATAGCATCGTTAGTGCTTCGATTTTTGGTATCAAAACACACCGATAAGGACGTCTGCCTTAGCTGCCAAATTTGTGAGGCGCGTCCTTTTGCGCTTCATGCTGTGTGAAGATTCTAATTAGCACTATGATCGAAGACACCAGATCCTCTGCCAAAAAGGCTTGCTCAGTAGGTCCTCTGCGCTGCACTTGGAGTCTCCACTAAAACGTAAAAGTCTCCTGCAGACATTATTCTTGCCATCTCCAATTTAGCCCCCGTTCAAAGCATTTGCAATTGCTGCATCTCTCAAGTGGCACAATTCGCACTGTTTCGGCTGGCCTATGCACCTCTTAGAGTAGCAAATCTTTCTTCGGATAAGGAAAACTGTGGTCTGCGGTTCGCCGTGCTTCTCAACTCAGCCTCGTGTGCTTCAAAAGTCCCATCACCGATTCCCAGAACCATTGCGAAAATCTTAATGCTGTGACCTTATTCACGCTACTTAAGACCGCTCTCCACAGACGCTTCATCCTCTAAGGCTTAGAATTTCCCGCCATCATTTCGATTTACTCGTTCGGGTCTGATGACGTTTTTATCCCTCTTCTCTTGGAGAAAGCCTTGCCACATAAAAGTCTCGCACCTCAGCCACAAGCGCGCACCAAGCACATACCTGGAGGAAAAACTACTGCGGCTCGATCTTCTCAGTCAACTTGTGACTCCTTTTCCTTTTGAGTTGCTTGGCCTGTGGTCTGAATAAAACCTTTAGTTAAATTATCCAGAGGTCATCATCATTCAAGACAACTGAACCGCATAACAATCGCATCACCCAGGGTCTTTTTCCAGTCCACCGTGATACTTTCTGCCTGATGCTGCATTAGACCTCAGAGGCTGGACAGAGGCCCATTAAACTCTTTCCTCCTTAGCTAATTACATGATCTGGTTTGCGCATCTGCAACTCAGAAGGACCACCCCTTGGCTCAAAACCTTTTTGATGTCATTCAAGTCGGTCTAGGCTCCGAGCGAAAGATTCGCCCGACTTTACGAGGGTAGAGGCTCTCACTTAACTTAACTGATCACATTGTTTTTGTTGCCGTCTGAGGCCTTAAACCACAAACACCTCAGTTAGCTAACCTACAGCCTTGCATCGGATCCCTTAAACACTGTTAGGAATAGGTACACTCATAAGGACTGCCTCTGGACATCGCCTGAAAACATCGCATCAACCAGGCGGCATCTACTAAAGGTTTCCATCAAAAGATTCCAGCCCCCTTAAAGACACCAAAGTAGAGAGTTGTCCCCACTCTGCCTTAAGTGAACCACTAGGAGACAGCCTTAGTACCAACGACTCTCGCCACAGAATAACCTCTTATAGACTGATGGAACGAATAGCGACCAGTAGCAACGTAATGAGCGTTGGGAAGAAATAATGCTGTCTCTCCCTCACGCTCCCCAAGAACCATTCCCCACACACACGCATGCCCGCCCGCTCGCCTGCGCGCCCGCCCGTCTGCCACCCACCCGCCCGCCCGCACGCACGCACACACGCACGCACGCACGCACGCACGCACGCACGCACGCACGCACGCACCATCATCGCTAAGGAACTCCAGAGGGACAGCTTATCGCTGCCTCACATGCCCTCCCACCGTTCGAGGAACAGGTGTAAGTTAGGGTGACGTCAGTCCGAGAAGGAGGATGCAAATTGGTCCTATTGCCACCCTGTTGCAAACTTTCTTTATCGACGGAAAATACCTCGCACGGAGCCTTTGGAATAAAAGTTAAGAAAGACTGCCCTCGCAGCTTCTCTCTCGCCCCCATCCCCATCTCAAGACTCTAGTGTCACAGAACGACTTAAAAAGAGCTTGGCCCGAACCCAGGTAGGAAATGCTGAAAACCACCTGTTGTGACGAGAGCTACCTGCGGCCCTTTCCTCCCATCTCTGATTCACTCCACCTGCATGTACAGCCGTCGCCCCGCGGGCAACATGATCGGAATTCGTCCTCCCTCAGAAAAATCCCACTGGCCTGGGAACATGCTTCCGAACATGTACGCCGGGAGCTGCCACCACCACCACGAAGAGAACAAGTGCCACCGCCACCACCACCACCACCACCACCACCACCACCACCACCACCACCACCACCACCACCACCACCACCACCACCAACAACAACAACAACAACATTAACAACAACAACAACAACAACACTACCACTACCGCCACCACTTCAACCACCGCCACTGCCACTATCGCCATCTCCACAAATGCTCCCACCGCCACTACCGCCGCCTCAAGAATCACCACTACGCAGACCACTTCTGCTGAGACGAACGTATACATCAGCGCTCGCCTCTTTTGCTCCGACTAAGGAGAAGAATACACACCTGACCCAGAACGGCTGCCTCTAGCCCAGAAATGTCGTGTTTAGACAACGACTACAGGGGTGGCTGGAAGAGTGGAAGTGTGCATCTCCCTCTGAGTGCCCAGCATTCAGGCTCCATCATTTACAGACACTCCGCTGCGTTGGGAATGCCTGACCGGACCCACACGTCTCCAATGAGATGGCTGGCCGCTCCAACCAGCAAACGATTGTGGGTGGGTGGGGGTGGGGGTGGGGGTGGTGAGCCCCGAGAACGTGTCCATGCAACAGCGTCGCAATCCCTGAGACCAGCAGTAACCAAGAGCCACCCGGAAGGACAACTCACCCAATGCGTGGACAGCCTCAGCTTCGACAACCTGACCACATTGGACAGACGCCCCGATATGGTGCTCAATGGATATGAGGAGCAGGAATGCTTCCATGATGGCCGACTACCCGGTTCCTTCAGTACGACGCCAGACCTGGCCTCGACAACTGGTGAGACAGACGGTGGCTGCCCGGTCACACCCTACAGGCATCGGCACATGACGTAAAATAAACGGTTTTACCTAAATTTGTCTTTTCGAAACGAAATTCTCAAAATTCATGATGGTGTTGAGTAGGAGATAACGGAACTTTCCAGCTTACCCATCCATCATATGACGTCATAATCAACTGCGCGACGTGTAGGTTGATGTCATAATTAATGACGTCATGAATGACGTAGATAACCACGTCACGAATGCATAATTGAAGACGGACTAAGCGTTGTTGTACGAACTGTATGTCTTTACTATTCAATAAAGATGATGTTGAAAATTTTGAAACTAATTTGAATGGGTGGTAAGTGGTAAGACGGACGTGCGGGCGATTTTCTAGCTATAATTAGCCGTTGAGTACATCTAATGAATTATCTCCTTCTCAACATCAATACTTTTATCATGAATTTTGGGAATAGGCAGCAACATCACCCAATCAAATTAGTTTCACAATATTCAACACCTTACTTGTATAGTTTTCTAGAAATTGATAGTCAGGGTTTTCGGGGATGGATCCATCCCAACACTAGCGAGGTGTAGGCGGAGCTTAACAAGGGATGGGCGTGGCATAGCTAAAGCCGGAATGGTCCATTCAATGCACGTATTGGTACATGACTTAAAATAAACGGGTTTACCTAAATTTGTCTTTTCGAAAAGAAATTCCCAAAATTCATAATGTTCTAGAATTGATGTTGAGAAGTAGATAATTCATTAGCTGTAATCAACAGCTAATTATAACTATACAATCGTCCATGCGCCCGACTTACCACTTACCACCTCGCTCCGGAATTGACACAGGATTTTAAGTAAATATTTCGTTGCTTAAATTTGTTTTATCGAGACAAAGTTTTGGTCCATTTAGAATGCCCCACCCCCTCATCCCCCTAGCGATTCCTCGGAGTAAGATCTACTTAACAGGTCACTTACACAGGTGAAAGCTAGGATAGATCCTACATGATTTAAAATAATTGTACATATAAAACATAAAACCGTAAAATGCTCATTGATCTTGGTTGAGTTAATATATTTAAGATGTAGGGGGAAACTATACATTGTCATTGTCATCACAAACTACTGAGTTGAACTACTGATGGCTTTTAGCTTTTAGTGTTGGTTTTCCTATGTGAGCAACTCTTTGTCGGCTCACATTGGTTTCTTTAGTTTGTATTCCAACTGTGAATATTCTTCTTTCATGCTTTTCACTAATTCATATTTACATCCACGTTATATTAGCTGAAATCGGATAATTGCGTTATTTTGCAGTATTGCCGAATCCACATTTAGTCGGAATGGTGCGTTTGTTTGGAGTGATCTAATCCAATGCCATTCACTGATTTTATAAAATGAACTAGTTTCTTCATCACTATCCAAATGGGAAACCTGTTCTATTGACACGATTTCAGAATGATGCCCAACTGAATGATCAGAAAGTTGAAAATACTGAGCAATTGGTGTATTTGCTGAGGTGTTAAAATCATAAGTGTAGCGTCTAGCACAAACTCTAAATGCATTTGCGGTTTCGACAACATATTGATTTGGCGAAGTGCACAATTGATCAAATAGACTACATTCTCAGAAACACAATACATATCTGTCCAAATATGATAATCATATTACTTTAACAACCAGGAATGTTTGTGTACAACACATTTTTTACTTCACATCTGCTTTGTTATATTTAAAAAGTGATTCTTAAAGCATGATTGGTTTGTTATGATTAATTTGGATATGGTCAAACGATGGTTTGCTATGTGGTTAAGGATTGTCACGCTTATTGATGGTATTCGATTTACTCTTTCGAAGAATATCCTCGTGTTTTCAAAGCATCATCGTGATTTTACCTGCAACTAGAGTTCAAAGCATCTGATTCGTTGGGATATAATCATACCTTTAAGTTTGAAGATCACATGACACGCGTGCTGGTGGAAGTACGTTTAAAGAACACCTTTAAGTTTGAAGATCACATGACACGCGTGCTGGTGGAAGTACGTTTAAAGAACACTTTATATTCTAATTTTTCAGAGGAATCAAAATGTCAAAAGTCAACTGTTGTTCCACTAATGATGGCTTTTAGCTTCATGTTTAAATCCTGATTATTTAGATTACAAAAAAGTCTTCTTCAAAATGATGCTGGTTATGAAGATGTCTTCTAGGTATTTGAGGTAAGAACGTGGGTTTTTTCCGTGATCTGGTCAGTGTTTCCTCTTCCCACTCCGCAACTGCACATCCACAGATTTGAAGATAGTTTTCGTCCGTCTGTCTATATGACAGCCTATAAGTCTGTATGTATTCATTTGTTCATCACACCATCTACAATATTCTGAGACATTTTCGTAGAATTCGATCATATTTATTATGCGACTTGCCCATATGATTGTGAATTGGGAGATGACATTTATAGTAAGTCCCTCCCCATATGCCACCCAAACACCTCCCACCCCCTCACCCCCCCCCCCCCACCCCAAACCCAACAGTTCGGAGAGGTAGTCTGGGTAAGAAACAAATAGCATAAACATTCCATTCTCTATCTCCTTCAAATCTATTTAGTAGGATTCAACCAAATTTGATACGTGAGCTACCCAATGTGGATTGCAGGGGTGACATTTATTTTCTGTCAACATGTCAGGATAACGGGGTTAATGATTGTTAATATCTGAACGTTGGATAGTGTCATTATAGCAAGATTCTTATACTACAAATTTATTTACTAACATGTTTGAACGTCTTCGTCTGACAATGAAACCAACAAATGACTTACTCTATGTGAACGGTTGAATGAACCTTTCCAGTTTATCCACCCATCATATGATGTCATGAACAACTACGTGACGTGTAGGATAACGTCATAATCAGTGACGTCATGAATGGCATAAATAAGTACGTCACGAACGCATAATTGGTGATGGACTAAGCGTTGTTGTACAAATCTTCTTTACTATGTAATAAAGATGCTGTTGAATATTTTGAAATTAATTTGACTTGACGCTTTTGCTGTTATAGGCAGCAACAGCACCCAGTCAAGTTAGTTTTAAAATATTCAACAGCTTACCTGCATAGTCATGGAGTTCATGGACCGACCGATCCCATCACGAGCCAGGTGTGGGTGGAGCGTAGCTAGAAATGGGCGAGGCATAGCTAAGACTGGATTCTTCCACTATCATGCTGAAATTCCGGCACTGTCATCCACATTTGATATTCAGTTTCAGGAAGGCTCTATCAAAGTAATAAAAAGGATACCTGCGCGGAGCAAGCAAACATCACAACTTATATCGTTCACATCAACGAATTCAGTTATTGACAACCAAGCTGATCACCTATGGCACGCACACGCTCTGTCAATGAGGCCGGTAGTAGGATCATTTTATGCACGTAATTCAATTTATAAAATGCTTAGAATTATCAGTAATTGTCTATTTAAACTAATCAGCAGTTGACTAGAATAGCTTCATTAGGCTATCCACCTGGTAACCAGAAAAGCTTCATTAAACTTTCTACCTCTTAACCAGATTAGCTTCATTAAACTCCCCACCTGCTAACCAGAATCGTTTTATTAATCTATCTACCTACTAACCAGAACAGCTTCATTAATCTATCTACCTGTTAACCAGAATAGCTTCATTAAGCTTTCGACCTGTTAACTAGCGAAGCTTCATTATACCTTCTACCTGCTAACCAGAACAACTTCATTAATCTATCTACCTGTTAACCAGAATAGCTTCATTACGCTATCTGTCTGCTAACCAGAATCGCTTCATTAAGCTATCTAGCTGCTAAACAGAACATCTTCATTAGCTATCTACCTGCTAACGAGAATAGCTTCATTAAGCTCTCTATATGTTAACCAGAATTCATTAAGCTCTCTACCTGTTAACCAGAATAGCTTCATTAAACTATCTAGCTGCTAACCAGAATAGCTTCATTAAGCTATCTACCTGCTAACCAGAATAGCTTCATTAAACTATCTACCTGCTAACCAGAATAGCTTCATTAAGCTATCTACTTGTTAACCAGAATAGCTTCATTATGCTATCTACCTACTAGCCAGAATAGCTTCATTAGGCTATCTACCTGTTAACCAGAATAGCTTCATTACGCTATTTACCTGCTAACAAGAGTAGCTTCATTACGCTATCTACCTGCTAACAAGAGTAGCTTCATTACGCTATCTACCTGCTAACAAGAGTAGCTTCGTTAAGCTATCGACCTGTTAACCAGGATAGCTTCATTAAGCTCTCTACCCACTAACCAGAATAGCTTCATTAAGCTATCTACCTGCTAACCAGAACGGCTTTATTAAACTATCTACCTGTTAACCAGAATAGCTTCATTAAGCTATTTACCTTCCAACCAGAATAATTCAATAACATATCTACATGACAACCAGAATAGCTTCATTAAGCTATCTACCTGCTAACCAGAATAGCTTCATTAAGCTATCTACCTGCTAACCAGAATAGCTTCATTAAACTATCTTCCTGCTAACCAGAATAGCTTCATTAAACTATCTAGCTGCTAACCAGAATAGCTTTATTAAACTATCTACCTGCTAACCAGTATAGCTTCATTACGCTATCTACCTGCTAACAAGAGTAGCTTCATTACGCTATCTACCTGCTAACCAGAATAGCTTCATTAAACTATCTACCTGCTAACCAAAATAGCTTCATTAAACTATCTAGCTGCTAACTAGAATAGCTTCATTAAACTATCTACCTACTAATCAGAATAGCTTCATTAAACTATCTACCTGCTAACCAGAATAGCTTCATTAAGCTATCTACCTACTAACCAGAATAGCTTCATTAAGCTATCTACCTACTAATCAGAATAGCTTCATTAAGCTATCTACCTACTAATCAGAATAGCTTCATTAAACTATCTAGCTGCTAACCAGAATAGCTTCATTAAGCTATCTACCTACTAATCAGAATAGCTTCATTAAACTATCTACCTACTAATCAGAATAGCTTCATTAATCTATCTACCTACTAACCAGAATGGCTTCATTAAGCTATCTACCTACTAATCAGAATAGCTTCATTAAACTATCTACCTACTAACCAGAATAGCTTCATTAAGCTATCTACCTACTAACCAGAATAGCTTCATTAAACTATCTACCTACTAATCAGAATAGCTTCATTAAACTATCTACCTACTAGTCAGAATAGCTTCATTAAGCTATCTACCTACTAATCAGAATAGCTTCATTAAACTATCTACCTACTAATCAGAATAGCTTCATTAAGCTATCTACCTACTAACCAGAATAGCTTCATTAAGCTATCTACATACTAACCAGAATAGCTTCATTAAACTATCTACCTACTAATCAGAATAGCTTCATTAAACTATCTACCTACTAATCAGAATAGCTTCATTAAACTATCTACCTACTAATCAGAATAGCTTCATTAAACTATCTACCTACTAATCAGAATAGCTTCATTAAGCTATCTACCTACTAACCAGAATAGCTTCATTAAACTATCTACCTGCTAACCAGAATAGCTTCATTAAGCTATCTACCTACTAACCAGAATAGCTTCATTAAACTATCTACCTGCTAACCAGAATAGCTTCATTAAGCTATCTACCTGCTAACCAGAATAGCTTCATTAAACTATCTACCTGCTAACCAGAATAGCTTCATTAAACTATCTACCTACTAATCAGAATAGCTTCATTACGCTATTTACCTGTTAACCAGAATCGCTCCATTAAGTTATCTACCTGCTAATCAAAAAAACTTATTTAACATATAGAGATACGGTTATCTGATCGATGGATGACTGAGCGTACGCATTTTACATAAGCTCGTAGAATAACTTGCCCAATCTCATGAATAAAATATGATTCTCTTCTGAGTTTTATCAATATTATGATGAATGTCTTTATAATTCACGCATTCATTTAAGAAAACGCTAGACCGTCTAGGATACAGCCGGCAGACACACCTTGTCTGTTGGCTGTACCGTAGACAGTCTAACGTTTTCTTTGAACCATTTACTATACAATTTTATCGATACTAGACATCAATCAGCTCAATATCTTCTTTTAAATGTGTGCTCTAAGTTTTATCTAACAGTGAGTGAAAGCTATGCCCTACCTCTATGGTTGATCTAATAGTGAGTAAAAGGATATCCTGCATCTAAGGTGTATCATACCTCTAAGACGACGACGACGTATTTCGTTAAAATATCCAGGTTTAAATGTTAGCTGGTTATAAGCAAAATTGAGGGCACGATTTCTAGCTACGCCTCGCCCATGTCTAGCTAAACACCGCTCAATTCTTACTCTTGTTGGAATAACTGTATATACTTTGCAACCTGAATTCTCAGAATCCTAATTTCTAGGTAACTGTACGGTAAGCTGTTGAATATTCTGAAACTCATAATGCTGCAACACCAGACAAATTAGTTCCAAAATAGTCAACAGATTGCTTAATAAATTGTAAATCTGTCAAAGACACACAATTCGTACACTCGCAAGACTTTTCGAGATTCATGACGAAGTTATAAAACGTCATTAAGATTGTGACGTCAGCCTGCATAATTAAGATTGTGACGGCATCCCACATGTGATGTAGCTTATTATAATGCCATTCTTACGTGACAGATCGGATCACTGTGCTAAGACAGGAAAGTTTCATTTGTATTTTATATATATATGGGACAACATAAAAAAACCGCACCAAAATGGTGGTTCAGAAATATCAAATTTCAAACCGATTTAATATATAATTACATGATTTTTTATTCGTTTGACTTGTTTGGAGAGCATTATTTGATAACTCGCCATCCTTAACCTTAATCCCCTTGCTGGAAATTTTCTGCTCTTTACCGCCCCCACCCCCGCCATGCTCGTTGCGTTGGTCAAGGTCATCACAAGGAATCTGTGGTGGTTTGATCAAAACTAACATGCAAATCCGCTGGATGTGATGCAAACTTATCAAGCATCACTGGTTAGCGTTAAAATTGTATTGCAAGAATTCAAAATAATGATTCAGTCTCGCGATCTTGAGATATGTGAAGGTCTTGACAAAATATTATGGCTTTGACCCGAAATAACATAAAAATACAAATTTCCCTGATATTGTGCAAATGAAGCTTTATTGAAAACACACACAGAAAATCATAAGGTATCTCTGATGCAGCGAATGCCATGACTTAAAACAATGAACGTGATGATCTTGACTGTGATAGTCTTGAGAGCACTCTGTGTTTATTGATGCTGTCATATTTGATTTTCTCAGTGGATGTAATGATGCTATGCTTATTGAAATATGCCGTCATTCTAAATATTAACAGACAGAAGACCTTCTCCTCGTGCTACTCATGAAACTCTTGATCACATGAACTGAAATATCATTCCATTCTTGATTCAGAGAAAGTTCAAGGTCATAGACATTGTGAATATGGGGATGGTTCTGTCATACCCTACGAGCAAGAATGTGCCATGCATGCCCAATAGGGGATAAGTCAGCGAAGGATGATGGTCAGTTTAATACATGCATGTTGAAAATAAGTAGTAGTAGTGGCGAATTAAATTGATACCAACTCCCTCAACTGATTTCCATTTAGACAAATGGCCATGGCCGTGGCCAAGAATATAAAACTCCCGTGCAGACGCCACTGTCCGCGAGAACCGCCTCAGGATACTGGCCAGTGGCTGGCCTTTCTTATTCTGGCCGGTTTCCAGACGAGGTTTTTCTATCTGTGGGACATTTTTCTACCTATCCTACCTATCCTACCCCACCTATTTCCTACCCCACCCTGTTGCTATTCCAGCAGCCGGCTGGTGCGTGCGTGCGTGCGTGCGTGTGTGTGTGGTGCTTTTATCCTGCACTGAGTATTGAGTATTGCGGTAACTGCGCTTATCAGTCTGACGTCACGCAGTAACAACAATGAGAACACATAACTTATTAGCTGTAATTACTAATGCATACATGACCGAGGTAGTTAAGGCGCCTAGAACTCCGAGAATGACGTGATTTCTCGGTAAAATATAAGCATACACTCTCTCACAATACTGACACGTGGATCTGACGCGTGCACATGCGTGCTACGCGTTAGTAGTAGTGTCGGGGTCAAAAGGATACCACCTGGATTTCCATTTAGATAAATGAGCCCCCAGCGCCCTCTCAATCCATGGTGTGGGGGGGGGGCGGCTGAACGCCCATTTAGAGACAAGCCTCCACAGTGATATACACCACTCATCGCCATAGACCACAGGGCCGGCCTCTCTCTCTCTCTCTCTCTCTCTATTCTGTGTAGGCTCAGACAAACACGTAGTCTCTACCAGAGTCACATCGGCATGATGGGACCACACATAGGGGCTTCCATCTACCTTGACAACGCTCACCTGGGAGGAGGCCAACGTGATTAGCATGTGAACCACGGCAGACTCTGGCATGTTCACATGTTACGCAGAGAATCTGGTGCCGAGCAGGGGTCTCCAGCAGACAGCCACGGCCTACCCTCTCCACCCCATAGAAGTGGCAGACAGACTCGATCTCTTTACGTGGGTGAAAGCGGTCGTAAATGTTTCTCCGCAAGGGATCGACCCAAATATTATACTGGGGGTCATCCCGGAAGTGGGCCCACTTGGCATCCAATATCATGGCGGTCTCGGTGCCCTGTGCCACTGCTGTAGACGCCAGCACGAGCAGTATGATGAGAATCATGGCTATATATGAAGAGTTAAACTGAACAGAGTGATTCCCTCGAGAAATATCTGTGTCAGCTCGAGCCCTATTCCATCCGGATCTATATTGATATTCATCCCCTCAGCGGCAGGGGCTAGCTGCTTCACTCTGCCGCCGGCTAAGAAACGTAGCTCTAGGACTATATGAGTATTTTGTTGGCTAGTGAGTCCGACTCGCTGAAGCAGGTTAACAGCACCCTTGACTTTGGAGACATGTGGCACACCATCTACACGTAGGGTGCCCTGCTGGAGGTTAACAGCTTCTTCTGGTCCATCGAATTGACGACGCAGCAGGAGCTTTCCACCTGTAACCCCGATCCGGTGACCCATCCTCGTCAGGGAGACACCTTCACTTATGTAGGTGAGGAAGGATGATCCCCGATTGTATAGCTTTCGAACTGTCCCATCCTTTTTCACAACAGTGGAGAGGGGAGTAACCCCTATGTCAATGACTGCTGGAGGCCTATATAGGGGCAACCATGTTTGCCAGTCACCCCAGGTCCAGTGCCGTACCACACTTCATTCTTCTCAAATATGAACTGCAGGGTTTTTTTGCCATGGTCAATAGCAGGCCATCATGGGCCATCGGCGGGGCACTGCTCGAAAAGGGTTTGACTAGATGAAAGCTGAGGTCGTTATTTAGGGTGTTGATGTCTGTAACCTCTGTGCCCGAGAGCTCAATCAATGGCTCGAGGATGTACTTCCTTTTCGGGAAACCGTACCGAAACACGATCTTGTGGCCATCTATGTTGTGGCCCAGGCACTCCTTCGTCACACCCTTGAGGTCTGTGAGCAGCTCCACCCCATCACCACCAATGGGGTGGAGGGAGAATGCCTTTGAACTTGCTTCGTACTGTAGGGCGAATGACTTGCGATCGCTCTCTTCTACCTTGGCAGCATCAACTGCGTACACATCTGCCAGGTCCGCAAGACCAGTCGAGTGAGCAAATATGGGTTCCATAGCACGCTATAGGAGGGGTTTAAACGAGACATATAACCACGCCGATTGTCTGACTGCTGCTCTCCGGTGGTGAGAACATAATCTCGCCCTCTCTGGAGGGGAGAAAGGTGGTACAGTACCGTGTAGAATGGGTCCTCTTAGAGGTGCCCCAGCGGGGCACAACATACATACACGCCGATGTGCTACATCACCCTCCGGGAAGTGCACAATGCAGCTCACTGGTAGAAGTCGGCCAGTACGTGATAGAGTAGCTCCCAGGTGCCAACAGCAACCTATGGAGAGCTATCAGTCCTAGCCTGTTCACACCTGTAAATCGCCTGCTTGACAGCCCATCCATTAACATATATGCCAGCACAGATGGGATATTGGACGCCCATTTAGAGTTTACACTCTTATTATTCATTGACATGACATGGTATCACACCAGGAATATCTAACCTTTGCCAAGATGATGAAGAGCCTGCTACAAGATTGACCCTTCATGACTCCTGCACAGACACATGTCTTAAACGAACAGAGGCTCACACTGCAACAAGAAGGAGAGCGACTACATAAGGAGAGCTGGTATCAACGGAATGCGAGCCTTGCAAAGAGGCGAAGGAACAGTGAAGGTTCCTGATACTGGGATGCCTTCCTGGAGGAGAGTAAGCGGGACGATGTCTTCACATACGACGATGAGCTAGATGGAGCGGTGACTGCGGATGATGGAGCAGAGACCGTGGACGAGGATGAGCCAGAAAGTAAGTGGAACGATGAGCCAGGTGTCTTCACAGATGGGGATGAGCCAGATGTAATACAGTGGAAAGAAGAGATGGCACAGAAGTGTAAGACCAAGAAAGCCATCCAGCGGCTGACCTACTATCTTGGTCATAAGGTGACATTCCAGATGTCAGGTCTCAGAAAGCCACTGGCACCCGACATAGTGCTGGATGACCTCTGTCTAAGAGACGTCTGTCTCGAAACCAGCAAGCTGGCATGGTTCGCCATGCTCTCCAATATGTACCCTTCTAGGACTCATGAGCAGATTCTGCAGGTGATGCAGGTTTAATCTCCAGGTATACTATGGCAAAATCAAAGTGGCGGAAGCAACCAGAAATATACCCCTTCCTGATGGCTGATGAGGACAGTACCATCCACGGCTGGCGACTCCAGCAGATAGATACCATCAGACAGAATCTCGGCCATGAGGCAGAAAAGTACAGCAGAACGTGCAGGTGATATAAGACAGCCTACAATGTCCTCGCGCGTACAACCACTGCTGCGGGTGTGATTTGAGCCAGTGCTTGGGTGGCAGCTGTGGCCACTCTCGCTACATGCTGGGGGCATCGTCGCCATCCCGCTGGGTGGCGTGGCACTAGCCGCCACTGTCTTGGCCACAGGTTTGGGGGTGGGGCCGCGGCAGATCACAAGGAGGCTGGAGAAGCATGCTAAGTATGTGGCACTGGCACAGAGCATGCTACGGACTATCGACGAGTCTGTCAGCAAAGCTCTCGAGGATGGCCAGGTCACCGATGAAGAGTATCGCCATATATTGAAGGTACAAGCCCTGAATTGCACAGAGAAACCTAAGGTGCGACAGCAATACCTCAAAGGCTCCAGCAGGCGGGTTGATATGGAGGAGTTAAAAACGAGATGTTACAGCGAGGTCGCCTCGCTAGTCTCTGCAGTCGAGACGACTACAAATAGTGTGCTGCGGTAGCTTTAAGAACACCAGTATAGATGGGTACACCCTTGACTGGCCAGAGTTAATACCGTTCTCCATCACAGTGGATGGACGGTCCCAAACCAGATTCTCCGTCAATCCACGACCGCTGACCAACTGCCCCATCACCATCAAGGATGCGAAGCAAGCTCATACTTGGATGGCTGCTCCAAGCCTCTCATACTGGAATCAGCAGCTGAACTTTGCCGTGTGGTGTGCCACGGCAGGGTGTGGAGTAAGTTTCACCCTACTTCACTCCTATTCTGGTACTCCTGAAGATGGTCTCATAGCCAGCTGTCTCAGATTCCATGTGTACGTCACGGTGCGACGAATCCTCCAAAAGCTGGTTGCAAGCCTCCCTGATACAAATGCCTTCGACCCACAGCTCAACAGTCATAGCGTCTCAGTGGCCAGCAGACTACAGAGAGAGTTAAGCACTCACCCAGACTATCGATGGCATGGTGGTGACAATAGTGGTCTAGGGGTTATGTACGGTGACCCGAGACATGAGTACTCAGTATTCCGCTATCGAGCCCCCTGATGAGTAGGCCGTCGGAAGACAGCGACATTCTCGTTCGATCCAGACTCTGACCCTGGAGCGCTGGTGCAAAATATGCACATCACTGGCTTGCGGCAGGACTATCCAGATGTGTGGAGGTACTTTGTCCCACACACCACCTCAGGCCTCACACCAGCAGGGATCGTTCGGATCAACCAGTCCCTGGAAGCACTGTGCTACTGCCTCCTTACTGCACAGACCCAGCTGTGGCATTCCATAGATGGTGTCAGCGGAGCAGAGGTCCAGGCCATGTTTATCAGTCTTGTTGAGATCATCGTGACAGACCCCAGTAGTCTTATTGCTAAGTTCCAGCGGGGGATGCAGAAGGCGTGTCGTAAACTTGACTTTGCTATTTCGCCACACCTACGGTTGATTCCGAGCAACATGATCGTGAACATCGAGGACCTCCATGTCAGGGGCTATAACAACATGATATTCGAGAGGAGTTACCCCGGTGTCCACTTCGGCTTCAACACTGCCATCAACACATCTATGCGTAGTACGAGCCATACAGTCACTCCGACCCTGACACTGCAGCCAGTCGACACGGCAGCTCTACGCGCCAAGACACTGCTGCCAGTCGACACGACACGGCTTCCCGTGGTAGCTTTACGTGTGGTGTCAGGCCTAGCTATCATACATTCAGGAACCGCCTACTCCGCCACTAGCAAATCAGCTAGTGAGCCACTGAACTAGCTTGGCATGCCCTACAGCCCCTATACCCGCTGCCAACATGCACATCCAAGGGCTGGGGGGGGGGGGTTCAGCGCAGCCTTTTTCCAGCTTGTGGTATCACAGAGCCTTGCTCAGCTCTGAGTCAGGTGAGACCATGGCAGTCTGCAACTGCTGGAACACATCTGACAAATACTCCTGATCCTTGTATAAACCTTTAGCTCGCAGGAGGTGCTCGATGATAATGTATTCGAGGAAGCAGATCTGTCCCTTGCCAAATCCTAGATAGCGCTTCACAGCCGTCAGCTCCTCTGTCAGCTCAGCACCGGAGTGCTGAGCGAGCTCATCTGGTCTCTTCTTCTTCTTGTAGTCCTTCAACTCCCTCCGGAAGACATCATAGTACTTCTCACATAGCGTGAGCCCAGACATCTTTAAGATGTCTCAATAGAGAGATGAATATTCCTGAGTACCAACCTGGCCACCTGGCAGACGCAGACTGGGAAGATCTTCTTAGCTCTCTTGACAGGGGACGCAGACGTTTTACCACATTGTATACTCATTGTATACTCAGTGCTTAAACAACGACGTCAACGGTACAGATCATGACGCAATTGCCTGAGAGCCAGGTGAGTCTTCAGAAGGTGGAGAACCTGCTGCGAACCAAGACACATAAGTTACTGACCAAAGCAAAACCTCTGGCAGTCCATGTCGCCAGTAACCTTGTGGTGAATGTGGCCGTGGTGAAGATGACAGGGGTAAGTGAGGTTCTTCCTGCCACCACTGCGGCTGTCCTCGCTACAATGGTGAGTGGGATGGCTGGGTACTGTCTCGGACTAATGGAGGCTGTGGTTCTTGGGCTAGCAACGAGTGCAATGGTTGAGAACATCGTCGCCTACATTTAATCCCTCTGAATAGTGAAAGATGGATCATGAGACCCCTGCAGCATATGAAGCATGGCGTACCGGAGGGCGGTGTGTAGCCCATAGTCGAGCACGCAGACTGAGGATTGCCAATGCCCGGGAATGGTGGACCGCCCACAAGGCATGCCCCTGCAGAGCGGGCCAGCACCCTGAGCACTGCTACCTATTCCCTTGGCCGACTGCGTGGTCCTCCTATGCCCAACTATTTCACTGTGGGTATGACTAGTAGGTTTAACCCGTCTGTATATAACTATGACTCTGTCACTCACATACCTAGAAAGCAAAGAGGTAGGCGATCTTGCTCACTTCGGCGAGGCACGCCTCGGTTCAAAGGACACTGTTGCCCCTATCTCCTTCATAGACTTCGATGAGAAGGGAGACCCGAGGGAGATCCGAGGTACCATCTCAGCCCGAGATCTCATCGGGATCACTGATACGGTAGAATAATCGGCCATTAACAAGGCCAAGACTGTATACAAGGGGATGGGCATCACGGAGAGGGCAACGATGCGAGGTATGCTCGGAGTCGATGGGGCTGGAGCCATCAAGGTTATGGCTGAGTCATTTGCACAGGACCTGGTTAAGGATCTCCTGAGACCACGGAGCACATTCATCCAGGATGAAGGGAATCTCAAGATAGGCACCCTCAGCCTGAACAGTATCACTGTCGATGGCCAAACAGGTGCAGGTGCTATCGACAGCCTCCGGCAACCAGAGGTGCTGGGGTCAGGGCTCTTCAATTTGCCACGTAAGCCCACATGATAGTCATGGCTTTGCATGTATCATACAGATACTGGATGTACTAGACACTGTAGGTGCTGACACAGGCCCTCTATGGTATCTTCTCAGCTGCTGCTGGGATTTCATGCTTGACACCTCCATCGCATCATTCATATCCGTCGGAGGTGCAGCATGATCCTCCGGCAACCAGAGGTGAAGGGGTCAGGGCTCTTAAATTTGCCATTTACAACCACAGGATAGTCATGGCTTCCCGTGCATGTATCATACAGATACTGGATGTACTAGACACTGTGTGTACTCACACAGGCCCTCTACGCTATCTTCTCAGCTAATGCTGGGATTTCAGGCTTGATGCCTCCATCACATCCTTCGTATCCGCCGGAGGTGCAGGATTCCCAGCTCTACCGGCGAAAGAGCTGATGCAGGAAGTACTGCCGTTTAGTCTCCCAGACATAGACGAGGCTACCGCCAACCAAGTGCTAAACAGCATGCATGTCTGTACCATTCGACAGTAGGTCGGCCGATGTTGGCCAGTTGGTACTGATCATTGCCCTGTCAGGACACAGGAAAAACATCTTGCTGCATGCAGGCTCTCCTGGCCGAACATCTACACTCTCAATACATCCTTCTGGTGTCTGACTCCGCCGCTGAGGCGGTTGACAGTAATGATCAATGGTACAATAGCCCAATCACCAAGACGCAGAACCTGCAAGCACTGATGGAGAAGCTGCTGGCCGCCAGACTGACAGAACCACTTGTTCTAGTTATCGATGACCCTGCAATGGACCAGAAGACAGTCACCTACTTCAGCAATTTCCCCAGGCGCATCCGACACACAAAGATAACTGTCTTCATCCTCTTTCAGAAGTACACCCACGAGATCTCACCAGACATCTGCCACAATGCCTGGTTGCTATATTTCAGCTCCAAGTGTGGACGTGCCCTGCTCGAGACCATATACGACAGCCTATCCCTCAAGGAGACCAAAGGGGAATGTATCACAGGTGTACAGAGGGCAGCTGAGCTGTACCACTTCATCTTCAGCAACAAGGAGACAGGTGAGCTGTCACACTTCAAGCCATCTCTGGAAAAGGCGCAGACCTTCCCCTACAAGCTGAATCCAGCCATGAAACTAGCCTGCTCTACGCGTCATCGCTGACACACTGTCGCAGCTGCCGCAACTTTTTTCATTCATCATAAGGCTGCGCGGTCTCCGCTACTTCGTCCGTGCTCTCTTCTACTTCGTCAGATGCTTGAGAACCTTCGTCAGAAGCTACTTCGTCAGAAGCTACTTCGGCAGTGCTGTACTGTCGCTTAAACTCGAACCACTGAGGGTCATCTTTTGGGATTCTCTTCATCTGGTTCTTCTCACGGTAGACCCACTTTAGCCATCCACGCTTAGCATCTGACTTGTGAGGGGATTTGATGAGGTAGCCCTGGTGGTTATCTGGGAATTTCGTAAATGCTGGCAGATTACTGGCCAATTTCCTGTGCCCTTCTTCGTTGAAGATGTGCTCAACAGCCTCTTTGCAGCCAACAGTGACCCCCTCCTGAGTAGCTTCTGCATGACCGGTGTCATGGCTCTCCACTACAGCGGCACTGACCTCCTCCCTGAGGTAGTTATTTGCTCCAGACCGGAGTCTATCCAGCATACCTCGCTCTTCCTGGCTATGGAGGCTAAATACAGCAGCCCACTTCCCGACCGTTAGTAGATCTTTGGGGTCGACCCTCGCCTTTTGGAGAGCTAGAATAACAGGACTGTTGGTTGGGGCTATGGGTAGGTCGAGTGTCCTGCCCTGGGTGCTGTCAACCTTCCGGTAGTGTATCCGAGTCAGGAGTTCTTTTGTACTACGAGCTGGTGCCCCTTCTTCTATGGTGGCCAGTATCTCCGCATCAGACGGAGGTGTGACCATGGCTTGCTCGTGGATAATGTCCTCGGACCCTGTCACAGTAGGACAGTGCACGCCGTGGCTGTCGTGCTGACTGTCATGTTGTCTTGTCCTGCTGCCTATAGACAATCTGCTGGAGAACTTTACCAAACATGGCAGCCGTTTAACCCTTCTATATACCCAGACCTTAAACCTGCTGCAGTATGTGCAACATCCAGATAGGGCCATTGAACTCGCGACATCGCGCCGTACTGATCCATGGAAGGACTGCATGATGGTCATTCGACCCAGTATACATGATGAGAACCCATTGTCCATTGCTGGGAAGTACATTGACTTTGCAATCTCGGCACAGATCCACAAGATCAAGAGCTTGCCACTCGAGTTCAAGCTTCAGAGCACAATAGAACAGACGGTAGAGCTCCCGCAGGTTCTGAACAGGTGGGAGATCATGCACACCACCTATGTGAACGATGGGTACCAAGTCCTAGGTCTGCTGGCTCGTGGCCCAACCTTCTATGTGAAGGGAAAGGGGTACTACGCTGTGGGGTGCAATGAGGGGTTCATGGAATCCGAACTACGGGCAGGTGTCGATAAGCCCGTGGCAGTTCCACTCTTAACCCTCCTCGACAACACACATGTGAATCCGGCTGCCATGCAGGATATGCTGTTCCTCCTGGTGTACACTGAGCAGTTCGCAGATGCGACGATGAATGCTCCAAGACTTCATGTCTGGCATGACGAGAATGACTAGAAGCTGAAGCAAACTGGTTCCAAACAGATGATCGTGCATGTGGAGTGAGAACACCGGCAGGTCCAAGCCACAGCTAACCAACGGGTAGAGCTGACATTGCATCGCGGTGCATTGGACTGTGTCGCTGTTGCAGTCATGGTTCAGAAGCGAGGAGCCATCCAGCAGGTGGATAAGCTAGACGACTTCAAGCTTGTGGTTGCTGGGACCAATGTTCTTGGTGAGGTACGCGAGCTGGCTGATTGCCAACTCTACAGACAGAAAACTAAATCATATGCACTTCTGCGCCTAACCAGTGGAAGCAGCGACCTCGAGTCGCCACTCAAGGGCCGTCACCGCCTCAGGGCCAGGGACATCCCACCTAATCAGGGCAACCAGCTCAGCTTCAACATCTAAACCCTCATAGCTTGGACTCACTCATTAGGTGTGATGGTACTTTAGTTTGGCTATGCTAAGATATGTGTGTCGAACACACCAGGTATTCAGACTCCTGTCGTCACCTCTACAGCTGCCACTCCTACTATAAGCTCTGCTGTCTTCTGACCTGTCGATGCTTCATAGTCGAGCGTTGGCTCAGATATCTTTACAGCCTCGTAGTACTCATCGAGACTCTCATCTGCCTTTTTGAGGCTCTGGTTGGCCTGAGCTCGGAGTTGTCGTCGGCGTGCCTCCCTCTGGCGCATATGCTCGAGTGCTTTGCAGTACTCAAACGTTTCCTTAGACAGCTTCTCCATCGCCTGGTTATAACGCTCACGCTCAACCTCTGCCACCTTCTTGTCGGCGAAGCTGAGTCCCCAGTTTGCTAAGGCAAACATCCCCGCATTCAATATTGCGGAGGCCATGCTATAGACTACCGTTTAAAGATACTATATAGCTGCCCCAGCGACGGATCCCCAGAGCGATGTATGAACCAGAGGCTGATCCAGTCGAGGTAATAGAGGACAAGGACTATGAGGAGGACTATGATGAGGATGATGATGCAGACGACTACGATGTAGCGGAGTATGATGATATAGCGGAGACCGCGCCTGAATCCCACAAGCTAGTACACAGAGCGAAAGGAATCTATCGCACTTACGTAAAAGGTTCTATCAGTCTGCTCGCAGCAGTTGGGGCTCTGATTGCTCTGTTCACAACGAAGGCTGGCTGGCGAGCCGGTCCGCAAGATCGCCAACAATGCTCTCCTTGGGGTGGAGAAGATTTCTGAAGCCATACCAGCCATCACCTCAGAAGTAGGTACGTTCTTCAGAGTCACAGGCCCTTGGCTACCGTATGTTGCCATAGCGTTCGTGGCCATCTGGGCCGCCGAACAGTTAAGCCGTTCTATATAAGGATGGCATCTCTGTACGATCTGGTCAAGTCACTTAACTTCCGAGGGTTGGTCGATAAACTACTTCACAGGAGGATCCAGCAGAGATTAGATGCCAGTATACGGAGGTGTTTGAGGAGGTCTTCAGTGATGGTCGAATGAATGACGGCCATCTGTTTGTTTGTTTAGAGTTCACCCAGGCCGTGTGTGACAGGACGGGAGTGAGTGTCAGTGATGAAATCCGGGAGTTTATCAACCATCTTTCTTGAGGAACTCTACTATCAGCCTGGTGGATATTACCATGAGCCCCCTCAACTACTCGAGCATGTAGGTCACAAGGGCCACAACTTCACATTGGAGACAGTTAGCCAGTGGCTCAGCCACCAGGCGATCTGTCAGATATACAGACCTCGTCCACGGCACATCAGGCATGCCCATTTCGAGGAAACTGTCCCGAACAGAGTTCACCAGGCAGATGTTCTATTCCTTCCACACGACTCGGTTGGTCGTAAGACCTACAAGTATGCCCTCACCATCGTCGATGTCGCCAGCAGGTATAAGGCGGTAGTACCGCTCACAGACAAGTTAGCTGGCCAGGTGGCCCAAGAATTTCAGGGTGTCTACGAGGCTTCGGAAAAAGTGGCCGGAATTGCTGCAGGTGGATGAGGGTAAGGAGTTCAGAGGTGAGACTGCAGCCCTCATGCGGAAACATGTTGTGGCAGTTAGGCGAGGTGAGGTAGGGCATCACTGTGCCCGGGCTATCGTTGAGCGGTGGAATCAGACACTGTCAGAGAGACTGTTCCCACACCAATATGCCCAGGAAATGGCCGCGCCGAGTGACCGTTCTAGAGTATAGGTGAGAGGGCTGCCTGCTGTGGTGGAGAGATCCAATGCCGAGGCTACCAGGCTAATCTGGAAGAAGCCGGTAGAAGCTATCAGACACTCTGCTGGTCACAGCTCTAGAGGAGCAAACAAGGGAGAGGGTGCCTACACCCTGATGCTCTGGTTCGGTACCTGTATGAGCCTGGTGAGCTGGAAGGTGGTCGACGACGTGCAACAGATCCTAACTGGTTGATAGATGTTCACAGGCTTGACAGGTATGTGGAGGCGGAGGGGTGGGCTACGTTGTACTACCTGGCACGCCAGCACGGAGTGCCTAAGCGACCATTTGTCATAGAAGAGCTTCAGCTGTCCCTGAAGACACACAGCTACCACCCCCTAGGGTGCTGACATGATACTCGATGGGCTCTGTATGGACCCCATCTGGCAGCACATGGCACTTATCATAGTAAGTGGAGAGGCCGAGTTTTTCCTGCGCATACGTCGCCATAACCTGGTTGTGCATGCGTAGGACTCGGTTTTTAACTCTGTCCACTCCGCCATGTAGGGCGCTGTAGAACCTCTGCTAACAGACATCATTATGCCGCTTTGACATTCCCTTAGCCGAGCACTTACTTGCAGCTGCGCTCTCCACGTAGTAGCATTTGGAGCAGAGAGCGATGCCACGAGAGCCTTCGAACTCGAGCTTGAATAGTCCCGGATTCCGTCCAGACCATTTGTCCCAAGCTAGCCAGTCCTACATATGAGCCTGGTACTCTCGCATCTCAGGGCGAATGACGTCGTCGAGGTTGGAGCCTGCTATGGTGATATATGCGGAGTCAGTGTCCATCTGCAGGTACTCAAAGCGGTCACGAGCTACGTAGCGATCGAGCAAGTCGTAGTAGAACTCCAGCATTCGCAGCTTTGCAAGCTCATAAACGGCTATCCCCACCTGGAAGGGCCTTCGAATTGTGATTCTCGGCTAGCGACTCTGGAGCTCGTATGACTCACCGATCGCCTTGAGATCTTCAAACCATGCACAACACAGGGCCATGTCTACCACACGTTCATCCTTCGTGAAGCTGGTGTTGCTATGACGTTCTAGGGCCTCGATGAGCTTCCCATAGGCACTGTTGCCGAGGAGTTTGAGGAGATCTACCAAGAGCGGTCGGGTCGGGTCGGGGCGTACATCATCCGCTTCTTGCCAGAGAGGGCACGGACTAGCTTCTGGGTGGTGGGCCACTTCCTCCCAGTTCGCCCTAGATATGCCAGCATCTCAAACGAGTTTGCCTCTACATGGATTTCCTGGTTATAGAAGAGAGGAGACATTTCCTCGAACTTTGCCCACAGAGACTTGGGGACCTCTATATCTACCTCAGCAAACCCAAACCAGCTGTCTGCTAGGAGAGCTTCCTTAAAGCTAGCTACACCACTAGCACTGGACCAATGGTGCACTGTCTCCTTACCACATGGCATCTCTTTGGCCATTGTTGACAGGTACAGAGAATTTGCGTCGTTGCCGAGTAGACGTTGGCAGACATGCTCACTCTGGCGGATTCAAGTCACACCGACCTCATGGTATCTGGTGAACATGATGCTGGCACCTCCAATAACAGCATCCTTCAGCATCTCGTAGGCTTTCTTGTCATGTGAATAGAGGCTAACATCCGGCATGTGCTGAGCGGTTCCACGTAGGAGGTACTGCAGTGACACACCTGGGAGAGACACCGCTTCTTTGAGGATGTCTATTTCTCGTTCTGTGTAGAACTCCCGCATCTGCTCTAGGGCTTCGATGAATGGACTGACGTCCAGGCTGTTGTAATATCGCAGCCAGTCGGCGAATGTCCGCATTCCATGCTCGCTGAATTTCTGGTTACACTGTTCCCACTCTGTTCGCGTCAAGAGGTAGCCACCCTTGAGCTTAGATGTCCATGCTGAGTAGTCAGGAAGCCCTGGATAGTTGAGCTTCTCATGTGTGTCAAACCATTCATATGGGAGCCAGCTCTTCTGCTGTATATACCCATAAGACTCCTGGGCCGAGGTAGTTCAGCACATCGAGAAACCGTGGCTCAGGTGTGATGAGGAACATAGTCTGACTAGCCTTCTTGGCGACTTTCACTGTACCTGTACTGTCAGTCAGCTCATCGACAAAGTACTTCTTGATGAGGTTCAGGTCATACCACCCAGAGCTGAACCCCAGTACAGGCACTTGGTCACACCACTCGTTGATCATTCGCTGCTGTTGCTTTGGGAGCTTGTCCAGGTCTGTCGGTATGTACTGTGCCCTAACCCTTGACCGGATTAGAGATGCTCGCCGTTGGATCTCCAGCATGAACTCTCTGATCAGTTATTTGGGGTCAGGATTGCAGAGGTGAGTGGGCTCACTCGTGGCGCCCTCTAAGGAGCAGCAAACTGACACAGAGATAGGTATGTGAGTACTCTCAATCGTGAGAGTCTCCGTAGGATGCGTCTTGATGCCATCTAGGAGTGCTTCTAAGTAGTAAACTATGAAGTGTGGGTATGGGACAGTCCGAAATCGTTTAGATACGCTTGGGCAGCGTTTTATACAGCACTCCCACTGTCCCACAAGCGTGCATCCAGAGGCTCCCAGCTTCTCCTCTCTCAGGGCTGTCTTGTGGTATCTTTGCTCGGCATCCTCACCTCACTGGTGTTGTGGACACCCATGCCAGTGACAGCCATGGAACTGGTAAACGGTGTTGGTGGTCGGATCATAACCATCTACGGGAGCGCCCTCGATCCAACGCTCACCACCATGCCCACACTCTACATGGTGTATGTGTACGCCTCTGTTTCTCGACTCATACTCGATCCAATGAGTAGCCGCTGAACTGGATGGTTGGAGCGGATAGAAGGCTTTCTCATACGCAGACTGTGGCGTCTCAACCTTCTCGCCAGGAAACACTATTTTTGTATTACCGCATGTACAGTGATCAGCGTGGCGTTGAAGATTGCATGCCTGTGTACACCTCTGCTGACAGTGACTGCATACTAGTGTATGTGCCAGCTTGGAGATGTTCTTGATGTAGAAGGCATGGTGGTCCCACACTCCGATGGTCATGGTGTCACGGTGGTGAGCCGCTTGCCTGATCATGTGCCAGGTGCCCTCTTCGGTTGGTACATACACATGAATCCTGACCTTGGCGAAGAACTCTACCTTGTCCAGCTGATCCAGCGAGGTCTTGCGGACATCAGGTACTGTCTTGTCGTAGAACTGTGTGGCAAGCTCTTGTGCAGTAGCTGTACTTCTATCGGTTCTCGCTCCTCGGTGGACTGCTAGACATCTCCAGAGACACAGATTGTCCCTGTAGGTGTCGAGGGCAGTCATACTCTTCTTCTGTCGTAGCCAGTCTGGGAGGGGGGCCTGTCCCAAGCAGAGGTTTGCGGTCGATGACAGCCCTGACCTCAAAGTTGATTGATCGAACGAAAGCCCACTCGGTGTTGGGTCAATCGATATTGTCTGTGTCAAGGCGGGCTTGCTCTCTTGCTGCCTCCCAGTCCTGAGCTGCTCCTATCGTGTTCATCCACGGGCTCCCTTGAGCATTCTTGTGGAATAGCATCACCCTACTGTCTTCGATTTGACGGATTGATAGGTATGGGTTTGGCGGAGGTAGAAGGCATTCTGGACAGTCTGCTGGATCTTTTGCATGATCTGGCCTTTGAGGTCTCTTTCTAGACCTCTGAAGTATTCCAGCGTACTGACCGGCGTCCTCTATCCTCTGTCTCCCTTTCGCCGAGACGCTGGTCGAGAATGTGTTCGCCTTCTTGCCTTATGCTCCGGGCTAAGGGATCAGACCTCGGCCCCCTTGTGCTCCGGGCTGGGTTCAGACCTCGGCATCGCTTAGCGATCCTGCATTGGGGAGTGAAGCGCTCCTGTGGATGGGCTGCCATCCACCTCTCTACAGTCTTGGCTCGCAAGCTAGCGTATCCGTTGCGCTTTTTTGTGGGATTCCAAGGATCATCTTTCGTAAGCGCTGGAAACCTTCCCGTCTTCATTGCATGGAAGAGTCGCTTCTGCCACTCCTCGGCACGGACTTGTCCGATCATGTGGAGCAGGTCAGTTTTCTTGGCCTTAGAGTAGCCTCTACGGCCGAATTGATTTGCAATAGCACGAAGCTGTGCAACAGTAATCATGGTGTATATCCCTGTGGATGTATGTCTCTAAAGGGGCGTTCAGACCATATTATGTCTGGCGATTAGTACCTGTGGGTGCTGCATATCCCTGTGGATGCCTGTCTGGGCGTTCAGACCCTATTATTTGTGGTGCTGGCGATCAGTACCTGTGGGTGGTGTATATCCCTGTGGAGCCTGTCTCTAAATGGGCGTTTGGACCCTATTATGTGTGGCGATCAGTACATGTGGGTGGTGTGTATCCCTGTGGATGCCTGTCTCTAAATGGGCGTTCAGACCCTATCATGTGTGGTGCTGGCGATCAGTACATGTGGGTGGTGTGTATCCCTGTGGATGCCTGTCTCTAAATGGGCGTTCAGACCCTATCATGTGTGGTGCTGGCGATCAATACCTGTGGGTGGTGTATATCCCTGCGGATGCCTGTCTCTAAATGGGCGTTCAGACCCTATTATGTGTGGCGATCAGTACCTGTGGGCGGTGTATATCCCTGTGGATGCCTGTCTCTAAATGGGCGTTCAGATGTGTGTGAGGAGGCGGTGCGATGCATGCCCCGTGGATAGGATAGTACGCATGTGTGTATAAAGCCCTATGAGGGAGGTATGGCTTAGTCCATAAGAACGCGTAGCACGCATGCGCACGCGTCAGATCCACGTGTCAGTATTGTGAGAGAGGATATGCTTATATTGTACCGAGAAATGACTTCATTCTCGGCGTTCTTGGCACCGATTAGGACCGGAATGAAGCGAGAATTTCAACCGCCACCTGTACATTCATACTAGTCCAGCAAAACTACCTCAAATAAAGGCTCAACCTGGAACGCATTGCAACATAATTGTTGTCACTTGTCTGGGATTCAGAGCATTCCCAAGAATAACATATCAAAAGTCCGTCAAAATCCAATTAGGGCAAATAGTTCAAATTTGCATACTTATCCGCTATTATCTGAAAATTTAAGTTTTGCTAGACTTCTTTAATTCAGCATGCAAACTTGATAGAACTGATGCCAATGCCCATGTTTTCAAGGTCAGTGAATACAACGAGCATAGTGGTGATATTCTAAATGCATTAAATAACCTCAATTATGAACAACAGCACCGTCCTCGTACCACCATTACCGAAATATGGATCCCATCATATGGAATGGACATCATGGCATCTTTTATACATGGGAAACTTCCTACTACGCTGTGCCGAGGATAAACATCACATCAGATCACATCAAGTATGTTGGCAAGATCTACATCAGGAATTTTATATTGCAGCATACCAGGGACATGCCATACACTTTAATAAGGAGATAAATGCAATGGAGAAAACAGATCCAACAGCTGACATTGACCTGTTCTGGGATGTTTCCCTGTTTCTACATTCACCAAGACAATCATGGTGGTGTATGATGTAAACTGTCCAGCAAGATGGTTATCTCGGTAAGTACTCTGTTCTTTTCCTTCCCATGATAGACATAGACACCAGCAACACGACCTGCATTTTCCTAATTTTGAGCCACATTTGTGATCAAGCAAAGTGACACCAAAGTATGCCAATGATCACGTTTGAGCATCCACTGGCTTGAAAATCCCTCCTAATCATGACAACGGAGCTAAGCTGGAGTCCCATTAAATCAGTTGTTCTATGGGGGATTCATATGGAAATGTGCTTCCTTCCTGTTACTTGATGACATGAACCTATCTTGCACATATCCTTGAGGTAGTCTATGTAGAGAATGCAGTGAAGCACATTTCTTAGTGTAAAGGCAATATCTCGAGCAGTTCGACGACACCTCTTGGTTTATGCAGCCTCGGTACAGTGCTGATTACAAATGCCTACAACTTACCATTACGCACCATTTCGGATGCAGAACTCAATACAGCAGAATAGTCTGGTGATATGCAACCAGGTGAATCTTTTAAATAAAACGTCAATGGAGTTGAGGAAGATGAGAGCGTGCCTCACCACAGCCTTGCCAGAGTATTAGGGCTGTATGAAGACATCACGAAGGAACAACATGCAACTGTTAGACCGTCCGGTGCATTTCGTATTGTTATGGACAAATTAGATGTTGAGAAGGATTACATGAACGGCCATAGAACGGCTAACCATTGGCTTTAGGATCAGAGATGGCATTTCATTAAGACAGAAAGGAGCGGAGATTGAAATTTCCGCATCGATACCGTTCATTAGATGCGTTCATGTCTTGCAGCAGCTGGCCATAATCTAGTCTGAATATATCTATTTGCAGAAGATGTAAGAACTACGGGAAAGCTATCCAGATATCCAGACCAACTTCATCAATAGTCATCACGTTAACTATCGAAGCGCTAGCTATCGGTCTGGGCTACTGATCTGGTCATCGACCTTGTCCTTATGAGGACTATTAAGACACGAGGGTGTGGAATGACACAGGTTCAGAATCTCATTTGCTTATTGTCCATACCTTCCTGCACCGACGCCAGCTATGCCATTCAAAACCTAATTGGCGCGAGCTGTGATTCCAGTAAGCAACATAAAATTTACACACAATCGCGAATGAAATGTGACAACTGAGAATACATACAACAACCCCAAACCACTTAGTAGTGATCTGAATCCGGTTGGTCTTGATCAGCCTGCTAGGAGGTATCAGTTGTTTGTCAGACCTTGATTCAGTTGAGTAATGTGTTTCAAGCTTTCACCTTGGCATAAAAAACTACAAATACAATTGATGATGCATCTCTACAAGTCCATACACAACTTCTATTTCAGAGACTTAGCTTGGGGGTGGACTAAAGAAGTATAACGCATCCTACTTCAAGTACGAGTTAAGAATGATGGCCTAGTCCTAGAATTGATCTAGTCCATTGTGTACTTGATGGGTGTGCCCTATTACAACGTGATTATGCGCTGTTGCCGCATGGAGAGATATTCACACCAAAGCGCTTAAATATAAAGTTGTTAAAATTGTCTACTTTTAGAGGCTTAAATTGTGTACTTCAACGTAATGAAATGAAATAAATCTTAGCATATGATGATTTCATTCCGTATAAATTAATATATGTTTTTAGCTGTGAAGTTGAATTAGGGACTCGTGTCCATAATTCAAATCCACAACTAAAGAATTATATTAATTTATACGGAATAAAATCACCAGATAAGATTTATTTCGTTTCTTTACATCTAGACACGTAATTTAAGCCTCTAAAACTACAAAATATTTACAATTTCATTTTCAAGCATTTTGGTGTGAATATGCACCTTTAAGCAAAACGTTGTACCGTATGTGTCTTTCTATGAGATGGTCGTCAGCGGCCATTACTATTAGAAAGACGCATGTGGTGTAATCTTTTGCATTATCGCACAAAAGCTTCTTTCACAAGACTGAGTCCTTAAGTCTTGCAACACAATTTGCTGTGTCAAATAGCATCAGTTCCATCACCTTTACGGGTGCATTTGTTCACCGATGTGAAAAATCCAAGAATGAGCTGAGAGCAATCACCTGGAAGAATAATAAGTTCGCGCTCATACCATCCTCTAGAGGAACAATAGAGTGAACGACGCCGCGGCATGTTGCTTGAAAATTCAATGTGGTTAGCGTAATCAAGTAAGAAAGTATTAGCGGGTAGACGGGCGGCAAGGCAATCTCTAGCATGCCACAAGCATGCCAGCAGTACGCAGGTACACTGCCGGTAAATTGAGTAATTTGATTTTTTATCCTATTGTTCTCAGTGAATAATAACGCGTGTACCCTTAATTGTTTCATTATTGTATGTAATGCCGTGATTCTCGTACTTCTACTTTTTCACAGTAAATGTCGAGCAGTAATTCCGGTGGCACATTTTCAAAAATAGTCTATTCTCGGTCTGCAGATCAAGACTATTGGAGAAGTCGTTTTTAGTCAGCTTGAGGATTAGTCTGTGTGCATATGATGCGGGACCAATATGGTGGCTGTGTCAGCGAATGGTATTGAGCACTAGCTAAATGAGAGCAGCGAGGTTGATAAAACGTTTGGTCAAACAAGTGTATCCCTATTTTCTAGAAATTGATAAAAGATACTACAGGTAAGCGGAAATGATGCTTAAACCAGATAGTTAATCAGCTTATCAGTTGAAGCGGCAAATATGTATAATGACCCATCTGGAAAATGTTACAAATGTACGGTTAGCAACAGGGGCATCACCGGGAGTGAAAATAAGGGGCTGGGGTGGATTGCAAAGACATAAAATTTAGAATTTTTTCTTTATTTGAGGAGCATGTCATATATCATTACCATTATATATACCAAATATTAAACTGAAATGATAAATCCAGTTTCTCAGTCAATCATATGACGTCATAATCAACCACATCATATGTAGGCTGACGTCATAATCATTTACGTCCTGAATGAGACTATTTAGTCCGTCATAAACGCTTAATAGTCTGATAAGTTGTACGAATTGTATGTGTTTGCTATTTAATAAACAGTAAGTTGAATATTTTGAAACTAATTTGATTGGGCGCTGTTATTGCCATTGGCAAATTATTCAACAGCTTCCCTGTATACTTATATGGAAATTGAGATTCAGAGAGTACAGGGATAGATACATCGTAACACGGGCAACGCGTGGCTGGAGCATAACTAGAGATGGGTTTGGCATAGCTCAGACTGGATTCCTCATCTGAAACATGAAACTTACATGAATTCATAAGGCATAACACCACCCGCCCGCCCGCCCGCCCGCCCGCCCGCCCGCCCGCCCGCCCGCCCGCCCGCCCGCCCGCCCGCCCGCCCACCCAGCCAGCCAGCCAGCCAGCCAGCCAGCCAGCCAGCCAGCCGGCCGGCCGGCCGTCCGTCCATCCGTCCGTCCGTCCACCCCCACCCACCCACCCACCCACCGACCCACCACCTTCCCCGTCCCTCTCACCCACCGAACTATATATATATATATATATATATATATATATATATATATATATATATATATATATATATATATATATATATATATATATATATATATATATATATATATATATATATATATATATATATATATATATATATATATATATATATATATATATATATATATATATATATATATATATATATATATATATATATATATATATATATATATATATATATATATATATATATATATATATATATATATATATAAATAATTTACTCTCCTGTGGACCCTCTTCAGATTCCTCTACCAGAGTTCCCACCACCCTTGTCTCCAGAGGAATTCCCTCCCCTTCCCCCGAAGATTGGATGTTAACCAGAAATCTGGTACAAGGACCAAATCAACTCCTGTCTATCCGTGTAAGATACCTCTACCTGAGACTCCGCCTCTACTGTCTTCAGATGAATTACATCCGCTTCCACAGAGAGCAAAGGTTGACAGAAAATCTGGTCAAAGGACCAGATCAACACCTCTGACCCGAGTGCCAGAGGCCAAGCTACCTCAACCAAAGTTCTCTCCTACACCGTGTAAAACAGCATCAATCCTCAAAATAAAACCAAGAAAACTACACCCTTAGAAGAAAATTCTTTCTGGAAATTTCGGTATGAGGTAGATCACAAAAATGAATGGCGACTCCCTGTTTTGACGAAAATAATCCTGATCCTTGGCTCCTCCAATCTAAGCCGTATACATGTAGAATCCCATTCAGACACCCAGATAGCCTGCTATCCAGGGGCAAAATTTTGCCACACTGGGTCCATTGTCAAAAAATACATGGACTCCTATCAGCCAGAGAAAATAATCGTATAAACATGGGCATACATGACAAGGATGAACCTATGTCTGTAACTGCTCAACGAGTCCAACTCCTAATCAGTACCATTCGATCAAAATTTCCAGATTCAAAGGTTTATTTCACTAAACTGAACTCCTCTCAACGTCTAAGTGCAAAACAGAAGAGGACCTTAGCGTGTATCAATTCATCTGTAGAATCCCTGCGGATGAAGGTCTTAGTCATCCCTAGTCTACCAATTGCTGAGTTTGAAGTGGTTCAGGATAACACCCATTGGAGTGAGAAAACTGTGAACGCATTGTGTTATAGCTGGTTAACCTTTCTTAATTTAAACTAACTGAAGGTCAGGGTACTAACCACACCGGTAGCTGGCTGGGTAGTGGTATTGTTAATCTCACTGGCTCTACATTATCTGAAGCAGAAAAATCAATACTCAATCGTGGCCTAACATTTGTATCAACTCCTAGGCCCAAATTAGGCATAGATGCACTTTTAGATAATGGCTCAATGGAAGTTCTTGAATTTTCCCACCGTGTCAAATTAGCCGACTTTTTTCGAAACTCGAAAAGTAATATTCTGCCATTCGTTGAAAAAACTGGCTGGGCACCAGACTCCAAATTAGCCAACCTCGCGATCTCTGACAGTATAAGAATTGTAAAAGAACGTATTGAAAATGTTGAATTTCCGAAAAATCATAAAAATTTGTCATATGAGGAACGTCAAGCCTTAACAGGATTACGTAAAAACAACGGCATTGTCATTAAACCAGCTGATAAGGGATCTGCTGCTTTAATAACGCTTAAAGACAACTACACTCGTGAAGCGCATCGTCAACTCAGTAATCCAAAACATTACCAAAAATTAGATAGACCACTCTGGCAAAGTAACTGCGACAAATTGAATGAAATTCTCCAAAATATGCTTGATAACAAGAGTTTAACGCAAAACGGTTTAAATACCTCGTTGCGAAACGAGGATCAAAACCACGTACATTTTATCTGTTACCCAAAATTCATAAGCCTATTGATTCTTGGTCAGGTCCTATGATACCACCAGGACGACCTATAATATCGGATTGCGGTTCTGAATCCTATAGGATCAGTGAAATCGTTGATTATCACCAACAACCAATTGCGAATAGACATTTCAGCTTCTTGAAAAATACTGAAGACTTTCTATCGCAGGTCTCTGAGATCTCGATACCTCCAAATTCATTGTTGATTACTCTCGACATCGATGCTATGTACACAAACATTGACATCGAAAAAGGCCTGAATTCTGTCCGTAAAGCTTTTGGAAAATACCCTGATAACAATACGCCCACTGGCGAAATATTAGCTCTCTTAGAGCTAAGCTTAAAGGGCAATGATTTTGAATTCGCGAGTGAAACATACCAACACATTTGCGGCTGCGCAATGGGTAGGCGTTTCAGTCTATGTTTTGCCAATATCTATGTAGCGGAGTGGGAGGAGGATGCGCTTCGCAAATGTCCGAAACAGCCGCTCTTTTACCGCAGGTACCTCGACGATATTTTCTTTATTTGGCATCATACAAAGGTAGAATCTAATGATTTTTTCGCCATTTTTAACAATCATGACCCGAACATCGAGCTAAAAGTCAACATTGACCAGATGTCCGTAGACTTTTTAGATGTAACTCTATACAAAGGTGTAAAGTATGACGCAACTGGACACCTTGATTATAAAGTGTATTTTAAGCCCACAGATTCTCATCAACTACTTCACAAGGAATCTTTCCATCAACCTCATACCTTTAAAGGAATTGTAAAGTCACAATTCATCCGTTTTCATAGAACTTTGAATCTGCATGCTCCCTCTTATTCAAGGCCCTCAAGCCGAGAGGCTATTCGTCTAGATAAAAGTCTGAAACTTTACAGGATTTGGAAACTATCCCTGATAATGCTGCAGATCACAGACCTAGCAAGATTCGTCACAAACGGCCAAGTACAGGCGTAGGAGAATCTCGAAAATGTGGAAGGAAAAGGTGTAAATTAGACCTACTTATTCCAAATCAAAAAACATTCATGAACTTTCAGAACAAAAACAAATTTCAAATTCAGTCTAATTTAGATTGCGATTCCGAAAACGTGATTTATGTAATATCTTGTAAATTATGCCAAAAGCAATATGTCGGTGAAACAAGATGTCCTTTAAGATGGCGAGCTACTAGACACCGTTGCAATATTAGACATGAAAAAGAACCGCATGTCGCTGAACACTTTAACCTTCCTGGTCATTCAGTCACTCGGGAAATTATACCCATTGAACAACCACCTCTCTCTAATACCGCTGAAGTAACTGATAAACAAAGGAAACTTAGAGAATCATTGTGGAGTAAACAATTAGAAACAAAATGACCGAGGGGCATAAATGTGGACCCAGGTCTTACTGATCAGCGTGAAATAATTCCATTCACTCTGACATATAATGGAAAAAATGTTGAAATTTCCAAAATTTTGAAAGACAAAAGTGATACATTTTCAAACATACTCTTCTCTCGGCATATAAATGGACACTGGCTAAGAGAAACTGGAATTTTCTTTATCATTACCGATTTGATAGACCGTATCTGCAATGGTCAAGAGAAATGTCCTTTTGCAGGCCCACAAAAATAATTTCTTCTTAACCTGCAAAATCATGAAAAATCTTGACCATTAAAACTGTTAATTGATTTACGCTTCCATTTGAGCGCTTTGAGTCGCTGTTGAAGCAAGAGGTGCTCATGCTATAACGTATACACAATCAATAATGCGTTAATGTTTATACTGTTCAAAACTGATCAACGAGTTATAACTCTTAGCACATTGTTTACTAAGTTGAAATTAGTTTGTTGATAACTCAGCATTGAAATTTTTATCAGTGATGTTGGTTAAATTCTCTTTGTGTAAATTAAATTTATATATTGTGATAAAGAGCCTAGAGGTCATATATATATATATATATATATATATATATATATATATATATATATATATATATATATATATATATATATATATATATATATATATATATATAGGAACCCGGTGCGTGGGTGGTGATGGAGAACACCCACTCCAAGTTGGTAAGTTGGTACTGATAATGCCCGTATTCGATCACGTTTGTAGATTACTGTTGGAATGTGTATTTGTTAATAATATGCTATTACCCAAGCTTCAATATTTCAGAAGAATGCATTAAAGTCTCCACTAACTAACAATATATTATTAACGCTCGTTCTTTCGTTCGTTCAATTGGTTTATCAGCCGCGTTACACATGGGTGTATTTGAGCCACGCAGCTGCAGTGGAATTTATAAACGTGTGTCTCAGGTTTGTAACAGTGATTACTTCTACAATATAAATAATTGGCTTTAAATAAAAACAAAATAAAATAAAATATTAATTAATATTAATTATAATTGTTGAATATTTTGAACATAATTGGAATTAAAGACATTGCCGCCATAATCAGAACATGACTACCAAATTTGCTGTGTTCAAAATATTCAACTGTACGTTTAAAGTTATTTCTGTGTCGCACTATAGTAACAACACTCACTCACTCACTCACTCACTCACTCACTCACTCACTCACTCACTCACTCACTCACTCACTCACTCACTCACTCACTCACTCACTCACTCACTCACTCACTCACTCACTCACTCACTCACTCTCTCACTCACTCACTCACTCACCCACCCACCCACCCACCCACTCACCCACCCACCCACCCACTCACTCACTCACTCACTCTCTCACCCCTCAATTCGTCCCACCGCTCCCTCCCTCCATCCCTCACTCACTCGCTCCCTCAATTCTCCTTCTCTCCCCATCTTTATCGTTCTCTCTCTCTCTCTCACTCTCTCTCTCTCTCTCTCTCTCTCTCTCTCTCTCTCTCTCTCTCTCTCTCTGTCGTTCGCGTTCTCACTTTCTCTCACACCATCGCTGGTGACATGTTTAGAAGCGTCCATATTTAGACGCACGTAATAAAAAAGGAAAATGATGGCAGTGAGTGGGTGCATGTTGGTTCTTCCGACATCCAGACTAGAAGGAGATTGATTTCGAGTAAGCAAGTGCATATCTGGACATGAGCAATTTCACTCTCTTAAGCAGATTGCATCTATTTGAATAGTTGCTCATATTCGTAACTCACACTTCTATCCGGCGCTGTTGTGAAGAGAACTTGAGCCTGGTTCCTGTCGCAGGAGATGAAATCAAAGACATCTCGTAGCAAGATGAACAATACTAATATAGTATTGATACCGCTAGTAATTTGCGTCAGATAGTTTCGCTCACGTCTACAACAGGCAGCAGTATCAAGCTTGGCTCTGCCACCTCATCGCTATATTAGATTATTGGCGGATAAGTAGCCAATATTGTTGCCACTACATCATGTTCTGGGATTGGAAGAAGGTGGAGTATCCCTCCCTGAATGAAGGATACCCTATCAAACCGGCATATCTATTGTGCTCGGTGTGGCAATTTTGTGGACGTTATCGGATTATAATTATTGATAGACAATATTGATTACTTTCGCGAAAGAAATTATCAGCTTTCGCGTCTCCTATTTGGCTACTAAACTGTCAGTATTCTTGTTCAAGCCACAGTCATTCGTTTACGCATACTGATATTCAAAGTACACTTGGTGTGCAATATTGCTTTTTCTGACAGTTAGAGCATTCAGTTGCAATGCTTCCAGCTCAAGCAAAGATTAACATTAAACTAGATCCATTTTATAGATGGGTCCTACCTGTCACTCAAGTATATGACGTAATAGTCCATTACCTCACACGTAGGCTGACGTAGGCAGCAACAGCGCCCTGTCGAATTAATTTCAAAATATTCAACAGCTTACCTGTACAGATTTCTGGAAGTTGATAGTCAGGAAGTTCAGAGATCGATCGATCCCAACACGAGCGATGTGTGAGCTGAGATTAGCTAGAGATGGGCGGAGGCATAGCTAAAAATGGAAAGATCCATTATGCATGGGCAACTAGGGATGTCAAATGGTATTGGATATTCATGGACATGTACGGACATTTGCCCATGAAGAGCCTTGATTATCAATGGTTTGCTTGCAGCATGGACGATCAAGGACAATCTAAGGCTTTTATACAGACATTGACTGTTTATCTAAGGATGGATTTCCATGGATAATCATGGACGTTAATTTCGTATTTTACCTATAGATGAATAAAGGATGGGTTTTTATGGATAATCGTGGGCTTTATTTAATATTTTACCAGTATGTCCTTGGATATCCCTGAAGATCATTGAACTTCCATTGTAATAGGTGAAACCATGAAGAATCTTTCGCAAGGGAGTGGTGCTTCCTGTGCATGGGAGGATTAACTCTTCCAAAGACCTGTGTTAGGCTTGTGATACTCTTTCCCTGTCTCTGAATGACAGTATTTGATAGTTCATGGTGCTTTCTACCACTATGGACATTAGAGAATCTAACGAGCTGCTCATCTACCATCCATGGGATGGGACTATGGAAACGAATCAAAGCACTGGATTTCTGTGTGGTGCTTTCTATTCCACAGAACACTGTGAGAGTGTGGTTTACTTGTTCTAACGCATAATCTACTCAGAGTTAGTTTGCAAATGTTGACAATTGACTTCTTAACACAAAGGTTCCCATCTAGAAACCACCAATCCAGCTCTGGATTTAACTTTTGAAGCCTCTGAAGCGTGTCCAACTTTGTGATGTATTGCGATACGCACTAGGCATATTTCAGTTTATTCATGGGAATAGGTAAGGGCAGAACTATTCAAAGGACTGTAAATGAATTAACCATTTGTCCTTATGACTAGCTCTAATGAACTGCAATAAAGTAAATATAATGTCCATGTATGCCATGGTCCTTTGAAAATATGGAATGTTTCATTTATTTTCACTAAACTATTTTAGCTTCACAGATAGTTTATTAGATTTCCACGAGGTGGGGAATGTATCAAACATCTGGCATGGTTCAGTCCCAGCATCTCAGTTTAGGTGCAAATCCCCGACACTTATGGCCTTGCGAACTTTAGACATTTCTGGTTGGATCTCGGCAAATAATTTCATATACATGTCAAAAGGGCCTGCAGGCTTGTAACATGTACATTGATTGCCTGTTTCATATGCTTCCGTTCTAAAATATGGTTAGTTGTTACAGGGCCATATATGTCGACCTCCTCCCAATCATCTTCAAAGCCGCTACTCTCTATGGAACTACCGATCATTCAAATAATGTACTGGTCTGCGTGGTATTCACCAATACGCAACGTAAATGCATCTGTGCAACTATGTTGGGAACTTTGCAGGTTCAGCGTTCTCTGATATAGATCCATAGTTAACACCATTGGAGTCCTTGTACCAAGTACATTCTCTAAAGCATGTTGTGTTTGCCTAAGCACGATCAAAGGTGCCTGATATTCATGAGGATGGGACTTTATCAAAGGTAGTGCTCTAATATAGATAACATGTGTCATCTACAGAGACAACTGAGTTGACTCCAGACCAGATAGGTACCGGATATTCCAGTACAACTCACATTTGCTTGTAGCTTCATCCTGTAATCATCAAATTTCTTAGTCACCTTCCCTTATACACGCTTCCGTGGTCTGTGGTACCATATCACTGTAACTTTCACCACTTCAGTAATATGGCTGTCAGGTATTCTTCATCCTCCAGTCTAACAGAATGACATTGTTTCCTGGTAATTTCACCTTTGTAATCCTTGTAGTTTGTGATCTGTGGTTGTTTTAAAGAATGTGCAATGTTGTAATATTTTACTCTTCCTACTCTTGCATAATAATGGCCAAGTACTGAATATTTCGCCTGCGCGATTTTGACAACGTTATTGAACGTGCTTTTAGACATGTATCGCCATTCCCAAACTTTTCAAACACTACTGTTATGGTGGCATGTGTGGTCGTTTTTCCATAGGTTGTATCTTCATTCCAGTCTACATTGTTACTGCGAAAGAAAAGGGGCAAACCTTTATTTAATCATGAAGGAATATAGAGACATAACTTCTTTTATCGCTTTTAAAACAACAATGGCCCTACCGCGTTTCCATCCGAAGTAACCTGGTGGAATCAACATTAACACCACAAACATGGAGAGAATCCACAACGAAATAGCTACGATTTGAAAATAAGTGAGATGTTAAGCTGGCAATACAGGTGCATATTGTATTGTAGAAGTAATTACAAATATTAACCAATACTGCCAGAAGAACTAGTCTAAAAGCATTCAGCAAACAAATCATCATCATCATCATTTTGCCATTTGAGTTGCACTACGTTTACCATGGCAGGGTGATTAACCCTCAGGATCCATAGTTTATTAGTGCCAACATTGCTTTAAAAATATAGCATTTCTTATTCGAAATCACGTTCCTTCTAACCACCATTCTGTCCGCTATTCTTGCGTAATACTAGCATAGTACTGATCATTTAGATTAGATGCTGACCTGGTTGATATTTCACATACAGATTCATCTAATTAGTGTCCTAAATGCCATTCCTTTACTTTCTTACAAATCAAGAAAGTTGTAGTTAATTCTTCATTTTACTCTTATATCTTTCAAAGTCAATGCTTCCCAGCTTTAGCTATCTCCAGCCCATCTCTAGCTAAGCTCCACCCAATCTCGCGCATGCTGAGATCGATCGATCCCTGAACTCCATTACTATAAACTTCCAGAAAATTATACAGTTATGCTGTTCAATATTTTGAAACTAATTTGACGGATTAGTTTCAAAATATTCAACATCATGTTTATTAAATAGTAAAGACATACAATTCGTACAATGTGTCGGGCTAATACGCGTTCAAGATGGACTAAATCGATTCATTCATGCGGATAATTTATTATGACGTCATCATACACGTCGCGTACTTTATTATGACATATGATTGATGGATAAACTAGAAAGGTTCATTGAGTCAAATTGTGGCGACTGTGTCAATTTTCACCACCAAAATTTAGGTATTCTGGGCGAATATATAGAATCTTAACAGCGGTGACCCTCAATGACCTTGAAATGCCATTGAAGTGATTTGAAAAAAGAATGACACCCATTTTTTGTGGAACTTTTAGGCCCATAGCACTTCAAAACCATCGTAAGAAAAGAATTAACATGAGGTGCCAGATTCTTAGCAATAGGCATTTCCACTATATCCATCCATTGTATGATGTCATAATCAACTACGTGACGTGTAGAATGATATAATAATGAATGACGTTATGATAAGTACGTCAGGAACGCATATTTGAAGACGGACTATGCATTGTTGTACGAATTGTATGTCTTTACTATTTAATAAACATTCTGTAGCCGGATTGCGAGATGACATTTATATTGACCTCAGCCACAATGGTGAGAAATCAGAAATGCGCATGTTGCCCTTACAGCAAGTTACTACTTGCTTATTCACTAACATGCTTCATCGACTTCGCCTGACAAGAAACCCGACAAATAGCCCCTTTTACGCAAACGATTGAATACCAGAAGGTAGAGCCAATGAGGTCATTGAACACCATAGTTTCATAATGCACCATTATATGAACAAACCTTTTATAGTTCATGTTCAGCTGCTATCCAGCATGGCTTCCTTATCACATAGAAATACTTAATTTGAGGCTAAAAGCATATACCTGTTACAAAAACTAATCGAATAAAATAGGATAATAATCTTCGTTTTATCAATGTTGGAAAGAATGTTATTATTTATCCATTAATTTACGAAAAGGTAAGATTTTCTATGGAGCTGCCTGCTGATAGAGACGTTATTATAGGCCTTTGTATAAATAATCTAGAAATATTGCGTTACAACACCTTATTCTAACGGCTAGCTGGCCATTAGTAAAATTGGCAAGACTTTTGCGTTTAGAATGTCAACTTTTGTATTTAATAGCAATATTGAAAAATGCATTCTATCTAACCTTAACCCCAGTATCTGTGATCTAATCATTCACGAGTTCCTGCTAATTGAGTGAAATTTATTCTAAAATAAGTAGTGCTGATGAATCGTAATGGACGTTTAAAAGTTCTTCAAGTGTACGGATTGCTTGTCCTTGATGGATTTATTATTTAATAAATATTCTGTTGAATATTTTGAAAGCAATTTGCCTAAGTGTTGTTGCTTTAATGAGGTCATGAGGCAACAAAAGCACCCAGACAAATTAGTTTCAAAATATTCAACAGCATACCTGTATAGTTGTCTGGTAATTGATAGTCAGGGCGTTCGGGGATCGATCGATCCCATCACGAGCGCGGTGTGGATGGAGCTTAGCTAGGAAAGGGCGGGGCATAGCTAAACTGGATATGTCCATTACTTCACCAATATCGCTGAAGCGTATTAGCTAAGCTCAGCACCTGCTAGGCTACATCGTCTGTCAAATGAGCAAATAGATGCCATACCAGGCTTGGGTACAAGCTCAAATGCATTTGCATTTGTATTTGAATGCATTTGCATGCAATTATAAAATTTCTGACGCATTTGCATTTGCACTTGCATTTGAATCTCATGTATTTGCATTTGCATTTGCATTTGTATGAAAAGAGTTGCATTTGCATTTGAGTTTTCAAATGCATTTGATTTTTTTCAAAAGCACTACTTTTCTCATTTTGCACTTCTTTCAAAATTGATTGGAACTTGCTGCTGTTGTAAATAGCAGCCATAGCACCCTGTGACTTTAAAAAAAATTCAACCAAATTATTTGTTAAATCATAAAAATGACATTTCCGTTGCTAGAAATTGGAAATGTAATTCTCTATTAACACATTTCACCATGAATTTCGTAGCATGTAGCTCTCAGCCATCACTATACCTAAATATGCAAAACCATGTATATTTTGAAATTAGTTTGACTTACGCCAGTTGAGATCTTAGCAAGCCAACAATTTTAGTTAATTTGTTTCTGAGATAAGCTACAGCAATGTATCTCTAATGCATAATAAATTTGATCACCTTATAAATGGTAAGGAATGGGTGCATCCATTCTTGTCCAATGTGTTGGCCGTTTAACACATACCTACAAGACCACTGAAATAATCGGCTCAGTGATTGTCTTCTCTTGGCCTGCAAATGGGTATTTGTAAAGACCACGACAAAGGCTGGTTTTGGCCGGTTTGGGCACCAAAAGGTTAATGAAACAGTTGGACTAAACGTTGTTGCTGCTTTAGTCAATACATTAATTTTCAGGAAAATTGATAATATTCATATGATCATCAGTGTTAAAGAACCGCAATCTTTTATCCCCAAAACACAGGTGGTCACTCGAGCACTTTTGATTACAGTACAATCTACTCAACCATCGCTCTCTATATTCTTTGTCAAGATCCTTTCAAAGTAATAAGCGTGAGCGTAGTAATATATCTCTGGTTGCCCAATCTATGAATAGTGCAGCATGCTGTTAACTCCATTAATTCAGAAAACTCTTAATCCATTAGTTGCCAAGATTGTCTTTTTGAATGTCCATTTGCATCATAAGATAATAAAATATTTGAAAATTTATGACTGAAATAACTGGCTTGGTAATCGAGTCAGTCATTCCAGTGGTAAAATTTCAAAGAGTATCTTCTTGGAATGCAAATAGACATTTACCAAGATCAATAAATAATAGATGCTGAAAATTATGTTGGCATGGGTGAATTTACTGTTCGCCCATTGTGATTAGAAGCGCCTGTTATTCAGTCTTACTATAAGCACATACTCAGCCACGTGTGACTAAGATGATCTCAGACAAAGTTAACATTTAAACATTTTAATCTAGAAGTGCAGAATCTTAGTTCATGTCTTGAATAAGTTGATGAACATTTTGAAACAAATTTGACTGGAAACTTTGACCCACGGCTGCCAGTCAAATTATCTTCAAAATATTCAACAGAATATTTGTTAAATTCATACAGATATTACATACACTGGTTACTATTTTGAATGTATTTTGACTAGAACCTGTTGCTGCAATAGGCGCAGTAGCAGCTATCAATAAAATTCCTTTCAAAATATTGAACATAATATTTGATAATTATTTTGAAAGTAATTTGACTGACACATGTTGCTTCCGTTGGGTGCAATTACCCTTCAAATTAGTCAACATAATATTTAGGAATCTGAAAATTCAATGCTTTAATTGTTACCCCATAACAATTTAACCCTCACATTAGCCAAAAACGGCTTCTGCAGGGGCTCGAGAAATGTCCATTTGCAGACCAAGGGAAGAATACTTTTGAAAACTTACCACTGGGATAACTGGTTCGATAACCGAGCCAGTCATTCCAGTGGTAAATTTTCAAAAATGGTCTTCTCTTGGTCTGCAAATAGATATTTTCTTTGAAAAAAATTTTTAAAACAAATTTGAAGGTTAAAGTGTTAATGGTGAAATAAGTATTATTTTTTCATAGTAAAGTTCTATGTGCAGATAAAGAGAAGACTATTTTGGAAAATGTTACACTGGAATGACTGGTGCAATAAGCGAGACAGTCATTCCAGTGGTAAAATTGAAAAAATAGTCTTCTCTTGGTCTGCAAAATGTTTCACAAAAATAGTCACTACCAGCAGATACATAGATGGCAGATGCATACTCAGAATTTCAGTACCAGACGTGTGTCGAAATATTCAAATGCATTTGCAAATGCAAATGCATTTGCATTTGCATTTGCATTTGCATTTGCATTTGCATTTGCATGTGCATTTGCACTTGCATTTGAATAAGTTGCAAACATTTGCATTTGCATTTAAATGCTATACCCTTCACTTGGACTCAAGCCTGTGACATACTCTATTCTTACACGCGTACGCGTTATGTACTATTGATAGATTCATTGCTAGCTATGACCCGCTTGTCGTCAAGTTCAAGTTCAAGTTCAAGTTCAATATGATCCATCCAAGACACTGGATATAATGGGATGGACTACCACATATATAAACAATGCATTAAAAACAGATAAAATCTAGAAAGAACAATATTAAAAGCGCGTCACGTAGCTTACGTACGACGCATTAGTGTCATGGTAACACTTTTACGATACATAGAATACATACATAGAATACTTACATATCTTGCTAAAAATCTTGTTTTTGGGGAGAAGGGGTTGGGATACGCTCGCCAAGTTACATTATCATACATTATCATACCATATTTACCGATCGTACAGTACAGCCCAGAAATAACCTAGATTGCCTCCAAACGACGAGAGTATCGGATACTGGGTGTTAATGAAATAGTTGTTTTTAATTCAGTGATTTAGGGTTTAAAATGCGGGGAAGGTGATTCCATTTGCAAGGTACCATACCACTCACAAATAAGTTAAAATGTTTCCGAAACAAAAGTCAAATTAGTTAGTACAAATTTGAACACAATGTACGAAATGTTCTGTTGAATATTTTGGACATAATTGGATTGGAAGGCATTGCTGCCGTAGGCAGCAAATGCCTTCCAATCCAATTGTGTTCAAAATATTCAACAGTACGCGTTTCATTTTGTTTTGGAAACATGATAAGCTCTTTCTGACATGTACTGTAGAGAATTAAAGCGAGCTCGTACTGAAAGACTACATATTATTTACTGCTACGATTGGCATTTCCTTCATTAGTACAAGTCAACTAACCGATAAATGGCGAAATCAATGTAATTACGTTTCATTTCTATTTTTAGCCAATCGTCTATTTATTCTCGCGTTTTTTCTCTTATCGGGCTCCTTATCTGTTCGGATTTATTCACGCGTCACATGTTGGAGCGATTCTTTAGCCATTGTCATCTTGGCCAAATGTAATAATGGTACGACACTCATGCCGATGTCTATGCAATCAGGACTAGCGTAATCGCTTTGGACTCGGTAGAATCGCCGCAGGGTCGGGTGACATGATTTGAAATATTCATCTCATTTTCATACAAGAACTCCGCGCTTGGTTTAATGCATGGATCCAATTTGTCACTAGGGTATCTGACGTCATATTCAAAGTACGTCAGTAAAGTCACTTGTTAGCTGACATTTCGATTACATGACGTGGGCGTGACACGTTGTATGTCTTTGGGGAATTTACAATTTAATAAAGATTATGTTGAATTTGTTAAACTTGCTTTCTTCTGGGAGTTGTTATTACAATTGGCAGCAACATCTCCCAGTCAATTTTGTTTCAAAATATTCAGCATCTTATCTGTATAGTTTCGCTTACATTGAGATTATGGGAATTTACTGTTCAACTTGCTAAAACAACGTGGGCTGAGCTTACGCAATGGACGAGGCATAGCTAGAACTTAATGCCTCAATATACTGGCTTTATGTAAGTCAGATATTTTAATGAAGCAAAATTAAATTGAATTGTGCAAATTACATAGCAAAATACTTCTCCAAATTTCAAATATTTACCAGAAACGAAATAAACCTGTATTGTGAAAACCAACTATATAAATTAAACCGTGCTTTCTTTCTCTTGGAAAGATGCAATCACAACCTCACCGATTTAGTAAAGGGTCGTCTCAGATTCTTTCACTATAGGCCTAATAGCTTACGCTCGGCACACGATGGCGGCGACGGCATTCATTCGGTTCCATCAAATAAAGTTACATCAGTGTTATTAGCAATAACTGGTGGTTCCTCTGAGCCGAAACACATTATCCGACAGGAACAGTACGAAGTCGACCGGACGTACAAAGCCTTTCTGCGTCACATTCCCCTATTGTCAGCGATTACTACGCCAAATTGTTGCTCATAGCTACGGAATAATTACCGAGTCATGCTGAATAAAGGGATCCATTTTTAGCTATGCCCCGCCCATTTCTAGCGAAGCTCCGCCTACACTGGGTTCGATCAAAGGCTGAATTCCCAGAATCCCAATGCCAAGGTAACCATACAGGTAAGCGGTTGGATATTTAGAAACTAATTTGCCTGGGCGCTGCTGCAAATTAAATAGTAAAGACATACACATCGTACACTTGACGGACTATTCATTGTTTCTGATGGAGCTAGACACGTCATTGATCATTTTGATTGTGATGTCTGGATACCTGACTCGTAACGTAATTGATTATTACGGCATATGCTTACATAGTGACAGATCAGATTCATTCATTGCCATGTATGGACACTGAATGATATGCAAATAAACACATACCACATCCTGTTGACAAAGATTGAGTCGAAACTATATTTTAGGTGAGGTTTGGTTGAAAATTCAAGTAAGCCTGCGTTGCAAGATCGCTGGGAAGAGATGGTGATGATGATCGATGATGATGATGATGATGATGGTGATGATGGTGGTGGTGGTGGTGGGGATGGTGTACTAAATTATGCGTCTACACCGGTCGAAATATCAACTGCAATTAGGCCTGTACCTTCATCGGCCACTGCATTTTTTTCAGCTTCGTTTTAAATTTCAGTGTATTGGCACCAAGTCCAAAGCTTTAGGTTCAGGTGTGCCTGGTGATGTTGCCAAAACCTGACACGACACCCCATCTTTATTGCATTTCGTTCACTTACAGTGGGAACATTTTGCGCATAGTAGGTAATGAGTCAATGGGTATTAGGCTGCCTGACCAGCGATGTTTTGTCAGCGATGGTATGGCGTTTGTGGTGGCAAGAATCAATATTAATCTACGCACGCACTTGAAGCTGTCCAGTTGTCACACTTGGACAGGGTAAGTGATACACAGATTGCATCATAGAGCAATTGAGAATTCCGTTTTGTCCATCAACCATATGACGTCATAATAAACTATGTGATGTGCAGGCTGGCGCCATAATTAATTACGTCGTGAATGGCGTAGTTAAATTCGTCACCAACACTTATTTGATGACGGACTGAGCGTTGTTGTGCGAATTGGGTATATGTGTGACACATAGAATGCCAAAGTCATGTCATAGATCTAAATTGGTCTAAAACTGACCATGCATCGATTTTAAAGGCTCAGGATTCGATAGCAAAACATGTGACGTCAATCTAGCTATCAAAAGCTAATTTGGCCAAGAAGAGCCAACCAATATTTATTCAAATAAGGCTGAGTAACTGAAGTGCCAAATTTACCCAAAATCTGTATATTGAAATGGCAGAATGGCCCTATCCCTCTCTACCGCTCCTTTCCCCTACCTCTCTTTTTTCTCTCAGCTTCTCTCTCTCTCTCTCTCTCTCTCTCTCTCTCTCTCTCTCTTTCTTTCTCTCTCTCTCGCTCTCTCTCTCTCTCTCGCTCTCTCTCTCTCTCTCTCTCTTTCTCTCTCTCTCTCACCCTCTCTATCTCTATCTCTTTCTCTCTCTATCTCTCTCTCTCTCTCTCTCTCTCTCTCTCTCTCTCTCTATCTCCCTCTTTCTCTCTCTATCTCTCTCTCTCGCTCTCTTTCTCTCCCTCCCTCCCCCCTCTCTCCCCCCTCTCTCTCTCTCTCGCTCTCTTTCTCTCCCTCCCTCCCCGCCCCCTCTCTCTCTCGCTCTCTCTCTCTCTCTCTCTCTCTCTCTCTCTCTCTCTCTCTCTCTCTCTCCACACCTATCTAGCACACACATATACACACGCAAATAACTGATAAAAACGATTCAGTACAATCGAATTTGTGTTGTTAAAATCATAACAAAACATTTATTCATACCAATGCGTGGGTGTGCTCAGACATTAGAGAAGGGTTTGTCGAATTAATGGAGGACGGCAGTTATGATATAGGTCTATCTGGCCACATTATACATTTTACATCTGAAAAGCTTCTAACCAGTCAAGTTATTCCCCATCTGATTGCCGGTATAAATCAGTTCCAGTAATCCAAGAACATTCTTCGAATGTATTCACCATAGTACCACTTTAAGACTTTATATATATTACGGTCAAAATTCACATCAGCAACATAACTTGTCCCATCTCGTTTACAGTTTCGCCGTCGTCTTCGCTACGAAAGATTTGCGGTGTCACGGGGAATGTGGGATTATTACGCGTTATCTAATCAATGAAAATAACGACTAGGTGTTCATTGGGTGGCCAAAACCGGCTTCTGCACTTGTCTTGGGGAATGCCCATTTGCCGGCCGAGGGAAAACTATTTTTAAAATATTTTCACTGGAATGACTGGCTCGATAACCGAGCCAGCCATTCCAGTGACACATTAAAAAAAATGGTCTTCTGGTCTGCAAATGGATAATCAATGGTCAAATAGTTTGATTTTCTTCCCCAAATTTATCCATTAAATGACTAAGTGGTCATGTGATTCGCAATGACAGTGACAGGTCGTGACACATTATATCCAGCCGCTTGCATCCATGAATATATTTGTTGTCTAACCGCCATGTCTTCTCTAATAGTTGTCTGGGATGGGACGACAATGGGATGTCAATAATGAAATGTAGCTAGTGTATCTTACCGTCTTAGACCTACAGATCAACTCTCAGAAATCGATTTCAGGAAGTTTCTAATACCGTCGTCTGCCTGAAGCTCTTTTCCTTACCGAAGTGACGCTGAGTAGCTAACCCTTTTCCAAATCGCGGACATAAGCTGCAGACGATAACTCAATTATGATACAACACACACTTACTTGAATGTTCAATTTAAAATTGGTCTGAAAGTTGTTTGATGTGCCTAATAGCAACAACTATTGCGTAAATTCATTCCAAGACAATCATAAATGCATGTTCTGAAATGAGATGCATTTAATCAACTGACGAAAATTGTTTTAGATGGAAGACCATTTGTTCTCCAGAAGTACAATGTTGGAGAAGAAGCTGAGACACACCACTCTTTGCTATGTCAACAAATCACATCAAACAATTGTCGGGGGAGATAGACAATACTTTTACTTTGATAGAAAAACACACTAAACAAATTTATTGCCTGTCGACACACCACTCACTCGAGCAACATCCGTTCCGTAAGCTATTGAATTAGCCATCACAGAACTGGATAGTATTTTTCCTTTATGTCAAATGGCAACATCGATCTTGTGATTTATTTCTAGAAGCTTATCATGAATTTCATATATTGTGTTTTTAGTTGTGACTCGCGACTAGGATTAGTCGGTCTGTCGATTGGGCTGTCTGTCGCTCTGTCTGGTGGTCTGTTAAATTTCTGACATTCCTAACAAAGGAACCTATGTCGCAACTATAATGCTTTTGCAATAGAGGAGCATCCAGTTTTAGCTATGGCCCGCCAATCTTTAGATAAGCTCCACCCACACTTCCCCCGTGCTGCGATCAATCGATCCCTGGACTCCATGACCATCAAATTCCAGACAACTGTACATATAAGCTGTTGAATATTTTGAAACTAATTCGACTGGGTACTGTTGCTGCATATGGCAGCAACAACACCCAGTCAAATTAGTTTCAATATATTCAACAGCATGTTTAATGAATGGTAAAGGCACACAATTCGTACAATTTGGCGGAGTAGTAGTGTCGAAATTAAAATGATACCACCTCCCTCAACTTGGCGCCATTCGGCTATCCGTGGCCCCCACCGCCCTCTCAATCCCTGTGCTCGATCTGGCACAGATATTTCTCGAGGGGTTCACTCTGTTCAGTTTAACTCTTCATATATAGCCATGATTCAAATCATACTGCTTGTGCTGGCGTCTACAGCAGTGGCACATGGCGATGTGACTGATATGATATTGGATGCCAAGTGGGCCCACTTCCGGGATGATGTAGGTCAAGAGAAGACCATTTTTGAAAGTTTACCACTGCAATGACAAGCTCACCTGCAAATGGACATTCACCAAGCCAAGCTTTCAATTTTCCTGACCAATCGTTTTTCAGCCGATTTGACGAGAGGCCATCTTGGATTTTAGCCGATTTTTAGAAACCTCTTTAAAAATCTCCGAAACCACTTGGGGTATTAATTCAAAACTCATGAAATAGCATCTAGTATTAAAATTTAAATTGCATGGCAGTCATACAAGTCAGCTGTTTTTAACACAGTTTTGACAGAAAGTAGGTGCTGTATTGAGAAATATCCTTTTGCAGCCCATAAGAAGATTAGTTTTGAAAATTTATCGAGCCAGTGGTCCATTAAAAGAAAAGTCTCTTGGCCTGCAAATGGGCATTCAATAAGCAGATATGTCAATATTCTTGACCAAATTTAGTTATTAAAGAGTTAATAGGCAAAATTGGTCTAAAGAACATCTAAAATCTTGTTTGGTAACTGTTCATTTGCAGGCCAAGATTATTTTTTAAAGTTTTCCACCGGAATCACTGACTTGATGTTATCATGCCACTTATTCCATTGTTAAATCTTCAAAAACGGTCTCTTAGTCAGTGAACCAACATTCACAAGATAGATCTAGAGGCCTGCTTTTTCCAGCTTGCCCACCAAAGGGTTAAAGTGTCTGAGAGAGAGAGAGAGAGAGAGAGAGAGAGAGAGGAGAGAGAGAGAGAGAGAGAGAGAGCGAGAGAGAGAGAGGAGGGGGGGGGAGGGAGGTGTGTACTATATACTTTATTATATATGATACGTTCCTGAATATTTTGTCTTTTTATTCAATTTTACAGTGTGTCTGGCATTCTTCAAGGAACTATATATATAGTACTATACTTCAATATGCGTACTTCCACACCGCCAATAACAAATGATAAAGGACTGATAGCTCAGAAGAAGTGAACAATATATTTAAATAATTTAATCAAAACAATGTTCTTTCTCCTAGGATTTCTAAATGATGTTTGTCGGTGTTTGGTGTTATTGTATGTGTTCATTAGTAATACGTACTATCACATTCACATGACTGTAAATAAATCACAATCCATGCATTTCTATATCCCAGGCTTTGCTTTCTCATATACATTTTAGCTGCGACTGTCTCAAAAACTTCTGATCCGATTTGGCTCAAATTTTAACATGAAGAAACTCGCCGTCAAAGAGGATTTCCAGTATTGTCCATGATCCGTATAAAAGAACCTGGATTCCGATAGGATCAAACTCTAAATCTGTGGATATCTCGATCGGAAACTACTGGTCTGATTTGGCTACAACTTTAACACATGAACGTGTGTGACCATACATTAGGATTCCACAACCTGATGTGTAATCCGAAAAACATCCAGAAAAATGTGAAACAATTTGGACTCGCGATTAGTATAAGTCTGCCTGCCTGTCTTTGTCTGTCAATTTTTTTTACATTCCTGACAAAGATGCCAAAGTCGCAACTTTAGCTCGTCCTCATGTGTTTTTGAAAAACTAGGATGGAATATTGCATCGGTCAGTCAGTCTGTCTGTCCATCTGGCTATCTCATCTGAAACCTATTGGTGGAATTCAATCAAATTTGCTATGTGAGTTACCCATAATATTGAGATGACGTTTACATTAGGCTCCAATCAAATGGTGGGGCTGGGGGGGGAGCGATGGAGGTGTCGCAGAAAGTCAAAGTTGGTGGAATTCAAACAAATTTGGTATGTTAATTACCCATTTGATTGCGGGTTACAAGACATTGTTTACATTAGGAACTAAAATGTGCAGTCGATGGCATGCCTTCGCAAATCCCCACGCGTTCACCACTTCGAGCTTTACCCTCAGTTTGACCGAAAATACAATAAATTCCTTGAAATGTAGTTTCAATGGGTATGGGTTTCAAAATGAAATGCGACATGGCCACCGTTGGATAAATTTGATTTTTGACTCACAATCCCACCCCCTGAGCCCCCACCCCTGGGGATCATAACAAAATTTCAAAAGTGTAATACACATCCCTGGCCATGTGTGTAATCATACCCAAAGTTTCAAGTTTTTATCTGAAATGGTCTAGGCGGAGTTGCATTACAATCGATAATTACTGGCCAATTTTGCCAATGTTCCCACCCCAAGGGCCCTGTCCCTGAGGGTCATGCCAAGATTCCAAAAGTATCATGCACATCCCTGTCCATTTGTGCAATCATCCCCAAAGTTTTAAGTTTCTATCTGAAATGGTCTATGAGGAGTTGCATTACAATCGATAATTACTGGCCAATTTTTACGTTTTTACCCCCTGGGCCCAGCCCCGGTGGGAGTGGGGTGGAGGTGGGGGTATGGTGGTGGGGGGGGGGGGTAGGGGGGTATTGTCAGAACAAAATTCCAAAAGTGCACTTCCATGCCCAGGCAGGCCCTCCTGTAGGAGAGTAAGTGGGATGCAGGAGTCTTCGCAGACGCAGATGGCCCAGATGTCATACAGTGGGAAGAGGAGATGGCGCAGAAGTGTAAGACCAAGAAAGCCATCCAGTGGCTGACCTACTATCTTGGTCATAAGGTGACGTTCCAGATGTCACATCTCAGAAAGCTACTGGCACCCGACATAGTGCTGGATGCCCACTGTCTAAGAGACGTCTGTCCCGACACCAGCAAGCTGGTACGGCTCGCCAGGCTCTCCAAAATGAACCCAACTCATGAGCAGATTCTGCAGGTGATGCAGGTTTAATTTCCAGGTATACTATGGCAAAATCAGAGTGGCGGAAGCAACCAGAACTATACCCCTTCCTGACGGCTAACTCGGGCGGTACCATCCACGGCTGGCGACTCCAGCAGATAGATATCATCAGCCAGAATCTAGAGATGTTACGGCGAGGTCGCCTCGCTGGTCTCTGGAGTCGAGACGACTACAAATAGTATGCTGCCTGTACTGTAGCTTTAAGAACACCAGTATAGATGGCCTTCCCACTGAACCTCACAACAGTCATCCGGAGCCAACCACCCTCCTTGGTACACCCTTGACTGGCCTGAGACGTCTACTGGATGATATACCAGAGGTAATACCGTTCTCCATCACAGTGGATGGATGGTCCCGAACCAGCTTCTCTGTCAACCCACGACCACTGACGAACCACCCCATCACCATTACGGTTGCGAAGAAGCTCATACTTGGATGACTGCTCCAAGTCTCTCATACTGGAATCAGCAGCTGAACTTTACCGTGTGGTGTGCCACAGCAGGATGTGGAGTAAGTTCCACCCTTCTTCACTCCTATTCTGGTACTCCTGAAGCTGTGCTCATCGCCAGCTGTCTCAGATTCCACATTAACTTCACGGTGGGACGAATCCTCCATGAGCTGGGTGCAAGCCTCCCTGATACAAATGACTTCGACCAACAGGTCAACAGTCATAGCGTCTCAGCGGCCAGCAGACTACAGAGAGAGCTAAGCGCTCACCCAGACTATTGGTGGCTTGGTGGTGACAACAGCGGTCTAGGGGTTATGTACGGTGACCCGAAATGTGACGACTCAGGATTCCCCTATCGAACACCCCGACGAGTAGGCCATTGAAAGACAGTGACATTCTTGTTCGATCCAGACTCTGACCCTGGAGTGCTGGTGCAAAACATGCACATCACTGGCTTGCGGCAGGACTATCCAGATGTGTGGAAGCACTTTGTGCCACACACCACCTCAGGCCTCACACCAGCAGGGATCGTCCGGATCAACCAGTCCCTGGAAGCACTGTGCTACTGCCGCCTTGCAGCAGAGACCCAGCTGCTGAATTCCATAGATGGTGTCAGCGGAGCAGAGGTCCAGGCCATGTTCATCAGTCTCGTTGAGGATATGATCATCGTGGCAGACCCCAGTAGTCTTATTGCTAAGTTCCAGCAGGTGTTGCAGAAGGCCCGTCGCAAACTTGACTTTGCTATTTCACCACACCTATGGTTGATTCCGAGCAACATGATCGTGAACATCGAGGACCTCCAAGTCAGGGGCTATAATAACATGAAAGTCGAGGGGAGTTCCCCTGGTGTCCACTTCGGCTTCAACACTGGCATCAACGCACCTACGCATAGTACAGGCCATACAGTCGTTCCGACCCTGACACTGCAGCCAGTCGACATGGCAGCTCCAGGCGATCCGACCCCAACACCGCAGACAGTCAACATGACACAGCTTCCCGTGGCAGCTCTACAAGTGTTGTCAGGCCTAGCTATCATGGTGCTCGGGATCAGCCTACTCCGCCGCTAGAAAATCAGCTATAAGACTATCCTGACTCTCTACAGTAGCAGTGTGGGCCACGGCGAGACACTGAACCAGCTTGGCATGCTCTACAGCCCCTATACACGCTTCCAACATGCACATCCAAGGGGTAGAGGGGTTTGCAGCGCATCCTTTTTCCAGCTTGTAGTATCGCAGAGCCGTGTTCAGCTCTGAGTCCGATGAGGCCATGGCGGTCTGAAACTGCTGGAACACATCTGACAGCTACTCCCGATTCTTGTAGAAACCTTTAGCTCGCAGGAGCTGCTTGACGATACTCCCGCCCATGATAATGTATTCGGGGAAGCAGATCTGTCCCTTACCAAATCCTAGATAGAGCTTCACAGCCGTCAGCTCCTCTGTCAGCTCAGCACCGGAGACCTGCGCGAGCTCATCTGGGGTCTTCTTGTAGTTCTTCAACTCCCTCCGGAAGACCTCATAGTACTTCTCGCATAGCGTGAGCCTGGACATGTTTAAGATGTCTCGATAGAGAGATGAATATTCCTGAGTACCAGCCTGGACACCTGGCAGATGCAGACTGGGAATATCTTATTAGCCCTCTCGACAGGGGACGCAGACGTTTAACCGCATTGTATACTCAGTGCTTAAACAATGACGTCAACGGTACAGATTGTGAAGCAACTACCCGAGAGCCAGGCGAGTCTTCAGAAGGTGGAGAACCTGCTGCGAACCAAGACAGAAGTTACTGACCAGAGCAAGACCTCTGGCAGTCCATGTCGCCAGTAACGTGACGGCGAATGTGGCCACAGTGAAGATGACAGGGGAAAATGAGGTTCTTCCTGCCGCCACTGCGACTGTCCTTGCCACAGTGGTGAGTGCCATCGTGGCGGGGCACTGTCTCGGAATAACTCACCCCATCCCAAAGATCGCCCTCGGTGGTGCCTCCTACACTGTTGGAGGCCGCGGTTCTAGGGCTAGCAACGAGTGCAATGGCTGAGATCATCGTCGCCTACGTTTAAAACCTCTGAATAGTGAGAGATGGATCACGAGACCCCTGCAGCATATGAGGCATGGCGTGCCGGAGGGCAGTGTGTAGCCCATAGTCGAGCATGTGGACTGAGGATTGCCAATGCGCAGGGATGGTGGACCACCCTCAAGGCGTGCCCCTGCAACGAGGGCCAGTACCCTGAGCACTACTACCTATTCCCTTGGCCGACTCCGCGGTCATCCTATGCCCAATTGTTTCACTGGGGGTATGACTAGTAGATTTAAGCCGTCTGTATATAGTACTATGACTCTGTCACTCACAGACCTAGAAAGCAAAGGGCTAGGCGATCTTGCTCACTTGGGCGAGGCATGCCTCGGTTCAGAGGAAACTGTTGCCCCTATCTCCTTCCTAGACTTCGATGAGAAGGGAGACCCATGGGAGATCCGAAGTACCATGCCAGCCCGAGATCTCATCGGGAACACTGATACGGTAGAACAATCGGTCATTAACAAGGCCAAGACTTTATACAACGGGATGGGCATCAAGGAGAGGGCGACTATGCTCGGTATGCTCGGAGTCGATGGGGCTGGAGCCATCAAGGTTATGTCTGAGTCCTTTGCACAGGACCTGGGTAAGGATCTCCTGAAACCACGGAGCTCATTCCGACAGGATGGAGAGAATCTCAAGATAGCCACCCTCGGCCTGAGCAATATCACTGTCAATGGCAAAAAAGGTGCTACCGCCATCCTCCAGCTACCAGAGGTGAAGAAGTCAGGGTTCTTTGGTTTGCCGTTTAAGACCACAGGATAGTCAATGCTTCCCATGCATGTATCATACAGACACTGGATGTACTAGACACTGTGGGTGCTGACACAGGCACTCTACGCTATCTTCTCTGCTGCTGCTGGGATTTCATGCTAGATGCCTCTATCGCATCATTCATATCCGCCGGAGGTGCATGACCCCGCACCCCCCCCCCCCCCCCCGCTCTGCAGGCGAAAGAGCTGGTGCAGGAAGTACTGCCGTTTAGTCTCCCAGATATAGACGAGGCTACCGCCGACCAAGTGCTAACCATCCTCCGCACGCATGTCTGTACCATTCGACAGTAGGCCGGCCGATGCTGGGCAGGTGGTGCTGATCGTTGCCCCGTCAGGACACGAGAAAAACATCTTGATGCGCGCTCTCCTGGCCGAACATCTAAACTCTCAATACATCCTTCTGGTGTCTGACTCCGCCGCTGAGGTGGTTGACGGTAATGATCAATGGTACAATGGCCCAATCACCAAGACACAGCACCTCCACTTGTTCTAGTTATCGATGACCCTGCAATAGACCAGAAGACAGTCACCTACTTCAGCAACATCACCAGGTGCATCCGGCACACAAAGATAACTATCTTCATCCTCTTTCAGAAGTACAGCCGCGAGATCTCACCGGACATCCGCCACAATGCCTGGTTGCTATACTTCAGCTCCAAGTTTGGACGTGCCGTGCTCGAGACCATATACGACAGCCGATCCCTCAAGGAGACCAAAGGGGAATTTATCGCAGGTGTACAGAGGGCAGCTGATCTGTACCACTTCATCTTCATCAACAAGGAGACAGGTGAGCTGTCACACCTCAAGCCATCTCTGGAAAAGGCGCAGACCTTCACCTACAAGCTGAATCCAGCCAGGAAACTAGCCTGCTCTATGTGTCATCGGTGACAGCTGGTCGCAGATGCCGCAACTTGTTTTTCATTCATCAGAAGGCTGAGGAACTTCGTCCGTGGTCTCCGCTACTTCGTCAGATGCTTGAGGACTTTCGTCAGAAGCTTGAGGAACTTCGTCAGAAGCTACTTCATCAGTTTCGTCAGAAGCCTGTCGCCCATACTGTCGCTCAAACTCTACCCACTAAGGGTCCTTGTCTGGGACTATCTTCATCTGAAATGTCTCACGGAAGACCCACTTTAGCCATGCGCGACTAGCATCGTGCCTGCGAGGGGATTTGATGAGGTAGTCCTGGTAGTTTTCTTGGAATTTCGTAAATGCTGGCAGATTACTGACCAATCTCCTGCACCATCTTTCGTTGAAGATGTGCTCAACAGCCTCCTTGCGGCCAACAGTGACCCCCCCCCTGAGTACCTTCTGCATGACCGGTGTCATGGCTCTCTGCTACAGTGGCACTGACCTCCTCCCTGAAGTAGTTATTTGCTCCGGACTGGAGGCTATCCAGCATCTCTTGCTCTTCCTGGCTATGGAGGCCAAATATGGCAGCCCACTTCCCGACCATTAGTAGACCTTTGGGGTCGACCCTCGCCCTTTGGAGAGCTAGAATAACAGGACTTTTGGTTTTGGCCACATGTAGTTTGAGTGCTCTGCCCTGGGTGCTGTCAAACTTCCGGTAGAGTATCCGAGTCAGGAGTTCTTTTGTACTACGAGCTGGTGCTCCTTCCTCTATGGTGGCCAGTATCTCCCCATCAGACAGAGGTGTGACCTTGGCTCGCTTGTGGATAATCTTGATGTCATGAAGCAGTCCTCGGACCCTGTCACAGTGGGACAGTGTACGCCGTGACTGTGACTGTCGTGCCGACTTATCCTGCTGCATATAGACAATCTGCTGGAGAACTTTACCAAACAGGGCAGCCGTTTAAGACCTCTATATACCCAGACCTTAAACATGCTGCAGTATGTTCAACATCCAGATGGGGCCATTGAACCCGCGACATCGTACCGCACTGATCCTCGGAAGGACTACCTGACGGTCATTTGACCCAGTATACACGATGGGAACCCATTGTCCGCTGCTGGCAAGTACATTGACTTTGCAATCTCGACACAGATCCACGAGATCAAGAGCATGACACTCGAGTTCAAGCTTCAGAGCACGATAGAACAGACGGTAGAGCTCCCGCAGGTTCTGAACAGGTGGGAGATCATGCAGAGCAACAGCACCGTGGACACCACCTATGTGAACGATGAGTACCGAATCCTAGGTCCGCTGCCTTATGGACCAACCTTCTAAGCGAAGGGAAAGGGGTACTGCGCTGTGGCGTGCAATGAGGGGTTCACGGAATTCGAACTACGGGCAGGTGTCGAGAAGCCTGTGGCAGTTCCATTCTTAACCCTCCCCGAGAACACACATGTGAATCCGGCTGCCATGCAGGATAGGCTGTTCCTCCTGGTGTACACTGAGCAGCTCGCAGATGCGACGATGAATGCTCCAAGACTTCATGTCTGGCATGACGAGAATGACCAGGAGATGAAGCAAACTGGTTCCAAACTGCGGATCGTGCATGTGGAACAAAAACACCAACAGGTCCAAGCCACAGCTAACCAACGGGTAGAGCTGACATTGCATCGTGGTGCATCAGACTGTGACGCTGTTGCGGTCCTGGTTCAGAATGGAGGAGCCATCCAGCAGGTGGATAAGCTAGACGACTTCAAGCTTGTGGTTGCTGGGACCAATGTTCCTGGTGAGGTATGCGAGCTGGCTGATTGCCAACTCTATAGACAGAAAACTAAGTCATATGCACTTCTGCGACTAACCAGTGGAAGCGGCGACCTCGAGTCAGCACTCGAGGGCCGTCACCTCCTCGGGGGCAGGGACATTCCACCTAATCAGGGTAACCAGCTCAGCTTCAACATCAGAAACCTCATAGCTGAGACTCGCTATGCTAAGGTATGCATGTCGGACACATCAGGTATTCAGCTTGAGCGTGCGTAGAGCATGACTCCTATCGTCACAGCTGCAGCTGCCACCACTATCATACGCTCTTCTGTCTTCTGACCTGTCGATGCTTCATAGTCGAGCGTTGGCTCCGATATCTTTACAGCCTCGTAGTACTCATCGAGACTCTCATCTGCCTCTTTGATGCTCTGGTTGGCCTGAGCTCGTAGTTGTCGTCGGCGTGCTTCCCTCTGGCGCATATGCTTGAGTGCTTTGCTGTGCTCAAACTTCTCCTTAGACAGCTTCTCCATCGCCTGGTTATGACGCTCACGCTTGACCTCTGCCGCCTTCTTGTCGGCGAAGCTGAGTCCCCAGTTCACTAAGGCAATCACGCCCACATTCAAGATTGCGGATGCCATGCTATAGACTACAGTTTGAAGCCACTATATATCTGCCCCAGCGACGGATCCCCAGGGCGATGTATGAAACAGAGGCTGATCCAGTCGAGGATATAGATGACGTGGACTATGAGGAGGACTATGATGAGGAGGATTATGATGCAGACTACGATGTCGGTGGTGAGTATGATGATATAGAGCCTGAATCCCGCAAGCTAGTACACAGAGCTAAAGGAATCTATTGCACTTACATAGAAGGTTCTATCGGTCTGCTGGCAGCAGTTGGGGCTCTGATCACTCTGTTCACAACGAGGGCTGGCGAGACGGTCCGCAAGATCGCCAACAATGCTCTCCATGGTGTGGAGAAGATTTCTGAAGCCATACCAGCCATTGCCTCAGGAGTAGGTACGTTCTTCGGAGCTGCAGGCCCTTGGCTACCGTATGTTGCCATAGCGCTCATGGCCATCTGGGCCGCCGAACATTTAAGCCATACTATATAAGGATGGCGTCTCTGTACGACCTGGTCAAGTCCCTTAACTTCCAAGGGTTGGTCGATAAACTACTGTTCAGGGAGGATCCAGCAGAGATTAGATGCTAGTGTATGGAGGTGTTTGAGGAGGTCTTCAGTGACGGTCGAATGTTGATGGCCATCTGTTCGTCTACTTAGAGTTCACCCAGGTCATGCATGACAGGGCAGGAGTGTACGTCAGTGATGAAATCTAGGAGTTTATCAATCGTCTTTCTTGAGGAACTCTACTATCAGCCTGCTGGATATTACCGTGAGCCCCCTCAACTACTCAAGGCTGCACATCGCAATGGCCACAACTTCACATTGGAGACAGATAGCCAGTGGCTCAGCTGCCAGGCGATGTGGGAGATATACAGACCTCGTCCACGGCACATCAGGCATGCCCATTTCGAGGAAACTGTCCCGAACAGAGTTTCACCAGTCAGATGTTCTATTCCTTCCACATGACTCGATTGGTCGTAAGACCTACTAGTATGCGCTCACTATCGTCGATGTCGCCAGCTGGTACAAGGTGGCAGTACCGCTCACATACAAGTCAGCTGGTCAGGTGGCCTAGCCTTTCAGGGTGTCTACGAGGCTTCGAAAAATCCCCTCCAATGGCCGGAATTGTTGCACGTGGATGAGGGTAAGGAGTTCAGAGGTGAGACTGCAGCCCTCATGCAGAAACATGGTGTGGCAGTTAGGCGAGGCAAGGTAGGGCATCACCGTGCCCCGGCTATCGTTGAGCAGTGGAATTGGACACTGCCAGGGAGACTGTTCCCACACCAATACGCCCAGGAGTGGTTCCACGTAGGAGGTACTGCAGTGACACACCTGGGGGAGACACAGCGTCTTTGAGGATGTCTATTTCTCATTCTGTGTAGAACTCCCGCATCCGCTCTAAGGCTTCAATGTATGGACTGACGTCCAGGTTGTTGTAGTATCGCAGCCAGCCACCCTTGAGCTTAGATGTCTATGCTGAGTAGTCAAGAAGCCCTGGATAGTTGAGCTTCTCATGTGTGTCAAACCATTCATATGGGAGCCAGCTCTTCTGCTGTGTACACCCGTAAGCTTTGACCCAAACCTCATACGAGACTCCTGGGATGAGGTAATTCAACACATCGAGAAACCGTGGCTCAGGTGTTATGAGGAACATGGTCTGACTAGCCTTCTTGGCGACTTTCACTGTACCTATGCTGTCACGCTCATCGACAAAGTACTTCGTGATGAGGTTCAGGTCATACCGCCCAGTAGATGCACTTGGTCACACCCCTCGTTGATCAGTCGCCGCTGTTGCTTTGGGAGCTTGTTCAGGTCTGTCAGTATGTACTGTGCCCTAACCCTTGTCTGGATTAGATATGCTCGCCGTTGGATCACCAGCATGAACTCTCTGATCAGATATTTGGGGTCAGGATTGCAGTGGCGAGTGGGATTACTCGTGGCACCATCTAAGGAGCAGCCAACTGACACAGAGATAGGTATGTGAGTACTCTCGCTCGTGAGAGTCTCCGTAGGATGAGTCTTGATACCATCTTGGAGTGCTTCAAAGTCGTTAACTATAAGGTGTGGGTATGGGACAGTCCGAACTCGTTTAGGGACACTTGGACAGCGTTTTATACACCACTCCCCTGTACCACAATCGTGCATCCAGATGCTCTTAGCTTCTCCTCTCTAAGGACTGTCTTGTTGTATCTTTGTTCAGCATCCTCACCTCGCTGGTGTTGAGAGCATCCATGCCAGTAACAGCCATGGAACTGGTAAACGGCGTTGGTGGTCGGATCATAACCATCTACGGCAGCACCATCGATCCAACACTCGCCACCATGCCCACACTCTACATGATGTATGTATACGCCTCTGTTTCTTGACTAATACTCAATCCAACAAGTAGCCGCTGAACTGGATGGTTGGGGTGGATAGACGGTGTTCTCATACACAGACTGTGGCACCCCAACCTTCTCGCCAGGATACACGATTGTTGTTTTGCTGCCTGCACAGTGATCAGTGTGGCACTGAAGATTGCATGCCTGTGTAAACCTCTGCTTACAGTGACTGCAGACTAGTGTATGTGCCAGCTTGGAGATGTTCTTGATGTAGAAGACATGGTGGTCCAACACTCTGATGGTCATGCTGTCACGGTAGTGAGCCGCTTGCCTGATCTAGTGCCAGGTACCCTCTTCGGCTGGTTCATACATGCGAATCCCACTCTTGGCGAAGAACTCTACCTTGTCCAGCTGATCCAGCGAGGTCTTGTGGACATCAGGTACTGTCACTGTCTTGCCGAAGAACTGTGTGGCAAGCTCTAATGCAGGAGCTGTACTTCTATCAGCTCTCGCTCCTCGGTGGACTGCTAGACATCTCCAGAGACACATGTTGTCCCTGTAGGTGTCGAGGGCAGTCATACTCTTCTTCTGTCGTAGCCAGTCTGGGAGGGGGGGCCTGTCCCAAGTAGAGGTTGGCGGTCGATGACAGCCCTGACCTCAACGTTGATTGATCGAACGAAAGCCCACTCGGTGTTGGGTCAATCGATACTGTCTGGGTCGAGGCGGGCTTGCTCTCTTGTTGCCACCCAGTCCTGAGCTGCTCCTATCGTGTTCAGCCATGGGCTACCTGGAGCATTCTTGTGGAAGAGCATCACCCTACCCTCTTCGATGTGACGGATGCGATAGGTATGGGTGTAGCGGAGTCAGAAGGCGTTCTGGACAGTCTGCTGGATCTTTTGCATGATCTGGCCTGTGAGGTCCCCTTCTAGACCTTTGAAGAATGTCCAGCATACTGACCGTCGTCCTCTATCCTCTGTCTCCCTTTCGGCGAGACGCTGGTCGAGAATGTGTTCGCCTTCTCGCCTCATTCCCCTGGCTAAGAGTTTAGATCACGGCCCCCTCATCACTCGCTTAGTGATCCTGCATAGGGAAGGTAAGCGCTCCAGTGGCTGGTCTGCCATCTGCCTCACTACAGTCTTGGCTCGCAAGCTGGCAGTCACCTCCTCGTCCAACTGACGAAGCTCACGTATCCGCTGCGCTTTCTTGTGGGGATTCCAAGGATCATCTTTGCTAAGCACTGGAAACCTTCCCATCTTCATTGCTCGGGAGAGACGGTTCTGCAACTCCTCGGCACAGGCCTGTCCAATCACCTGGAGCAGGTCTGCTTTCTTGACCTTAAAGTAGACTCTAAGGCCGAATTGCTTTGTAATAGCGCGAAGCTGTGCAACAGTAATCATGGTGTATATCCCTGTGGATGCATGTCTCTAAATGGGCGTTCAGACCCTATTATGTGTGGTGCTGGCGATCAGTACCTGGGGGTTGTCTCTAAATGGGCGTTCAGATGTGTGTGGGATTGGTCACAAGGCGCTCAGGACAATTGTGTGTAATATTGTTTGTAGATGAGCATTTACACGTAGTTGAGTGTTTTAAGTGTTTACACGTAATGTATCGTTGTGTGTTCATAAGTGGTATACCATTATCGATGCTGTGTCTGATTGGGTGTTAACGCATAGCAGGTGGGCTAAACTACTATTCTTGACTTTGGCCCAGGCGAGGATCTGTGGTTTGCAATCATGGATTTTATGTGACTGTGCGAGTTGGTCTTGACGTGATATCATGCTTCTCTAATAATGGGTAAAGAGTAATTGTAGACATGGAATCACATGATCATGTAGCGCTGATTGGCCGGACGGGTATGGGCCATCCCAGCTAGGCAGGGTATGCGACGCCCACTCCGGGTGCGTTCCAAGCATGCCCCCTGGATAGAATAGTACGCATGTATACATCCCTATGAGAGAGGTATGGCTAAGTCTGTAAGAATGTGTAGCACGCATGCACATGCGTCGGATCTTCCCTGGCAACACGTCTCAGTATTGTGAGAGAGTGTATGCTTATATTGTACCGAGTTGGTACTGGTGATATCACTTCATTCTCGGCGGAAAAAAGAGAGAATTTCAAAACTTTTTACCTTTATAAAATCGAACCAGAAATGGCTGAGTTATCTACAAATGCTAATACCACATAGCGAGATTTGAACCTGTGATGTTAAAGTTTGCTAATAACACAACACGAGGATTTGAACCAATGCATTAACTACCTCGAACATGTATGCATTAGTAATTATAGCTGATAAGTTATGTGTTCTCACTCAGTCACTCTAGATCTTAACGTCACTTCGAGATAACGCAGTACACACACATCGGCTGGAATATATATAGGTCTTTTTGTCACGGTGTCACAGGGCAGAGGGAATAAGCCTACAGATTACCGTCAGTAAGTATACATATATTATAGACTGTAATTTTGTAGTTACCAGTGTGTTATCAGTCCAATTGATCTGTTTGCTATTATTGCACAACAAATAAGTATCATTATTTGTAATCTAATCATCGATTCCCTGTTGGCTCAGTTGATAACAGCGCTGAATTCTAATAAAAAAAACCATGGTTCAAATCTCTCAAAAAACCTCAGCTAGATGGTACCAAGTTCTAAACGGTACGAAAAATAGGAGCAACAGTGAACCACCTATAATCCCCCACAGAGATAGATAGAGAGACACAGAGAGAGAGAGAGAGAGAGAGAGAGAGAGAGAGAGGCCAGCCAGAGAGGGCCAGCGATAATTCGGGGGTTCTCCCGAAGAGGTGGGGCACAGGAGTTTTATAGTTTTTAGTTTGTTTTATTTGTTTCATGACAGTCCACAAACTCCCTATAATAATCTAGTTTCGTCATTGATCCATTTTTTGTCGGAGTCCCTATGGGTATAGACCAGCTGGCCTTCAGCATTCTGAAGACCCTGAGGGAGGTGCGGCCTCCTCCGCCGTAGTCCCCAGGAGGAAAATTACTCTTTACCCATTACCCGAGAAGCAGGACCTTGTCTCTAAATGAGAGTTCAGACCCTATTATGTTTGGTAGTAGTAGTATCGTAGTTAAAATGATACTACCTCCCTCAACTGGCAGCCGTTCGGCGATCAGTGGTGGCCCCTACCGCCCTCTCAATCCCTCGGGGCCTCCATCTAGATGCATACACCAACCACATGTCTCAACAACCCTGGGGGCCTCCATCTAGAGGCATACATCAACCGCATGTCTCAACAACCTGTGCCCCATGGATTGAGAGGGCGGTGGGGGCACGGATCGCTAAACGGCAGCCAGTTGAGGGAGGTGGTATCATTTTAATTCTGACACTACTACTGGCGGACTGTTAAGCGCTTATGATGGACTAAATGGAGTAATTCATAACGTAATTGATGTCAGCCTACACGTCACATAGTTGATTCTGATGTCATGTGGTTGATGGATAAACTGTATCTTCCCGTTGTTTAAAAAATTTGTATATGTTTTTTTTTGTCCACTTAGCCCATTTAATATCCAAAATATCCCCTGATGATGACTTGAGGAATGTCCCAGAGAAGACCTTTTGGCCAAGACGACAAAATGGCCTCTAATGGTATTGGGCAATGCACATTTTCAGAAAAACAGATCGCTGTTTTGTCAGTTTCCTTGGCAAATTTGCAAAAATAGTCCTCTCGTTGCCTGCAAAACTTTAAGTTTATTGGAAAATATTGACCATTGAACGCTTGATTGATATGAGTAGGGTTGTGAGCACGTTGAGGTACCGTTGTTACAAGAAGGGTTAATATATCGGTTCTCGGATTGGAATGTAGTCATGCACATAATTATTGCCAGCATGTCTGCTTCTAAGCATGTTAGATTTCACTGAGCTGATCTTTGAATTATGGTACAAGTCATCCATCCCTAGCACGCGCACTGACGCACACTGACAAACCCGCATAGCACCCTGGAACCTACAGCGCCCATGATGAAGAAAATAACCATTATACCCATGACCGGACAGGATACGACTACGCGCGCATCGACATTTGCTCATCAAATAGTGCTAATCAGTACTTGAATTTACATACGGTTTGGGCAAAACCTCACCCAGAGCGCATACATAACGAATATTACTTTAGATGGCAACTATTCAATGATGATTGTGTTTTGCAGCTGAAGTGAGCGTCCTAAAATCCTTTAGGTTCTTTCTCGTCTTTAGTGATCCTAGATTACCAGATACGGTTCCTTGATGTCTGATCGCAAAACACTAGCAAGGAAACACGTAGCAAGTTGCTGTTGCTGCGTCCTTTGCATGCCTTGGCACATACGACTATAAATTATAGTGCTTTCAGAGCAGGCGTATTTTCTGGCAATCGAAGAACATACCCGAACACAAGCCATTGCCGCTATTGCGCCACCTTCAGAGATATAAGCTCTGTGTTACGCAGTTTATAGTGTTGCTATATATGTTTGATATTAGACTGTGTCGCCAGCGATGATTTGCAATGGCTGGCAGATTTTTGCGTTGGCATGCATTAAGTTTAATCAAAAGGGCTTTTTTGTAGCTGCCATTATGGCGATGCCATTATTGAAACACATCTAGCTGCCTCTTGACATTCGTGGAGATTTTAGAGCCACGAGTTCACTACTGCCACAATGCCTGGAAGATGATATTTCATGTTACGTAGTGAGTTTCAATATCAGCAGAGCTGCAGATGAGGGAACACAAGTTCTGCTCTTACTTAATTCTCAGTGGTCCGATGGGTTGGGGTGGGATGGTGTTGCTGGCATCGTTGATTTCTATGGTGCTGGACAGGCATATGTGAGTGAACAGTGTTTTGACGTCATTCACGAAGAGAAATCCTTCTGTCGCTATTGGAAAAAATGTATCAAGAGGGCCAATTCACCTTTCCAGAGTACCCACCCATCATATGACATCATAATCAACTACATGATGTGTAGAATGACATCATAATGAATGACGTCGATAAGTACGTCACGAACGCATATTTGAAGACGGGCTATGCGTTGTTGTACAAATTGTATGTCTTTACTATTTAATAAATATTCTGTTGAATATTTTGTAACTAATTTGACTGGGCACTGTTGCTGCCATAGGCAGCAACAGCACCCAGTCAAATTAGTTACAAAATATTCAACAGCTTCCCTGTATAGTTTTCAGGAAATTGATAGCTAGGGCTTTCGGGGATCGATCAGTCCCAATACGGCGAGGTGAGGGTTGAGCTTAGCTGTGCTGGGCGGGGCATAGCTAAAAAAGAAAAGGTCAATTTCCTCGTAGATAGTCAACATCATCTGCATCCCCCATCTCGAGTGATACACCTATCACTAAGATGGAGGGTTTGGTCTCGTTGACTCTTCACGAACAGATGATAGTGTGGTGGCAAGGTAGCACGTAAATAGCACTGGTGATAAACGTTCATTTGACGCGAATTTGTCAATAAGAGTCTCACCAGGCATGGTTCCATTTCATCGCGTGCAGCTTGATAAAGAAATTGAAGGATCTGTAATCTCTTGCTGGTGTTAAATGCGCGTGACATATCGATTCCCCTCATCTGCTAAAAGACTCACTGCTTTGCCAGTACTACTACCAGTTAATATTCGTTGTCCCCAGATGTTAGCACAGCTATGTCCTAAAAACCACTCTACCAGTTTCCCGTCAACGTGGCAATATTATCGCCAATACAATATAATGTTACATGGGGTGCGATGAGTGTGCCTCATCCCACAGCATCAAGCGGGAGGTGTTTGTGAAAGGCAGAGTTGATGCCGTGTGCAGTTTCTGTCGAGATGGATTATCTGCATAGTTAAGGAGTTCCTGTTCAATGTAATCAGGATCGTATACGTGTCCATTCGCTAGAGCTGATAAACACTTCTTCCTCTGTTATTGGACTTGTGTAGGCGCTGTGTTGGCCTTCAAATGTCGGTAGAGGTTCGTTTTCTGTGCCAGTCAACTGATCTTTGAAGCATTCCTTGATTGTTTCAGCCTTTCCATAGTCAGAGCCGCTAAAGTGACCATCAGAGTTATGTACATGATGTGGTTGTTGTGGAGAGATGGTCTTAAATACTTTCCTTGATCTGAACATTTTTTGACGATTATTGGTGGACGTGATCTCGGTTACCTGTCAAACTGCTCTTTTGATGGCGAGTTCTGTCAATCGTTCGCTGATTTGGCACAGGATATTATTGCGATTCTGTCTTAGTTAAGTTGTTGTTTATTTCGACTGCTTTTTTCTGCGTAGTCACAGTGTTGTCTGTTGGCAAGACTTTGTAACAAGTGGATCATCGACATAAGATTTCATTTGGTTGATGTTCCTAACTACACTGATACTTTAGCACTTTTTCATACACTTTGTGACTTTAATTCGGGCTTCGTTTGGTTTACAGTTGGGTCAACCATTGCTATCTGCTCAATTATTATTTTCCTATGCGATGCCTGGATGACATTGTCGTTAGATAGTTTTGAGAGATCAGTGTTGGCTTCGGATTCATTAGGGTTGCTTGTAGATAAGGCACATTTTAATTGAGGCATATTCAATCAGTGATCGAGTAATCATTGGTTTGTGGTCGGAATTAATGTCGGCAACAGCGTATGACTATGTCCTTGGACAATATGTAGTCAATATGATTATATGGTTTTTGTTTTCTTGTTCACTATGAGTCATGTCCATGTTTTTTTATGCCAGCACGGATGCTTACAGGCTGTTTTATTGCATATAAGCTATAACTGCAGATGGTTGCCACTAATGCATCTCCATTACTGTTTCGTTTCCCATTCCATAGGAACCAATGCACGAAACAAATCCTGCGTGTGTGTTTTGCTTAGTTTTCCAAGTTTGGGGTTGAAGTCACCACATAGGAAGAGTTGCCATCTTACTGGAATGTTGATAGTTGTGCGCAATTCATCATAGAGATAATTGAGTATTGAAGAATCAATATGTAATTTCTCAACAGTTGAGCCATATACGTTCACAGTGCAACACTTTATGACAGTATGTACTTATCCATATAACTTTATCATCAAAATGCGTAGTACGTTGAATCTACATGTGTTAACCCGCATTGGTTAAACGTGCATATTCACACCAATGTGCAATATTACCATAGCTGTTAACATACGTGTTGAAATCATCATATATTAAAATTTAAATCGTTTCATTACATCTAGGCACACAGTTGGTTGAAAATTTATATGGAAAGCAGCATATACATAGAACCGGTACTGATGATGTAATGAGGTGGTGCTAATGCACATTGGCGTGATACCGTACCGCGGCTACTCAGTTTAAGGTAATGATCATTTAGATGTTTAATTCTGGGGAAAAGTAAAAAGGTTAATATGGTGACATAATTCTAAATTCTAAATGTATAAATGACTTGATTAGGGAAACGCCAAATAGTAAATTGGCATGATTAAAGGCACACATATTTGGATTGCAAATCGTATGGCACATCATATTGAAGAAATCAGAGACTTCTTTAACTTACAGATTCGGGAGAAAGGTTGCCTTTCTCGCCACACATATTATAATTACTTTCCTGTCCAATATCTAAAGCAACTATTAATAACAATAGCGAACATAGAGTTATTAAACTTATAAATAACTTGTAACTTGAAGCAATAACTTGACAAACTTGTATGCCTATCCACAGAATAACTTTGATAAATTAATGCAATAAATCTAACAGCCATAGCAAATTCGTATTAAGATAGCGCTTATTACAATAGTGACTAATCTAAGGAACATCAGTTGGTTGAGTGTTCAGTGTAAGTACTGTGCTAGTGTCCTATATAGAACTAAGTAAACACAGACACGTGCGTATAGCTAATTATTATGATAACTATTCATTTAGTTTTATTTCCTACGCCTAAATGCTGACCAATCAGATCATATTCTGAGATTTTAGATTCCAGTACTATCGCAATTAAGATGACGAATATTCTACTAGTTAACAATAACATACATATTTTGATAAATTATTTTGTCAAGCTCGAATACCATGCATGCTTAAGCATTCCAATCTCGGTTGGCAGCTTTATGACTAAGTTTCTCCTATTAAGTTATAATGGGCAAGCTTGGGGTTCACTGAGTCCTTATCCATCAAATTGCATTATGTGCTGAGCTCTGATCTGGCACCTACTTATTTCTGAAAAACCATAAGTGGTCTCTATTACGAAAGTCAAGGAGAACCAGATAATTAATCATATATATGAGCTTGGGATAAATCGTAGGTCCATGTCTTAAAACAACGTCTTAAGGAACATCTTACAAGGTATTGTAATGCCAGCAAGCTTTTTTTACGATAGACCTGCACCAAATCCGTCAATATTGAGTAGGCCATTATATTCAATCCAGTCAATATTGTGTAGACCTTTATATTCAATCCTTTACAGAGGCCTTATTAGACAGGCGGAACTCAGTCAGTAAAATACACACTTGCTAAATGGGTTCAAAGTAAAATGCACTAAATATTATATAAATCTTAAAATGTCGCTTGTTAACCTGATAGGCTCAAAGCCTAAATAAACCATTTATATCAAGCATGATTTTGATATAGCGTTATGGATAATAATATGTGTGCATTCGTTTCTGGCTGCTATTTAGCAACAGCGCCAGGAGACACGTACCTGTCAAGGCAGCAGCAACTTATACACACAGCAAGTCAACTAAATCTAATATTACTTTCAACAGCAATTGGCTCAAACTATCATGACTTCCAACTAGTACAAACGCTATAACTAAGTGGAACATGGATGTATACATATTCGTCCATTCATTCATCCATCCTGTGTGTTTGTTTGTTTGCTCGTAAAATCAGCAATTATGAAATAATATTTGTATAGTAAACTCATACAGCACTAAATGGCGCTATCACACCATCATGAGAAATGACTCAATCAGTGACATATACCGCTCCCTGTGTAGTGGCCATAATACTTGGTTCTGGGTAATAGCACAATATTAGCTCAGTCCCATATAAATTAGACCAACTTATAATGAGGACATGGTTACGATGACATTAATGATATTCATATCAGAAAGACGTCGCAAAATTCAGGGTAAAATACAGACTGGCCAGATCGAGGGGTTAATATCAGGTCACGATGATCGTCGAGAGTAGCTAATCCTCGAGTCCCATAATTCCCATGTTTACAATATGGATGGCATTAAAGGTGCCAAAGTGCTGAAACTGTCTGATTGTCATTGCGTGCCCGCTCCAGCGGGCACGCTTCTATTTATTGCTGTCTAGAATTGCCTATAGGCGTGGCCATTTCGCGCAGGGGATTGTGGGGCTGTGTCTCGCGAGATCTCCATCGATACGAGATCTAATAATTCTCAGCGCGAAGACACGGCTCTATTTTTAGATTGCTGGATATCTCATAATTATTATCTTCAACGCTTGATTCATGGCGAGTTCTCTCATTTGTCCTGGTCCGACTGTAATAGAGTTTGCGCGGCGATGACCACTTAATTATTTTAATAAACAGCCAATGGAACTCCAAATAACTACTCTAAATAAGTACTCTTCTTTTGCTGGAGGACTGCGTACAAAACATGTTTATCATTCCTTCTACAGATGAAAGTAATCTCTTATATGTCCACTTTAGCACTCTATCAAACTGACAACAAATGGCTTCTTGCGGTGAGCATGAGAAATGTCCATTTGCATTAGCTACTCGCCGGAGAACTTGTTTTGAAAGTTTACCACTGGAATGACTGGTTGGATAACCGATCCCATAATTCCAGTAGTAAATTGCAAAAGAAAAACCACAATGGTCTCTTGGACGGCAATTAGACATAGGACATTTTCTATGATAATGGATTTTTCTGTATATGACGCCATAATTATTTAGGCCAGATGTAGCTGGACGTCACAATCAAAATGTGTAATGAATGACGTATCTAGCTCCACCAGAAACATTGAATAGCCAGTCAAGTATGCGAATTGCACGTCTTTACTATTTAATCAACATGCTGTTGAATATTTTGAAACTAATTTGACTAGGCGCTGTTAGAATTGTATGTCTTTGCTATTTATTCAACAGTCATTTTCTATGATAAAGGCTGGGTTCGATCTGTAACTGAAGGATATGACGTCATAATCAATTACTTCTTATACAGGTTGACGTCACAATCCAAAATGTGTAAATGAAGGGCGTATCGAGCTCAGTCATGAACATTGAATAGTCCGGCAAGTGTACGAATTGTATGTCTTCACTGTTTAATCAACATCGTGTTGAATATTTTGAAACTAATTTGACCTGGCGTTGTTGTTGCCAGAGGCAGCAAACCTTTAAAAGCACCCAGTCAAATTAGTTTCAAAATAGTCACCAGCTTACCTGTATAGTTACCTTGAAATTGGAAGTCTGGGAATTCATTATTCAGCGTATATATATATATCCTGATTAGAATTAGATTCGGTGCCACGTGATTCTACCAAGGGAACCCATTCAAAATGGCGGATTCAAAATGGCCGCTTTGCCAGCGGAAAATTTGCATTACACTAGCTCTAGACGGAGTAGAGAGATGGGATTAATATCGAATCGGGGGTTCATGGGTCAGTCATTATAATTCTACTTACTACAATACTCTAAATATGTAAATATCAATCATTCCATAGCGACCACCTGTGTTTGATGTCAAAAGACGGCGTCTCTTTAAGATGTGTTATCTAAAAGATCCATCTCTAGAGAACAAAAGCAATATGGCATCTAGAAATAGTTTAAATTACTTGATTTCTTAATATCGAACCAAGTAATGGTCGTTATAGATACGTTCAATTATCCTATCAGAGTATGCAAGGCTATACATGATGCTGTTGATTGTTGAATCATGATTCACAGACGTCACACGCACTGTGCACCGCATGAGCACAACTGTGTACAAGGTAAGTTGGATTTATAGCATTTGCATCTGCCAGTGCAATTGCTTTTGCAAGCACATTTCATGAGTTCCCGGCATGCCTTAGATGCGTCTGCAAGCAAACTCCATTGCGGTGACCATGTGTCTCCATCGCTGACCCAACCCCAGTCAGCTGGCGATGGCGTTTTTGCATTTGCGTGGAGTGATTGGCCCCAAAGATGACCTGCCAGGAACGCAGTACGTTTGGTGTGTTGCAGCAGAGCTGCACTGGTCGGAGACATGTTTTCTAGCTGCCTGTTGCCAAAAGCGAAAAGCCGTTTTCGTGCCTCATTAACCTTTGACAATGGTGATGTGCGTTTGTACAGTAGTACGACAAACCTCTCCATCGTTTCCATGTCATTGTCACACAGAGACGCCGGGGCATCAGACAGTCCCCTAAATAGTGACTTGAATGGATCTGAAGTCCTCGAAACTTCCCATGCTGTCTTCTTGCCAATCCCACAAAATCCAGGCACAGTGTCACACCCAGAGAAAGCATGCACAAATAGCAGTCCTTGTGACGCTTCTGCATCCAAAACTGTTGCAATGCCATGAGCTGATACATAGCGGAAGGTCTTCCCATGGCCAAATGCGATCCAGAGATCACACCCATGAAGAAAGTTTGCTGTCGACGTCTGTATCTGTAGCTTGTCTCTTTATTGTTCGATAACCTTGGTGATATGCATGGAAGGCGTGGAGCAACATTCTACCATCTGCTTCATCTTGCATGCATGGCGCGAGCTGTGAGACTTCATGCTCTGGCCTCATCAGCACGTTTTCCTCACATGTTGTGACGAGTACCTTTCCTTCTTGTAGCTTGAATGACTCCAATGTATATGCGAGAAAGGTGAAGAGGCCTGTTTTGTTTGCATCAACTCCTAGGAAAGTTTTCTAATTTTGAAGGAGTCTTGTACTCGATGCAACACTAAGAGCTTCACCATGTCCCCGTAATTCGCTAGCGTGTGTCTTCAAGCTTCCCGCCTTATACACGTTCCATACAACATCCAATCTTTTAACCATCTGTAGTTGTCTAGCAATGTGTGGGAGGAAGGCGTGCCCTCCAAAATCTCCAAATGTGTTCACAACCACGTTTGATTTCTTGGGATCTAGATTATGCATCATAGCTGCTCCGTCAATGATCTTCACTTCAACCTCTGGACAATCAGCTGCACGAGCTACTAATGCTTCCAAACATCCCAGCAGATCTGATTTGCTGCCTTGGCGCATTGCGTTGCTCTCAGCAAGTGATGGGGGCCATGGATGATTATCATTAAATATGCTCTTAAATATGCTGCCAATAGGATGCTCAGAGGCTTGCCGATCTTCCATATATGATATTAGCTCTGCAAGAGAAACAGAGTCCGGTTTCATATCGTCAGCAATATCAGATTCACTTCTCGAAAGAGATCTATGTCGTGTGTATAGTTTTGTCAAACAAGTCTTGTGGTAAATAGCATCCAATGCTGTCATGTCTCCAGATGACATTTTAGCAAGAAGTTTAGTATCTCTCAGTTCTGTCACCATTTTGCGGATGTTTTGGTCAAATTTTTCTGTTGCGGCCCTATGAATGTCATGCTCTATCGGTTGGTCACAGAAAAAGCACAGTGGTTGAGTGGGGTCATTTATACTAGGGATAGTGAAATTAGACCTCAATCTAGATTTGAGGGTGACCTGGGATCCTCGCTGGATTCTAATTTCGCATTTCTTTTCACGGCGCGATCAACCCGAGTCCGGCTACAGAGATGCCAACAAGATTTGTGCCACCTAGCACAGTTTTCTATGAGCGTCTCCGCAATTCTAGATCCATCATTCATCCAGGTATGGTGGAAGGGCATGGAGTTGCTGTAGCCTATCAAGGTTATCAGCTAATGACCTATAACTCGTAATCACACTGTCACGATTTGTGTTACTACATGGATCTATGAGATGCTCCGTTGTGGACTGCTGGCAAATAACACACATGGACCACCAGTTCGTGTGTGATAAATCCACTGTGGGATCAGATGTCAATTTCACTTTCTTTGACACATTGACTTGAATGCGAGAATATAATAGGCTATTGTCGCTGTCTATAAGCAGAGCACAATACGCGTGTGCGTGATTGCTATGCAGCTGTGTATTCTCCTGATAAATTTAAATAGTCAGTGTGAGTTTGGGAAACTAGAATAATTATATGGAAATCCGCAACGAAATAATGCTTGGCGAAGCGAGGGGCTGGCATACAATTACTTTTACTGGAGAAAACGTGTAGACCAATTGTCTTGAGCAGCGAAAACTTGTTTCTAAAATGTTCTGCCCGGAACATGTGTATACTAACGTTTAGCAATAATACTACTAATTTACAAATGTTACAACAACAACGACGACGACGACGACCATAACAACAACAACAACAACAACAACAACAACAACAACAACAACAACAACAACAATAATAATAATAATAATAATAATAAAAATAATAACAATAACAATATATTTTTCAGCATGCTTATCTATTTAGAGTATTGTAATGGGTAAAATCATAACCAGTGACCCAAGAAACCCTTAATTTGACATCAATTCCAGTCCTATACTCCATCTAGAACTCGAGTAATGCAGATCTTCCGCTGGGAAGGCGGCCATTTTGAATCCGCCATTTTGAATGGGGTCCCTTGGTAGAATCACGTGGCACCGCATCTAATTATGTTCAGCATACCTTAAACCACCTATATGCCAAATTTCATGCTTTCTGCCAGAATGGAACATCTTACCTCAAATTTGTTACATATCCGCCCCACTAATATACACATCGATTCCAACACGCAAAAAGGGGTGGAGCTTAGCTAGAAATAGGCGTGGCATACCTAGAAATGGATGTCTTTATTGAAATTGTCATGAGCAAATTGAGCATTACATGGCTAATACCACTTGGTAATGCGTGGCCCACACAATATGGACCACTTGTATTAAGAGACCACCCATATTTATAGGTCACATATTTTAACAAGGCCAATCATAGATTGTTGCCCTGAATACAATGGACTCGTCCTCTGACGGAGGGAGGATAAATAATACCACTTGCCAATTGGCATTTTCATGTTGTCTATCCATCAGCTTACGTCATATGATGTCATAATCAACGACGTGACGCATAGGATAACGTCATAATCATGACGTCATGACTGACTCAATTTAGTCCGTCTTAAATGCTTAATAGTCCGACACGTTGTACGAATTGTATGTCTTTGCTATTTACAAAACATGCTGGTGAATATTTTGAAACTAATTTGACTGGGCGATGTTACTGCCACAGAAGCAGCAACAGCACCCAGTCAAATTGGTTTCAAAATAGTCAACACCTTACCTGTATAGTCTTCTGGAAATTGATAGTCAAGAAGCTCAGAGATCCATCGATACCAACACGAGCACGGTATTAATGTATTAATATACCATCCGGATTCAGTGACCGATTGACTAACGCTAGCCCTATGGAAGTCATTTCAAGCAACCGCCACCAAGATGTGACTTACTTGGGCACAATTGTGTGTTTTTCTAACAAAATCCTTTAGAATATTTAACACAGAAATTTCAATATCTCAGATAAAGACAACTATACGAATATCTTTTTAATGCTTTGACTGGTAGCCCACCCTACCCTACCCGCCTACTTGTTGCTATCATAGACCTGTATTAAGTATTGCAACGACAACGACTGCCCTTGTAAGCCTATCCTCTTCTCTTAATGTATTTTAACCCTTTCACGAGGAGGCCGCCAAAGCCAGCCTCTACAGTGATCTTGAGGATGTTAATTTGCAGGTCAAGAGAAGATCGTTTTTGAAAATTCACCACTGAAATGACTGGCTCGATAATTGAGCCAGTCATTCCAATAGTAACTCTTCAAAATTGTCGTCTATTGGCCTGCAAATAGGCACTCAATACTCACATTTTTTTATATTCTTGGCTCAATTTAGGTAATACAGGGTTAATAAATTATGAGGACGACGATGGTGTACCATGTCTGTTAACCTTTCCCGTAATGTATTATAGTATGATTCACATTTGTTGCATTCGAGATAGGGTAAAAATTATAGACTTGTTACAGACAGTCTTGAGGCGTACTATGTGTGTGGTAAATTTCAAAAGAAAAACATGCATAATAATATTGTAGAGGGCGAAAAAGTAGACAGAGTTCGCTAACAATAATGGACCCATCTAAAAATAAAGGCTTTGCTTCTTCGAAACTACACCTCTAATGTAATGACCGGTCATCTTCTTACGTTATCACAACGACTAGACTGTTATACAGACTCAACTTCGGATACCAGGCAGACCGGGACCCAGTCTATCTCCGTAGCAGACTGTAAAAGCAACACCGTGGATCGTGAAATCGCTAAATCAATGGCTACTCAATAGTCCCCTACATACGAGATACATTTCTAGATCTCGTATCGAAAGAGAACTCGCGGATACGAATGAATAATGGATGTGTGATTATCAGTAGTATCCTTTTGTCTTTAATCCACCCGTGGGAATAAATCCATGTAGGGACAATGCAATTATGTAGCAGTATTGATAGACTACCAGTGTTCCAAATTTCCAGTCAAAACTGCTGTCAATAATCTTGTAGCAGATTGTTGAATACAGAAATCAACGAAAAGTGTAGGTCTATGCATGTGCTAAGTTAAGAACGTCTACAGGAAATTGGGCCACAGAATGTCAACCATATAGTTAGATTGGTATATCAATACGCTAGGGAAGTAATGGATTGAGGTTAAAAATATTTTTACCATGAAGTAATTTCGTAGTGCACAATTTCATACCGAAACTTTGCTAAATCTCCGGCGATTCACAGTTTTCAGTGCCCTATTGTCTGTAGTATGTTTAGCCCCATAATTTCACCTACATAGGCTTGAGCCTTAATATACTAGGTTTGTTCCGAATCTAACAAATTCTGGATGAAATAATTTTATTAGGCAAAAATTGGCTTAAATGTTGGGTTTTTCGTGCTTTTCGGTGCCCTACTGTCTGTATGTGATATGGTCGGCTCCAGAACTTCGCTCACATAGACGTAGAGGGATTTGAATACGATAGTTATATTGGGAATTAAAAAAAATTCGACCGATATGTAATTTCGTAGTATACGATTTCATCGCGTAAATTCGTTTTAATTTTGACAGATCTGCGGGTTTTCATATTTTAACAAGGCCAATCATAGATTGTAGACCCTTGCCATCCCGAATGCACATAGACTCGAATACAATACACTAATCCTCTGACGGAGCGAGGGTAATTAATACCACTGGCTAATTGGTCTTTTCAGGTTGTCTATCCATCATATTACGTCATATGACGTCGTAATTAATTAAGTGACGCGTAGGATAACGTCATAATAATGACGTCATGACTGACTCGAGTTAGTCCATCTTAAATGCTTAATAATCTGACACGTTGTACGAATTGTATGTTTTTGTTATTTAATAAAAATGCTGTTGAATATTTTGAAAGTAATTTGACTGGCCGCTGTTGCTGCCATAGGCAGCAACAGGACCCACTCAATTTAGTGTCAAATTATTCCACAGCTTACCTGTATAGTTTTCTTGAAATTTATCGTCTAGTAGTTCAGAAATCCATCGATCCCAACTCGAGAGTGGTATGGGTGAAGTTTAGCTAGAGATGGGCAGGGCATGGCTAAACTGGAAAGGTTCATTGTATTAATAAACCACCACAGTTTTCAGTGCCCTATTGTCTGTAGTATGTTCAGCCCCATAAATAGACTTGAGCTTTAATAAGCTAGTTATATTCCGAATCTAACAAATTCTAGATGAAGTAATTTTAATACGCAAAATTTAGCTTAAATGATGGTGTATTCGTGGTTTTCGGTGCCCTACTTTCCGTAATATGGTCGGTTCCAGAACTTCGCTCACATAGACGCATAGGAGTTTGAATATTCTAGTTACATTGGGAATTTAAAAGGATTCGAACGTGAAGTATTTTCGTGGTATGCGATTTCATCGCATAAATTTGTTCCAATGTTGGCAGATCTGTGGTTTTCAATACCCTACCGTCTGCAATATGTGTGGCTACATAATTTCACCCATATGGTTAGATAGGGATATGAATACGCTAATGAATCTTGAGATTTCTACCACATAGTAATTTCGTAATATTCAATTTAGTGGCCAGAGACAGTTGTTAAATGCCAACAATTTACTATATTCAGTATTAGAATCTCAGTTTTCGGTGTGTAATCATTTTTTTTTTTCACATATAGCTGTATATAACCGAATATGTACTACTGCTTTTGCACGATTCTACCATCAAGTAATTTGGTAATATGTAGTTATATATTCGCCATATGGCCACATTGTAATATGGTTGGTTCATATTCCCCACATTCAGATAGGTGTCGATATGTCCTGACATATCGCTCATAATGGGTTCGGCCCAGAATATCACCCATATGTTTAGATAGCTATAGGCATAAACTTACGACGTAGTGAGATTCAAAAATTTCATAACGTAAATAAGCTCAAACTTAGGATAATTCATGGTTTTCATTGCAGTACGTTCACCCCCAGAATTTCACCCACAAATACTGCTAGTTGTATTCCGAATGAAAAAAAATTCTACTAGAACGTAATTTCATAGTACACAATTCCATACGGAAAATTGGCGCAAATTCTGCCAGATCAACGATTTTATGTACCACACTGTTTGCAATAGGTTCGACCCCAGAAGTTAACCCATATGGTTAGATACGTATATGAACACGCTAACAAAGTATCAAAGGTTTAAAAATGTTTACTAGACAGTAATTTCGTCAATTTAGTAGTGGCACACCATTGTCAAATTCCAATAAAGTACTATATTCGGTACCAGAATATCTCTACATGCCTTGTAGCCAGTTTTCGAACATAAGGCCATGTAGAACTCGTGCTGTGCGAAATATTGTAATAATTCTACAACCAAATATTTATTATAGTAATGTGAAAATATTTCTTTATATCCCATATTATTAGCCGTGTGTACTGGCAGAACCTGACTTATCAGGCCAATACCATAACATTTGCACATATGGTCAACAGGATCGTGATCATTACACCGGTTGAGGCCGATTTTGGCCTTTTTGTCGAGCAAAAATATTTGATTTAATAGTTTGTCACTGTTTCCAGTAAATATCTCGTTTAATAGGTGACATAGATATGATGCCTAAATGAAACAGATCACGATGTCGTGGCTGTTTCCCACTGGGTCTTCAGTCAGAATGTTTTCTACTATATCATTTTCGTTGGAGAAAACTAGGTTCATGGTATTGGTTCTATCCTGGCCACTTAACTGTGTTGAAAAGGTTATCTGTCGGTACAGATCGGTGTCCTGTATTGCATAAAAATATACTTGCTTTGTGCATTTCCCTGGCATTGCAGTGTAAATTTCACCAATAAATTTCCGGCTAATAAGCTCTTCACGTCTGTTTAAGAAGGTATCAAGATTTAGGTTTAAAATATTCTTTACAGTTTTTCTTTAATATGTTTGAATGGGTGTCAGGGTCTGTACTGCTTCTTGCGCTGATTTTCTACTGACTGGGTTGCCAGTTCTGTTGATTTCTTTATCTTTACAAGTTGTTGATACCTAATGACCCAAATTTCATCTGTTACGCTCTGTTGATGCAGTAGTGCAATTTTCTCATCACTGGCTGCTCTTACTTTTGTATGTTCCTCTCTCTGTTAAGGAGTTTGGCCTGGAGAAAAAGGATGAATGGAAAAATTGTTGGACTGACCAAAAATATAAGCTGCTTTTCCTAGCCCATAGCTAATACTGCCCATATCTTTTTGCAAGAAATATTCCTTCTTTTGTGTTTATTGTCCGCGTATATTGTTGTCATGAGTGGCTTGTATGCCTTTATATAACTTCATTTTTTCATGAAACAGTTGAGTTTATTCTCAGAATTATAATAACCTCCGGGCACGCTATTTACCATTGATGCCTTGCATCAATATGTGTACTTGTTAATGATGTGCTTGTAATGCACACGCGACAATTACGTAACTGCACTCTGTCTACTCATATTAATGGATGCATAAATGTTTAAACATGAACAAAAGGTATATTTTATTTTAGCATTTTGCAAAATTGCGCGCAAGCAATGGAATGGTAAAGAAATGGAGGTTGTAGGTATAGAATATACTGAATAAACGGTGATAAATGCCCTTTCCAGTTAATCCATCCATCATATGACGTCATAAACAATTACGTGACGTGGAGGATGGCATCATAATCAATTACAGTATGAATGACTCGATTTAGTCGCTCTTAATGTGTCTATTTTGAAACCATTGTTGCCAAAAGCTGATGCTGTTGTTGTTGCATTTTATGTCCTGAACGTCAAAAATGGGCATACGTCTTCTGGGCCCACAGACAAGCTTCCACGGTCCACCCAACTTTGGATACGATCGGTCCAGTAGAACTAGAGCTATTGAATGGTGTCAAAATTGTCAATTTTGGAAACGATGTTGCCTAAAGTAGTTGCCGTTGCGGGTTGCCTCTTGAGTGCAACATTGGCATACATCTTTTGGACCACACGGGTAAGCTTTATCTCTTAAGAACAAGAACAATAACAAGAAGAAGCACTCTATGCTCGCATTACAACCACACACACCCACCCTCTTGTGTATAGTGACTCGGGTAAAACTGTCACAACATGAAGTAACATAATGATCTAATAAAACTGTTTACATTCTATCTATTCGATCGGCTATCTAGCGATCATACGACCGGAGCGAGGAGAGATTTATTATTGATAGCTCATAGAGGCCCATGCTGTAATGAGGTATTTTAAGCGTTATTGTATCGCATATTTGCACCGGAAATGACATTGCTTTGTGAACTAAGAGCTTATTTATGCCAAAAAGGGCATCTAACCTCATATCATTTCATGATAGATGAGGACAGTTGATTCGTTATGTGCACATATTCAAAATATAACGTTGCTTCGACACCATCAAACGATCAAAGCTCATGGACATATTGCACAGGGATGGGTGTGATGAGGATGAGCTGAGACTAGCAAGGATGCTGTTGCAGATGCCATGTTTGAAGTACGAGTAAAATGTACAGTCCGGGGTGTTTGGGACTTGTTCGCTCGCTACATTGCTGCAGCCCTGTGACCTGTGGTGGGGCGCTTCCCAAGGCCCCCACCGTCACCCCCCCGCCCCCCAACCCCCAGCCCCACCCCAACCCGCTCCCACGAACCCACCTATCCCATCTTACCCCACCACCCCTGATTTACGCTGGTCCAATACGCGAGCGTTGATAAGCAGCCAATGCCGACTTCATACACGAGAAAAGTTAGCCTCTCAGTGACTACCTATACCTTCGGAGAAGCTCAACTATGAACATTTTTTCATGAACGTAGCGGCGACCAAGTTTACCCATGTACACCTATCAGATAGAGACGTAGTAAGTGACAAGAGCGTCCCGGCTACGCGACAGAGAGGAATACAGATTAAAAAAATCGCCGGCTCTTCCTGCATTGCTGCACGTTGCGTCACGGGAAACAATGTCTTTCAGTCCTTTTGGAAACTGCGGATCCGTGGATCAACGATACCTCGGGCCAAAAACTATATATTTGATTGGTACAACCTGTGTATCACTGGTGTGATACGCCTTTAGTGGCTGGGAAGCGCCAAAGGCAGTTATACAAGAAAGTTCCTGCCGGCCACCACAAACACGCTCGGACGGGCTATCGCTCAACAATTTGGGCTGGACAGAGCAATATCAAGGATCCACTATGCGGCATGTGCAATACGGTCTCGTTGTTAGTGAGAGTGGCCCAACAAAGATGATCTATGTCCGGCCATGTTCTGCGATTGCCAGTAGACGCCCATTTAGAGTCTCGGAATTCGCCGTACTGGCTCACAACAAGTTAAACGCGCTACATAGTGACCGAAAAGAAGTAGGATCGGGCATACTAAGAAAAAGAGTTAAGGACATTTCTACTTTTCCCATCCATCACATGACGTCATAATCAACTACGCGACGTGTAGTATGACATCATAATGAATGACGTCATTATGACATCATGGATGACGTGGATAAGTACGTCACGAAATCATATTTGAAGACGGACTATACGTTGTGGTACGAATCGTATGTCTTTACTATTTAATATATTGAATATTTTGAAACTAATTTGAAAATTAAATACAAAATATTCAACAGCTTACCTGCATAGTTTTCAGGAAATTGATTGTTGGGGCATTCGGGGATCGATCAATCCCAACACAGCGAAGTGTGGTTGGAGCTTGGCTAGAGGTGCGTGGGACATAGCTAAAACTGGAAAGATCCATTAAATAATAAATAACCATTGCAGCTTCTGGATGTTCTAAAGCTATTTCAACCACAGAGAACAGTACACGATCATCAATGGAGGAATCAGTTTTAGCCCATCTTTAGCTAAGGTCCAGCCGCACTTCGCCCATGTTTCGGATCGATCGATCAATCCCTGAACTCCCTAACTAACAATTTCCAGAAAACAAAACAGATAAGTCGTTGAATATTTTGAAACTAATTTGGCTTGGTGTTGTTGCTGCCTATAGTTTCAAAATAGTCAGCAGCATGTTTTATTACATAGTAAATACATACAATTTGTACAGCAACGCTTAGTCCGTCATTAATTAAGCGTTCGTGACGAACTTAGCTACACCATTCATGGCGTAATTAATTATGACGTCATGCTACACATCGCGTAGTTGATTATGACGTCATGCGATTGACTGAAAAAGCGGAAATCCTCCATTTATCATCATAGCTCTTTAGCATGGAATCACATGAATGGGCGCGGTTTCACTTCCCAATGCGTTATTACTATTAAAGCTCTCGTGTTCCATTAAATATAGACCCTTTTGCACGAGATTGAGATTCCTGATGATTTCTGTTGAATTTACCCAGCATGCTATGCTACCCAGCATGCAACGCTACCCAGCATGCACTTTCCTGACTCCATAATCGTTGTAACTATTGGGCGCCATATTCGTTTAGTTTATTGTCTGTATAGGCCAGGATTTCTCAAACAAAACCAACCTGCCTGCACGTGCAAATGGTCATTTCTCATCCATCTCTGGAAGCGTAAGCATGCACGTTGGGCGTATTCACGGTTACCATGTTATTAGTCACAATCTAGCACCTAGGAAGGATAGATAACGACCAGTAGATTTTGCTATGACTAGTAATTACATTCGCGTCCAATTCATCTTTCCAGAGTACCCACCCATCATATGACGTCATAATGAACTGCGTGATGTGTACAATGACATCATAATGAATGACGTCGATAAGTACGTCACGAACGTATATTTGAAAACGGTCTATGCGTTGTTGTACAAATTGTTTGCTTTTACTATTTAATAAATATTCTGTTGAATATTTTGTAACTGATTTGACTGGGCGCTGTTGCTGCCAGCAACAGCACCCAGCCAAATTAATTACAAAATATTCAACCACTTTCCTATATAGTTTTCAGGAAATTGAAAGCTAGGTCATATTGGAATCGATTTGAAATTTTGAAACCTAAATTACCAGAATATAAATATGCAGGTAACTATACATATAAGTTGTTGACTAGTTTGAAACTAATTTGACTAAGGCTGTTGATACGCAAGGCAGCAACAGCAAAGAGATTCATAAACATTAGTGGCAGAAGTTTAGATTTTCGCGATGGAGCCACGTCATTCTGATTATGACGCCAGCTAACATGTGGCGTATTCGATTATGGCGTCAGCTACCTGAGTGAGTGATCGGATCACTCCATTTCGTACTAACTTCCACCTTATTGCCTAAAGTATGAATGGGTATTATAAGTTATACCAGGGGCGGGGTAGGGGTATATGGGGTGGGGTGGGGTGGAGTGGGTGGTTACATGTTGTTACAACACGCGCAAACGTTGTATTTTATATTTCCCGGGCGGAGGGTGTAGTAACAGCATGTGCCCCTGACAAAACACTGGTGCAACGAATTTATTACCTCTCACACGTCAGCGTGAGAGAGAGAGAGAGAGAGAGAGAGAGAGAGAGAGAGAGAGATATTTTATCTTAACTTAAATATTGCCCATTTTCAGAATACATTACCTTTCACCTTTCCAGAGTATCCATCTATCATCTGACCTCGTATGACGTCATAATCAGTTCAGCTCGTGTATGATGACGTCACAATAATTACATCACAAAGGGTTCCATATAGACGTCACCAAATCTCAGAGTCGGACACGTTGTATAAATTGTATGTTTTTGTAATTCTTTGCTATTTAATAAACATACTGTTGAAAATTTTGAAACTAATTTGACTGGGCGCTGTTGCTGCCTTAGGCAGCAACAGCACCCAGTCAAATTAGTTCCATAATATTCAACAGCTTACCTGTGTAGCTTTTTGGAAATTGATAGTCAGGGTGGTCAAAGATCGATCGATCCCAGCACGAACGAGGTGTGGGTGGAGCTTAGCTAGGGATGGGCGGGGCATAGCTAAAACTGGAAAGGTCCATTGATCTGTGCATTAAAACCCAAACACGATGTTCGCACGGGGTATACCGTGTAGTATTACATACATCCCTGATTTTAACCTGTCAAATAATAGCATTTGATCATGGGAAATTGATGAGGGGGTAATAATTTCTGATATGTTGTCCAATGTGTAGAATGCACATTTCCGGTAATTTACCAGTGTAGCCAATCCATAAATAATACTAGTCCTAGCAAAATGTCTACGCACATAGGGTTAGATAACCGTCTTCAATCCAAACCATTTACACTGTTAGAGGTGGATAAGCGACCACTCTACCTATACAGCTAAATTTGAGATGTAACCTTCATTAGAGGTGTTGTTTAACATAAACCAATCAATGGATCTTTCCAAGTTTATCCATCGATCATCTGATGTCATATGACGTCATAATTAACTAAGTGACGTGCATGCTGACGTCATAATCAGTCGTTAACGCTTAATAGTCCGACACGAATTGTATCTCTTTACCATTTAATAAACATTCTGTTGAATAATTTGAGACTAATTTGACTGGGCGCTGTTGCTGCCATAAGCAGCAACAGCACCCAGTCAAATTAGTTTCAAAATATTTAGCAGCTTACCGGTATAGTTTTCTGGAAATTGATACGGGCGAGGTGTGGGTGGAGCTACAGATGGGCGGGGCATAGCTAAAACTGGAAAGGTCTATTAAATACTTTGAAACAAGTTTGATTGTTTGATCGTATCGTGGTTGTATGGAGAAAGACGAGCGGTCAATAGTATTAATACTTTATAACAATGGTCCATTATCACGGAAAGCAAGAGCTTTTCAATCATAGCTTTAATACTTTGGAACGGTATTCCATGTCCTAGGCAGCTGCGTGACTCTATTGCCCTGCATTATACAGGTCTTGGTCGATACACATCATCAATGGAAGAATCCAATTTTAGCTATGCTCCCCCCGCCCCCCCCCCCACCCCCACCCCAGTCTCTAGCTAGGCACCATTCACCCTTTTCCCATGATGGAATCAATCAATCCATGCACTCTCTGAATCTCAATTTCCAGAAAACTATACTATGCCTATGGCAGAAACAGCGTCCAGTCAAATTAGTTTCAAAATATTCAACAGAATGTTTATTAAATAGTAAAGTCATATAATCCGTAAAACCTGATGGACAATTAAGCTTTTATGACAGACTAACTCTTGTCATTCATGACTCAATTTAGTATGATGTCAGCCTACATGTGACGTAATTGATTTGACATCATGCGATTGACTGAGAAACTGGATTCCACCATTCTGGCATCGAATCACAGGAATGGACGATGATTCATAAGTGATTAGTACTAGAGGGGCGTAATTATATTTCCCGCTCATTTCTAGCTAAGCGCCGCCTGCGTTTTAGTTTACTAGCCGGGAGGGTGAACCTTGAATGTTGAGTACTGTAAGGCTTTATGTTGGAAGTGCAATATATAGGTCATATGGACTCAGAAACTGTCTGATGCTAATCTCCATATGTGTAGTATTTTGCATGATTGACATAATTAGCATATTAATTAGGTCGAATCACTAAAGGTGCCTCGACCCATGTTTTCCCGTCCAAGGAATCTATCTAACATAGTTTCAGGTTCATACCAGTCCAATTGTCTGAAATCCAATATTGCCGTCGTGCCTAATGAGGTCAATCGTAAGATCGTCATAACTCAGAAACTATCCACGATAGAAACTTCGGACTGGTGTTTAGACTCATGTTTTCAACCTTATATGTGGGCAGAATATCATTTAATACTAAATTTTCAAGACGCCAATACTACGTCGTATTGTGATAGTTCACATCAATCTATTACAATGAAACATGTCTATGGCGATCACCATATGGGCCTTCAAATTACGTCCACAGAAGATGGTCACTTCACAGGGCTGATTTCACCTGATAAATAGTTTTGGGGCTAAAAGATATTGGTTCCTTAAGATAGGTGGTTTAACAAACACAAGTTTGAAAGAGCCACCATCTTTTGGCCCCAAAAATCATATGGTCGCTATAGACAGGTTTGACTATCTCGCTCTCTCTCTCTCTCTCTCTCTCACTCTCTCTCTCTCTCTCTCTCTCTCTCTCTCTCTCTCTCTCTCTCTCTCTCTTTGGTTCGATGGGTTACTTAAACAGAACTGGCATCACTTGGTCACTTTCGTGAATTTCGTAATGCGTCTATTGTCAGTAATTTGGACAGCAGGAGGGTCGACCTTGTCCTTAGTCCTCCACAACGTCATCTGGACATGTACTGTCTGGAAATTGAGGGCCAGAATGTTATCTGTGGCGAAACATCCCATACATAGCAGCATTCAATAAATCGATCTCGCTCTTCTGGTAGTAAAAAGCTGGGAAGAAGGTGGTTCCACTTGTTATCAGGTCGCTATGAGTGGCCTCCTCCTCTCCCAGGGTCTAGTAAAGTGATGCCGGTCTGGGTCAGCACTTTCAGGGAAGATACCTTACCTTTGCCATTAGCGTAGGTCACAGTGTCGCATCCTGAGAGCGCATGTATTCCCACGATGCCTTTGCATTTCTCCCCGAGGTTGGTGACAGTGGTATTTATGTCGAGCACCGAGCCATCCCACTTCTCCATCTGAACATGGCAAGAGTTGCAAGCTTTCCAGAGTCAGTACACGAGTAGCACCAACACATCTCATTGCATCATTAAGGATGCGCACAATACCAGCTCCGCCTGATGCAGCTTGCAGCATGTAGCTGATGAGAGATATGTCTGCTTCATTATGCCGCTCAATACTGTCAGTCTTTCTTCTTCTTTTCGATCGCTGGTATCACACTTGGAGAGCCGTTCTCAAGATGAAATCTGTGGTTTTCTGCAGTTCTTCCACAGGCTCATACAGCTTTTCAAGAAAAGAGGTTGACAAAGGCCAGATCTCTTCTCTCAGCAGCTGATACGTACTGCAACATTGAAGTATGTGCTCTGTGGTCTGTTCTGCTTCTCTACAAGGACAAGCGGGCGATTTTGTAAGGTGGAACCGCCTGCACATGTGTTAGTTTAGTCTGTTATGTCCAGTTCTGAGACGAAAAATGGTCACTTGCTCTGGCCTCGAGAGATGGTGGTAGGCATCTTCTGATTGAGGTGTTCTATAAAGTGACTTGATGATAGTCTTCATCTCTGTATGTGTAACCATGTTTTCTGTCTGATTCTCTTCTGCACCCACCTTTGCCATCGTGTCTGCTTCCCCATTTCCTTGGACTCCACAGTGTGAGGGGATCCACTGCAATGCTATCCGAAAGCATTTGATGGTATGTAATGCTTCTTCAAGTTGTGGCAGCTTACCTTTGGTGATAGCCTCAAGGACGGAGCGGGCATCAGATAAAAAGACAATCTGTGCAATAGGGTCTGCTGTTCTGCTGATGGTATTAGCTGCATGAACCAGTGCTTCGACTTCAGCTCTGTAGTTTGTGCAGTGTTTGCCTGTCGGTATTGCAGCTGACTCATGTTGTCCGTTTGGATACTGTACGTGCAGTCTGGCACCTCCGCTCATAATTGCATCTTTGGCTGATCCATCTGTGTAGATCCTTATCCATGTCTCCTGAGGGTACATTTCTTCCAGCATGGCTAGGGTCAAGGCCTTCTTGCTCACATCACTGTGTTCATCTTTGGTTGTGAGATGAGGTACTGTACTGTCAGTTAAGCTTACAAGTTTAATGACAAATTTAATGTTGCTACCAAGATCATATGTGCAGAGTAGTTGTGAGAGTTACCCCCTTGTCCTTGTTTTTCATAATGGCATCATGGCCAGCTAGTGATGAGTTCAAAGTCAGCTGATATCCAGTCGAACCCTCCGCAGCTCTTCTCTGCCTCTCGCGATCCTTTGTGCTGACACAACCATACCAATCAGTAGGTGTGTGCTCTTATGTATTTGGTGAGACAATATCTCATTGCGCTAGCAACATTGTCCACTTTACCTGAGGATGGTCAGACAATGTGGTAGAGCAACTGAGAGACTTCTACCAGCAGAGTGTCGAGAGGAGGAGGGTTCTTTATGATGATGCCAAGGGGGTTGACCATCACCTACTTGTTGCACTTTTTGTGGCAGCCATACTCGTTGATGAATGATGTAGCCACAGTACCTGTGGAAGTCATCATCCAGGGATGCAGCAAAAACCTTCTGCATGTCCGGTCTAGTCTCAATGGTAGTCTGTACGGTGGCATCACCTGCAGACGCCGCATGTCCATTGCTGATGTTCTACACGGATGTTGATTCTTCAGTGAGTCGATGAGAATGCCTCCGGAGATCATCCAGTTTCTTCTATCGGTCCACTATGTCTAGCTCGCATCTTTTCCCCTGCTTTGCGATTGGCAGATGCAGAAATAGTTTCTCTACTACGGCTGTAATGTCCTCCATTGCGATGGAAAAGTGAGAAGAGACACCAAGTGACTCAATGCAGACAGCGACTTGTTCAGAGTTAGTCATGCTACTCCAGCTTGCTTGCCTTGCTTGACCAAAGTGGTCACTAGATATAACGGCAGCCCTTTCAAAGTGATGACAAACATTTGCTCCATCGAAGAGATCCTTCTTGGCATCTTGTGGTAGGGGTCAGCTGATGTACCGTGAATACTGATAATGCCCAACTGCAAAGAAATAGGGGAGCACCATCTCCAAGCTGTGCTGCTGTAGTAGCCCGTCACTCTCACGTTCAGCGATCAGACATTGGTGTGCAAGCATGGTCGGAGTGATAAAACAGTCCACCCAGACTTTGCCTATGGAATGCGCATCTTGCCTTCGCGACACTATCTTTATGACGTTTTCTCTTCCTCCTGCAAGAAATCATGAAGAAGTGTAGCGACAACCATGCCAAAGGCTTGCATTGCCGTGCACCGATGAGCTCCTCAGCACCGGTAGCTTCCATGTTGAATCTGATTGTACCAATGAAAGACACTTTTCCATCGTGCATGGTCACTACACTTGATGAAGTAGGAGATGGTGTAGAGCTGTTTGTTCAATACCAGGTGTGTATGGCGCATGCCAAGGCTTTTGAGCATCTGGTCGCGGTAGGCCATGGTAGTCAATGCTCGAATGAGACAGAGGGGAGTCAATGAGTGGACAGAAGGCACAGAGAGTCTTGGGCTTGTGCATGCCAACCTGACCTCACTCCCGGAGAGCATTTAATCGAGACCATTCAATTGGGTTTTCAGAGTGAAGTTGAGAGAAATATTACGCATCCTTGTTCTGGGCATTGTGGCTAAGTTGGCTGGCAGACTGAAAGTTGTTTGCTGTCAGTTTGAGGCTTAGGAGCTGCTGGGTGATTCATCTTCTTTGGTCCGGTGTAATGCTAAATCTGGAGCGCTCTTTGAGTGAGGCAGAGTTTGGCTGTTTCTGGCTTTTTCAGACACAGAATCGTCAGCAGCATCGCACCAGGAATAGCACTGCCATGGATTATGATTCTTGCCAGATGCTGCGAAAACTCTGTCACCATAACGTGAGTGGCGCGATTCCCATTCAGAGTGAGGACGATCAGGTCATAGTTGCCACACCACCAGTAAAGAACACGGCATACTACTCATCTTATTGATAGCTTGATCATGATTATTTCGAAATAACGTCAGTGGACAGGGCTCTATGCCACTACTGGAATGACACTTCATGCAAATAGAAATGAGTGAATAAGTAATGGCATCGTTACATGAAGCAAACCCCCAACGAAATTGACGGTGGGTGTATGGACCTTTAGTCTACTAGCCATCTTTATATATAATTCAGTGAAATCAGACATGTTGAGTACTGTATGGTTCTATGGTGCAAATGCAATATATATGTCATAAGGGCACATAAAATACTGGATGTTTCTAGATGGATTCATTGTGGTTGAAATTATTGGTGTAGATATCGACATGGATATCTTTAGTAGCTGCCAAGTTAGCGCAATGTTATGATTTACCTTATCGTGCATTGTGGCCAAATGGATTTCAGGTAGTTGAATGGATAGTGTGAGCCTGAGACTACGTAAGATAGATCTAGACACCAAAACGAAGTCTCTATCGCCAATGGTTTCTGAGTTATGACGGTTTTCTGATTGACGTCATTGCGCACAGCGAGCATATTTGATTTCAGACAATTTGATTAGTGGTATGAGCCTGAAATTATGTTAGATAGATTCCTTGTTGTTGAAAACATGGGTCTAGATACCAAAACGATGTCTCCAGGTGGTTTACTAAGGAAGATATTCCTGATTTAGGGATTTGGCCTAATTAATACGCTAATTATGTCAATTATGCAAAATCCTACACATATGGAGATTAGCATGAAAATAATTGGACTGGGAGCCGCTGCCGTCTAGGGCAGCAACAACCCTCAATCAAATTAGTTTCAAAATATTCAGAAGGATGTTTTTTTAAATAGTAAATCCAGCAAAGAGATGCAATTCGTACACTTGACGGAATTTTCAATGTTCATGACGCATCCAGATACGTCGTTCATTATGCAATTTGTTTATGACGTCAAGTTACATGTGACATAATTGATTATAATGTCATATACGTCAGTCACTGATGGAATCCATGAATCACCTACTATAACTCGATGCAGTTTAATCTTGGATGATATCTAATATTTAGCAGTAACAGTTTATGGAACAGTGTCTTTAACAGCTCGTGGCTTGAGCTGGAAGCTATTCAGTCTTCAACTGAAACTATGTACTCAGCTACAAGTAATCACGATAATCATTTCCATAGATATAATACTTCACAATTCCAACACACTTGTGGAGCAATATAAGCGCGAAGGACATTGCTATGAATTCTTCATTTCGTTACGGATACGCTTATAATGCATTACATCACTGTCAGTATGGGGTACAGATGTACTTCATCAATAATGTGATCCTGGATTTACTGCCCCATTATATTCCAATTCAACATAGCATGACAGCTGTGCGGTAGCTGAAAGCCCGCTGCTACCCAAAGTCAGTTGCCACTAATAAGTTTACCGGAATAAATCGTTTGCTATACTGTATTTGAGCAACATGATGTGTGCTGTCTAGATGTCCTCACTGAATAGATCAAGTGCGTGAAGTGGGTAAGCGAGCAATCTACCTATCCAGACAAAACTTCAGATGCATGCTTCTTTAGATGTAGGCCTGTTATTTAAGGATAACCCATTATTCAGTTAAATGCACTGAAACAAGTTTGAATGTATTGCAGTTATATGGAAAAGACTCATTGCCAATAGAATTACTAATTTGGAACACCATTCCAATAGGGATTAACATTCGCTAGAAAAGCATAGAAATTGGAATCGATTTATATTCTTTGGCCCTTGAGATCCCAGAATCACAAATTCACGATAATTACACCAGCAAAGCCACTGGATATCTTGAAACTAATTTGACTGACAGTTAGCAGCAACAGATTCCAGTCAAATATATTCGAAATATTCAACAGAATGTTTATTCAATTCTAAATCTACACGTACAAGACATATAATTCGTGGCAGGATTTTTGGGCGTTATGACGGACGTCATTTTGATTTTGACGTCAACTAACACGTGATGAATTTGATTATGACGCCATATACTTAAACCTTTAGCTCTCGAATTTGTTCAAGAAAGTTTCAAATTTCTCATAGAAAATGTCCATTTGCAGACCAAGCGAAGGCTATTTTTGAAATCGAGCCAGTCATTCCAGTTGTAAATTTTCAAAAGATATGGGTGTTAAAGTGTTAAGCCGCTGAGTGTCATATCGGAAACCTCCATTGCTGTCAACAATATTCAGCAGAATAGTGGCTATATCCTAATAGACTCAGTTTGTGACTCTCGTCAACGCAAGGAGTAGCTGGCCGCACCATATAAATCGCTGCCCATCTCATTATGATGCACTAGCAACATATGGATCTATTTTTAGTTATGCCGCGCCCATTTCAAGCTATGCCAACCCAATTCTAGCAATGCCCCGTCCATTTCTAGCTATACCCTCCCAATTCTAGCAATGCCCCGCCCATTTCTAACTAAGCTCCACCCATACTTTGCCCGTGTATTGGACCAGAAGCTGAATTCCAAGAATCATTATATCAAGGCAACTATATAGGTAAGCTGTTGAGTATATTGAAACTGATTTCGACAGCGTGCTAAGTTAAATTAGTTTCAAATTATTCAACATACTGTTTAGTAAATAGAAAAGACACAATTAGTACTCTTAGCGCACTATTCAATGTTCATGGCGGAGCTAGATATATCATTCATTACGCATTCTGATTGTGACGTCAGCACACATGCGATGTAACTGATTATGACTGTAGATACTTGAGAGACAGATCGATATTTCTAGACCTATTAGCGTCAACTCGGAATGGAGCCACGAGTTCTTGGCCTCATCACAGATGCTCGGCTTAATTGTAACTTAGTCAGAACATAAATCCACGATCTCCGATTGATGAAGTACATCTGCAGCACAAATTGACAAAGATGTCATAGATTCTAAGCTCATCTCTCCCTAAATGACCATTTCATAAGCCTTGCCGATGCAGTTTTTCTGTCAACTTGCTGCAGACGAAGTCTCATTTATGACAGTAATGCACTGGTGCTCTATCGATGTAATTTGACTTCCTTGATTGATTGCCTATGATGTCTGAACGTTAACTGGTTGGTACATGATGTACTTAACTGTCTGCCTGATGAATTTCTGCAGACGACATTTTTCCGTAGCATTTAACTCTGGACCTGCTGAATATTTCGAAAACAATTTGACTGGAAGCCGTTGCTGGCTAAGTCACCATCAACTTTCAGTCAAATTGTTTTGGAAATGTTCAGCGGGTCTAGAGTTATTGCCCATTGATGTATACTTTGATGGCTTGCAGCGGTTAGACAGTTACGGGAAGAACAGCTGCGTCCATGAACTGATGTCAGGACATTCTCTTAGTGCGATGCACCCCATTTTGGCTCAAGAATCATTTGAACGCTGTATAGAATTTTTGAAGATATAACAATGTTTATTCCACGATTGCGCGATAGTGGTGCATTTGGTTATCTAGTATGTTTTACTTCCATATCTCAATGCGTCAATACGTATGCGCATCCGCCCATGTTTGAGTCCATTCATGTATACTTTGGTATGTTCTTCCGTATGTCCATACATCTTACCAGCTATGTATGCGCACGCGCGCGTGCGTGCGTGCGTGCGTGCGTGCGTATGTGTGTGTGTGTGTGCGTCCGTGAGTGCGCCCGTGCCTGCGCGCGTGCGTGCGTGCGTCCGTCCGTGCGTGCGTCCGTGCGTGCGTGCGTGCGTGCGTGCGTGCGTACGTACGTACGTACGTACGTACGTACGTGCGTGCGTGCGTGCGTGCGTGCGTACGTACGTGCGTGTGTGCATTTTTCTGTTTTCGCATGATAACGTAACTTCCACTTGGAGAACCTTCGTAACAATCCATGGACCAGTTGATCAGCGTCCTGCTGCGAAGTTTTGCGACAGTCTTCCATATTGTACAAATATATTCTTGTAGCCACAACATTGGTTCAATACTATCAAACCATCACAATCTTTGACTACACCAGGCTGGGTGTAATGAGGCTGTGACTGGCAAGACAGGTATTGACAGGTATTGACAACAACGACCCTGCGAAAGCATGAGTGAAAAGTATGCAGTCTGTGATACCTCTATTGGTTCTGTCCTCAGAGATTGGTTCCCTCCGTCATTGTTTACACGCTTCATCGCAGTAGCCCTGTCAATTGTTCAGGAGCACTCTACACCAGGATATACACTAAGCCTCTCAGCTAGTAGAAACTTCTTAGACGAAGGATGGCAGACTCTGGGTGACCTTCTCCTTATACTTGCGGATTAGCCCAAGAATAAAAATCTTTTCATGAAAGAATCCGTGACCGAATCAGATGCAGACGAAGACAGTTACAAAAGCATCCCGCTGTCCAAGTCAAATGAGCTTGAAAATATTCAACAGAATTCTTTCATGAAAATAAGTTTTCGTATTTGGCCTTTTGAGTTCTATTGGTTAATTAATTACCATGTTTTATATCATTGCTTTCAGTCCGACAGGTAACGTCACGCAACGGCTACTAAGTTATAAAAATCTTCTGAAAAAGCATCTTTGTTTTGAGAAAATAAAACTTTGACCCTCCAAAACCACATCTAGACACACGGTGCATGCTCTCCATAAATCCCAGATATGCCATTACATTTATTTTTTATATCATAATCATCTCCCAATTCAAAGCCAAATGTACATTTTGCTCCACAATATATCTAGATTAGAAATTCATGCTTTTTTTCTATAAAACCCATACAAATACAATAGTTTAAATCTAACTCATCCCTATGGCTAGAAATACCGTTGCATATTAATCTAATGTTAAAAGCCTTTATGAATGTTATGAATAAAATGTAGAAAATTGCTTAATTTTACAGGATATTGACCCCTCTTAATAACCCGGCCGGCCAAGCTGGCCTCCGCAATGGTTTTTGTAGGCCAAGAGAAGACAATTTTTGAAAATTTACAAATGGAATCACTGGCTCGCTAATCGAGACAATCAATTTCATTAGTATTTTAAAAACTGCAACTGGACATGGGCTAGGCAAAAAATTAATGTCTTTGATCATTAAAACATTGATCTTGAGGAAGATGCATGGCAACAGAAAGATAGTTCTGTAAATTTGATTGCTTTGCGAAAAGTAATATTTTCTTGAGGAATATTGACCATTAAAGAGTTACTTGATTTGCATTTTGAGTGCTTTGATGCGTTGTTGATGGGGGAAAGGTTAACTCCGTCAGCGACCTTTGCCACTGAAGGCTAGATTAATTTGAATATATTAACATCTTACTTATATAATTTACTAGCTCTATCAATTCTACGCAGCATGAGCTCTAACCAAAATTATGTAAAAAATAGACACCCTTGGCAGCTGTCATTCTCCCAATCCTTATAAATCTAAACAATTTGTTAGAGTTGTAGGAAGATCAGGTGCATGACGTTTGAGCCTAGCTGGTAAACTTGGATATTGATTTCAACAAGACCGTTAGCACGTGTATTCAAAACCGCCAGCTCCGTAGGGGCACCGTATCTTCTATCTAGCGCGTAAACATATCTGATATATTTGATAGACAGACTGAGTTTGGAAAACAAATATGTACAATTTGTCACGACATGCATAGAATCTACCCAGCCGGCAATAAGCCATGGAAAGAGAAGCCGTCTGGTTATATATAGACGAGATCGTTAAATCTATTTTTAGTCCAGTCTGACAGCCCCACCGGAAATTGCAATGCGATTGCTTGATTAGCATATTAAACGTCTAAAAATATCTACGTAATGGAAATATGCCTAATTTACATATATATTCAGAATAGCATTATTTGGTCATATAATCACAACTAGATAATATTCTCTGTCGTTTAAAATGCTAAGCTTTAGCTTAGAGCACAATCTTATGTACATCGTAGCCTGAACGGATAACTGCTTCCCTTGAAAACATCTATTATGGTGTATTAATGTATTAATGGACCTTTCCAGTTTATCCATCCATCATATGACGTCATAATCAACTACATGATGTGTAGAATGACGTCATAATCAATTGCCGCATTAATGACTCGATTTAGTCTGTCTTAAACGCGTAATAGTCCGAAACGTTGTACGTATTGTATGTCTTTACTATTTAATAAATACTCTGCCGAATATGTTGAAAGTAATTTGACTGGGCGTTGTTGCTACTGTGAGCAGCATCTAACAACAACAGCACCTATAGAGAAGCGGCTAATGCCAGACAGTTATCGGATACCACCCCCACCCCACCCCCACCCCCACCCCCGCTACAGAACAAACGAAACCAATTTTTTCTTAAGGATTATACTCCATAAAGTATGAAATGCATGGTTGTGGTCATCACCTTTGGTGGTAGATATGTTTTCTGACACCTTTTAATCAGTAAGAATTTCGAAATATTTGTTTTTCTGTCCCGTACAGCTTTACGTAAATTACACAGGCATTTGGATCAGTCGGTATATTTGGAAGCTGTATATGTTTTTGCAAATGTTTTCTTTTTCACAATATTCAATATGTTTTTTATTGATGAATAACAATTATTTTTCGCAACGATTTACTGAAATTTTGATTGAAATGGGTGTTTCATAGCCATAACTAGAATATTATTCCACACAGAAATTAAAGTATCGCCTTAAGGTCAACTTCCAAGACAGATCGTCCTTCATTGAACGTTCTGCCTATTCATACTTACTTTGCAATAACTGTGGGTGACACACTTAGAACGGCAGTTGATCTGCGGATGAAATTACTTACAGTAGATTTTAGTGCCACCACAAGTATTGCTTTGCCCATTGATGAAATATTTGTACTGGACAGAGCTGCTGTGATACTGAGGAACAGGATGCCTTCTGTCAAGTAATCCCCAGATGGCTACATATATACTCCAGAACTTGCTATTGCCCATTGCAGAGACTTTGTTCCACATCTCTTGTATGACTTTATTTTTTGGATTTGACTTTGAAAGTGTCTCCAGTAGCTGTGAACGAATATCATTGCTCAAGGATACACGAACACTTGCCATATGCCACAACATTACAGCTCCTTGTCAGAGTTTCTGTACAGCACTTACTTTGTGCCTTGCCATTCAAGTCCACCATGGTGTTGGCAGCAAAAAGCCTATAGAAGTTCTACATTCTCTAGGATACTCTGTATCTTATGATGTAGTGAGACATTTTGTGACATCTGTCGCAAAGGATCAACTTTCACAAGCTGAAGATGTGTACATACCATGTGGAATACAAAATATGATGGATAGGGACACACAGACATACGCTGATGCAGCCATTGTCAATTTTGATCAGAACGAAAAACATTTGATGAAAAATCAACAACCCATGCCATAGCCATTGTGGTGGACCAACGATGTGAAACCCCGGATGCTGCTGGCAAGATGCAACGTACAATGCAGAAGGCACTAGATGTGACAGAATATAATGAAAAAACCATTGACACGGTATCACAAGCCACACAAAAGACCAGAACTACCTACTGTATCAGACGTTTCTTGTTTGGACACAGATACAGAGAAAATCTCCGAAGTCAGGTCGAAAGATTTAATTTGAGAACGTGCACGCTTTAGTGATACGGATGGGCAGGCTATCCCAGCATGGAGTGGCTTCAATGCAATAATATCAAAAAACAGTACACCAGTAGCAAACGTCAAATATCTCGCTTTCATCCCTGCACCACTATCTGATTTATCAACAGTATATACAACATTACTGAGGTTAGTAGCGGTATCTAAGAAACTGGAATACAATATTATCCTTGTCAATGAAGATATGCCAATTTACCATAAATGTGTGATAATGCCTCAAGGTGGCATGCACTTTCTACTGGCATTTATTGCAAGCTTTGGAAAGCTGTTTTGTGATGGTGATCTGCTATCGTAACAAGCATTTACGTTTATGCCACAGTTCATCCAATGCTTCAGGGCAAGCAGTTAAATCGGAATGTCAAAGGAATTAAGCTGGTGGCAGAAGCATTATCATGACTGTATTTGCAATCTAATCAATCCTCATCTGAGAAAGAGGGTTTGCCTTGGATTGATGTCAACACAGCACAAGGACCAAATGACATGCAACACACGGTTCAAGGAAAGGATGGCCAGTCATGATTGAACTCATAGATGGCTTAGATATTTCTAATGGGAAAGAAACGCTGATCCAGTTCCTGTCTGCTGGATGATCACCGTCAGTAACATTTGTTTTCTAGAACAACTTAATCGATGCAGCACATGAGTAGTAGTGTCGGAATTAAAATGATACCACCTCCCTCAACTGGCCGCCGTTCGGCGATCCGTGGCCCCCACCGCCTTCTCAATCCCTGGGGCATAGGTTGTTGAGAGGGAGGTAGTATCAGACTACTACTACCACTAGAGTCTAAACGCTCATTTAGAGACAAGGTCTTGACGTGATGTCATGCTTCTCTGGCAACGATGGGTAAAGAGTAATACTGTCATGAAACAAAAAAAACCCAAAAAACCCCTAAAAAACTATAAAACTCCAGTGCCGCGCCACCTCTTCGGGAGAACCCCCACTTATTATCGCTGGCCCTCTCTGGCCAGCCTCTCTCTCTCTCTCTCTCTCTCTCTCTCTCTCTCTCTCTTTCCCTCCCTCCCTCTCTCTCTGCAGGGTTTTGTCGGTGGTTCTCCGTTGCTCCGTACCGTCGTCTTGGTACCACCATATTTTTACTTTTTACTTTTGACTTTTTACTTTTTAGAGCTGAACCATGTTATTTTGATTAGAATTGAGCGCTGTTATCAACTGAGCCAATGGAGAACCGATAATTAGATTACAAATAGTGATACTAATTGTTGTGCAATAATAGCGAAGAGATCAATAACACACTGGTAACTACACTTGTGTAATGATAGGAACTGGTAACAACAAAATTACAGTCTATAATATATACGTTATCTCGAAGTGACGTCAAGATCTAGAGGGAGTGATAAGCGCAGCAATACAGCAATGAGAACACATAACTTATCAGCTATAATTACTAATGCATATATGGTCGAGGTAGATAATGCGGGGGATCATCGTTTTGTGTTTATTAGCAAACTTAAAATCACAGGTTCAAATCTCACTATTAGCATTTGTGGATAACTCGGCCATTTCTGGTCCGATTTTAAAATGGTAAACAGTTTTGAAATTCTCGCTTCATTCCGGTCCTGATCGGTACCAATAACGACGAGAATGAAGTGAGTTCTCGGTACAATATAAGCATACACTCTCTCACAATACTGACACATGGATCTGACACGTGGCCATGCGTGCTACGCATTCTTACGGACTTAGCCATACCTCTCTCATAGGGCTTTATACACGCATGCATACTATCCTATCCAGGAGGCATGCATGCGCACCGCCTCCCCACACACATCTGAACGCCAATTTGGAGACAGGCACCCACAGGGATATACACCCCCACAGGTACTGATCGCCAGCACCACACATAATAGGGTCTGAAAGCCCATTTAGAGACAGGCATCCACAGGGATATACACCACCTACAGGTACTGATCGCCACACATAATAGGGTCTGAACGCCCGGACAGGTATCCACAGGGTTATACACCACGCACGGTACTGATCACCACACATAATAGGATCTGAACGCCCATTTAGAGACAGGCATCCACAGGGATATACACCACCCACAGGTACTGATCGCCACACCTAATAGGGTCTGAATGCCCAGACAGGCATCCAAAGGGATATACACCACCCACAGGTACTGATCGCCACACATAATAGGGTCAGAACGCCCCTTTAGAGACAGGCATCCACAGGGACACCACCCACAGGTACTGATCGCCAGCACCACACATAATAGGGTATGAACGCCCAGACAGGCATCCACCCACAGGTACTGATCGTCACACATAATAGGGCCTGAACGCCCATTTAGAGACAGACCTCCACAGGGATATACACCATGAGTACTGTTGCACAGCTTTGCGCTATTGCAAAGCAATTCGGCCTTAGAGGCTACTCTAAGGCCACGAAAGCCGACCTGCTCCAGATGATTGGACAGGTCAGTGCTGAGGAGTGGCAGAAGTGACTCTCCTGAGCAACGAAGATGGGAAGGTTTCCAGCGCTTACCAAAGATGATCCTTGGAATCCCCACAAGAAAGCGCAGCAGATACGTGAGCTTCGTCAGTTGGACGAGCAGGTGACTGCCAGCTTGTGAGCCAAGGCTGTAGCAAGGCGGATGTAGGTCCGTTCACTGGAGTGCTTAACTCCCCGATGCAGGATCGCTAAGCGATGCCGCGGTCTGAACCCAGCCCGGAGCATAAGGGGGCTGAGGTCTAAATCCTTAGCCCTGAGCAAAAGGCGAGAAGGCGAACACATTCTCGACCAGCGTATCGGTGAAATGGAGACAGAGGATAGAGGATGCTGGTCAGTACGCTGGGCATTCTTCTGAGGTCTAGAAGGAGACCTCACACGCCAGATCATGCAAAAGATCCAGCAGACTGTCGAGAACGCCTTCTACCTCCACTACACCCATACCTATCGCATCCGTCAAATTGAAGACAGTAGGATGATGCTCTTCCACAAGAATGCTCCAGGGGGCCTGTGGCTGAACACGATTTGAGCAGCTCAGGACTGGGTGGCAGCAAAAGAGCCAGCCCACCTCGACACAGACAATATCGATCGACCCTACATCGAGTGCGCTTTCGTTCGATCAGTCAACGTTGAGGGCAGGGCTGTCATCGACCACCAACCTCTGCTTGGGACAAGTCCCCTCCCAGACTGGCTACGACAGAAGAAGAGTATGACTGCCCTCGACACCTATAGGGACAACATGTGTCTCTGGAGATGTCTAGCAGTCCACGGAGGAGCGAGAGCTGATAGAAGCACAGCATCTGCACAAGAGCTTGCCACACAGTTCTACGGCAAGACAGTACCTGATGTCCGCAAGACCTCGCTGGATCAGCTGGATAAGGTAAGAGTTCTTCGCCAAGATCGGGATACGCATGTATGAACCAACTGAAGAGGGCACCTGGCACATGATCAGGCAAGCGGCTCACTACCGTGACACCATGACCATCAGAGTGTGGGTCCACCACGCCTTCTACATCAAGAACATCTCCAAGCTGGCTCATACACTAGTCTGCAGTCACTGTCAGCAGAAGTTTACACAGGCATGCAATCTTCAACACCACGCTAATCACTGTACTGATGGCAAAACAAAAATCGTGTGTCCTGGCGAGAAGGTTAATGTGCCACAGTCTGCATATGAGAAAGCCTTCTATCCGCCCCAACCATCCAGTTCAGTGCCCACTCGTTGGATCGAGTATGAGTCGAGAAACTGAGGCATACACATACACCATGTAGAGTGTGGGTACGGTGGCGAGCGTTGGATCGAGGGCGCTCCCGTAGATGGTTATGATCCGACCACCAACACCATTTACCAGTTCCATGGCTGTGTCTGGCACGGGTGTCCACAACACCAGCGAGGTGAGGATGCCGAACAAAGATACCGCAAGACAGTCCTGAGAGCCTCTGGATGCACGCTTGTGGTACAGTGGGAGTGCTGTATAAAACACTGTCCAAGCGTCCCTAACCGAGTTCGGACTGTCCCATACCCACACTTCATAGTTTACAACTTCGAAGCACTCCTAGATGGTATCAAGACTCATCCTACAGAGACTCTCACGATCCAGAGTACTCACATACCTATCTCTGTGTCAGTTGGCTGCTCCTTAGAGGGCGCCACGAGTGAGCCCACTCACCTCTGCAATCCTGACCCCAAAGAACTGATCAGAGAGTTCATGCCGGAGATCCAACGGCGAGCATATCTAATCCGGACAAGGGTTAGGGCACAGTACATACCGACAGACCTGGACAAGCTCCCAAAGCAACAGCAGCGATCAACGAGTGGTGTGACCAAGTGCCTGTACTGTGGTTCAACTCTGGGCGGTATGACCTGAACCTTATCAGGAGTACTTTGTCGATGGGCTGACTGACAGTACAGGTACAGTGAAAGTCGCCAAGAAGGCTAGTCAGACCATGTTCCTCATAACACCTGAGCTACGGTTTCTCGAACTACCTCGGCATAGCAGTCTCGTATGAGGTATGGGTCAAAGCTTACGGGTGTACACATCAGAAGAGCTGGCTCCCATATGAATGGTTTGACACACATGATAAGCTCAACTATCCAGGGCTTCCTGACTACTCAGCATGGACATCTAAGCTCAAGGGTGGCTACCTCTTGACGCGAACAGTGTGGAAACAGTGTAATCAGACATTCGCTGACTGACTTCGATACAGCAACAACCTGGACGTCAGTGCATTCATCGAAGCCCTGGAGCGGATGCGGGAGTTCTACACAGAACGAGAAATAGACATCCTCAAAGACGCAATGTCTCTCCCAGGTGTGTCACTGCAGTACCTCCTACGTGGACCCGCTCAGCACATGCCGGATGTTAGCCTCTATTCACTGGAAAAGGAAGCCTACGAGATGCTGAAGGGTGCTGTTGTTGGCGGTCCCAGCATTGTGTTCACCAGATACTACGAGGCCGGTGTGACTCGAATCTGCCAGAGTGAGCGTGTCTGCCAACGTCTACTCGGCTACGACGCAAATGCTCTGTACCCGTCAACGATGGCCAAAGAGATGCCATGTGGTAAGGAGACAGTGCGCCATTGGTCCGGTGCCAGTGGGGTAGCTAGCTTTAAGGAGGTTCTCCTAGCAGACAGCTGGTTTGGGTTTGCTGAGGTGGTTATAGAGGTTCCCAAGGCTCTGTGGGCAAAGTTCGAGTAAATGCCTCCTCTCTTCTATAACCGCGAGATCCCGGTAGGGGCAATCTCATCTGAGATGCTGGCATATCTAGGGCGAAATGGGAGGAAGCTGCCCACCACCCAGAAGCTGGTCGATGCCCTCTCTGGCAAGAAGCAACTGCTCCTTGCCCCGACCCTCAAGTAGTATATAACCCATGGCCTGGAGATCACTGCTGTATACCGCACCATAGACTATGAGGCCAAGCGCCCAGTCGAGTGGTTTGTGGAGAATGTTATGGAGGCCCGCCGCTCAGGAGATGTAGATAAGAGCAAAGTGCTCTTGGCAGATCTCTTCAAACTCCTTGGCAACAGTGCCTACGGGAAGCTCATCGAGGCCCTAAAACGCCATAGCAACACCAGCTTCACGAAGGATTAACGCATGGTAGACAAGGCCCTGCATAGTTCATGGTTAGAAGATCTCAAGGAGATCAGTGAGTCATACGAGCTCCAGAGTCGCAAGCTAAGAATCACTATTCGAAGGGCCTTCCAGGTGGGGATAGCCAATTATGAGCTCGCGAAGCTGCGAATGCTGGAGTTCTACTACGACTTCCTCGATCGCTACATAGCTTGTGACAGCTTTGAGTACATGCAGATGGACACTGACTCTGTGTATATCGCTATAGCAGGATCCAACCTCGATGACGTTATTTGCCCTGAGATGCGAGCAGAGTACCAGGCTCATAAACGGGACTGGCTAGCTTGGGACAAATGGTCTGGATGGACTCTGGGACTGTTCAAGCTCGAGTTAGAAGGCTCTCGTGGCATCGCTCTCTGCTTCAAATGCTACTACGTGGAGAGCGCAGCTGCAAGTAAGTGCTCAGCTAAGGGAATGTCAAAGCAGCAGAATGACGTCTCTTGGCAGAGGTTCTACAGTGCCCTACATGGCAGGGTGGACAGAGCTAAAAACCGAGGCCTACGTATGCGCAGGAAAAACTCGGACTCTCCGCTTACTATGATAAGCACCATGTGCTGCCAAATGGTGTCTATACCGAGCACATCGAGCGATATATCCATCATGAATAGACAGCAGCAGGCTTGAGCACTCTGGATGGTGGCAGCTGTGTATCTGTAGGGACTAGCCGAAGCTCCTCTGGCACAAACGGTCGCCTTGGAGCGCTCGCCAGGAAGTACAATGTAATCTTCCCATGCGCCTCCACATACCTGTGAAGCCTGTGAACATCTATCGACCAGTTAGGGTCTGTTGCACGCCATCGACAACCTTCCAGCTCACCAGGCTCATACAGGTACCGAACCGGAGCATCAGGTTGTAGGCACTCCTCTCCCTTGTTCTCTCCTGCGGATGGTGGGGAAACAGAGGATCGTTGGATAGCCTCTACTGGCTTCTTACCAGTTAACCGAGTAACATCAGTATTGGATCTTTCTACCACTGTGGGAAAGCCTTTCACCCACACCCTGGAGCAATCACCATGACACACCATCTCCTGAGCATACGGATGTGGGAACAGTCTTTCTGCCAGAGTCTGGTTCCACTGCTCGACGATTGCATGGGCACGGTGGTGACCGACTTCACCTCATCTTATCGCCACACCGTGTTTCCGCATGAGGGCTGCTGTCTCGCCCATGAAGTCCTTACCCTCATCCACCTGTAACAATTATGGCCACTGGAGGGGCTTTTCCAGATCATCATAGGCACTGCTGAATGCTTGGGCCACCTGCCCTGCAGACTTATCAGTAAGCGGTACAGCAGCCTTGTACCTACTAGCAGCATCGAGATGGTGAGGGCGTACTTGTAGGTCTTACATGTTCCCAAATGGCAGACTCTGTCATGTGGAAGGAATATAACTACTGCCTGGTGAACTCTGTTCGGAACAGGTTCATCGACATGTGCATGCCTGATGTGCCGTGGACGGGATCTGTATATCTGCTGCATCGCCTGGCGGCTGAGCCACTGGCTAACCGCCTCCAATGTGAACTTGTGGCCCTTGCGATGACCGAACTTGAGTAACTTGTGAGGCTCACGATAATATCCAATAGGCTGGTAGTAGAGCTCCTCAAGAGAGGCGGTTGATGAACTCCCAGATTTCATCACTGACGTCGACTCCTCTTCTATTATGTATGGCCTGAGCAAACTCCAGACAGGCGAATGACTGCAGTGCTGGTACCGTCACTGAAGGGTAGCGTATCGACCAAGGCTTGCCAGTTAAGGGACTTGACCAGGTCATACAGAGACGCCATCCTTATATAGTACAGCTTAAATGTTCAGCGGACCAGATGGCCGTGAGTTCTATGGCAACGTATGGTAGCCAAGGGCCTGTGACTCCGAAGAACATACCTACTCATGAGGCGATGGCTGGTATGGATTCAGAAATCTTCTCCACCCCATGGAGAGCATTGTTCGCGATCTTGCGGACCATCTCGCCAGCCTTCATTGTGAACAGAGTGATCAGAGCCCCAACTGCTGCCAGCGGCCCGATAGAACCTTTTACGTAAGTGCGATAGATTCCTTTTGCTCTGCGTACTAGCTTGTGGGATTCAGGTGCGGTCTACACATCATACTCACCCACGGTCTCCGCTACATCGTAGTCGTCTGCATCATAATCCTCCTCATCATAGTCCTCCTCATAGTTCTCGTCATCTATATCCTCGACTGGATCAGCCTCTGGTTCATACATCGCATCGCCGTGGTCCGCACTGCAGCTATATACCAGCTTTAAACTGTAGTCTATAGCATGGCATCTGCAATCTTGAATGCCTTAGCAAGCTGGGGACTCAGCTTCACCGAAAAGAAGGTGGCAGAGGTCGAGCACGAGCATCATAACCAGGCGATGGAGAAGCTGTCTAAGGAGAAGCTTGAGTACAGCAAAGCCCTCGAGCATATGCGCCAGAGGGAGGCACGACGACGACAACCCCGAGCTCAGGCCAACCAGAGTCTCAAAGAGGCAGATGAGAGTCTCGATGAGTACTACGAGGCTGTATCTTTGCCAACGCTCGACTATGAAGCATAGACAGCTCCGAAGACAGCAGATCTTATAGTAGAGGTGGCAGCTGCAGTTGGGACCACGGCAGGAGTCGTGCTCTATGCACGCTCAAGCTGAATACGTGATGTGTTCAACATGCATACCTTAGCATAGCCAAAGTAAAGTACCGTCACACCTAATGAGCGAATCCCAGCTATCATGTTTCCGATGTTGAAGCTGAGCCGGTTGCCCTGATTAAGTGGGATGTTCCTGCCCCCGAGGTGGTGACGGCCCTCGAGTGCCGACTCGAGGTCGTCGCTTCCACTGGTTAGGCGCAGAAGTGCATATGACTTAGTTTTCTGTCTGTAGAGTTGGCAATCAGCCAGCTCGCATACCTCACCAAGAACAATGGTCCCAGCAACCACAATCTTGAAGTCATCTAGCGTATCCACCTGCTGGATGGCTCTTCCCTTCTGAACCAGGACCGCAACAGCGACACAGTCCAATGCAACACGATGCAATGTCAGCTATACCCGTTGGTTAGCTGTGGCTTGGACCTGCTGGTGTTCTCGCTCCACATGCACGATCTGCTGTTTGGAACCCGTTTGCTTCAGCTCCTGGTCATTCTCGTCATGCCAGACATGAAGTCGTCGCATCTGCGAGCTGCTCAGTGTACACCCAGAGGAACAGGCTATCTGCATGGCAGCCGGATTCACATGTGTGTTCTCGAGGAGGGTTAAGAGTGAAACTGCCACGGCTTCTCGACACCTGCCCGTAGTTTAAATTCTGTGAACCCCTCATTGCACCCACAGCATAGTACCCCTTTCCCTTCGCATAGAAGGTTGGGCCACGAGCCAGCGGACCTAGGACTCAGTACTCATCATTCACTAAGGTGGTGTCCATGGTGCTGTTGCTCTGCATGATCTCCCACCTGTTCAGAACTGGCGGGATCTCTACCGTCTGTTCTGTTGTGATCTGAAGCTTGAACTCGAGGGTCATGCTCTTGATCTCGTGGATCTGTTCCGAGATTGCAAAGTCAATGTACTTCCCAGCAGCGGACAACGGGTTCTCATCATGTATATTTGGTCGAATGACCATCAGGCGGTCCTTCCGAGGATCAGTGCGGTGCGATGTCGTGGGTTCAATGGCCCCATCTGGATGTTGCACGTACTGCAGCATGTTTAAGGTCTGGGTATATAGAGACTTTAAACGGCTGCCATGGTTGGTAAAGTTCTCTAGCAGATTGTCTATAGGCAGCAGGACAAGTCAGCATGACAGTCAGCATGACAGCCACGGCGTGCACTGTCCTACTGTGACAGGGTCCGAGGACTCCTTCATGACATCAACCTTGGCCACGAGTGAGCCAAGGTCACACCTCCGTCTGATTGCGGAGACACTGGCATCCATAGAGGAAGAAGCACCAGCTCGTAGTACAGAAGAACTCCTGACTCGGATACTCTATCGGAAGTTTGACAGCACCTAGGGCAAGACACTCGGTCTCCCACCTGTGTCCCAAACCAACAGTCCTTTTATTCTAGCTCTCCAAAGGACGAGGGTCGAACCCAAAGATCTACTAATGGTCGGGAAGTGGGCTGCCGTATTTAGCCTCCATAGCCAGGAAGAGCGAGAGATGCTGGATAGCCTCCAGTCTGGAGCAAATAACTACTTCAGGGAGGAGGTCAGTGCCGCTGTAGCAGAGAGCCACGCCACCGGTCATGCAGAAGGTACTCAGGACGGGTTCACTATTGGCCACAATGAGGCTGTTGAGCACATCTTCAACGAAAGAGGTCGCAGGAGATTGACCAGTAAGCTGCCAGCATTTCTGAAATTCCCAGATAACTACCAGGACTACCTCATCAAATCCGCTCGCAAATCAGATGCTCAACGCGAATGGACAAAGTGGATCTTCCGTGAGAAGTTCCATAAAAAGATAGTCCTAGACACGGATCCTCAGTGGGTAGAATTTCTGCGACAGTATGGACTTGACGAAACTGCCGAGGTAGCAGTGGAGACCGCAGACGAAGGTCCTCAAGCAGCGGTGACCGCGGACGAAGTAGCAGAGACCGCGGACGAAGTAGCGGAGATGGCGCAGCCTTCTGATGAATGAAAAGAAGTCTGTCAGCGATGACGCAAGTGTGACAGTTCACCTGTCTCCTTGTTGCTGAAGATGACATGGTACAGATCAGCTGCCCTCTGTACACCTGCTATAAAGTCCCCTTTGGTCCCCTTGAGGGTTAGGCTGTTGTATTTGGTCTCGAGCAGCCACGTCCACACTTGGAGCTGAAGTATAGTAACCGGGCATTGTGGCGGATGTCCTGTGCGATGTCGTGGGTGTACTTCTGAAAGAGGATGAAGACAGTTATCTTTGTGTGCTGGATGCACCTGGTGATGTTGCTGAAGTAGGTGACTGTCTTCTGGTCCATTGCAGGGTCATCGATAACTAGAACAAGTGGTTCTGTCAGTCAGGTTGCCAGCAGCTTCGCCATCAGTGCTTACAGGTTCTGCGTCTTGGTGATTGGGCCATTGTACCATTGACCATTACTGTTAACCACCTCAGCGGCAGAGTCAGACACCAGAAGGATGTATTGAGAGTGTAGATGTTCGGCCAGGAGTGCCCTCAGCAAGAAGTTCTGATGGGGCAACGATCAGCACCACCTGACCAGCATCGGCCGGCCTACTGTCGAATGGTACAGACATGCATGCGGGGGATGGTTAGCACTTGGTCGGCGGTAGCTTCGTCTATATCTGGGAGACTAAATGGCAGCACATCCTGCACCAGCTCTTTCGCCTGCAGAGTGGGGAATCCTGCACCTCTGGCGGATGTGAGGGATGCAAAGGAGGCGTCAAGCATGAAATCCCAGCATAGAGGGCCTGTGTCAGCAACCCACAGTGTCTAGTACATCCAGTATCTGTATGATACATGCACGGGAATCCATGACTATCCTGTGGTCTTAAATGACAAACCAAAGAACCCTGACTTCTTCACCTCTGGTAGCCGGAGCTTGGCGGTAGCACCTGTTTTTATCCGTCGACCGTGATATGGCTCAGGCCGATGGTGCCTATCTTGAGATTCTCTCCATCCTGTCGGAATGAGCTCCGTGGTTTCAGGAGATCCTTAACCATGTCTTGTGCATAGGACTCAGCCATAACCTTGATGGCTCCAGACTCATCGACTCCGAGCATACCGCGCATTGTCGCCCTCTCCTTGATGTCCATCCCCTTGTATACAGTCTTCGGCTTGTTAATGGCAGATTGTCCTACCGTATCAGTGTTCCCGATGAGATCTCGGGCTGTGACGGTATCTCGGATATCCCGCGGGTCTCCCTTCTCATCGAAGTCTAGGGGCAACAGTGTCCTCTGAACCGAGGCGTGCCTCGCCCAAGCAATCAAGGTCGCCTAGCTCTTTGCATTCTAGGTCTGTGAGTGACAGAGTCATAGTGCTATATACAGACGGGTTAAACCTACTATTCATACCCCCAGTGAAATAGTTGGACATAGGAGGACCACGCAGTCGGCCAAGGGAATTATTTAGCAGTGCTCAGGGTACTGGCCCTCTCTGCAGGGGCATGCCTTGTGGGCAGTCCACCATTCCAAGTCATTGGCAATCCTCAGTCCACGTGTTCGACTATGGGCTACACACCGCCCTCTGGCATGTCATGCCTCAAATGCTGCAGGGGTCTCGTGATCCATCTCTCACTATTCAGAGGGGTTAAACGTAGGTGAGGATGATCTCAGCCATTGCACTCGTTGCTAGCCCTAGAACCGCGGCCTCCATTAGTGTAAGATGCTCACCCATGATTTTTGTGGCAACAGTGTAGGAGGCCCCACTGAGGGCGATCTTTGGGATGGGATGAGTTACTCCGAGACAGTGCCCGGCCACCCAACTCACCACTGTAGCGAGGACAGCCGCAGTGGTGGCAGGAGGAACCTCATTTCCCCCTGACATCTTAACCACGGCCCACGTTACTGGCAACATGGACTGCCAGAGGTTTTGCTTTGATCAGTGACTTCTCTGTCTTGGTTCACAGCAGGTTCTCCACCTTCTGAAGACTCGCCTGGCTCTCGGGCAGTTGCTTCGCGACCTGTACCATTGACGTCATTGTTTAAGCACTGAGTATACAACGTGGTTAAATGTCTGCATCCCCTGTCGAGAGAGCTAATAACATCTTCCCAGTCTGCATCTGCCAGGTGGCCAGGTTGGTACTCAGGAATATTCATCTCTCTATTGAGACATCTTAAACATGTCAGGGCTATGCTATGCGAGAATTACTATGATGTCTTCCGGAGGGAGTTGAAGGACTATAAGAAGAAGACACCAGATGAGCTCGCTCAGCTCTCCAGTGCTGAGCTGACAGAGGAGCTGACAGCGGTGCAGCTCTATCTAGGATTTGGCAAGGGACAGATCTGCTTCCTCGAATACCTTATCATGGGCGGGAGTAACGTAGGGCAGCTACTGCGAGCTAAAGGATCGGGGGTATCTGTCAGATGTGTTCCAGCAGTTGCAGACCGCCATGGCCTCACCAGACTCAGAGCAGAACAAGGCTCTGCGATACTACAAGCTGGAAAAGGATATGCTGCAGAACCCTACAGCCCTTGGATGTGCATGTTGGCAGCGGGTATAGGGGCTGTAGGGCATGCCAAGTTGGTCCAGTGTCTCACCGTGGTCCCCACTGCTACTGTAGAGAGTCAGGATAGTCTTATAGCTGATTTGCTAGTGGCGGAGTAGGCTGATTCCGAGTGCCACAATAGCTAGGCCTGACAACATTTGTAGAGCTACCAAGTGAAGTGGTGTCGTGTCGACTGGCTGCAGTGTCGGGGCGCCTAGAGCTGCCGTGTCGACTGGCTGCAGTGTCAGGATCCGAACGACTGTATGGGCTGTACTACGCATAGGTGCGTTGATGTCAGTGTTGAAGCTGAGGTGGACACCGGGGGAACTCCCCTCGACAATCATGTTGTTATAGCCCCTGACTTGGAGGTCCTCGATGTTCACGATCATGTTGTTCGGAATCAACTGTAGGTGTGGCGAAATAGCAAAGTCAAGTTTATGATCGGCCTTCTGCAACCACTGCTGGAACTTAGCAATAAGACTACTGGGGTCTGCCACGATGATCATATCCTCAACAAGACTGATGAACATGGCCTGGACCTCTGCTCCGCTGACACCATCTGTGGAATGCCGCAGCTGGGTCTGTGCCATAAGGAGGCAGTAGCACAGTGCTTCCAGGGACTGGTTGATCCTAACGATCCCTGCTGGTGTGAGGTCTGAGGTGGTGTGTGGGACAAAGTACTTCCACACATCTGGATAGTCCTGCCGCAAGCCAGTGATATGCATATTTTGCACCAGCGCTCCAGGGTCAGAGTCTGGATCGAACGAGAATGTTCCTGTCTTCCGACGGCCTACTCGTCAGGGGGTTCGATAGGGGAATCCTGAGTAGTCACGTCTCGGGTCACCGTACATAACCCTTAGACCGCTATTGTCACCACCATGCCACCGATATTCTGGGTGAGTGTTGAACTCTCTCTGTAGTCTGCTGGCTGCTGAGAAGCTATGACTGTTGAGCTGTGGGTCGAAGGCATTTGTATCAGGGAGGCTTGCATCCAGCTCATGGAGGATTCGTCGCACCATGAAGAACACATGGAATCTGAGACAGCTGGCGATGAGCACAGCTTCAGGGGTACCAGAATAGGGGTGAAGCAGGGTGGAACTTACCCCACATCCTGCCATGGCACATCACACGGCAAAGTTCAGCTGCTGATTGCAGTATGAGAGGCTTGGAGCAGCCATCCAAGTATGAGCTTGCTTCGCATCCTTGATGGTGATGGGGTGGTTGGTTAGCAGTCGTGGGTTGACGGAGAAGCTGGTTCGGGACCGTCCATCCGCTGTGATGGAGAACGGTGTTAGCCCTGGTATATCATCCAGTAGACCTCTCAGGCCAGTCAAGGGTGTCCCCAGGAGGGGTGGTTGGCTCCGAATGACTGTCGTGAGGTTCAGTGGGAAGGCCATCTACACTGGTGTTCTTAAAGCTAACATACAGGCACCAACTCTTTGTAGTCGTCTCGACTCCAGAGACCAGCGAGGTGACCTCGCCATAACATCTCGATTTTTAACTCATCCATATCAACCCGCCCGCTGAAGCCTTTGAGGTATTGCTGTCGCACTTTAGGTTTCTCCATGTGGTACAGGGCTTGGACCTTCAATATATGGTGGTACTCTTCATTGGTGACCTGGCCATCCTCGAGAGCTTTGCTGACAGACTCGTCGATAGTCCGTGGCATACTCTGTGCCAGTGCCACGTACTTAGCATGCTTCTCCAGCCACCTTGCGATCTCCCACAGCCCCACCCCAAGCCGGTAGCCAAGACAGTGGTGGCTTGTGTCACGCCACCCAGCGGGATGGCGACGATGGCCCCACCCCTGTAGCGAGAGTGGCCACAGCTGCCACACCAACACTGGCTCCAATCACACCCACAGCAGTGGTTGTACACGCGAGGACGTTGTAGGCTGTCTTATATCGCCTGCGCGTTCTGTTGTACTTTTCTGCCTCATGGGCGAGATTCTGTCTGATGATATCTATCTGCTGGAGTCGTCAGCAATGGATGGTAACACCCTCATCAGCCATCAGGGAGGGGTATATTTCTGGTTGCTTCCGCCACTCTGATTTTGCAATAGTATACCTGGAGATTAAACCTGCATCACCTGCAGAATCTGCTCATGAGTCCTAGAAGGGTACATTTTGGAGAGCCTGGCGAACCATGCCAGCTTTTTAGTGTCGAGACAGACGTCTCTTAGAAAGTGGTCATCCAGCGCTATGTCGGGTGCCAGTAGCTTTTGAGACATGACATCCGGAACTTCGCCTTATCACCAAGATGGTAGACCGGCTGCTGGATGGCTTTCTTGGTCTTACACTTCTCTTTCCACTGAAGATATCTGGCTCATCGTCGTATGTGGTGCTGCCTGAGATACCATCTTCCACACTATCTACAGTGCTTCCTGAGATACCTGGCTCATCTTCGTATGTAAAGACATCTGGCTCTCCTGCTTCCTGCTTACTCTCCTACAGGAGGGCCTGCCAGTGTAAAGATGGCTCATCGAGGTATGTGAAGACATCTGGCTCATCATCGTATGTGAAGACATCTGGCTCATCGTCGGGGGTTGTAGAAGGCCCATCGCAAACGATGTCCTCTGTCAAGACTCCTGCATCCCGCTTACTCTCCTCCAGGAGGGCCTTCCAGTATCGGAAACCTTCACTATTCCTTCGCCTCCTTGCCTTGTTGGCAGCCTGTTGATACCAGATCTTCTGCTGTAGTCGCTCTCCTTCTTGTTGACAGATCCGTTGCTGTACGAGCCTCTGTTCGTTTAATGCCTTTGGGCAACCCTCTATCGGGTTCATCATCTCGGCAAAGTTCAGATATTCCTGGTGTGATATCATGTTGTCATCAGGTTGAGTAGTAATAAGAGCTTAAACTCTAAATGGGCGTCTGATATCCCATCCGTGCTGGCATATATGTTAATGAAGAGGCTGTCAAACAGGTGATTTACAGGTGTGAACAGACTAGGACTGATAGCTTTCCATAGGTTGCTGTTGGCACCTGGGAGATACTCTATCATGTCCTGGCCAACTTCTACCAGTGAGTTGCTGTGTGCACTTCCCGGAGGTTGATGTAGCACATCAGCGTGTATGTATGTTTGCACCTCGAAGGGGACCCATTCTATACAGTACTGTACCACCCGTCTCCCCTCTAGAGATGGTGAGATTACGTTCTCACCACTGGAGAGCAGCAGTCGGACAATCGGCATGGTTATATGTTTATATATAAAATGTTTAAACCCCTCCTATAGCATGCTATGGAACCCATATTTGCTCACTCGACTGGTCTTGCTGACCTGGCAGATGTGTACGCAGTTGATGCTGCCAAGGTGGAAGAGAGTGATGGCAAGTCATTCGCGCTACAGTACAAGGCAAACTCAAAGGCATTCTCCTCCACACCATTGGTGGTGATGGGGTGGAGCTGCTCACAGACCTTAAGGATGTGTTGAAGGAGCGCCTGGGTCACAACATAGATGGCCACAAGATCGTGTTTCTGTACGATTTCCCGAAGAGGAAGTACATCCTCAAGCAGTTGATTGAGCTCTCGGATACAGAGGTGGCAGACATCAACACCCCAAATAACGACCTCAGCTTTCATCTGGTAAAACCCTATTCGAGTGGTGCCCCGCCGATGGCCCATGGTGGCCTGCTATTGACCCTGGCAAAAAACCTGCAGCTCATATTTGAGAAGAATGAAGTGGTGGTACCGCGCTGGACCCTGGGGTGACTGGCAAACATGGTTGCCCCTATATAGGCCTCCCACAATCATTGACATAGAGGTTACTCCCCTCTCCACTGTTGTGAAAAAGGATCGGACAGTTCAAAAGCTCTACAATCGGGGATCATCCTTCCTCGCCTACATAGGTGAAGGTGTCTCCCTGACGACGGTGGGTCCCCGGATCGGGGTTACAGGTGGAAACTCGTCCATTCGATGGACCAGAAGAAGCTGTTAACCTCCAGGAGGACACCCTACAGGTAGATGGTGTGTCACATGTCTCCAAAATCAAGGGTGCTGTTAAACTGCTTCAGCGAGTCGGGCTTACTAGCCTGCACACGACTCATATAGTCCTAGAGCTATGTTTCTTAGCTGGTGGCAGAGTGAAGCAATATCGATCCAGATGGAATAGGGCTCGATCTGGTACAGATATTTCTCGAGCGGTTCACTCTGTTCAGTTTAACTCTTCATATATAGCCATGATTCTCATCATACTGCTCGTGCTGGCGTCTACAGCCGTGGCACAGGGCGCTGAGACTGCCATGATATTGGATGCCAAGTTGTCCCACTTCCGGGATGACCCCCAGTACAATCCTTGGGTAGACCCCTTGCGGAGAAACATTTATGACCGCTTTCACCCACGTGAAGAGATCGAGTCTGTCTGCCACTTCTATGTGGTGGAGAGGGTAGGCCATGGTTGTCTTCTGGAGACCCCTGCTCAGCACCAGATTCTCTGCGTAACATGTGAACATGCCAGAGTCTGCCGTGGCTCCCAGGTAAACGTTGTCAAGGTAGATGGAAGCCCCTATGGGTGGTCCCATCATGCAAATGCAACTCTGGCAGAGACTACATGTTTGCCTGGGCCTACACAGAATAGTGAGAGAGAGAGAGAGACCGGCCCTGTGGTTGATGGCGAGTAGTGGTGTATATCACTGTGGTGGCTTGTCTCTAAATGGGCGTTCATACCCTGGTAGTAGTTCGGCGATCCGTGGTGGCCCCCGCGACCTATGACCCAGGGATTGAGAGGGCGGTGGTATCATTTGCCTAGTAGTAGTGTCGGAATTAAAATGATACACTCTCCCTCAACTGGCAGCCGTTCAGCGATCAGTGGCCCCCACCGCCCTCTCAATCCCTGGGGACTCCATCTAGAGGCATACCAACCACCTGTCTCAACAACCCTGGGGGCCTCCATCTAGAGACATACACCAACCACATGTCCCAACAACCCTGGTGGCCTCCATCAAGAGACATACACCAACCACATGTCTCAACAACCTATGCCCCAGGGATTGAGAGGGCGGTGGGGCCGTAGATCGCCGAACGGCGGCCAGTTGAGGGAGGTGGTAGCATTATAATTCCGACACTACTACTACATGGCATGCATATGGTGCTGAGGGCAGGACATGAGGCAGACGTTATTCTTCATCTTGATGCAGTCTGCGAGGCGATACCATATTTTATTTTTGCTGGAAGGAGGAACTATGCCAAATACTCACCTTTATATGTATCTGAAATGAGGCAGCTTGAATTTGAACAGCCTCCTTCCTACATACATCTGGACGATAGAGGATTCTTTGTCCATAGATCTGCTAAATACCAATTCAACTGTGTACCTAGTGATCAAGTATTGATACAGACAGTAAACCGGGAAGCTAAAGGACATGGTGGCATCATTCGCTTTACATTACAAAGGTGAACTCTGCTATGATGGCTGCTTACTAAACATGTATCTGGTGCATATTCACAGGCTATCAAATCGATGTGTACCACATCATCAACCCCAGAATGCAATGCTAATCTGGGTAGCACAAGACGAGTCAGAGATACTTCTGAGGTGGAGAAAATTGTCGATGTTCTACTAAACCAGTACCAGAATCCATTTAACTTGGACACTGTACCATGCTCTATGATTAACATTATAACAGGACGTGTTGCATGTAGAGGAATGATTGTCAAATCTAAAAGCGTCTGGTGAGTTACAAATGGTCAATTTTATAGAGAAACGCTTGGTAAAAGACAGCGAATTAAGTTTCAGGTATCCACTAGCACAGACTAAAATGAAAACAGTTGAGAATATGCGCAAACTTCTGTCATCAGACAAACAAAAGAAACTCTTGTATTTCACTGAGAGTACTGCTTCGACGACTCTTGTCTGTATCGAGGACACTATGACAGATCTATGAGTACAACACCAAAGGTTGAATTGGCTACGAAGCTTGAATCACTATGTGATGAAATTTACGTCCTTCCACACAGTCTAGGTAGCAAGGCAGCATTTCGTATAGATGGAATGGCAATGGTGCAATCGCTCAATGAGGGATTTTCCAAGGCATTTGATTACATGTTCTAAGGAAGATTATGGGACTTCTACAATATGGGGAACCTGGCATCACTAGTGTCACAGTAGTATTTGATCGGTATGACAAAAAGATTCAGTAAACTGATGGTGCATTAACGCCATACAATTGGTGAGACAACAGCCAATCATCTAGTCTCAGTTACCCCTGACGTGATAAGTTACAGACTCTTCCAGAAAGGCTTTGCAAACAAGTCTGCACTGGTTGCATGTGCAGTTGACTCCATTGCTTTGGAGCTCGTCTGCAAGTCAACAACTTTATCATACTTGCTGGAGGGTATGCTGATGGCAAAACTGTAAAAGATAATTAGGAACTGTGGGGTGACAGAGTTAGAGCATTTGTCATCCACGCAAGAGCATGCAGATACAAAGAATGTACTTCACGCCATTGACCTTGCTAAAACTCATTTAGTTGTTTTTTTATATTGTGACGATAATGACGGCTTAGTGATTCTGATCTACTACTAGTGTCTGGGGTTTCTATAACAAGCGAGGTATACATGCAAGCTGGGCACAGTGACAAACGTATAACTCGAGACAAATATATTCCAGTTCACTCCATTATGGAGAAGCTGGAAAAAAAGATCGGCCATTGCACACGAGCTGTGCGTGCCCTAACAGGATGTGTGAGACAACAAGGGCATTCAGCGTAGGCGTTCAAAACTAGTGGAACACATTAACAATGTACACATGCTTTATGATCTCGGATTTCCGGCGTCAACATCAAGCACGTTGCTCAACGGTGCAAGATCATTTATCCTATTGCTTTATGGTCAAAGAGAAAAGCAATCAAGTTACTTGATGAGCTGAGGCACACGTTGGCCTCGACAAGAGACAAAGTAGGTGCTATGCTTCCACCAATGGAAGATTCATTTCAACTGCATGTCCTCAGAACACTATAACATACATCTGTATGGTGCCAAAGCTACATAGCAAATCTAGATCTGTTCGACCATGTAGATTATGGATGGATCAAAGAAAGTGGTGGATCACTGAAACCTAAAATGTATGAAAAGGAGTGTGCCCCATTTGAGGTTAGAAATATCACCCATCTGTACTGCAATGATACACGTTGTACTATGCCAATAAAAGCTTATGTTTGCTTGCTGGTCTTCCTTGCATTGAAATGTGCACTTGCGCAGATTGCACACATTGTCAACCACCACACCATGAGGAAACTGATGAATTAGACTATTTTAGTGAATGTGACGACTGATGCTACACTATAATCTGATGATAACTATAATGTCGATGGCATTTGATTTTGCTGGTTGCTCCATTTCAGTTATGATGGATATAAATGATCACGTTTATGTGTGTGAAATATTGTGGACAAATTTAGCATATATAGCTATCTTCTTCATTCAGTCAGAATGGCATTGCAATGAATCTGTCTATATAGATACAGACCTGTCTATAATGGACACCCTAGATGTCACCAAACAGACACATTGTCCGTAAAATGAGTTATTACGCGTCTCCATTACTTTTGATGTCAAAGGATTTTGGTTCTTAACGATAAGTGGTCGTATGATGGCCCGTTGTTAAGAACCAGCATCTAATGTTCCCAAAAGCAGATGCTCGTTATATACAGGTTGTACATCAAATAACATCACAAATAAACACAAAATCACACAACATGCTATAAATGTATGTTTATTAAATGCAATTCAAGTCAATAAACATATGAGCTTGTCAAATCCAATGATATATGTGGCTGTTTTTGTATATCTGTATATGTCAGTAGTTTAGTTGCCTATTTTAAGCCACATTTGGATAGATATAGAAATTAAGCTATATAACAACCCTACCACCAAGAGAAATCACCACAACCATCATTTTCTAATATTATATACAGGAGGCATTAAGAAAAATACAATTGCGTTTTGTTCTACCATGGGGAGGGGTAGCTCCTTAAATATGCCTCTTTATACGAATGGCCGCTCCTCTACTAGTCAAATTAGTTTTAAAATATTCAACAGCTTACATATATAGTTTTCTGGAAATAGATAGTTCAGGGATCGATCGATCCCAAAACAGGCGAAGTGTGGGTGGAGCTTAGCCATAGATGGGCGTGGCATAGCTAAAACTGGAAAGGTCCATTTTCATGAATATTCTGGTATATTTAAGAGAAAGTGATGTTATATTGTCGACTGAAAGGATTGCTAATTCATAGGTCCACAAAGATCAAGAATAGTTTTCAAGTAAATTTACGTAAAATCATAATAGTTCCCATCCAACCTACACCTCCTTGCATCTAGATATCTAAACCGCACATGAGAGAACAGCCGGACGCTTGTGTTTAGACCTGGGAGGGGATGACGGGGTGGGGCCGGTGGAGTGGAGGGGTGGTGGTGTGGTGTGGAGGGGGTGGTGGTGGGGTGGGTGCGGGTGGCACGATATCCTAGACAATTTCCAAGTTAACATAGGAATACCATTGTGCTAGGCATGCAATATTACTCTGACAATACCAGATTGTAGCACATATCAAGATCAAAAGCTGTACATATTCTATTTCCTGTCTTATGGTCATGTCTGATTTAACAACTCTCTGTGATAGGACGACAGTGTGAAAGTCTATGATAAAATATATATTCAGGTATCTTAGAGGCCTCTGGCTACAGATCAGTATCATACATCGATTCCAGAAGGCTTCCAATACAGTTGGCCTGCCAGACGCTCTATTCCTTACTCAAGTGTCACCGAGTAGGCAATCCTGTGAAAATCGTGGACATAAGTTACAATTGACAACTCCACTGTGGTACAATAAACAATCAGTTGTATATCATGCATACAATTTGAAAGAAAGTCGGCGCTGTGCAAATCAGCAACAATTAGTTAACCGAAACATCATGCCAATCAACGGCCACGGAGGAATCCAGCGTTAGCTACGCTCCACCCACACTTCACCTGTGTTGTAATCGATCTAAAAGATTTTACAGATAAGCTGCTCAATGTTTTGAAACTAATTTGACTGGGTGTTGTTGCTTCCTATGGCATCTACAACGCCAAGTCAAAGTAGTTTCAAAATATTCAACAGCATATTTATTGAATATTAAAGACATAACATTTGCACAACAACGCTTAGTTCGTCATCAATTAAGCATTCGTCACGAACCTAGATACGTCATTAATTGATTATGACGTCATCATACACGTCACGTTGATTATGACGTCATGATTGATGGATAAACTGGAATCATCCATTATATATCGATGATGCAAAATAATGATAGGTAAGTCAACTGATGAACGATTGTTTAGAAGTAAGACCAACTGTTCTTACAAACGGAAAGGTAGAGTAAGCGGCTAATACACTCTACCCATTCTCATGTCAACAAATCACAAAGAAAGGCCTGGGGAGATTTATAACCCTTTTACCGAAAGACAATATAAAGACAAGTTGCCAATAGTTATCACCTTGTACATAACACTAACACTAGAGCAATGACAGATCCATAAGCTATTGCATCAGCTATCACACAACTGGGTACGATTGACGTTTTGTCGATAATTCATATATTTCAAAGAGCAACATATTTCTAACAATGGTAGCAATTTTTAGTTCAGTTAGTGATCACGGCTGTATTGCTAATTATCTGTGTTCATTCACACACGCACGCACGCACGTACGTACGCACGTACGTACGCACGTACGTACGCACGTATGTACGCACGAACACACTCACACACACACGCACGCACGCACGCACGCACGCACGCACGCACGCACGCACGCACGCACGCACGTACGTCTGTCCGTCAATCGGTCCGTATATCTCAAATTTTAACACAGCAAAGGATCCTTCAGTGAAACATGATCTCCAGATTCTGGCCCTGATTCGAAAAAAAAAATGAATCTTATTTGACCAACTTCTAGAACTATCGAGAGCTGAATAACTACGGGTCCGATTTGGCTTAACCTTTATCATACGGAAGGATATAACGCTATGCGGGCGGCACTGATCAGCAAATTTCGAAATCCGAAAAATCCGAATTTTTAACAATGTAACAAAACGTGAGATTAACGGTTTACAATCTCTGATAATTATTTTTCAATATTGTTCCGAGACAAATCCGGATTACAAATGGAAATAGTGAAAGGAAAACGTTTACTTTTCAACCAATCAGAAAGTCCTAGCGTGCCTGCCTAGGTATATAGCTCAGCCATAGAGGCGCCGGCTATAGTTTGGCAGTGTGGTAGAAAAGCAATCACACCGGTAAGCGGTTGAATATTTTGAAACTAATTTGACTGAAAGTTGTTGCTGCCATAGGCAGCAACAACATACAGTCAAATTAGTTTCAAAATATTCAACGATATGAATATTATATAATAAAGAATGTAATGCCTTTGCGCTTACATGGCATAACACACTATCGCTTGAGGAGACAAAATGGCGGCGACCACTGTTCAACATTTACATGAAATAACAAAGCAGATAATTGTGATACAAAAACGGGAATGTGACAGGGTATGAATGATCTGGAATCTATAAACCATAATCTTTCGGTGCAGTATAACATTTGAGATGAGATTTGCATCGCTTTAATTAAATAACAAGCAGGCATAGAGAAGAGAAATGCGTTAAATAATATCAGATGAACTCAAACAACAGAATGGGACGCTAACGACTATACAACCATGGTAACGCATACAACTGGGACGGTACTGAATGCTGGAGGAATACAGTTTTAGCCATGCCTCGCCCGTCTTGAGCTAATCTCCACCCACATTTCGCCCATGTTGGGATCGATCGATCGCTAAAGTGCCTGACTATTAATTTCCATAAAACTATACAGATAAGCCATTGAATATTTTGAAACTAATTTGACTGGGTGCTCTTGCTGTCGCAGCACCAGCGCCCAGTCGAAATAGTTTTAAAATATTCTACAGCATCTTTCTTAAATCGTAAAGAAGCATAATTCGTGCAACAATGCTAAGTTTGTCATCAATTATGTGTTCGTGACGAACATATCTACGTCACACATGTACACGTCACGTAGTTCATTATGACGTCATATGATGTATGGATAAACAGGAAATCTCCATTGGCCATGTATTGGCTCATTACAGGCCCAGTAACGTGCGTTAGTAGGGGAATGATAACCGCTTTCTCTCTCTTTGTGTCTCTCTCCCTCCCACCTCTGCTCTTTCGCTCTCTGTCAAGGAACTCTACATTAAGCAATGTGCAGGCCCTATATGGTTCAGAAGAAAGTGAAAATATCTCCAAGGCGTCATATTATTATATCAACTTATCTGCATTTGTTCGCATAACATGTTCCAACGAGTATGATTAAAGTTTTCTTATACCGCAAGATATACACACGATTGCGATGTATCCAGTATTGTGCAATGCAAGCTAATAAATCACTCCGAACCATATTGCATCTCCGATGTATAAAGGTGATTACATAAGCAGAACTGTTGCACAATGCTTTCGCTAATTATATTTCTATAAAAACGTTGTCCTTTGGACACAAAAGGCACATAGATAAATCTTGGCAGCCGTAAGACGCCTGCTCAAATTAAATGCGGAAACGGCGTTGTTCGTGTACATCGTGTGATGCACACAGGCCATAATTGCATTGCTTTGATTTTCTATCAAGCTAAAGGTCAAGGGTTCTAATTCTGCAGAAATGATTTTCGATGCGATTTGCTCGTTGTTGTCAAGTATATTCGTCACATTTAAAGATCGTTCAGTTATAAATCGGATGTCTATCAATTCGTTACCAAAAATGTGGCTTAATAAATGAAATGACGCTGTCTCAGCTAGGAACATTGACGTTCATGCAAATTGTTGTCAGCCATATTGCGCAGAATCTTGGCTGCATCAGAATATCCTGAATACATATGTCCCCTGGTCCTTATGCAAGTGTGAAATTGACTACACCATGTACATCATTATTCTGACACGCTATAGGTATTCGAATGGTTAATATTTCTAGAACTATAGTGTGACCTCGGAATGGACCAGCGAGTTCTTGCCTACATCGGAGAGTCATGTTCCGCTGAATTGTAATTTAATAGGAACATAAATCCACGATCTCCGCTTGATGAAGTACATCTGTAGCTCAAACTGGCAAAGATGTCATAAATTCTGGCTAAGCTCATCTCTTCCTAAATGAGCATCCCATAAGCCCCGCCTGTGCAACTTTCCATCAACTTGCTGCAGCAGAAGACTCGTGTGTGACAGTAACGTACTGCAGCTATATTGATATAATATTAATACCGTGTCTGGATGTCTGTAATGTAATTATTCACACAGCAGAAGGCCGGTATGCGTATTGTAATAGCTGCCGTCCGTCAGTTTGTGTATCTATTTGTTTGTCGGTATGCTTGTTCGTTTATTCTGGCATCTGTTTTTCTGTTTGTCAACAGCTGCTGCATATCTCCAGAACTAAAGGTAGAATGACCAACTTAGGCACATGCATACGTTCATCTTGTGCCATGACTTGAGAGCGATAGAGCCAATGCTTCACATCAATAGTGCAGCTATCTAGGTTATGAGGTTAGTAAGTGCAATCAGGAACACACTTTTCTGGCCGTAAGTTGGGATTCCAGGAAGGAAGAATCACCAAATTGGGCACAGCAATAATATTTGGACCTAAAGAGAGAGAGAGAGAGAGAGAGAGAGAGAGAGAGAGAGAGAGAGAGAGAGAGAAGAGAGAGAGAGAGAGAGAGAGAGAGAGAGAGAGGGAGAGGGGGGAGGGAGGGAGAGAAAGAGAGAGAGAGAGAGAGAGAGAGAGAGAGAGAGATAGAGAGAGTGAGAGAGAGCGAGAGAGGGGGAGGGGGAGGGAGAGAGGGAGGGAGAGAGAGAGAGAGGGAGGGAGGGAGAGAGAGAGGGAGGGAGGGAGGGAGGGAGAGAGAGAGAGAGAGAGGGAGGGGGAGGGAGGGAGGGAGAGAAAGAGAGATAGGTGGGGGGATGCGGGAGGGAGAGAAAGAGAGAGAGAGGGAGAGAGAGAGAGAGAGACAGCGAGGCGGCTGAAGTGGCAGGATGCAATGACAAATATTGTGTCACAAAGTGCAAAACGGAATGTAAATTTTGGCCATAACTCGATAAGCGAGCCAATAATTTCACTGGTAAATTTTCAAAAATAATCTTCTCTTAGAGTGCAAATGGACATTTCATATGAGAAAATTGAGATTTTCTCGAACGAATGCGATGGAGAAAGGGGTAAGATAAACCAATCTTCAATTAAATACTTTGAAACAAGTTTGATTGTTTGATCGTATCAGGGTTGTATGGAAAATACTTGTTGCCAATACTATTAATACTTTAGAACAATGGTCCATTATCGTGTAGAGCAAGGGACTGCTAATCATAGTGTTAATGCTTTAGAACAGTATTCCATTTTCTAGGCAGTTGAGGGACTGTATTACCCTGCAATGTACAGGTCTGCAATGTACAATGGAGGAATTATGTTTTAGCTATGCCCCGCCCATCTCTAGCTAAGCACCACCCGCGCTGTGTCCATGTTGGAATCAATCGATCTCTGCACTCTCTGAATCTTAATTTCCAGAAGACTATACAAGTAAGCTGCTAAATATTTCCAAATTAGTTTAAAAATATTCAACAAAATATTTATTAAATAGTAGACATACAATTCGTACAACTTGACGGACTGAACATAAACATTTATGACGGACTAAATCTCGTCATTCATGAGCTAATGAAGTATGACGTCAGCCCACATGTGGCGTAGTTGATTATGGCGTTATATGATTGACTGAGAAGCTGGATTCATCAATTGATCATCCCATAACTATGACATCGAGTCACAGGTATGGAGGCTGATTCATAATTGATTAGTATTATAGGGATGCAATTCTGGCTGTGTCCAGCCAATTTCTACGTAAACGACGCCCACATTTTGTGCGTGTTCGTATCAATTAGTTTACTTTGAACACTCAATTCTCAGAATCTCACTTGCAAGGTAACTATACGCTGTTGAATATTTTGAATATAAATTGACTGGGGGCTCCTGTCAAATTCATTTCAAAATATTCATCAGAATGTTTTTAAAACAGCAAATCTCTAAAAGACATAAAATTCTTACACTTGACGGATTTTCAATGTTTTTTCAGGGATATAGTTTCGTCAATCACTATGCATTTTCATTCTGACGTCGCCTACATGTGGCATTAATTGATTACGCTGTCATATACTTCAACGGGATATGGGATCCATCAACTGCCTACTAACGCGATGCAGTTCAATGTTGAATGATATCTAACATTTAACAGTAACAGATTTAAGAAACGGTGTTTTTAAAAGCTCTTGGCTTGAGCTGCAGGCTAGTCTTCAATTCAAATTATGTACTCAGCTACAAGTAATCATGATAATCATTTCCATAGATATAACAGTTCACAATTCCTTACGCGAACACACTTGTGGAGCAATATAAGCACCAGTGAGATTGCTGAATCATCTGAATTGTTCATTTCGTGGCGGATAAGCTTATAATGCATTGCATCACTGTCAGTATGGGGTACAGATGCACTTCATCAATAATGTGATCCTGGATTTACTTCCCCATTATATTCCAATTCAACATAGCTGTGCGGTAGCTGAAAGCCCGCTGCTACCCAAAGTAAGTTGACACTAATATGTTTGCTGCAATAAATCGTCTGTTATACTGTATTCGAGTAACACGACGCGCGCTGTCTAGATGTAGGTTACTCACTGCGGGGTGGGTGAACGAGCGCTCTACCGATACAGATAAAACTTGAGGTGAAATCTTCTTTAGATGTAGGCCTTTTATTTAAGATAAACCTTTATTCAGTTATATGATCTGAAACAATTTAGAATGTATTGGAGTTATATGGAAAAGACCCGTTGCCAATAGCATTAATAATTTAGAACAGCAATTCAATAGGACGTAACTTTCGATAGAAAAGCAAGCAAATTGGAATCGATTTATATTCTTTCAACAATGAAACCCCAGAATCACAAATTCAAGGTAATTACACTTGCAAGCGGTTGAATATTTTTTTATCGAGACAGTCGTTCACGTTCAAGTAGCGAATTTTCAAAAATACTGTTCTCTTGGTCTGCAAATCGACATTTATCAAGACAACTGCAAACTCCGTTTTTGGCTGATATGAGTGTTAAAGGGTTAAGCCGTTGGGTTAACCTTCATTGCTGTCAACAATATTCAGCAGAATAGTGGCTGTATCCGTATAGACTCAAATGCATCTTGTGACGCCCGTGAACGCATGGAATGCGGATTTCGATGCAGTAACAATTGAAGGATCTATTACTAGCTATGCTCCGCCCATTTCTAGCTATGCCGTGCCCATTCCTAGCTATTTCCCGCTCATTTATATCTATGCCTGCCAATTTCTACCAATGCCCCGCCCATTTCTAGCTAAGCTCAATCAATACTTTGCCCATGTTGTGATCGAAAACGTAATTCCAAGAATCCTAATATCACGGCAACTATATAGGTAAGCTGTTGAATATGTTGAAACTGATTTTGACTTGGTGCTGTTGCTGCCTATGGCAGCAGCAGCGCCCTGTTAAATTTCTTTCAAGTTATTCAACAGACTTTTTAGTAAATAGTAAAGACACAATTAGTACCATTGACAGACTATTCAATGCTCATGATGGATCTAGATACGTCATTCATTGCGCATTCCGATTGTGGCATCAGCATACATGTGACGTAACTGATTGTGACTGCAGATATTTGAGTGACAGCTCGGATCTATGCATTTGGATGGTTAATATTTCTCGATCGATTAGCATCAACTCAGATGGGGCCGCGAGTTCTTGGCCCCACCACAGATGCTCGGCTGGCTTGTAGGAACATACATCCACGACCTTCGATTGATGGAGTACATCTGTAGCACAAATTGACAAAGATGTCATGGATTCTAAGCTCATCTCTCCCTAAATGAGGATTTCATAAGCCTTGCCGATGCAGCTTTTCTGTCAACTTGCTGCAGACGAACTCTCGTTTATGACAGTAATGCACTCGTGCGATATCGATGTAATCTTGCTTCCTTGATTGATCACCTACGCTGTCTGAACCGTAATTAGTTGGTACATGATCTACTTAGCTGTCTAAATTTCTGTATGGTTTAGCTCTGAACCTGCTGAATATTTTGAAACCAATTTGACTGAATGTTGTGGGCGGCTAAGCCACCAACAATTTTCAGTCAAATTGTTTTCGAAATTTTCAGCAGGTTCAGAGTTATTGCCCATTGATATTATACTCCGGTGGCTTGCAGCGGTTAAACGATTAGGGGGAAAATATCAACGTCCATGAACTGATGTCAGAACATTCTCTTGGTCCAATGCACCCTGTTTTGGCTCATGAATTATTTGAATACGTTATACAATTATTGCAGATATAACAATGTGTATTCCACCACTGTGCAATAGCAGCGCATTGGGTTGTCTAGTATGTTTTACTTACATATCTCAATGCGTCAATACATATGTGCATCCGCCCATGTGTGAATTCATCCATGCATAGTTTGGTCTGTTCTTCTGTATAGTGCAGCGGTTAAGAGAAAAATCGTGCATTTCTGGACAAAAGTGTGAAATTTGGCACAATTGTCCGTTAAGATATGGGGATTCATTTAAGAGGAGGTACCCATCGCTATCGCTATGGTAACCGGCCGCCATCTTGAGTTTAAAGATGGCCGCCTTGAAAATCATTTTACGCTAGTATTTCAGTTTCTAGATGACATAGAAACCCGATCTTAGTATCTAAACCACCATTTTCTGGGCCAAGGAATCCATATCGATCATTGGCATTATCATAATATGATAATATTAGCCTAAGAGGAGGTATCCATCACTATCACCATGGCAACCGGCCACCATCTTGAATTTTCAAGGCGGCCGTCATAAAAATCGGTTTACGCTACTAATTCAGCTTCTAGATGACATAGAATCTCGATCTCAGTGTCTAAACCACCATTTTCGGGGTCAAGGGAACCATATCGATCATTCGCATTATCATAATATGACCCTGAGTTTGATTTCCAAGACGGCTATCAACTAAAAACATGCAATCTCCGATAGCTAATGTCTACATAATCTTCCAATAGCTACCAAATATATAAATTTAAAATTAAAATATTTTCTCTTTTTTTCTCTTTAGATAATCTTACATATGACTTAATAATCATTATACACATCATCATCAATAACATTATCATTATAAATGGTAGCAAATTTAGTTTTTATAATGATTGCATGAGTATACTGTAATTGATCATTTGGTGATTAGTCTGATTACGTAATAACACAAATTAAATGTAAATACGAATACGATTTTAAGTAATTAGATATACATTTGATATTTTTGGAACTACTACTGTCTATTAACATATATACAGCCATGTACCACTAAACAATGTTGACAATCTTGTATTATTAAACTAAAAAGAAAAGGTGAAACGCACAAGACACGAGTGTCAAATGCGATTTACAAGATCGCTATCACATTTAAATTAGAATACCAGGATTATCAGTCATTTATGTCCTCAAAATATGAAAATCATTTAATAATTCTTGTCTGATTGCGTAATAACACGAATTAAATGTAAGATATGAATACGATTTTAAGTAATTAGATATACATTTTATATTTATGGAACTAATACTGTCTATAAACATATATACAGCCATGTACCATTGAGCAAAGTTAACAATCAATAATGTTTGAGTAAACTAAGAATAAAAAAACGAAACGTGAAATGACAAGAGTGTAAAAGGGGATTCACAAGATCGCTATCACGTTGTCCTCCCTCAAATTAACGTTACAAATATCAATCGCATAACAGGGACGCTTCACATTGTCGGGAAAATTCAAATATCACCACATTCTCCTCTGCACTGACAGAGCTTAGTGCACCGTAGGCTTGACGACCGACATTTACACTGATGCTTACACCCCTTCTTACATCTGCAGTAAACAAGTTCATAACATGACATTGATCCTTCATTTAATTCAGTCCAGAATGGTTTCCACCCACCCTCGCTTGAAGACCATCCGCAAAGTCCCGGTTTTGGGAGCTTGGGAGCTGTAATTAAGGCCTGTGACCACACATTTCTTGGCTGATAAATGGCCCTTTTTACATGTTGGAACAAGGCGGATTTGGTCGGAGGAATGTTCTCAATGGTATGAGATCCCTGACCAAAGAGATACTTTCTTGCTTCATCTATGTTACGCAATGCACATGCTCTGCTGTACATCACGATAATGAACCTTTCTATTTCATTCATCGATTCCGACTACACCTCATCGAAGATAAAGCAAGAAAGCATCAGTAAATTCTGGACATGCTGACCATGCTGTCCATGCTGTCCATGCTGTCCATGCTGTCCATGCTGACCATGCTGACCTATTCCTACGCTCGAGGAAACCAGATACCGTGTCACACCCGCTTATGGTATGGAAAAACATCAATACATGAGCTTTCCTTGCACCTAACTTTGCTGTAATGGCATGCATAGGAATATGGCGATCGTGCGATCCTACACCAAAACTAATCCATAGCTCATCAAGTCCAAGTGCATTAAAATTCCCTACTGCCAAAGACAACCACATCCGTATCGACTGTGCGAATCACATCTTTCGAAGTCCCTGTTTTGAACAATGGGCGACATGTAACAACAGATGTGTATCTGCCTCATCATTGCTGCACGGTTGAAGATAGTCCAGATCACCAATGCCAATTTGATTTGCAATCGCAACGGATTGATCATCTGTGCTGATTAAAACCGTACCAGCAGGATTGGATGATCGTACACATTCAGGTAAAAAATGAAACAACTCTTCTTTGTTCTCTTCGTTCCGGAGGAAACTCTGCCAGTTGAGTGGGATAGGTGCACCTGCGAGAACTGTCATCATTTGTGGATTTTTCCTCTGCATTCTACGATCTCTAGTTGTTTGCTTCAGACTAGCCTCGATATATCTATCCCATACAATATCAACTTTACTGACAGTTTCAAGTTGGGAGCTAATATATGGCATGAAAACCTGTTGGGAATAATCTGCAAATGTTTGACTTCCTCTTGGTCTTAGCATGTTTACTACCACCGCACCATCGAGCACTTTAGCATCAACAGTCGGAACATTATGCGATGAAGGGCAACAACTTGCAAATCATTTGAGTGAATCTACCTTAGAGCAATGTCTGAGCTGACCCATATCAGAAATAGATGGCGGACATTTCTGATTTTCATGCTGAAAGAATGTATCAAGGTTGCCATCTCTCGCTTGGCATGTTATGTACAGCCTTGTAAAAAAGAGTACAGTTCGTCTTTAGTGAAGATATTTGTTCTTTACACCATGATTCTTGTTTCGCATGAGGTGTGCTGAAGAGCGGTAATTTGTTCTTAGTAACTATGTCGCTGAGGGGCTTATTTGGACTGCTCTTCAGTCAGTCGTTCCTCTACAAAGCTCTTGTATTGTTCTTTTCCTATGTCTTCAAAACTATATATAGTCTGAACTACATCCTTATTCATTATGTATCCAAAGTCAGACTGTGATCTGCTAGTGTTACCTTACGCGTTTCCCCTGGTATTTCTTCTGTCACGAACTGCATCAACGATATCGCTGTCCCATGACAGGAGTCCTGTGAAGTACAAGCACTAGGACTGTGATCAATGTTATCAACTGCGCAGCAAGTGAATAGACCGCCCTTGAGTTGAGGAGGACACACACGCTGTTCGTTCTGTATGGTACTGGACACAGGCAGTGTTTGTCATGTTAGTTGAGATTGCCATTAACCTATCATATGAAATGCACAATTCCAATTGGTGAAGTCTGTCTATCAGATCTCATTTTCGCGTTTTAGCATGGATGAGCATGCTGAGACACATAGGCAATGGTGTTTGCCTTACCTTATTGTGTTGGATGCCATGTGAAACGCGTGATCGCTTTACACTGTTGAACATTAAAAGTTCTGAAAGAGCTAGCACAGTTCTTTCTTTTGTGGTATGTGTGTGACTCTGATGTTCAATATTCGGACACTCGAAAATCATGTGCACAAGTGCATTAAGGTACTGAGGAACCGCATCACGTTCACACCCACATTCAAAAGAGCCTGTAAAGTCATATGCTTTCTAAAAATGTCTTTGCGTATAATGTGTGCTTCCCTAACTAAATGCGTTGCATCCCTGTTCATATTTTCTGCTACAGTCCATTTGATCACAGGGCCGATGTCCTTGTTAAAAAGTAGCAAAACCTCCCTACCGTGTTGCTCTGCTTTTAGATCGGGAATCTGAAATAACAACCTTTCCTTCAATCTTGTGGAATGGACACGACCACTCTGCACCTCGTCTGATCCTAGTTCACTCTAGCTAGTTTGATTTTTTACAAGGATCGAAAGTTTGAAGACTGGAATTACTGTTTCATCCAGGCGAATGTCTTCAATGTAGCCAACTAGTTCCCCGAACACCAATGCCTCTACAGATGACTTTTCTCTATACCTCTCACGTTTATGAGCTCTTAGACGGTTCCGCAACTAAGTTAGGCACGTCAAATGATACATGGCGTCGACTGCAACCATACCACCAGCTGCCAACTTTGCTAAAGGTTTACTGACGCATAACTCAGTAGCACATCCCCTAACTGTTGCATCTATAATGGCTGTAGCAGCACTGTGCAGATATACTTTCTCATCAGTATGATGACAGAAAAAAACAAATAATTTTTTTTATTTGGTTGAGCACTACAACTATGCCAACAAGCATTGTTAGTTTGAAATGTCTGACAGACACCTGAACCGTCATCGAGCCTAGATATATCAATGTTTAAGGGAATAGCGCCCAGGGTGTGGAACTTTCTGATGACTTCTTTGTACTGTTATCTGGGTAGACAAGCATTTCATCACTGTCCAGTTGACAGAGCACGCACATTTTCCAGTTTGGATAGCACCATCTACGGGATATTGTGTATCCTGTGATGTCAATGGATTCACGAATGTATAGTTTTTAGACATGGTAAAATGACCACAATGTGGGTGGCGGTGACATCCTATTCAATAACTGGAAATTGTATAATAAAATTAAACAGCTATCGTTCATCCATGTTTTGATAGATGACCAGTAATAAAACACAATACGGTATGTAAGTACGACAGAAAACTTTAAATCCCTAGCGCTATTCTACTATATGTAGGCTACTTTGTTTTAATTGTGTGTGAAAAATATTGCATGTAATCTAGCCCATTTGATTATTTTATGTAATATGATTAGATTCATTTGAGCAGACGATACAGACATTAGTAATTTTTGTTATGCTGACCAAAAAAGCATTTCGATTTACCTTCATTGGCGGTTTTGTAATTTATCCCGGAACATCTGATATTCGAAAATATTATATTATATAGGCCTAAGGTATTATTCTGGACCACGTAGGCCTATCGGCTACATAAAGCTTATCTATAGTAGGCTTTAAAGCGTACATATGTAATAATATAGCTAATATAGGTAAATACTTGGAATTATCATGTTCAGTTATATACATGAAACACAAATTAATATTTATATTTTGGTTTTACGTAAAAGAATTTGAAGAATAATGCTCTTAAAATGGTCGCACATATTGGAATCCAATTTATTTGTCATCTGTCGATAATGAGAATGGTAAATATGAATTTCTTGACCCAGAAAACAGTTGTTTAGAAACCAAGATCGTCTTTCTATGTTGTCTAGAAGCTGAGCTATTAAAGAAAATACCGTTTTCTGGCGGCCATTTTGAAATTCAAGATGGCGGCCAGATACTATATCGATACAGCTGGGTACCCCCTCTTAAATGAATCTCCATATACTAAAGGACATCTGCACCAAATTTCACAATTTTGTCCAAAAGTGCACGATTCTTCTAATATGCGGTCCTTACCAGCTGTACTAGTATGTCTTGCCAGCTATGTATGTGTGTGTGGGCGTGTGTGAATTTTCTGTTTTCCTTTGATAACTTAGCTTCTTCTTGGAGAATTTTCGTGACAGTCTATGGAGCGGTTGACCATGGGGCTGTGAAGCCTTTTGCAGTCTCTCATCATGTACAAATATTCCTGTAGCCACAACATTGGTTCGATCCCATCAAACGATAAAAATCTTTGATGTATGCTATTACGCCAGGCTGGGTGTAATGAGGCTCTGACTAGCAAGACAGCCATTGTCAGCTACGACACTGTGAAAGGATGAGGGGAAACTGTGCAATCTGTGAACCCTCTATTGGTTCTATCCACGGGGATTGTTTTCTTCCCTGACTCGTTTACACGTGGTAGCCCTGTCAATTCATCAGGAGCACAGCGTCTCACCTAGCTTGGTCTTCATAGATGAGGAATGGCAGTGTCTCAGTGTCCTTCTCCCTGCGGATCAGCTCAAGACTAAGAATCTCTTCATGAACGAATCCGCGACCGAGTTTCCCCATGTACACCCATCAGATACAGACTAAGAAAGTGACAAAAGCATCCCCGTATACATTGCTGCACACAATTTCTAGATTAGAAATTAAGTTATGTGTAGTAAATACCACAATTTTACGTTCTTTCAATAAACCCCATACAAATACAACCGCTTAAATCTAACTCATCATTATGTTTAGAAATATCCGTTATATAAGTCCGATGTTTACCCTTTAATGACTAAATTTGTTCAAAGATTGAAATATGGACTTATTATATATCCATTTGCAGGCCAAGAGAATACTATTTTTGGAAGATTTACCTCTGTAATGACTGCCTTGTTTATCGAGCCAGTCATTCCAGAGGTGAAATTCCAGGAATAGAATTCTCTTGGCCTGCAAACGGACATTCCCCAAGATCACTACAGAGGCCGGTTTTGGCTGGTCTCGTCGCGAATGGGTTAAAGACCTTTACAATTGTTATTAATAAAATGTAGCAAGTTGCATAATTTCACAGGATATTGACCCCTCTTGTGTCACCTTAACAGGTTAATGGTAGAGCTGGGCGGTCTGACGGTAGTACCGTGAGGACCGCGGTATACCGTGAACCGATACCGTGACCGTTGACATTTCCAAATACCGTGAATACCGTCCATAATGGTTGACCAATATTTGAGAAATATATTCATAAAATCTGACTTGACCAAGGGTAAATAAGTGCTAATAGTGCCAAAAATACAGGCATCCCTAACTATTAGCCGAGTTGAGGTGAAAGGGTCGTTGTAAAAACAAACATCAAGACGTCAATTATAAAATAATGACAGGCAGAATTGTATGTCAAACGTACGTCTTGAAAGTCTCACGGTAAAATTGCTTTATTTAAAACATCTAAACTCATTCTCTGGCCGTCCGCCGGTAGTAATTACACTATAATATATTCCCTATTTCCGTTTCTATTATTTGTAATTTATTACTCCAAGCATTTTGTCACCGAACAAACACGCTAGAATAACAAAATAACATACAAACTTCGTGCTATTCAAACACAACAGCGATCTCGCAAAGACGTATCTGATTGGTTGTTCATGAACTAGACTGTGGGAAAATACATTACTATGCTGAATTTATCAATGAAAATTTACTAAAACGTAGTATTTGCTCACGCCCGTTTTGATCACGTGCTAATTTATTAACAACGAGCAAGCGTTGAAGTTATTTTTTATTTTTCTGGCTTGTTTTAAGAAATTTCTTTAAGGATTAAATCCAGTTTAGGTAACGACACCTAACAATTATAGTGTTTTAGTTTTTGTAATTCATTTTTCAACTGGCTACACGTCGGAAGTTCGCGGAAATAGCTTTTTACACGCGTTGTTCATGTGAAGCATGTCGAGTAACGAGTCTGCACATCAGGTACTCGGTAATTATCAGAAGCTTTGGAATCGGCTATATTCAATGTCGTGTTATATGTATGTGTATAGGCCTGTTTTCGCGAGTAACAGAATATACGACTCCAACAGAAATAAGAGTACAACACTCGCCCCGTTTAAATACCTGCGGATTTTGTCTGGACTCTGTTTATCAAAGCGCTCGACTGCCAAACTAAAATTTACCGTTTGCTGGTCGCACGCATTAATAGGCAAGAACAATCCAGATTGAAAATAGTGCACCCCAATGTCTCAAATAGCGGGTAATAGTTAGCGAGTCGACCACACCCGTTGACCGATATTCCCGTGAATGATATTACGTCAATAAAAATAGTGACCTAATAAAATATGGAAACTAAATAGCCATGTTTTTCTTCTCTAAATCAGGAAGCCGATTTATTTATTTTACCTATATTTACCGTTGATTGGAGATGGCAGTGAAAAGGAAATGGAAAAAATTGTTCTAATTTCGTGGCATGCCTCAAGCTCAGATGACAGTATACCGTGGTACCGCGATATTTTTTCATGGTACCGATACCGTCATGTAAATATCAATACCGCCCAGCTCTAGTTAATGGCCCAGCCGGAGAAGATGACCTTTGCAATGGTTTGAAGAATGTCTATTCGTAGGCTAAGAGAAGACGTTTTTTGAAAATTTACAAATTGAACGACCTGCTTACTAACCAAGACAGTCATTTCATTAGTAAACTTACAAAAATAATCTTGTTATGGCCTGCAAATGGGCATGGGCCAGACAAAAACTAATTTCTTTCTTGACTATTAAAACTTTAATTGTCAACCCAACCAGAATGACCATTATATTGGTCTTGAGGGGGAATTTGCAGGGCAACAGAAAGATAGTTCTGTAAATTTGATTGCTTTGCAAAAATTACTATTTTCTTGAAAAAATATTGAACATTAAAGGGGTACTTGCTTTAAGACGCAATTTGATTGCGTTGATGCGTTGTTGATAGGGGAAAGGTTAACTCCGTCAGAAACCTTTGTTGCTGAAGGTTAGATTAATTTGAATATCTTGACAACTTACATATATAATTTACTAGCTCCATCAATTCCTGACAACAAGAGCTCTCTAACCAAAATAAAGTAAAAAATAAACACCCTTGGCGGCTGTCATTCTCCCAATCTTTCTAAATCTAAAAAATGTGTTAGGTGCCTGACGTTTGAGCCTAGCTGGTAATCTTGGATATTGATTTCAACAAGACCGTTGGCACGTGTATTCAAAACCTTCATCTCCTGCAGGGGCACCGTATCTTCTGTCTATCGCGTAATCATATCTGATATATTTGAGAGACAAACCGAGTTTGGAAAACAAATATGTACACAGGGTATTGCAGACAACAATTTTTCACGACATAGAATCTACCACGTCGGCGATAAGCCATGGAAAGAAAGGCGTCTGGTTATATAGAGATGAGATTGTTGAATCTATTTTTAGTCCAGTCTGACAGACCCACCGGAAATTGCAATACGGAAATATGTCTATTTTATATCTATGAGACCATTCATATTTTAACGGCCATTTTGAATATATGCTAATTAGCCATATTTCTACTACGTAAATCTTTCTAGATTTTTAAAATTTTAATCTAGGGACGTTTCTGTAATGCATAGTGAAAAATTATATTGTAATTCATGGTGGATTGACCTTTATGGTCTCATAGATGGACTGGATAATGCTTGTTAAATAGAAATCCACACAGTGAGAATTATACATGTCGCATCCACGTAATGATGAAATGTATTCATAACTAGATATATTCTTGTGGGCCACCGACCATATGCTGTCTTAGATGTATGGGCAGGCATGCATAATCAAGGTCGTATTTTTAAAAGAGAAAGACACAAGTAGTGGTAGTAGTAGTAGTAATAGTAGTAGTAGTAGTAGTAGTAGTAGTAGTAGTAGTAGTAGTAGTAGTAGTAGTAGTAGTAGTAGTAGTAGTAGTAGTTTTATTATTGTCAGGCATTAGTTCTATGAACCCTTTCATTTTACGACACACTGGCACTAGGATATAGCTCAAACATAATCTGGAATGTAATTTTTACCATATTTAATTGTAGTAGTAGTAGTAGTAGTAGTAGTAGTAGTAGTAGTAGTAGTAGTAGTAGTAGTAGTAGTAGTAGTAGTAGCCCGATTTTGTAGATAAATTTTGTACATATATGTCATATTAGTATTTCCTTTCAAACTTTATGTTTAATATGTAAATTCTTGTCTTGGTTGGAGCGGATTTTGTGTCTCCATTTTTTAAAGGCACTCCTCTTAGCTGGCGGTTCCCGCCATTTAATAGGTCTCGTCTTACTGTGGTCAATGCAATATATTTCTCCCCGCGCCAGTATGCTATTTCTATAGTTCGTTGGCTAGCTCATTATATTTGGCAAGATCGCTTGAATGAGTAGATTTAAGTCCTTTGTCATTTGTAAGCACAAGCGTAGTTCTTTGATTATATATATCTTTATAGTCAGTTGGCTGTCCCCGGTCAACTCGAACAGACTAACAAATATATGACTGTACTATCTATCTATATATTTGTTAGTATACTTTCGGAAACCACTTTAATCGGTTAGGTGTTAGTGAACCACTTAATAAGTGGTTCAAACTAACAAATATACGGCTGCACTATCTATTCGTATATTTGTTGGTGGTCTTTAGCTCGTTCCCTGACGTCTTGGTATTATTTATATGTATTATTCCACATTATATATTGTAGTAGTATGGTTTTCCTCTTTTTTTATAAACACCATGGCAACCTCCTTTTAGCGTACTCTGAGTCTTAAAATCACGACAAAGGCCTGCAGTGTTTCGCCAATTGAGGTGTACCATGGATTGAAGGACGTAGTTGGGGCAGGCCCACAGGTCCTTCAAGGTCTCATTAAGGTTTCCAAATCTGTATGGAATGTCACTGTGGTTAGTGAAAGTGTGAAGGAAAAGTTAGTTGACGAGGTCCTTGTCTTGAAGGGCGAGGTGTGTAATGTGGAGGAAATAGAACCTGATCGTCTATTAGTTAAGACGAAGGTTCCGTTAGAGATCCCAGATGAACGGGTTATCAATGAACTGATCAAGCATGGCAAAGTAGAAAAAGTAGAACACGAAACTTATCCATTTGATCGTACCTTAGAAAATGGCATCAGAAGAATTTGGTTCGAAAAGGAAGAACAACCTCTCCCAAGTAAGGTCACGATAGATGGTCGATTTATCTTGCCATTACGGTATAGGGTAAAGTGTAGAAAGAGTGTAGAATTTGCTCAAGCCCAGAACATCTTGCAACAGATTGCCCTAACAAAAACAAATGTCTAGTTTGTGGGTCATCTGATCATTTTAAGTGGCGATGCCCACATAGCAAATCTGTCAAAAAGGGTGCCGATAAAAGTGCAGAGCAAGTTGCTTCTAAAGAAAATGTCATAGAACCGGTAGCTGCTGAGATTGTAGCTGAAGTCCATGTTAATGAGAAGCATGTTTCGAAAGAAAATGTCATAGAACCGGTAGTTGCTGAGATTGTAGCTGAAGCCCATGTTAATGAGAAGCATGGTGAAAAAACTAAGAATCCAACCACTGTAGTTGCAGGCGATGAAATAGAGGTTCTAGATTAGCGGCTACGTCATACTCCAGTAACAAGTCAATCCAAGTCTGATGTCAGAGAGGTTAATTCCACACAAGTTGAAGATGACGACCAATACCCTCTGGAAGAAAGTTTTAATTTAACACAAGTAAAATTCAGGTCGCAAGATATTGAAACTAACTCTGATTTTCCACTGAGTACACTCAATCTAGACGATTTAAATAATATAGAGAAAGTAATTGGTGTCGTGGATCGATTGAGTGGAACAAAGTGACAGAAAGATGGAGACAGTTCTGAATCAGAAATAGAGGAAAGTGATATAGAAGACGATAATATGTCAGTGGCTGAATCCGATATATCCATTCAAACACAGAGTTCTAAATCACCCGATGAGATGGTCATATACTGGTCAGAGGCAGGAGAAATGTTAGTTCCATATGTGACGGCAAAAGGGGTTACATATAGGCATCTGCGTCATGATTCATTAAAATATAAGCATTTGGAAAAAGTTGAACTAAGTAGTACAGAGTTTGAGAGGAAATTAGGTAAATGGTCTAAGAGAGGGTAAAAAAAACCCCAAAATCTAGTTAGCTTAATAATGGCGGTTGTACACATCATTTTATTACTTTTTATGCTAATTTGTACACGCAATTGTGGAGGCTTAAATAGTGACATAGCGCAGCGTCACTTACTAGAGACTCTAAAAAATGAGCAGATTGGCATTGCTTTGCTACACGAAACAAAGATTCAGAAGTCAGAATTATACGATAATTTGGAAAAGATTTCTGGATGATCCATAATATTCTATTCATTATCTCAAAATAATAGTGCTGGCATAGCAATTCTTATACTCCTTTGTTGTTCAGCCTATATAAATATAATCTCTTCAGTATCAGATGCAAATGGTCGGTGGTTGAGAGTCACAATAGATATACAACAAACATGTTTCACGTTGCTATGTATATATGCACCTGCATCTCATCAACTACGTCGTAATTCTTTTAATGAGATGTCTACAACAGCACTCGATAACATCACTGAGAACTTAGTAATGGGTTGTGACTTTAATTGTGTCATAGATAAAAAAAATTACAGGAATGCAACTTCAACTTATACTGATGGATCACATAGACTCTTAAAACAAATATATGATAATGAAAATTTAGTTGACACCTATAGAATATCAAAACCTCACAGTAAAGATCCTACATGTTTTTCGGCAGATCACAGCTTACAATTCAGTACTTTATCTACCGTCCTATGCAAAAAAATGGCATTTAACGTTTGTCTGATAAGATACATCCCCAAACACGTAGATGGATTTCAATGCAAGAAGTAGCTAAAAAAACCACATATGCAGCATATAGATGTCCAGTGGTTACTAAATAAAATAAAACTTGCTGTACCAATTGAATGGTTTCGTCTGCCAAATGTAAATCATAATAGTTTGACTCCGCAACCTGCACTAGTTCTTGATGATGAGATGTTAAACTACAAAATGAGATCCAAGGAATGGTACCACGTTATGAGACGAAAACAAGCAACACCTCCCATAGCAGTTAAGAGATGGGATGACTCAAGCTATAAACGATCCAGTTGGAAAAATGTATGGAAAATCTTACATTTTCCATACATACCAAATATGGCTCATGATTTATTGTGGCGATTACTACATCGACGGCTATGGGTGGGACACTTGACATACAAGTGCAATATAACGACTTCTGATAGGTATTACTTATGTCAAACAGACTAGGAAACAATCGAGCATTACAATTTATTTGCAGAATGTCCAATATCGTCACGATTTTGGGAGTATATCAGCCAAATCATGGCACAATATGAAATTGTCCCGGGTAATTTTAGAAACTTGCACATGGTTTTATGGGGTTCTTTGTTCCCGGGTAAATTACAAAACCTTACAACAAAGCAAATCGAAAATGTAAACAAGAGCGCCATCTATGTTTCTGTAATTTTCCTGCTGACTATATGTGTTATACTACCCAAATGCCACTACGCCCGCTGATCTTTAAAGAATCAGCCCGCTGGCGTCAATGACCGTCTCCTTTGTCATTGATTGACAAGTCACATTTCAATTGTTGGACAGTGTACTCGCCACATCGGCCTACTGCCACACCTGGATTGCATAATAATGCCTTTGTTAAGTTTTGTTTTGCTATCAGATCTTTATCAGCGGATTTATAGATTGTATTAATGTTCGTTAGTTAGATATGTTATTTATCTTTTGTTTTGGTGTAATATTAATCAGGCTTACTAGTTCACCAGGTTTTGTTTGGGGTGTTTTTTGGGTGGGGGGGGGAGGGAGTAGGTGGGTTTGCACGCCTTTTTAAAGTAGTGGTAGTAGTAGTAGTAGTAGTAGTAGTAGTAGTAGTAGTAGTAGTTGTAGTAGTTGTAGTAGTAGTAGTAGTAGTAGTAGTAGTAGTAGTAGTAGTAGTAGTAGTAGTAGTAGTAGTAGTAGTAGTAGTAGTAGTAGTAGTAGTAGTTGAGAAATGGTTACCCGATTTTCTGGATTTTTCCGTATTTGCGAGGGTTATTTTTCGGATCACACCCAACGTTGTGAAATCCAAGTGTATTTCCACACCCTTTCCTGTGCTAAGGTTTTAGCTAAATCGGACAAGTAGTTTCCGAGATATCAAAAGATCCAGAATTTAATCTGGTGTGGATTTGCGTTCCTTCATCTGGATCACAGTCACACTCTGGAAATCTGTTCGCAGGCAAGCTCCATCATTGTATTACAATTTGATCCACATTGGATCAGTAGTTTATGAGATACAGTTTCGGGCATTCACACACGCACGTACACACGTGCTGACTGAAAGGATTGCTAATTTAAAGCATAGCAAAGATCAAGAATATTTTTCAATTGAATGTGGGTAAAATGAAAATAGTTCCCATCCTACCTCCAGAAAATGAAAAGTATATCACATGATTGCATCTAGATATCTAAACCTCACATGGGAGTACAGCAGGACTCTTATGTTGGCATTATTGGGGTGCACTCAATCCTAGACCATTACCAATTTACACATACGCGTACGCATGAACGCATGCACGTTCGTCTGTCCATCCGTCCATCCATCTGTCCGTCCATCCATCCATCCGTATATCTCAAATTTTAACACAGCAAACTCCAGTGAAAGATGGTTTCAAGATTCTTGCCCTGATTCGAAAGAACATGTATCTGGATTTGACCAACTTCTAGATTTATCGATATCTGAATAATTACTGGTCCGATTTGGCGTAAATTGTGTCTAAGAAAGGATATGACGCTATACAGTAATGATCCGAAAATTCCGAAATCCGAATAGTTGGAATTTAAAAAAAATTCTTTACAATGTAACAGACAGGGAGGTCGAAGGTTTACAATCTCTAATTCTTCTTCTCTGATATTGTCCCGAGACGAATCTAGCTTATATTTACTATTAAGGCATAGTGAAAGGAAAATCGCACAGTTAGCATGACGCCAGCGTCATATCAAAATAAGAATAATTACAAAACTAGTCAATCAAATAACAATCAAGTACAGAGAAGAGAAATTCCATACATAATCTGCCAGATGAACTCTGAGTTTGATGACTTGCTACAATGGAATGGGATGTTAACGATGTAATGCATACTACTGGAATCGATCGATTCATGAACTGCCTGACTATCAATTTCCAGAAAACTATACAGGTAAGTTGTTGAATATTTGAAACTAATTTGACCGGGTGTTGTTGTTGTCTATGGCAGCACCAAACCCCCCCCCCCCCCCCCGTTAAATTAGTTTCAAAATATTCAACAGCATCTTTACTAAATAAACACAATTCATACAACAATGTTTAGTCCGTCATCAATCGTTCCCAACAACTGGGCGAATTTGCCATACGAGTTGTCTTCCTCTAGTTCCTGAATTCACCGTCTCACTGAGAGAGTTTTGTGGCGCTGCTATTTCCCCCTTGCTGATCATTTGACCGTTAACAACACTGACAAGCGTATCTTCACACCTTCAGCGGTACCCTTTGTTTCCACGCCACACGGTCTACTCTGCCCGATAATAGGTGTCTCTCAGTTCAACTCATTTAAAATGCATAGATTGCTACCGTAGCGCATTAAATCAGCTTAGCGCTGCCGATTTAACATTTCCTCTAATGTCGTTTTTCTTCGAAAACAGAGAAGCGGGAGTACTCTGAAATCTATGTTTCTAAAATAAACACGGGAAAACTGTTGAATAACACGTTTTAAAACTAATTTGACATTAAACTGCTGCTGCCTACGGAAATTCAATGGCATATGGCAGCAACATCTTCCAGTCAAAATAGTTTTAAATATTCAACACAACACAATATTTCTTACATCATAAACATGTACGTGAAATTATTAAAAATATTAGATTAAAAAATAAATAATAAGCAAGCAAACAAACAAATAAATTAAATAAATAAATAAATAAATAAATAAATAAATAAATAGTGAGGGCGGATGGGTGGATGGCCAAACGAATTCGTTGATAGAGACTAAGCTATGTTGCCGTACTATCATAGTTTAGAGTTAGACTTGAGAGAAATTTGCTCAAATAACAAAACCACTATTATTCAGTCTTGTTTGACCTGTCGAAAATCAACGTCTATTTGTGAATGTCTATAATGGGCATATAATGAAACATCAGAGACTCTGTATTAAAGACAGCCAGCCTGTCCCTTAATAGAAATTGACACCAATCAAACAAATAGCAAAAATAGCTTTTCGTAGTGAACGTTTTTCTGGCCACAAGAATTTTTTTAATGAGACACCTTGTCTTAAAGAACTACCATCGTATGGCCCTTCAAAATGGGTCCATAATAAACAGTTTGTACCATATACGTATACGAGGGGCGTGCTATAAGTAAGAGACGGGAAGGGCGTGAAGAGGGTAACCCTTTGCTGGGCTCGATTAATGTTTATCACCTTAAATCATCTAAAGTTCACCCAACATGATAAGCATTGGACTGGGACAATGGCTCCAGTGACTTTTTGCAATCCGAGTGCGAGCCAATAATATTAACCCTATCAACCTGAAAGGTCAACACACCAACATCCTTTGCGATATTCTGTTGGGTATTTTCAAGCTAACCTGACTGGAGGATGTCACTGCTTATGACAGCAACAGGTTCTTGTCGGATTTGATTCAAAATACTTAACAGTTTTCCTGTATAAATTCGCTGAAATTGAGATTCTGGGAACTCACGGTTCAAAGAGTTACTATGTACGTCCTAAGCATGTATATTATTATAGCGCATTATATAATTAACAGCATAGATTCTATCTCCACTGTTATAACAAATTGTATTGTTATTTACTTCCACAGAGCATATGCTTCCCACAGCTAGCATAAAATCAACATATTGTAATCTATTATGCTCTATGTAAAATAGCTCCGCTGCCATAATTATCGCATGTAATAACTGTTACCCCTATATGCTATTGTAATATCATGGGAGAAATAAAGCGAACTTGAACTTATTGCCCGGAACTTTGACTGACCAGTGATCTCGTAATATAATTTAGCTAATATAGAAAAGGCCTTCCCAGATCTCAAAACGGATGATTGTTAGTAGGCATGCATGAATGAAAAGAAAGGAACTAACCCCTTTCACCCACACAATCTCGCACTTTACTTTATTTATGATGTAAGATGTGAGTATTTATATATTGAATATTTTTTAATCTGGTTTGACTTGACGGTGTTGATCCAATTAAGAACAACAACTTATCGTCGAATTAAAACTTAAAATAGTTAATTTATTATCCCAAATTCCCCATGTGAGGTACTGGAATGTCGAGGCTGAAAACGGTTAGACGTGTATCGTCTTTCCACGGAGAGCATTTATAGTAAGCCCAACACTAATACATGTTTGCCACTGCATAGTGGCGAAGCGAACAACATAAAATTCATATGTAAATATGTAGTCGCTCAAAATTCTAAGAGAAATTTGTCTGAAAGTCGGTATTTTAAGGCATCATTGGCTTTCAGTCACTTTCTTTCAAAATCCGTGGCAAACGTTTACAAACGACCTATACAGTCACACGCACATTTAGAATGGCAGGTGTGACACATGGTAACATCGTATACTATAGTCAAACCTTATATAACGGACACGTACACTTGGGGGCAAATAATTACCTACCTGTCTTATAGAACCATCATTATATGGCCTAGACATCTATTTACCATAATTATAAATTAGTTCTATTAAACGATAGCTTGTCTTTAGTAACAACATTTGAGGTACCTAGTGTCCGTTATATACAGTTTTGACTGTTGCAACTAAAATGTTAAACCACCACACCAATCACGTTCGTCCACGCCCAATCCAAACACTGGTGGTCCAGGGCGCCGGCATGTCAATAAATCAATAGAGACTTTAATTGCCGGCGTGGCAAAGAAATTAGCATGACGCAATGCTCTCCATACCTCTCCTTCGCACGTGCCTATTACATTACTGTTTCAGTCAAATATTTTTACTTGAATATGATTTCCAACATCCAAATGCAAAAGGAAGTAACAAGGAGCTATTACAAAAATATAATCTTTACAGATTCGTAATCTTGGATCTCCATACTTTCTGACCCATAGTGTTACTATATTTAGAGTTATTGTTAAAGATTATGAATGGCTGTTCAAAGTCGACAGATGCTCACATTTTCATAGCACATTTGTGGATTTCCCATATATCCCTATGGGATGGCATACCATGTACATATAATATAAAAAGGAAGCAACTTCTAACTTATGTAGATTATTATAACGCACATCAATAGATAGCTAATACAATTGGTGTTAAATACAAACAACATATAAATAGACCCGGGAAATAAGGATTGTATGGACATCTTCTCTTTGTAATGTAGTAAATTTCTGACCAAGCTAGGCGAGAAATCCTGTGCACGCGTACTTGACTTTCGCCGCAATTGTTGGACATGTAAGTGTTTGTGACGAACTTATCTACCTCATTCATGACGTCATTGATTATGACGTCATACTACACGTCACGTAGTTCATTATGACGTCATATAATTGATAAATAAACTGGAAATGTTCAATGGGCAGATATTGTCCAGTACTGGCCCAGTAATGCCCGTTAGCGGCTGGGAAGTCTCTTTCTCTCTTTTTGCGACTCTCTCCCTCCCACCTCAGCTCTCTCACTCTCTGTCAAGGAACACCCCCTTCAGAAACGTGTAATATGAGATTCAGATTCAAGATTTACGATTCAAGATTCAAGATTTAAGATGCAAGATTCAAGATTCAATATTATTTATTCAGTAGCAAAATATGTATAAGTCATGGATTCATAGTGCCTACAGTTCAGACAATTACAAGATCTAAATTAAGCACATGTTTTATTATTTTAATTAATTCCAATTATGTATGTTATATATTAACTATAAACGAACGGGACAGCTAAGTAGCATACACTCACAAGAGGTAGACAAGTTAAATGGTTCAGAAGAATGTAAAAGTATCACCATGGCGTCATATTATTATATCAACTTATCTACATTTGCTTCGCGTTTTCTTATACCGCAAGATATACACACGATTGCGATGTATCCAATATTGTACAATGCACGCTAATAAATCCCTCCGAAACAAATTCATTCTCCTATGTGTAAAGGTGATTACATACGCAAAACTGTTGCGCAATACTTTCACTAATTATATTTCTATACAATGTTGTCCATTGACCATATAAGATACATATATAAATAGTGGCAGCCTGCTCAAATTAAATGTGGAGACGCCGTTGTTCGTGTACATCGTGTGATGCACACAAGCCATAATTTAACTTCTTTGATTTTCTATCAAGCTAAAGATCATGGGTTCTAATTCTCCAGAGAAGATTTTCGACGCGATTTGCTCGGTGTTGTCAAGTATATCCATCACATTTAAAGATCGTTCAGTTATAAATCCGATGTCTATCAATTCTTTACCAAAAATCTCGCTTAATAAATGAAATGACGCTGTCTCAGTCAGGAACATCGACGTTCATGCAAATTGTTGTCAGCCATGTTACGCAGAATCTTGGCTGCATCCGAATATCCTGAATAAATGTGTCACCTGATCTTTATGCATGTGTGAAATTGACTACACTATGTACACCATTGCGTCTCTTCTTCTGACACGCTATAGGTATTCGATTGGTTAATATTTCTAGAACTATAGCGTGACCTAGGAATGGAGCGGCGAGTTCTTGTCCACATCACAGATGTCATGTACTATAGTGTGACCTCGGAATCGAGCAGCGAGTTCTTGTCTACATCACAGATGTCATGTACTATAGTGTGACCTATGAATGGAGCAACGAGTTCTTGTCTACATCACAGATGTCATGTACTATAGCGTGACCTCGGAATGGAGCGGCGAGTTCTTGTCTACATCACAGATGTCATGTACTATAGTGTGACCTCGGAATGGAGCAGCAAGTTCTTGCCCACAACACAGATGTCATGTACTATAGTGTGACCTCGGAATGGAGCAGCGAGTTCTTGCCTACATCACAGGTGTCATGTACTATAGTGTGACCTCGGAATGGAGCAGCGAGTTCTTGTCTACATCACAGATGTCATGTACTATAGCGTGACCTCGGAATGGAGCAGCGAGTTCTTGTCTACATCGCAGATGTCATTTACTATAGCGTGACCTCGGAATGGAGCAGCGGGTTCTTGCCTACATCACAGATGTCATGTACTATAGCGTGGCCTCGGAATGGAGCAGCAAGTTCTTGCCTACATCACAGATGTCATGTACTCTAGCGTGACCTCGGAATGGAGCGGCGAGTTCTTGTCTACATCACAGATGTCATGTACTATAGTGTGACCTCGGAATGGAGCAGCGAGTTCTTGCCTACATCACAGAGGTCATGTACCGCTGAATTGTAATTTAATAGAAACATAAATCCATGATCTCCGCTTGATGAAGTACATCTGTAGCTCAAACTGGCAAAGATGTCATACAATCTGGCTAAGCTCATCTCTTCCTAAATGGGCATCACATAAGGCCCGCATGTGCAGCTTTCAATCAAATTGCTGCAGCAGAAGACTCGTGTGTGACAGTAACGTACTGCCGCTATATTGATATAATATTAATACCGTGTCTGGATGTCTGTAATGTAATTATTCACATAGTAGAATGCCGATATGCGTATTGCGATTGCTGCCGTCTGTTAGTTTGTTTGTTTATTTGTTTGTCGTTACGTTTGTCCGGGTATCTCTGTGTCTGTTTGTTCGCAGCATATCTCGAGAACGACTGGTAGAATGAACAAATTTGACACATGTCTGCAATCATCATGCTGTACCTGACCTGATAGCGATAGAGATAGTTTAGGAGAATACTAACTGCGTACCAGAACGCACTTCTCTGGCCATTAGTTGGGAACCCAAGAAGAAAAAATCACAAAATTTGTCACATACAATACTATTCGGGCTAGGGATAGAGACATGTGACATGCTGGGCTACAATGACACATATCTAGGCCATTGTGTCACAAAGTTCACACCGAAATGCATATTTTGGCCATGACTCGAGAATGCAAGAAGGTAGTATAATACTCAAATTTAACACGTACAATCATGTTGTGTCTGAGTAGAGAAAGTTGAAGTTTTATGGCAAAGAAAATTTAATAGCTAGGTCACCCGTTCTCTAAGTGCATATCGGAATGCATGTTTTAGCAATAAATTGGGAAGGTAAGTGTCTAGAACCGCCAACTTTGGCACATACACTATGTTATGGTGGGCTACAAGTATATTGAGAATCAAATCAAAGTGCAAATATCTAGGCTAAGGGTTCATGAAGTGCATCGAGAAAACAGAGGGTGGGGTACGCACAGCACCTGATGTCAGAGCAAATTCATGTTACAATGAATCGCATTGTGCACAACCCATTATAAAACTTTCAACGATAAATAGGACAATGTTTAACCACACAGGTTTGCAATAACAAGGCGGTGTGTGGGATTATGTTTTCATGTTCATTATCCACCCATGCATCCATCCATACATCTGTTCATCAATGTATGAGTGCATCAGTGCATGCTTATGGTCTGTCCATCCAGTCTTCAATATGTCTTGCCAATGCGTGTACATGCAGATTATTTAGTCTTCTTTATTCTTGCAGTACATTGATGAAGCTTCATGCGTAACCTAGCTATGCGGCTCGGTAGAAGCCACTGAAGCCATTGATGTTTTGGTCGACGCATGCATCTAACGACATATACCTATGGCTTGATAACCATCGGTACACGCATGCAGATATTTAGTTTTCGCTCATTAACTTAAATTCTCATTGAAATATTTTGATAAAATGTTATGGGTATGTTTAGTTATGGGAATGGGAAGAAGCATTTTACTTTGTCTCCAACCATCCATTAACACGCCACCGCCAGTCTGCCCATCCGCACGCATAACCGTGCATCCACCTATCCGTCAGCCCACCCGCCCTTCCAACCGCACTTCCGACCACCCTTCCGACCGCCTAGGCACATGCTCATCTGCCCACCCACCATATGGCCTTCTCACCCAAACAGGCACCAGTTTACCCGCCTGCCCGACCGAACCCCCATGCCCTCCTGCAGAAGAGCGTCTTCCTCTTCTTTATGCAGAGAATGCCAAGGATACCGTGTGAAATGACAATTGATTGAATATATATACCTGTGTCTTCTGCATCAATGACCACAGTGTCGCTGTAGTCAGATGCCATCAAGGTTGTGTAGAACGACAGAATGGTGGTGTCAGCTTCAGACTGATTGAAGCTCACGTTGTGTTAGACATCGCCAGATGATAGAATCATGCACATCTCCTAGACTGAGTAGCTCCTGTTTGATGGACTGAGAGATTTGATAGAGCTGAGCCTTGATCATGGGCTGGGGGTGTTTCTTGTTGCCAGCACTGCAAAGAATGGTCTTAAACTCGCAAGTCGAGGGAAATTGGTCGCCTGAACTTATAAAAAACATTGGGAATATGACCTTTACCCTGGATACCAAACTCACGCTCATCACCTTTCATAGGCTCGGTGTAGTCGTAGGGGTCATTGTCACAGATGATGGTAGCGGCAGCCACATGACCTGCGATGATCATACAGCCGGTTTTGTCAGTGTAGTCACCGCATGTGTAAGGAGATAATCGCCCATCTCCATGTCCCCAATTGTATGAGGTGCAAGCCGCCAGATCATGCCCATGCCAACCAACGCTATGTAGGATTGCACATCAAATGTCTCATGTGTTACCTTCTGGAGAAGTCTTCCTGTAGCTACTGTCAACATTGATCACATAAAGCGCAACTATCGTTTCACAACCACCATTGCCCCAGTTAGCAAAGCTATTTGAGAGGACCTCAAGGTAATGCGAGGGGAAATAGAAAGCAAGGCATTGCAATCTGAGCTGAACCTTACGGATGTCAGTTGTATGGATGACGTCTGCTACGTGTTTAGTGATATACGCAGTTCATCTCTGAATCTGGCCCGTGCAGCTAAGTGGAACGGGCAGAAGAAGAAATCAATGATGCGCCTGCCTCACGATAATGCCAGTCTAAAACAACACCCATGTGTGTCGACTTCTTAGCATACATTCAATGCCACAGTAAGCTGAGAAGGCATCCCTTCCGTATCGGACTTGGCTGGGAACTGGTCAATGGCCGCTGTACATCGCATAACACATAACCTGCCCTTCCCTTTGAACTTCCAGTCCCATCGCCTCCGCAGCTGGCGATAATGCCGATTCAACGCCTAAGTCTGACCCCTCCGGTGTACTAGGCTCTGAGTTGGACGTCTACTGAGAGGAATCTCAATGAATGCAAACTCACCGGAGAGCTGCATCGTCAATGTTAAATGTAGGTATATTTATATTAGTTTGTTTAATTCTCAACAAAGCCACAGTAGCTATGAGTAAACCTCGGTACTTTACTTTTGCTATTGTTTCTGTTCGAATATATATGAGTAGTCTGTTCTCTGCATAGCTGGCACATTGTAATACAGTTTAATCTAGTAAGTGTACACCATACTATCAATACTAAATGTATGCAGTTTGATATGTATTCTTCCTTAATTGTTGATTTCGTTGTCAAGGAGAACTATAATAAAATAAACAGCTTAAGAAATGGATTTCTCGCCTTCAAATTAAGTGGAACAGAAGTCTTATTTAGGTTTCTAGACCCTGAACCTTTTGGAAAATTCATTCACATTACTCAATTTACCCACATTAGAGGCATTATTGCAGGGCATATATTGATGAGTAGATAAGTTACATCTTCATCGCTACGAGTGGCGGCCGTCCTGGATTTCGTTTGTCAAAGAGAACTCTAATCACAGGAATAACTTCGGAAATTGATTTCTTACCCTCAGATTAGTCGAAAATTTAACTATTCAGAGGTTGGTCACGGACATGACGCTACTATAGCTGAGGTCAATAGAAATATGTCACAACTGACCTCTGGAAATTCAATAGCTACACGCTGAGGACATGAACGTTTCAAATGTACCAGTGAAGAAATGTTTAACCTTATACAGAGGCAGGTGATGCTGGATCTGATAATATTAACACAGAGCGGAAATTATATAATTATAACGTCTCTTCAAGGACCACTTTATGGGGACAATATTAGTCACAATATACAGTCTCTGACAAGAGGTGGTCAACTATATGAAGTTTCCTTTGAAGCCAAAACATAGGCTTGCGTAATAGATGGGTTGAAGCTATCACTGTCTTAACAAACGCCACGTTAGTGGCCAAAAAGGCACGTAGTTGTTCAAGCGGGTTTGAGTTTTTTGATTTCTAAGATTGTGTATTATACGCTACACTGCATCACTGCATTCATTTACTTGATGCGTTGGTCGTATATAACAATATGAATAGAGAAAGGTAGTCAGTCCATCTGTTGATCCATCCAACTACTGGACTGAATAGTCATCTGTCGCTCTATCCATCTATCCCTCTGATTGGGACACAAACGATTTCTCCCCGTTTAACTATTAGCAAGTTTGCATAAGATACAAAGACCATTACTAGTGCCCTGTAATGTTACTCTAGTTCTCCTGACGCCAGAACCTTGCAACATATGTTATCATATCAAAGCGCTCTAAAGATTTACTGACCAACCGTCATCCCTGCTCCCATCAGTGTGCGTGATGGGACAACAGTGTAACAGTCAATGATGAAATGTAGTTCGTGTACCTTTCAGTCTTATGCCTACAAATCTGCTCTCAGAAATCGATTCTAGTAGCTAGTCCTTTCAAAATCACAGGCAATGACTACAGTTGATACATTGCATTACAAAACATAATCAATTGGGTATTCTAACGACAATCTACCTTAAGATTGCTAATGTGCAAAGCAGTATCAATAATCAAGTAAAAGAATTTCAAAACTCAATGCTCGGATATTTTGATGTTTGCAATACCAATACAATGAATAGATGAAAGATGTTTAAGTGTAAAACAATTTGTTCTCGCGAAAGACAAGACCGGAGATGAAGCTGACACGCACGACGCGTTTGTATGCTAACACATCACTTCTAGCCGTCATCTGGTGAGATTTAGAACCATTTTACTTTTATAGAAAAACAAACTGGGCAGAACTTACTATCACCCAATTAGCAACTAAGCTCCGCCCACATTTTGCGCGTTTGGCGATCTGTTTATATACTTTGAACGCTGAATTCTTAGACTCCTATTTTGAAGCTAATTATAAGGTAAACTGTGGCATATTTTGAAACTAATTTGACTGGGTGCTGTTATTGCCTATATTGCCCAGTTAAATAATTAGTTTCAAAGTATTCAACAGAATGTTTACAAAATTGTAGTTCCTTCATAGATACAATTCGTAAACTTGACGGACTTTTCGAGCTTCACGACGGAACGAGATACAGCATTGATTATGCACTGTGATTGTGACGTCAGCGTACACGTGAAGCGTTGTTTATGACGTCATATACTTAAGTGACAGATCGGATTAATCCATTGCAGCAGACATCGCACAACTAGTTGGCATTATGTGTCTGCTGTCCATATTACCTTTATTCCAAATGACAGCATCGTATTAGAGATATCATTCAGAAATTATATCATATCTTGTGGGATTTTTTATTGTGACGTCGGCTAACACGCGACGTATCCGATTATGGCGTAAATCTTTACTTGAGTGACAAATCGGATCCGTCAATTTGGTGATGAATGAAGCTCTCATTTTGACTAGCGCTGTTAGTACTAGCTCTTAACTTGATCTTGTCCCTGTACAAACTAGAGGTCCACACGCGGTTCTTTGTATGTAATCACTTTACTAGTGGAACATTCAATGAGACACACACGGGATTGACAACTTGGTTGAAACGTGCATGGATGTAATGTCTGAAATATCCATTTAGGAAGAGATTATTTTTAAATGAATTACTTCATTCCCAATTTGCACAACAGAGGCACTTAATCAGATAGATAATGGACGAATCTAATCTCTCACTCAAGTGCATAATGCATTACGTCACACCCAATATGCGTAATGAATGACTGAGCTATGCCCGTCATTAACATTTAAAAGTCTGTCAGTTGTACGAATTGTATGTCTTTACTATTTAATAAGCATTTTGTTGTATATTTTGAAACTAATTTGACTGGGCGCTGTTGAAATAAATTGTATTTGTTCTTTTATTTCATTCACAATGATCGGGATCGCTGAAACAGCACCCAATCAAATTAGTTTCAAAATATTCAACAACATACCCGTATAGTTTTCTGGAAATTGCGATTCAGGGCAAAGCGTGGGCGGAGCCCAGCTCGAGATGGGCGGTGCATAGATAAAATTGAAGCCACCCATTGTTGATTTATGTTCCATTACTAATTCAGAATTTCCCCAATGGCACATGACACAAATCATAATTCAAAGGAATTAAATGTTTCAGCGATCCTGATCATTGTGAATGAAATAAAAGAACAAATAAAACTTAGTGGAATGAATTATAAGTTATTTATTGCAAGCAACATTTAACGTGACGTGCCAATGCTGATTTGTGCACGAATTTCAACATAACTTTGACCATTGGCCATTAGCACAAACAGAGAAGATCACTTATCATCAAACGACGATCAAAAGTTTAGTACCTGATTGACCAGTTCTGAATTTGATGCAAAAGGTTAGCTGTGAAAACTATTGGTTCTGTGAACTTAACCTATCAACATATTGACCTCACTATCACTGCACTTGTTTCTGCTGCTTATATGTATCCAAATTTTCGATGGAGATGAACCAATCATAAAATAGAAGCAAATGAACTCTAATCTAAATGTATGAAATACTTAGCTCTGTACCACGGTTGGCCTTGACATTTGATCTCATCACCCCCAATGCCACTGTGGTGCTTCCACCCGGTCCCAATAGTATTGGATAGAGGGATCGATGTCTAACTATGGCCGCTCATTACTAGCTAAGGTGCCGAATTTTACGCGTGATGGAATCTATTTGGAACTTTGAAACTTCGCGGCATAGAATCTAAATTTTAAGATATGCCTAGCTATACAGGTAAACTGTTAAACATTAAGAAACTAATTTTGTTGGGAGCAGTTGATGCCCTTGCTTGTGACTTTGGGTAACATGTGAGACGTGTGATCTCGTCATGCGTGTGTGCGAAATATGACACTCACACATGCCTAGGCAAATGTGACACTCGTGGAGATTGTTCTAATAACCAGATTTTGGCCCTAGTCAGGCTGATCAACAAGTTGAATCATTAGCCTTTTCTTCAAACAACATGACCTAAGCGATCGAAATAATGACAATATTTTCGCAGAAGAAATGAATCTTTGAATAATTTTTCTACAATAACTGTTACATTTTTTAACATTATATAATGGTGTATTATCCATGAGTGCATTTATTCAAAGAATTAATGAGGAACAAATAGCGCAATGCGATTCTTTGAAACAAGAATTCGCTCTGACAACACTTCCTGTATGTTGAGATCATTGTCTAGATATCATACACAAACTTGTAGCCTTCAAGGGATAGATACGATCTGTCACTCAAGTATATGACGTCATAAACAGAATGCATAATGAATGATATATCTAGGTCCGTCATGAACAGTGAATAGTCCGTGAAGTGTAAGAATTGTATGTCGTTAATATTTAATAGATATTCTATTGAATAGTTTGAAACTAATTTCAAAATTGTTTCAAAATAGTCAACATGTTACCTGGATAGTTACCTTGAAATTAGAATTCTAGGAATGCAGCATTCAATGTATATAAATCAATCGCGACACACACAAAGCATGGACGGTGCTTAGCTAGAAATGGGCGTGGCATAGATAGAACTTGATCCTTCTATTTAGACACTTTAGATACTCGGAGCCAGCAAATACAAAGCCAGGAGAGGACGTCATTGCATAAATCTGCTAAGTGTGCTATGATGTGACCTCAAGAAAGCAGGACTCGGTACACTCAAATCAAGAATGGAACTGAGGAAGCTAAGGATTTCGGCTGAGGACAAGACACATTGGGCAAAAGTGAAGAAGGACTGATTGTAGCTGTATGGTACTTCTACTACTACAGCGGCAGAATACAGTAATCATATATTGTATAGGGAACCAAGCACGGAACTAAACTTGCATCAGCTATGGACCTTTCCATTTTTAGCCATGCCCCGCCCATCACTAGCTAAGCTCCACCCACACCTCGCCGTGATTGGATTGATCGATCCCCAAATGCCCTAGCTATCAATTTCCAGAAAACTATATAGAGAAGCTGTTGAATATTTTGTAACTAATTTGACTGGGTGCTGTTGCTGCCTATTAAATAGTAAAGGCAAACAATTTGTACAACGACGCATAGACCGTTTTCAAATATGCGTTCGTGACGTACTTATCGACGTCATTCATGACGTCATTCATTATGATGTCATTGTACACATCACACAGCTCATTATGACGTTATATGATGTGTGGGTACTATTAGATAGAAACCTGCACAGATGCACTTTATGGGATGCTTATTTATGGAGAGATGAGCTTAGAATGCATTACATATTTCCTAGTTTGTGCTATAGATGCACTTCATCAATCGGAAATCGTGGATTTATGTTTCTATTAAATCACGATTCAATCGAACATGGCATAGCCGATGGGGCCAAGAACTCGCTGCTCCATCAGGACGTTAATAGACCAAGAAATACTAACCATCCAAATTGCTACTGTAACAGAATGAGAGCCATAGAGACTTATAATTGTGCAGCCATTTCACATATTCACGAAACACATTAATCAGTCCATTCAGATGAAGACAGTATTCGGATGACCATTCTTGACAGCATTCTGCTTGACAATCGATATGACTGACTGAGGTAACATCAACGTTCAGCCGAATCTGTAGCTGTGACTTGCAACTAATATAAGTCTGTCTGTCTCTTCTGGCAAACCTGCAACTATGGCGTGTCACGCGTGCTAATGGATAGCTTAACCCAGGAATTGATAGGTTTCGGTCTTCCTGACTATACCATCTTTACAAACGGCGGCTATACTTTGCAACGTAGTATAAGAATCAAAATCCAAAGACGTCTCCGTACAAATGGACCTTTCCAATTTATCCATCCATCATATGACGTCATAATCAAGTACGTGGCGTGTAGGATGACATCATAATCAATGACGTCATGAATGATATAGATAAGTACGTCACGAACGCATTATTGAAGAGAGACTTTGTGTTGTTTTACGAACTGTTTAGTAAACATTATGTTGAATATTTTGAAACTAAGCTGACTGTGCGCTGTTCCGGCCATAGGCAGCATCAGCAACCAGTCAAATTACTTTCAAAATATTAAACAGCTTACCTGTGTAGTTTTCTGGAAATTGATAGTCAAGGTGCAGGCAGGTGGAGCTTAACTAGGGATGGGCGGGACGTAGCTAAGACTTGAAAGCCCCATTATTTAACACCTGGCAACATTCTATCCATATATCGTATATATATGAACAACACCGTAGAGAAATATAATATCTTAGTGGACATATTTTGCTCAAAATTCTCCATGTACAATGGCATAGGCCCGTATATATACATATTCGTAAATAACTCACGGTATGACAGAATTTATGTCAGACGCCGGAGTTTTGCTAGAAATTGGCGGGACATTGGTCATTACAGACATAGATTAAAAGGAATATATACTGAAAGTATGTAGTAGTCGGTTGCGTAATAGCTGCTTCAATAACTTACTGACGTGTCGTTGCTCTTGTGTGAGTGTTATAAACCAACCGACAAATATGGTCAGGTTGCCTTTCTATCAAAGTAAAATTGCATTCAAATGTCCCAGACGGTTCTTTGAAGTGATTTGTTGACATACGAAAAATCAGAATGTGTCAGTTTCTTATCCATGCCTTTCTTTCGTGAGAACAGATTTTACAAAATCTTTCCTCAGTTGCTGAATCTAATCTGTCACTCAAGTACATGACGTCATAATGATTTACTTCATATGCAGGCTGACGTCACAATCAAAATGCATATAATGAATGACGTAGCTCGTCCGTCATGAACCGTTAAATGTTCATCAATTGTACGAATTCTACGTCTTTACCAATTAATACACATTCAACTAAAGATTTTGAAACTAATTTGAATGGGCACTGTTGCTGCCATAGGCAGCAACGGCACCCACTCAAATTAGTTTCAAAATGTCCAACAGCTTACAAGTATAGTTACCTTGAAATTGGGATTCTGGTAATTATAAATCGATCACAGCGCGCGCAATGTGTAGGCGAAGATTAACTTGAAATGGGCGGGTCATAGCTAAAAGCGGATTCATCACTCTTTCCTTAGTGTCCATACATATTTGCCGTTAATTGTTTTAAAATTCATTTAACCGATTACAGCTGTATTGCTTTGCACAACACTAACTTTCATTCAAATTGTCCTCAGGACATTCAATTAATTCTCTGTTGGGCAACACTCGGTTTGGCAACTGCAATTTGTGCCCGCGATTTAGAAAGCGTTAGCTACTCGGTGTCGTTTCAGTTAGGAATAGAGCTTCAGGCAAACGGCGGTATTAAATGCTTCTTGGAATCGATTCCTGAGAGATAATCTGTAGGCATAAGACGGTAAAAAAACCGGCCTACATTTCATCATTGACATTCGCACGGTCATTCCCATCGATGACAGCTATTAGAGCAGACATAATTGTTAGACAGTAAATATTTATAGCTCGGGAATGCGAGATACTATATTACAATCTGTTGCTTTCAGGGCGTGTGTGCGTGCGTGCGTGCGTGCGTGCGTGCGTGCGTGCGTGCGTGCGTGCGTGCGTGCGTGCGTGCGTGCGTGCGTGCGTGCGTGCGTGCGTGCGTGCGTACGTACGTACGTACGTACGTACGTACGTACGTACGTACGTACGTACGTACGTACGTACGTGCGTGCGTGCGTGCGTGCGTGCGTGCGTGCGTGAGTGAGTGCGTGCGCGTGCGCGTGCGCGTGCGTGGATAGCATGCCCGAGGGCAAAAGGTATATGTCTATGTGACGCCTTATGTAACCTAGATAATGGTCTCAGGTTGGGAGCCCACCCAAATTTTAAGCTTTAAATCGCGTATTTATGCATAAAATATTTCAAAACCTACCTTTTAATTACTCTTTAATCCGATCGGTCATGAAAATTTACATTTTACTTAGTGAATGTATGTCAATCTGCGGGCCAAGAGAAGACTATTTTTGAAAATGTGTCACTGGAATGACTGGCTTGAAATTCGAAAAGTGATGCGTTTTCAAAAACAGTTTTCTCTTAGCCGGCAAATGAACCTTTCTGATATTCTTTTGTTGCTATGTCTTGGTAATTTTACCCAAGATGATTAATCGAATAATCACGATTATTTTTAATTAATCTATCGTGATCACTCAAAGCAATACTCGTCTATAGAATCTATGTATGAACTCCAGAGATACATGTATGCCATTCACAGCTACTCTTCCTAATGAAACACGGATGCTATGCGTGTCACTCACAATCACCCCTTCACATGAGACATAGATTTTACGTAGGCTATGTCGCAATCAGTTACGCTTCCCATTTAGACAATGGATAGAGAAATAATTAAATTATGAAATTCTGAATTCTAAATGTACGCGCAACAATATTACGGCACTTTAAAAGGATGCTTTAGATAAACCGGGCTTTATTGATTTAATTAGACCTTCCCACTTTATCAACCCATCCTATGACGTCATAATCGAATACGCGACGTGTAGAATGACATCATCATGAATGACGTCATGAATGGCGTAGATAAGTACGTCGCGAACGCAGATTTGAAGACGGACTATGTGTTGTTGTACGAATTGTATGTCTTTACTATTTAACTATAGGCAGCATCAGCGCCAAATCAAATTAGTTACAAAATATTCAACAGCTTACCTGTATAGTTTTCAGGAAATTGATAGTTAGGGCATACGGGAATCGATTAATCCCAACACGGAGACATACGGGTGGAGCTTAGATAGAGATGGACGGGACATAACTAAAATGTAAAGGTCCATTGTGACATGACATAGACATCGATATAATCCATAATTTTATACAATTTCGCGAACCATGTCTCATTGTGAAGAGTGATGACGCATACATATATCACATCATAGACAAACTTGAGCTAGCTACTGATATATGGAACTCTATCCCAGTCATTGGATTGCGATTACGCTCGAAGTCAGGATGGAATCACGTGTCTTAACGTCTTTTGTGTCACCGTAACCTTTTAATTGTTATGACAGCCAACGTCATGCTGCGCAAGAGCCATTTGCGGGCTAAGAGAAGACTATATTTAAAAAAATATTACCACTTGAATGACTAGCTCGATAATCGATAATGCACACTGGCTAGGCACCCTCTCCTCTCTCCACCTCTAGCTAAACATTTTTGTGCGTGTTGAGATCAATCTATATATTTTGAATCCTGAATTTCCAGAATACTAAATTTCATGTTAATCATATAGCTAACCTGTTCGATATTTTGAAACTAATTTCGCGTGGAGCTGTTGCTATTGTATACCATTCGTACAAATGACGGACTATTCTAGGCTTCTCATGTTCAATCCTGCAAACATAATTTGTTACCGTTATGTATGATTACTGTATTCTGCAGCTGTAGTAGTAGGAACATCCTACAGCTGCAATCAGTCATTCTTAGCTTTTAGCCACTGTGTCTTGTCCTCAGCCAAAATCCTTAGCTTAAGTGTACCAAGTCCTGCTTTCTTGAGGTCACCTCATAGCATGCTTAGCAGATTTTCGCAATGACGTCCTCTCCCGGCTTTGTATTTGCTGACTCCGAGTACGGTACGGACAATTCCAAGGTTCTCTGCGCGGGTGTCTCTTCTGGCATCCTTAGCACGTGGCCAAACACGGACCATCAATGTTGGTCGACTTTTACAGCCAGTGGCGACGTATTACACATCTTGTGTAGCGCATCATTGGAAATTACGCTGTCTGGCCATCGGTGTCCAATGATGGTGCGTAGGTGTTTGCGGTGGCATGCATCGAGTTTGTCTAGAGCTGCCTTTAAAGCCGCCCAACTGTTACAGTTATACAGCATCAAGGATACGCAGGTTGCATTGTATAAACGTAGCATCTATATCAAGGGCATCTTTGATCTACGAATCCATAGCTTCCAGAAGGACTGGCAAGCTATGTTCCTCATAACGCAGCTTGCAGCAATGCCAGCAGTACTGTAAAGCAGTGAGCCCAGGATTGTACTTTTCCACCATGGTTCGCCGCCACGAAGCGAATCGACATTTTCATGCTTTGTAGATAGGTATATGTTGGTGAACTCTGTTTTGGATCCATTCATAAAGATACTCTCAATTTTTATTTTAGTTTGCTTGCAACTATTGGGAGAAGTTCGTCAAGGGGTTTCTTTTCCTCGTTTTGCTACCATTACGCTACCATGAACGGTATTTACATTACAGCTCAGAAATAACTGAATAAACAAAATGAAACGTACTGTTGAATATTTTGGAATGTATTTGCTTGTGAGACCGTGTTTCCCCCAAGTGCTTTTTCCTGCGTAGTTGCCTTGAAAAGTACACACTTATTCGTTTTGCTTACATAATTCGCACACGTCTCTCTTCCAACAGACACGACTGACCTATGCAATTTGCATGTAGTAATAAACGGACTAAAGAGTCGTTGAACCACGAGTTTTGAGTAAAATACAGGGTTTTATTTGTATAAAAAATTTTGTATCAGGCTAACGTGGAAAATGCGCACCATGGGCGTCTGTACATTATATTGCACAAGCACGCGCAGTCGCCGACGTGCGCGTGCATGCGCTTACGCTAGCTCGTCCGCCCGCTCGCCGACCAGTCCGCCCGCCCACCCGCGCAACCGATCATCCACTCATCCGCCCACCCAAACATCCTCATAAACACCCACGCACTCACCGACCCACACACATACACACACCACTGATCCACCAACCAATCCACCTACCCACCCACCCACCCACCCACACACTCACTCACTCGCTCGCGCGATCGCTCACCCGCCCGCCTACCCACCCACCCGCCCACCCACCCACCCACCACGCACGCACGCACGCACGCACGCACGCACGCACGCACATCGTATCCACCTAGTACTGACGCACTCACCCAGCCCAATCAACGATGCATGTATATATTTGACCTTGTCATGAAGTGAACGGGAAATAGATGTGGCGGGGTGCTTTCAGAGCACGGTTACTCGCTTGTCAATGTGATTACTGTATGGATTATCACGGACATTTGTCAATCGGTACGCTAACTGATGTCAAGTCATCCTACGCGTCGTTGAGCAGATTTGTTAATATCCTTATTGTTAATTTTCTTTACTTTGACTAAAAGTCACAGCAGAGAGCACCTATTTTTGGAGCAAATAGTCGCTTGACTTAATTATCTTTACCTTGAAACAACTAGAGACCAGAGTTAACTGGATTCCCAGTAATCAGGTACGGAGTCATTGTCCCTGTACAAACAGCGTCGCCATACAGTATATTGAATCTTTCCAGTTTATCCATCCATCACATGCCGTCGTAATCAAGTACGAGAGGTGTAGGATGACGTCATATTACTATTTAATAAGCATGCTGCTAATTTAACTGGGCGCGGTTGCTACCTATTTGCTGCCATAGGCAGCAACAGCACCCAGTCAGATTAGTTTCAAAATATTCAACAGCTTACCCGTATAGTTTTCTGGAAATTGATAGCTATGGAGTTCAGGGATCCATCGATGCCAACACAAGCGATATGTGGGTGGAGCTTAACTAGAGATGGGCGGGGCATAGCTAAAACTGAAAAGGTCGATTCTGACCCTCCGGAAATGAAAAAATGCTGTATAACATGTAAGTAATTTAACCTAAACTTACATAATTATTATTACATATCGAAAGATAAAACATCGACACACAGAACGATCATCCCTGCTTCCGTCTGTATGCGTACAGAGATTTGAGCCATTCTATTCCTTATAATCCGTCTTTTTTATAGATGCGACGGCTATTGTCCCACGCGGAAATACAGCAGACGCCATTGAGCGAGATTTCAATTAGGAGTTCCTGTCTTGAGTTGTGGATATGTCTATCTACGAATCAGAATGAAAGAGGATGCTTTGGAGGGACGATGGTAACTAAATTAAGTTTTATCTCTCGAGATTCTGGTTCAATGCATCAATGTATTTGTCGTGAATTTACCACCAGAGGAAGGGTCATCAATGCAGCTTAATTTTCAAAACCATGAATTTTCCCTTACAAGGATGTTCTTTTCATAATTTAAATTCTATTTGGAACTGGCTACTGATAGCAAGATGATTTCCACATGTCCGGCAAGATGCGTAGATAGCCGTACAGCAGAACCAACGGGTGAGATAAGCTTTGTTCACACATGGACCTTTCCATTTTTAGATAAGCCCCGTCCATCTCTAGTTAAGCTCCACCCACACCTCCCTCGCGTTGGGATCGATCGATCTCTGAACTCCCTGACTATTAATTTCCAGAAAACTATACAGATAAGCTGTTGAATATTTTGAAACAAATTTGATTGGTTGCTGTTGCACCAGGCACCAGGCCAAAGGCAGCAACAGCACCCAGTCAAATTAGTTTCAAAATATTCAGCAGCATGTTTATTAAATAGTAGAGACATACAATTCGTGCAACGTGTAGGACTACTAAGAAGTCGGCCTAATAGAATCATTTATGACGTAACGATTATCACGTTATCTATCCTCCACGCCACTTAGCTGACTATGACGTCATATGACGTCAGATCATCGATGGATACCCTGGAAAGGTGAATTAGCATACACATACACCTGAGGAATTTCATTGACATTCTCAACGAGGAAGATAAGTTAATGAATGAAAATCAAAATGTACACTTATCTGGCAAATTGGGAGATGAACGGATGGATGGACTCACCTTAACACAATAGGCAGCTTCCACGTCAGATAAACAACATATGTGTGAAGTTCAATAGCATAGGCTACTTAAAGTAGAGTACGTTGTTGAAAGCAAACCAACATTTGCAAGGACGTGCGTATATCTGGAACGTTACGCTGACGTACGGTCCAACGGATGGAAAGACTGACGACAAAACTAAATCAAACAAATCCCATACTCATGCGAAGTTTCATTTAGATGCTTCTAGCAAAAAGAGAATTTATCAAAGAAAATACTAGACACTTGCGCCTATAAGGATTTAAAAAAATATCCGTCCGGGGTTGGGATCGAAGAGTGGATCGACAGACTGGCACAAAATAATGAACTTCTTCCAAGCCTTTTAGGCAATACACATGTGAAATTGCGCAGTAAGCATACGTATCGTAGTTAAGTTAACATGTTTGCAAAACAAGAAAGGAAAGGTGTTAATTAGTATAATTTGAACACTATGTAAGAAATGCCGTAGGCAACAATGTTTTGAAATCCAGTTATGTTCGAAATATTCAACAGCACGTATTATATTATTTTTTCGCAAGCATGTTAAGTTTCTTATAAACTGTACAGTATGATTTTCTAAATAGAAGGTAGGTTATCGCAGATTTATCCAAATCAGTAAGCATTTGTAAACATGTGTCCGGTATAATTCATGGACCAACACACACACACACGGATGGGCACATTGAGGCTAACCTAAGAGGCTTTCACAGGGCCCCAGAATAGAAGGTTCCAGTTCTAACTATGCCCCGCCCATTTTTGGCTAATCTCCGATAATTTTGCTCGCGCATTTGAATCGTTTTCAAAACTTTATTATCATAATCCAAATTTCAATGTACAGGTAAGCTGTTGAATATTTTGGAACTATTTTAACTGCATGCTGATGCAGGTGATGCTGATATGTGTTTGAAAATATTCAAAGGAATGTTTATTAAATTGGAAATTTATCAAAAACATAGAGTTTAGTCTGTGACTGTATGTAAATAAATTAGGGTTTATATGCATTTTCGGGTACAATATTTGTAAATTTCAGGGTATATTAAGATTTCACCCAAAAGCACAAAAAAACCTTTTGCCAACTTTATCTCTTACCCTAACGGCCGTCATCTTGGATGTCAAAATGTCCACCATTAACACTTTAATGGGTTCTAAGATACACAGTAACTTGATTTTAAAGTCTATAACAATTTTTAAATGTCAATTATTGTTACTCTCATTATTCTAAATTTCTGCAATACCATTAACCTAACGATTACATAGCACAGCTATCATAGATAAAATTCCCGCCACCAAAGGCTATGGTATTATTTATCTTTGTATCTAAACAATATAAAATCCTGATTCCAAAGACAATAACTTACAATAGTTGCTTTTCTGAAATTCAACTTGATGTGTACAATTCAAAATGGCTGCCATCTAAGGCTCTGAAACGCAATGTGTGGCTATCGATATTGACGTGTGTGTCCCACGAGACTCTTTGATCTTTAAATAGAGACATTCATTTCAGAACAATGTACAGCGCATGTAGCCTTAGAAGGCCGTGTTCCACCATGTAAACGCACTGTTCATGAAGCGAATATTATATTACTAGTCACAGTTGAGTCTCAACATCAACAAGTAGTTAGCTGACTTTGATGCTAGACACTCTGTAAACCCAGTGGGTGTACATGTACATGCGACAAGTGATGTCTCCATTAAAATTTCAAAGAACCATCCACTAGTGTGACTGATACCTGTACCTGCTATCCCCTGATAATCTGTGCTTGTACTACATTGCTTTGATATGATTGATTATGCACCGAATATCCAACAAATACATCGAACCAAATTGCATTTATCCAGTTTTGTATAGATCTAGCCCAGGAGCAGGGCAACAAACCCCTAAAAGGCTATGGTGCCATTAATGGCATCACATAATCTCACATCACTCATTCAAATTGTGTTTCTGCAGTCCAAAGCTTGCAACAGTCGGAAAGCATGAGCGTGGTACTGCAAACATACATCGTATGTTGGCACTATGCAATATAGTCACGTCAGATGCCCACAACATGATCAAGCTGGGTTAGCTTCCGGTCTCGGGGTGACGGATCCTTATGATACTACCCTACGGGTAACAAAGACTGGCTCCTAAGGCCGGTGGAACTCAATCGTTCCGGTGGGGCCGTGCGACCATTGTCGCGAACATTAAACACAATGATCTCATCCCAAGAGTTTGTGTCACCAGTATGCCTGTCCATAGCAATTTCGTGATCCATTGACTTACAAGATTTGATTTTGGTGACCTAATTAAACTAAGTCTATACAATAATTTTACCTAAACAGACTGTCAAGTATGCTAGATAAAAATGATGAGCATACGAAAATACAAGACATAGAGACAGCCGGATGAACTTTTAAATGTGGGGCTCCCAGAGATACCACACAGACTCGTAGGTCCGCAGAGGAATCCCCGCAAGGGAGGCTCCCGTACATGAGACTTAACTAATTAACTTAATATAAGCTATTATACCTCTGAGCTGAAAGGAAAGAAAATTATCTCTGTAGTGACGAGAAATCGTGTGCCTCTCGCGGGCACTACTCCTAGTGCTAGTTTGGTTGAGGAGTGTTATCCTCGCGTGGGCCGTCCTTGCTGAATCCTTGCGAGAGGCAAGTGCCTCGTGCGTGCCTCCGTCATAGGAAAATGTTGCCACTGCTTAAAGCGGGAGAAGAATAGTAGGCAAAAATGGGCCCACTCTAATATTTAACCAAAATGCTGAAAAGAAAAGACCATACCTAGTGAGATTATGACTATGAAGTTGCGTGCTGTTTTACGTAAAGACGGGATGAATGATTCCCGAAGGATTCCCACGTCACCATCTTATGTAATTCTTAGTATGCTGAATTAGTAGTTGCCGCTTTATTTATGTGGGCCTTCTTCTATGCTTAGCTATCTTTTAGTTTTTAGAGACAAGAACTATTTTAGGCCGCAAATGGCGGGTGTCTACCTAGCTGTCACTGAGAACGGATGCGCTAAGACATCAATACTGAAGACTTAGTAAGATTTCCGAACTGGATAAGAATCCGGACATCTCGCTCCATACCACATAAAACGTTACAAGACACTGGTTACTTTTCACAAAAGTATTTTTAGGCAACTGATCTATCGTTATGGTGGGGGTAAGATAGATGAATACCCACCGTAATTGTCCTTCCCGTGAGGGCGTGGTAGATCTGAATATCATGCCCAGACCTTCTTATGGAATTCGGTAGCTGATGCGCATCTCGCCCGTCACCTGGTCCTATGGAACTAACCGTTAGGTTTAAATACAAGTTTCCCAGCTTTGCACTGCGGTGCGGGAGGATTGTTCAGCAGACAATAGAAAATAATAATTAAGATATGTTTGCGCAGTGTTTTCCTACATTGGCAGAAGTGCTAACTACCAAGTATCGGAGGATACAGAGGGAATGTATGTGATAGCACACCTTGGCCATCACTGCTCGGAAACCCCAACAGTTTCCCAGGGTCGGATCAGCCAATGGTACGGATAGGGACATCCAGACAATTAAGAAGTAACAAGACTTAGTGGAACATGAAGAGAGACAATATCTTAGAGATATGAGGGCCTTTGGGTATTTTGGCCACTCGTACACAATCTTGCCGGAGTGCGGGGCTAAATTATCGCAACTACCGGGAGAGAGGCATACACTACAGATTTCCTAACGAAGAAATTGTCTCTAATTATATAAACCTATCCTATCGAGCTGAATAGAAAAGATTTTAGTCGGTAGCATACCAGGCTAAACAGAGTTATAGCACGGACAGCGACTTCCGTGAAAAACTGTTGGCGGCGAGAGAAAGTGCTGCATATATAAGTGTCGCTGTGTAGTGTTTCCTACGTGTACTGCAGACCTATATTTTCTACAATTAAACAAACCATATGAACTGATGGCCACTGGCCATATATACACTAACCAGAACAATTAATACAGTGTGAAATGACCAAAATTATATATCTTTAGTAAAGGTTAAGGAACATATTACGGTGCGGTTAGTAAACACACCTTACAGAAAATGAGAATAACTATAAACATATACAGAAATTATAACTAGCGGTCCTAAGACCGTCATGGTACCTTTTAGTCATCGGGACCGTCTATACGGGTACGATGTAATTAGAAAAGATACATTTAACGGAATAATTAAAATGTTAAGTATAGTTACTTAGTTAGCCATTCTTAATTCTGAGCTATCGTGTTACTGAAATTGATACGTCACTCTTCGGTTGACGTGAGTTGATGCATTCTCAGGAAGCTGGAAAGTTCCCGCAGACTGGCTCCCGCAAACAGGATTCCCGCAAGCAGCTCATGACGGGAGCGGATCGAACTCAGGACTGTCATCACAATATAGAATGTCTAACGAGTAGTCAGCAAGAGATACAATAACATTGCTGCTGTGAAGAAAGTTCCCGTACACCGATGGTACGGATGGAAGTTGACAACCACCTGTTCATAAACGGGCGCTGTTAGATGCAGATGAAGATACAAAACTAAGCTTAATGGTGCGGGGCACGTCAGCCAGCTCTGAAGATGTACCGGGCAAAGGTTACTTGCTGCGGTCGAAAGGTTTAGATGAACCTGCACAACATCAGTGCGGGGATGGTTAAATAACCACTTTTTGGCGTGGCCGGCAGATCCGGTGAGTCATCCACCAAAGAACCTCGCTGCCTCTACATCTGTAGAATCACATTTTCAGGCCGGAAGGGCCTCACTGCAAGTTCGTGTTCTGAAGTAGCTCTTGATATATTCGTGAACAATAACTAAAAAGTTCCAATATGCTCCCGCAAGTAACAGGAGTTACAAAATCGCTTTAGTGCGGTGGGTTGGATAACATCTAGCTATGGGAGAAAAACTGACAGAAAGCGAAGTGATCTGCGTATTGCCTGTCAAGACGATAGTAGCTGGTGCAGGTCCAACCTATTCGGCCCCTGGCCAACGATGCTCTCGAACTCTGGATTTCGTCTCCTTTTATACTACTCGTGATGTCACAGGCGCAGGCTCCAACCAATCATCGGTCGAGCAACAGCCAATCAACGCGTAGCTAATAATAACGCAGCCGAATGTTCTAGAACATTCTAGAAGTTGTGCGTCCACGTGGTTATGACGTCACGGCAATATTTTTAAGATAATCAAAAGGGTTTTTCCGTGGATAACCCTTAACCGATTTTGAAATGGTTTACAGATTTGGAAAGCCCGTCGAATTCTGATCTTGATTAATGCCAGATCCGGCGGGAACAGGTAATTAAAAAGGAGTACATGGTACCATCTCGGTACACTAAAAGCGTCATCCCATCATGGTCGTAAACTACATGCTCTGTCAAAAATAGCATCTAAGCGTGTGCATGCGCACTATGCGTTTAAACAAACTTAGTCATTTTTACAACGCGATCTCTCTCATGGGCCTATATACGCTTCTGGCTCTACCCAGGGGGGGGGCGTGTTCAGGGAACGAATCCAGGATGGGTGGCGCGTACCCAGCTTGGCTGGCACGGCCGGTACCCGCCCTGTCGATCCAAACTACCCCCCCCCCCCATCCTAGTTTGACATCCATGGCAAGCGACCGCACATTGCGGATCGACGCACGGACGTACGCTGGGTGGGAATGATAGACTTCCCAGGTAGGCACATGGCCGGAGAGGAATAGTGACGCATAGATGTGTATTCAAGAGACAGTGCACATAGAGGTGCCAAAGAGGAGAGGGGAGGCATACTTTTAGTTTTCAATTTAATTTTTATTTTTATTTTTTGACCTGGAATTATTTTTACAGGCCTTTAATTTTTTTTCTTTTTTTTAAATATTTTGGTGCGTGCTGCAACTTTATTTAGTCAATGATCCTAAACAATAGCTCGCATGGGTGTTCTCTTTGGGTGCGGATAATTATTATCTCCGCATTGAACACCCAAGCTCCAACGTAACACAATTTAAGTTTAAATACATAATAATATAAAATATATATGTATATATAAAATATATGATTTCCACGTAACACAACCTTACGGGGTATCTAGTATATTACCTCCGAATTACTTGCGCACCATGGGTAAATAAGGGGGTACGCGACACGTATCTTTGATTAAAATTATATTTGTGGCCCGTTATAGCGGGTACACAACGGACAGCTCTCGTCGAGCCCATAGCCATCCTGACATCTAAGACAGGAAGAAAAATAATAAGAAAAATAGAACATAATAATAATAACTCAAATGTTAGTTTATCAGGCAGCACCAGCATATCTGAGACCGCATGACGGGATTATGACATTAATGCACTGCAGGATGTTGTATTCTTTACGTCACACACGACGCTCTTACAACACCGGAGTCCGCAGTGCTCATTTTGTGTGGGACACAACTGGGCACTGAAGTCGGTGGCTGAGTCAGATAACCGTAGTCATCCTAGGGACGGGATTCAATTGATCTAACATATATAATAAAACGAAAAGTATTTCAAAAATAAATTAATAATTAATACGCTTCCATGAATCGCACCGCTGATGTTCTGCTGTATCACAAATGATCACATCTCTGCTGCGAAATTTCCCCACTGAGTCTGGGTCCGCGACTGATGGTGGTTGGTCATGGTGGATGCACTATTAATGCTGAGATGCGTTCATTATCACTGGCACTGTCGGAAATGTCTGAAGTGATGGTGGCGGAAATATGAGCATCTATAATGTCTCTCACAGTCACTGCGGGTGCTAAAATATTTGCCCGTAAGGCAGCAGTGGTGCTAGTGGTTGTCAAGGCGGTCGTGGTGGCTGCAGTGGCTGTCATGGTGATGGCGGTGAGCTGAATCGTGGACTGAGGCAATGATGTGGGAGCGGATATGGCAGGGGATGACATCTTCCGAGACGTAGCATATTTCAACAGACGATTTGCGGTAACATTGGGCACAGGCTGAATGTCCTGTGTGTGAGCGATACATCTCTTTCCCGCATATGGTCGTTCCAGTGTGGTTCCCTTCCTGATGGCTGGATCAGAAAGGCTAGCAGGCAGATGCTGGATAACACGAGTTGGAGTAATGCTAATCGACGCAGGCTGCGATGGTCCTGGTCCCTAGTCTATGGTCAGGTCCGGAGGAGATGGTGACTGCGGGTAACTTGGAATTTCCATTCCCGTAGGTGTCGTGATGTCTACCGATATTGGCTGACTAGCTGAAATTGCTTCAGACACTATGGGTGCGGGTGTAGTGGCTGTGGTTTGATGGCTGATTACTGATGCGGATGCTGCCAGACTGGATTCTGCGGAGGACTTACGCTTCTTGCTCTGCTTCAGGACCGGTGTAGATGTGGTGACTGGTCGTGGCATAGCGCTCCCCGACGTAGCTGCGGGTAGGATTTCACGTCTTGCTGCTGGTATGTTGCTCATGGTGGCCGCGGGAGGACGATGACTAATGGTATATCTACGGGTAGTATTTTTCGTGCGGGTCATCTTCTCGGTCGGGAGAACTTTGACTGGAAACTGAGATTCGAAACGCGTGGCTAAAATGGCATGATCCTCGTTTTCTTCCCCGGGAACTAATCTCACTTCTAACACATGGTGATGATGTCGGAGCGCATGGGTCACTCCGTAGCGAGTAGCGGTATAGAGATACTGACACGTCATGCGGAAGGCTGTCTGGAGGAGATGATCCTTGTTAACATGAAGTGTGCGGTCGCATTTTCTTGTAAAAAATTCTGGTACAGGGCTTTCCGCTAGCTAATAACGACCTGCACGGGAATCATTTTGAAACTGGTACCGATTCTTCTTCAGATGAATCCGACAATGCTAAATCTTCAAGGAGTGACATCTCATTTCCGCATGGTAGGTGGCTGCGGGAACCTTATTCAAAACCTAATGCCCTATCTCTTCATTTTGTTAACTTTCTAGGCCAAGTATAATAATTAACTAATAATAAAAACATCATAATTTGGTTTTCGACACGAAAGAAGTCTAATGCTATCTGTTCTTCCCTAGTGTCGAGTTTTGACGGGAAGACGAAGTTTCAGAGCGCGCTTCCTCCTTTTATACTATTTGTTGACGTCATAGGCGGCGGATGACCACACCTGGAAGTTTTTAACAGGTGATTCGGTCAGCCCTATATGGAAAGTTTGTTTTCCCCACTCTAGACGTCAAGGGATTAATTCTTCCCGTAAAAAGGGAGCACTTTTAATCATAGGAGGAATGGCTCATTAACTTTGTCTTAATTTAGCACATTTAACAGCCTCCGATCAACATAAAAACGAGGTACTACCTTCTCTTTGAGGAGCCTCACCTTTTAATTAGCGTGAGGCGGTTTTTCAGATTGGATGCTTATAAACTTGCCTGTTTTAATTTTAGGCTGGAGCGCCGGATGGGGTGTGTGGGAGCCTGGTGACGTCAGCAGTAATTACCGCGACTCACCCTCGCCACTCCTCCATCACGCTGTGGTAGTCGCGTATTTGGGCGGCTCTTGTGTTTAAAGCGTTTGATCCAATTTACGGGAAATAGCAGTAAATGTCACGTGGCTCCTAAAAGCATGTGGTTGATCAGAAACATATGTGCTTTTTATGTCAATGGCCAAAATACTGTTGCTGAGGTGTCGTCTGTTGTAGATGCGAGATATGGAAATATATATATGTTATATCATGAATCTTTATAATATAATGTCCCTTATTTGCGTGAGTTCTTAAACATGCGTCTTGGTATATGTCTGCAATAGGTAGTTCTCAGTCTGTGTTGATTATGGACTGGAATGCAGGGAAGATAATTTTTGAAATTTTCCTTGTAATTATACTGTTAGATTTTTTATGCCGCTATACTGCCCGTGCGCTAATCATTTGTAGCACGGTACAGCAGTGGCGTTCTTAATCAATAATATAACAGTAAAGTTGTAAGTAATTTGATGTGTGGTTTAAACAGATCTATTCAGGCGGTGGATCAATGTTACTGATCCCGACAAGATAGCTGCTTTTTCCCAGTGGGAGGGCTGCCAAGCATTCTCCTCAATGGGTAGAATTAGCTTCGTCCCGGCCTAGACCAGACACATTAATACTATTTAATAATGGTTAAATTACAGTACAACTCGGAGGTGGGTGCCACAGTATTACAATTTACAATGCCGTCGTTTGGAAATTGTGAATACAGTCAACCTGAGTGTCTATGTTTCTGACATGTTGGTGATTTGAATCTGATACGCGTGGCTGGTTATCTGTGGATGATACTTGCGCTGTAGTGAAGGTGACATTTTTATGGCCGCCAAGTGCGGGAATGGGTAGGGGGGGGGGAGAGGCGGCGTGATGTCAACTTTATCGAACCTTGAGGGTATTTCACTCTGTAATGGCTGAGCCCGTTGGCGGGACAGAGTTGCTTTAGAGCGCAGATGACCTGTTGAATGCTGTCATAACTTTGATCAATCCATTGTCGAATTTAACTTTTCGGTAGCAAAATCCTACTCGTGACTGACGACAATGCGGGCATCTTGCTCTCTTAATAATATTGACTGTTATTACGTGTAGATGAAGTAGGTAGATTTTGCCTGTTTCCATACGACGTCGGGGAAAAGGGAAGGGGAACAACTTTGGACAAACGTTCCTCCCGTGATGCATACTGTAGATGGCTGTAGTGCAATCCTAATATCCATATGATCAGTTCTCCCGTAACTGGATAAGAAGGTGTGTGCGGGAGATTTGTCGGCTGTTGTTTGTTGATGATAAGGTTGTTGTCGGGATGTCCTGGCTCCTGTATGATGCCAATGTTAAAAGCAAAAAAGAAAATATTATTTCTCCCGCATCTTGTGCGGGTGGAACTGTCACTTGTACCCTTTGGCCTTCCCGGTGTGGTTCCCTGTCCCCGCCACGCCAGACGGACGCCCAGTTCCCCACACAGGATGCAGCCTAGGCTAGGTACCTCTCCGTATATGCCTGAGATAAAGACCTGTCCAAGTTATGGGGACATAATGCGGGACAGAGTCAAGATGCACACTGATGACACCCGAGCCAAGCGAACACAGTACTGGGCACCAATAGGGTCATCTTGGCATGGGGCCGCAGCCCCGCATAGACCGTACCATGGAGGCGATGTCCGCTAGATGCATCGCAGCTAAGACCTTCACGTAGATCGTACTTTGACGTCATTTTAGCTGAGAGGCCCTGCGCAGATCATACTGGACAGACCATCCACCTCACAGGTACCCAGGCGCCAGACTGCTCCACCCGTCCAGCAAGTGACAGGTTACACCGTCTCACACACATACCATCCTGCCTCCCAAAGAATCACTTTTCATGACCTCTGATCACAGGAAGCATATACGAATGCTTGCCATGGCCTGACTGTACATTGAGCCATCTTGACCACTCATAACCAGAAATGGGTTGATGAACTGACATGATCAAGATGACCGGCTGGCGACCCAGTTAATAGCGATCACCATCTGGGCTCATGCTCAGGGGCAACCGACGGTCTGATCCATACCTACCTGCCAACAGAATACGAACTTTCACCATTTCCCTGGCCTTGCCTGCAGGACATCTCCGACAAACCAACCCCAGAAATCTGCAGAGACCTGCGCCCTGGGTGTGGACTGTCATCCACGTACCACGCATGTCCACGTACCGAGACAGGATGAACCAAAGCCTCAGCAGCCCAAACATGGCGCCGACTAGACAGTAGGATCCACAGTAGGATGTTAATTCATCCTTCATTAGACACGGAGGCCTTCAGTATCTCCTCTGCACTATAAAAAAAATGATTTTACCTGTCCCTGGACCCTCGTGGGCCCACTGCCGCCTGTTCCCGCAAACCTTCGAGGAGTCCATCTCTCTTAGTTTGTGGGAATTTTTATGTCTCTATCGGGAATTAATTAATACTTGTAGGTGCTGCTAAATGATGTTGTTTGCCGATGTTGAATGTCTCTGTTATGCTGAGTATAACCGAGTAGGTATGTGATGTATGCGCAATGATGAATTGACGTATCCAGCCTTGAGGGCAGGTGTGCTCTGTATGTGATGACGTTCTGTCTGTGGTGTGATGTCCTGACTGCTCACGGGAGAGTATGGTAGGGCGAATGAATGGGATGGCCTTTGGACAGGGGGATGTGGTCATCTCCCATTACACGACAGTTGGTGTCTTGTTATAGTTAGACACCTGGAAAATTCGAGCCGAGAGTCTGCTCAACAGGCTGCTTCTCTGCCCACCGTAGGGGGTAATGTTGGTCGGTGCAGTGCGGGATGCCACCTCCTATGTTGCAGCAGTCTCTCTTATATCTGAAGATTGACGGTCAACAGACGACAAGTGGAGTGGGAAATGGACTGGGCTGGTGATGTCCGAACTTGGTGTATAGATGAGAGACGCGTATTGGAGTGATGGCGGGGGTGGGCCTCTGGGAGAGGGTGTACCTTGGAGGGAGCGTGGTTTCGCGATTTTGTGGATTGGTCGGGTACACCTTGTTGTACGGTTTTGCGGTTCTAGACATGCCAAGGCTTCATCTAGCCTCTTCGCTTCCATGCTATTCATCATATGTTCCACCCCACGGGAATCATGGCTTTGGTCAGCCTCAGCCTCCGCTTGTGGCAACTCCATGATGGGGGGGAGGGGGCATAGCATGAAGTGGGTGGGAACGGGAAGAGATCGGAGGAACAGCTTTTCCATCTGGTCCCTTGGACAAAACAAACACAAAGTTCTTCAGATATGACTTCCCAGATCGAGTAGACCCATGCTGAGGAGGGAGAGGCCGAGTACGTATCTCGTCATCATCGTCAGCATTAGCTGCTTGTTCACCCGCATTCTGGCTTGGTAGAAGCGGGGCCGAACTGGCCCTGCGGTGCTCTGCGCTAACCATGGGAATACTAGTTTCCATAGAAATATCTGTCTGGGTACCGGTGTCACGAGAAACGCCCAGTCAGAGCTCTGGTGCTGGGTCATCACTGACACACGGTTTAAGTTGATCGAAGTGGATGACTGAAGTCAGGCCATCCGAAGCACGGATATGGTAGGTCACGTCCGACGTCTTACCCACTACCACATAGGGGCCTTTCCACTGGTAACTCAGTTCACTTGGCACATATGCAGACCGTCGTGAATCGTGTACCCAAACCATCCTTCCTGCTTCATATGGACTTCCATACACCCTCCAGTCGTGCCATGTCTTTTACCGCCGGTGTGCAGTGGATAGTGTTTCTCTCACTAACTCATGGGCCTGTTCTATCCTTTGCCGCACGAGTTCAACATAGAGAGATGGTGAATTTTTCTCTTCTGGTATCCGAAGCATGGCCAGATCCAGGGGTAAGGCTAATTCACGGCCTATCATTAACCGAGCAGGGGTATAACCCATGCTGGAATGTACTGAAATGCGGTAAGCCATGAGCACATACGGGAGCCGTAGGTCCCAATCTCTACAATCAAGGCGTGTTTCCTTTGTAAGGACCTCCGCGAGAGTTCTGTTGAATCTCTCTACCATCCAGTCACTCCGGGGGAGGTATGGAGTCGTCCTTGTTTTGATGATATGGAACAATTTGCAGAGCTCTGATATGAGCCGGCTCTCAAAATTACTCCCTTGATCGGAGTGCAACTCATAAGGCATACCAAAATGGCAGAACACATTGCTTGCCAAGAACTCCGCTATGGTGGATGCCTCTTGGTCCGGCAAAGCAAATGCTTCTACTCACTTCGTAAAGTAATCTTGTAATACGAGGATGTATTTATTTCCATCATCCGTCGTATTCAAGGGTCCGAGCACGTCGATAGTCACTCGCTCCTATGGTGCACCAACAATCTTAATTTGCGATGGTGCGATATGGTGTTGGCCAACAGCACATCTTTGGCATGGGATACATTTGGCAACCCATGCCTTGACACTATCGCGAATCCCGATCCAGTGGAATCTCTATTTGATACTGGCAACAGTCTTTTCCATGGCCAGATGACCGGCGTTATCATGCAGTTGCTTTAATATAAGATCACGATAACTTTCCGGGACTACCAGACGGTCATTAATATACAGAAAGTTATTTATTAATCGACGTTCTTCGAACCATTAGTAATAATATTTTGCCATGGTAGAAAGTGGTGTTACCGATTCCTTGGGAGGACGTACCCCCTCCTGGATCCACGTGTATATATTTTGTGCCTGTACGTCTGTTGTTTGGTGGTGTGCGATTTTCTCTGGATTCCACTCTGCGCCACTAAATAGTATTAGATGGGTGGACACCTAATACTATACACCTTTTGGCCCTTCTCAGTGGGGTCTGTCTTCATCACGGGACGTCGCACAGCGCCCCATGCAGGAACGCAGTCTAGGCTAGGTGCTTTTCCCACATATGCGTATGAGATTAAGGACTATGCCTATAAGAAGTTATAATCAAGGTTGTAGGACAGCTAGTCATACTGAGAGTCCAGCTCATCGAAACATGATCGAGAACATAGTCCACGGGACACTAGTCTAACATGAGATCGAGAACCATGTCCAAGAAATATGATTGAGGAACATAGTCCACGATCCTTCATGTGATGCCCCCTCTCATGCATATACCCTCCCGCTTCCCAAAGAATCACTTTTCATGATCTCTGATCACAGGAGGCATGGCTCGCAATACGAATGCTTACCATGGCCTGACTGTACATTAAGCCATCTGGACCACACAGATGAACTGACATGATCAAGATGACCGGCTGGCGACCCAGTTGATAGCGATCACCATCTGAGCTCATGCTCAGGGGCAACCGATGGTCTGATCCGTATCTATCTGCCAACAGTATACAAGCTTTGACCGTTTTTCCCGGCCTTGCCTGCAGGGCATCTCTGACAACCCTGTACTTAATTGCAGAGACATGTGCCCTGGGTGTGGACTGTCATCCACGTACCACGCATTGTCCACTTACAGAGATACGATGAACCAAAAATCCTGGTGGCCCGAACAATACGTCAACTAGACGGTACCACAGTGGGATGTTAATTCATCCTTCGTTAGACATGGAGGCCTTCAGTATCTCCTCTTGTACTATACGAATTTGTTTTACGTGTCCCCAGACCCTCGTGGCCCACTGCCCCCTGTTTGAGGCACCCATTCGGGGCGCCTATCCCTCTCTGGTACCTCAATTCGGAGAACTCCGGAGATGCCTGTGTTGACTGTGTCATGGTGGCAGCCTCTTTGTGTTCGGCCTCTGCGCCAATTCTACTGAGGGCGTCGGCATTCCCATGCAATTTGCCGGGACGGTGAACAATGTTGAAGTTATTGGCCTGCAGTGATTCCTGCCATCTCGCTACCTGACCCTCCGGATTTTTCAGGTTCGTGAACCATCGTAGTGAGGCATGGTCTGTACGGAGTGTAAAAGGGCACCTGTACAGAAAGTGTTTATAATACTTGATGAAGTGTACCGTCGCCAGCAGTTCTCGCTTGGTGGTTGCGTACCTCCTCTCCGTTTTATTCACGTGTACGTGAACCAGAACCCAATACCTGCTCCGTTCCATCTTCTGTGACTTGAGATAGAACCGCGCCCATAGCGTAAGCTGATGCATCAGTGTCTAAGATGAAATCGAGGTTTGGATTAGGATGAGCAAGAATCTGGGTGGTCGCCAAGAGTTCCTTCAATGCCCTGAAGGAACCTTCACACTCACTCATCCACTCAAATGGTCGATCTTTTTCGGTGATCTTGTAGAGGGGTGACGCAATCTCGCTGAAATGTTGGATGTAACGGCGATAGTACTGGCATAAGCCAAGAAAATCTGTGTCTCTGTAACTGAAGAGGACCTTGGCCACTCTGCTACTGCCTTAGTTTTTTATGGCTGAGTAGCCACTCCATCACTGGATATGACGTGTCCCAGGAACTCAACGCTCTGTCTAAAGAGATGACACTTCTTGGGTTTGAGTTTCAAATTGGCCGTGTGGAATCTTGATAGCACGGTGTCCAAATTTACTAAGGTTTGCTAAAACGTGGGTCCGAAGACTATCACGTCATCGATGTAACAGAGACAGATTTCCCATTGCAGGGTGGTTAATACCTGCTCAATGAGTCATTCAAAAATTCCGGGAGCGTTGCACAGCCCATAGGACATCTTGCGGAATTGGAAAAGGCCATCGCTACAAACGAATGCGGTCTTTTCCATGTCAGCTGCATCCATGGCTACTTGCCAGTAACCACTAGCTAAGTCAAGGGTACAAAACCACTTGGCTCTAGACAAGAAATCCAAGGCCTGATCTATCCGAGGTAACGGATAAGCGTCCTTAATGCTAAGATCATCAAGGCAGCGATAGTCTATACAAAACTGCAAGGTTCCGTCCTTTTTGCCTGCTAGTACTATTGGGCTAGCCCATGGAGATGCTGAGGGTTCAATAATACCAGTCCTCAACATGTCATTCACTTGTTGGTGTGCTTCTGCTTCCCTATGAATGGGAAGACATCGTACCGGTTGACGTATGGGGCGATTATTGCCTGTGTCAATGGAGTGTCGTATGAGCTGCGTCTCTCCGAGATCCATGTCTCCGGAGGAAAAACTATATTTGTGCAGTAATTTCCGAATTTCATGTTTCTGTGATTGCTGTAATCCAACTGTGGCACGTAGATATAAATCATGTAAATGTTCGGGTAAATCATTAGTCATATGCTGTGGTGTGTCAGTAGGTGTAGGTGATTCCAATGAGATTATGTCCACTAAATGGCCGCAGCGTACTCCTGGTTCCAGAGTGATGGGGTCTGTGGTACCATTGAACACACTAAAAGGTATATTTTCCTTATTAGTAGTGTCTACTATCATGCGGGGACTTGCGCATTGTGAGGCGATCATGTAATCAGGATCGGGTTCCAGCATGGTGATGTGTGTGTTGCTTCCTAACTGTGGTGTGGTGGCCCATAAGATTTGTTCTTGTCCCGGCTCAACTGTGGCTGTACTGGACAATATTACAGCACACATGTCATATAATGATGATGCCGGTCCAAGAGGTATTCGTCGGCCGTGTATGTCGAGTTCCTGTTGTTTGCAATGTATGATGGCTTCGCTGGCACTGAGAAAATCAGAGCCAATGAGGGCATCGTTGTGAATAGATGCGATGACAACTCGCTGTATGAATTGCACATCAGCTCCCGTAGCCATCTGTAGGTAAATGTGTGTAGGTTTAAGGCTTCTTATGAGGTGGGATGCTCTCATATAGGCGCTTGTTAAATACCATGACTGAAGCGCCAGTATCGATGGTGGCACTGGTGGAAACACCACTAAACAGACAGGCACATTTGTATATTACTTTGCGATGTACCTGTGGAAGAGTTTCCAATGACGCCATCTGCGACAATAGTGTCGGAGCAGAATCACTCTGTATGTAATCTGACTGTTTCCGAATTGCTTCTTTTAATGTCGTCGTCGCTGCTGTGAGGGCTGTGGTGAAGGCGGGGCTGGGGGTAGCAATGATGATGGCGATGTTGCTGTTTCAGGGTTTGCTGTATTAGTGTAGACAGCGGTGCGTACAGGATGACGGATAAGCTCCACCTGCGCAAGCCATTTCTTGCAATGCTTCATGGGATGTTTTGGTGAAGCACAGAAGAAACAGTGATTCCGCCAGGGACGTTTTTCCTCATCCACGTCGGCGCCTGCGGATCCATGAGGTGGAGTGAACCATTTCTCCTGAGTCGCTTCTGTCTGTGGATGCGGGAGATGATGTTGGTGGGGCGGTGTTTTGCATACCACCAAGGGACACTGAGAACTCAGTGTCTTGGTTGCGGGACATGGTGCTTGCAAAAACGTTGTTTCAGCGGAGGTGCTATAACCTACCACTGCCATTTTACACAGGAAAGAAGGCTTGTTATGTGCAGAGAAAGAGGGGGATGGCGATGCTGCGGATGTGGGAGGCATCGTAGGCATTGACATATGTGAAGCCGTGTGTTTTGGTGTCGGTGTAAAAGCTGAATTTGGTAGGCAATTGTTGGTCATCGAACGTTGTTGTATGAAGGCCGCAGATGGGCTGGGAAGCGGATATGGGCACAGAGGTGACTGTGTTCAGTGCCCTTAAGGGTTTTATGGCTTCTCCGGTTGCGGCGTGCTGCGGTCAGGGGCAGGCATTGTGGATGGAGGTTGGTTAGGACACCGGTCCCTCCAACGGCCTGGCTGACTGCATCCGTAACAGGTGTTTGGTGGCGGTGCGGTGTTGGTGGTGTTCGTTGTCCTAAAGTGGGTGGTGGCGAGGTTTGCGTTGAGTGTTGTGACCAAATTAGTTAATGTGGAGTTCTGCTTATTGATCTCATCTATGCGTTCTTTCATGTTGCCATTGTTATTGTTGCACTGGTTCCCGCGCCCGGGGCCCCCATTATAGCTTCCTCTACAGGCATGCCCGCTTTCTCCAGGCGCTTGATTCTGATTGGAATTTTGTACAGCTGGTTGTGGTGATGTCTGTGTGGTTGGTGTTGATGAACTGGGGGGAGCACTAGTGAGCGTGGCGATAGCTGCACCCTCTAACTCGTTGATGGGGTGGAGTTGGCGTCGGCTACTCTTTTCCCGCTCCAGAAAGTTTTCTATATGGACCGCGGTTGCCGTTAATTGGGACAAACTACCGTGGTCGCCAAGAAATAACTTTTCTTTCAGGGTGGGTTCACTGCTCAATGCATCGATGAAAGTGTCAAAATGCAAATGGATTATGCCTTCTGTGTTGGTGCTCGGATATGTGCAGGTGACTAGCCTTCTGATTCAGCTAGCTAATTCTGGGAGGGTTTCCCCCACGCGTCGTCGGAGATTTTAAAGTTGAAGAGGACTTGTTTCTCCGAGAGCTGTGTCGGCAAATCGCTCCATCAATGCTTGTTCTAATTGGGTGTAGGTGGGTGTGTAGTCAGTCCCGAGATCCGCAAGAACTTGAAGGGCTTTTCTGGAAAGCTTTGCAGCGAGATATTCACCCATTTGCTGATCGTTCCAGCGGTTAGTCCGACTTATTATCCCGAACTGTATTTTGTAGTTGGTCCAGTCATTTTCCCCACTAAATTCGGTAGGGAGAATGACCCGGCCAAGACCAGGGGAAGAATGAAGTGGTTGACACCCAGGTGGTGGTGGTATCTGCGAGACTGATTCTGAGGCTGGTCGTTGTGCAAGTGGTGGTGGTGGTGGTGTTTCCCGTCGATGCCGATGCCATGGAGCAAGAACATGCGTACTCCATTTAATGAATCCGGCCCTGTTGTAGAACTATAGACTGGCATGGGTCTATGGACGGGAGGCGGAATATTATGAAGATTACGTGGACGTTCTTCCCAAGGTGAGGACTGATATTCCTCATATGGCAGTGGTGCAGTCGGCTGACGGTTTTGATGTGTAGCGTGACTGATGTACAGGCAAAAAGGTGGTGCCGATTCCGCCCGATGATGCCGCAGTGTTCCCCTTGAGAATAGCATTGCGCTAGAAAGGGGCGTTGCAGGAGGCTGTCTGTAATATGGATTATCACCCGGCCATATGGTCTCCATAGATGACATGGGTGAATGATAGTAGTCTAAAGGATTATATGTATGCCAGTACTCGGGTCTTTGTCGTGATCATCCCCGATTCGGCCCTGATGCAGTTGGCCTGTTGCGGACGTCCGATATACTTCTAAACTCTGTTCCTGCCTGTGAGGCATCCCGAAAGGTGCCGGTACTGACAGGCGAAAACAGGTTATATTGCGGTGTTGTTGATCCAGCGGGTGAATTTCTGGCATGGTCGGTGAGCATGTGAGCTCTGAATCCATCGTTGATGCTACCTCTTGGTCGAGGGAGTCGACGCTAAATGGAGATGGTATAGAACTAAGCTCACTATATGGTGTGGGCGTGAGTTCACTACGTGTTAACAATGATGTTCTTCGAGCCCCACATCGGGCGCCACTTGTAGCTCATGGGGTAGTGTCAGGTCGTTCTGGTGTATGATGTCGACTCGCCGTGCTGCAAGAGCACGACGAATGATGATGCTGGTTAGCTTCCAGTCTCGGCGTGACGGATCCTGTACGATACTGCCCTATGGGTAACAAAGACCGGCTCCTAAGGCCAGTGGAACTCAATTGTTCCGGTGGGCCATGTGACCATTGTCGTGAACATTAAACACAACGGTCTCATCCCAAGAGTGTGTGTCACCAGAATGCCTGTCCATAGCAATTTCGTGATCTATGGACTTACAAGATTTGATTTTGGTGACCTAATTAAACTAAGTCTATGCAATAATTTTACCTAAACAGACTGTCAAGTATGCTAGATAAAAATGATGAGCATACGAAAATACAAGACATAGAGACAGCCGGATGAAATTTTAAACATGGTGCTCCCGGAGATACCACACAGATTCGTAGGTCCGCAGAGGTATCCCCGCAAGGGAGTCTCCCATACACGAGACTTAACTAATTAACTTAATATAAGCTATTATACCTCTAAGCTAAAATAAAATAAAATTATCTCTGTAGTGACGAAAAATCATGTGGCTCATGCGGGCACTACTCCTAGTGCTAGTTTTGTTTCTTTCTTCTTTTCGATCGCTGGGATCACACTTGGAGAGCCGTTCTCAAGATGAAATCTGTGGTTTTCTGCAGTTCTTCCACAGGCCCATACAGCTTTTCAAGAAAAGAGGTTGACAAAGGCCAGATCTCTTCTCTCAGCAGCTAATACGTACTGCAACATTGAAGTTTGTGCTCTGTGGTCTGTTCTTCTTCTCCACAAGGACAAGCGGGGGATGTCGTAAGGTGGAACCGCCTGTACATGTGTTGGTTTAGTCTGTTGTGTCCAGTTCTGAGACGAAAAATGGTCACTTGCTCTGGCCTCGAGAGATCATGGTAGGCATCTTTTGATTGAGGTGTTCTATAGAGTGACTTGATGATAGTCTTCATCTCTGTATGGGTAACCGTGTTTTCTGTCTGATTCTCTTCTGCACCCACCTTTGCCATCTTGTCTGCTTCCTCATTTTCTTGGACTCCACAGTGTGAGGGGATCCACTGCAGTGCTATCCGAAAGCATTTGATGGTTTGTAGTGCATATTCACGTTGTGGCAGCTTACCTTTGGTGATAGCCTCAAGGACGGAGCGGGAATCAGATAAAAAGACAATCTGTGCAATAGGGTCTGCTGTTCTGCTGATGGTATTAGCTGCATGAACCAGTGCTTCGACTTCAGCTCTGTAGTTTGTGCAGTGTTTGCCTGTCGGTATTGCAGCTGACTCATGTTGTCCGTTTGGATACTGTATGTGCATTCCAGCACCTCCGCTCCTAATTGCATCTTTGGCTGATCCATCTGTGTAGATCCTTATCCATGTCTCCTGAGGGTACATTTCTTCCAGCATGGCTAGGGTCAGGGCCTTCTTGCTCACCTTACACCACTGTGTTCATCTTTGGTTGTGAGATGAGGTACTGTGGTGCGAATAGCTATACTCTCTAGTTTGCTTTCCCAGGGTGGAGGATCAAGTGTGTGGTTTGGGTCTTCTATTTGTGCTGGCAACATTTCTTGGTGTTTCCTTTGAAGTGCTTTTGTCTCTTTCACAAAACTTCATCTTTTAAGTCTTCCTGATGACAGCTGTGTCTGCCTGATCTTCATCCGGTGGTTGTTGATCGATTTGAACCTTGCAGCTTGGATCAGTGCTTTGTATTCCCTTCCTTTGCTAAGTGGGTGGGGGGGATGCCTGCTGTCTGCTCCATTTTTTCTATTGGTGTTGTTCTCATTCCACCAGTGATGAATGCGCAGTGCCTGGTTTTGTACTCTGTCGAGGTTCTGTTGATGAGATTTAGCTGCTGTCATCCATGAGATGGATCCATACTCAAGGTGTGGTCGTACGGCACCTAGGTCGATGGTCTTGAGGATCCTTTCATAACCCCCACTTTGTTCCTGCCAGCTTCCTCATGATGTTTAGCTTTCTTCTGGCCTTTGCCTCTGCGTTCTGGATGTGCTCATTCCATGTTAATCTTCTGTCATAGGTGACTCCCAGGTATGTCTGCTGGCCTCATACTCGAGTGGAGTACCGCCCAGTGTCAGATTGCCAACCTTGGTTTTGGTGGACAGTGAGAATAGCATGGCTGATGATTTTTCTTTGTTGATGGTAATACACCAGCGATTAGCCCAAGCTGTAATTCTGTCCAAGGCGAGCTGCATTCTGTACGTGGCAGTCGTTGTGTACACCTCGGTGCACCAAAGTACGAGGCCATCTGCATAGAGGGCTGCATGGATCCCATTAGGCAGCTCTGCTACAATGTCATAAATGAAGAGTATGAACAGAGTTGGTGATAATACGCCGCCTTGTGGCACCCCTTATCTCAGCAATACATTCTGTCCAGATTGTACATCCACCAGCACCCTAGCTCTGCGATTGTGTATGTATGACTTGGTCCATCGGAACATGTTGCCACCGATGCCTGTGCACCAGAGATTCACGAGGAGGCCATCCTTCCACACCTTGTCAAATGCCTTCTGCAGGTCGATAAAGGCAGCTAGCATCACCTTCTTGGCTTGAAAAGTGTCCTCTATGACCTGTGCAAGATGTGTTGTTTGATCTTCTGTGCTCCTGTATCTTCTGAAGCCAGCCTGCTCTGAAACTATAATGTTCTCTGACTCCAGGTACCACTGCAACCGCTGGTTGACGATGCGCTCCATGGTCTTGCATATGCAGCTTGTAAGACTGATAGGACGGTAGCTCAGCACTTTCGTCTTGTTCTTCCCTTTTTCAGAATAGGGGTCATTCTGGCTTCCTTCCAGCCCTGAGGAACCTCTCCATTGGTCAAACTGAGATTAAAGATGTCTAGCAACTTGCGGAGAGATGCATTACCAAGGTGTTGGATCATTTCATTCGTAATGCCATCTGGCCCGGGAGATTTCTTCTTCTTTAATTGGCGGATAGCCTTCTTCAGTTCTGCTAAACTAATGTCAACTTCCATTGCATCATGAGTGTTGGTGTCTGTTCTTTCCTTTTGCTCTTTTCTAACCTCTTTTTGACGAATTCGTGGTATAGAAATGTTGCTTTCTTTTGCATATGCCTTCGCAAAGGCATCTGCAGCCATCTTTCCCGTCAGTGTTTTTCCATCTTCTTCAAGAGTAATCTTCTCTCCCCCGACACCCTCATCATTCAGTGCTTTAGTCAGTCTCCATAGCTTTGTGGTGTCTCTCTCTAAATTAAACCCTGCCGTCTTTTCCCTCCAGCTTCTTCTTTTGGCCTCCAGCTTGGTCTTTAGATACCCCTGGCTTTAGTTTGTTGTAGCGTGAAGTGGTTTTAATGACAGGGATTACCCTCTGCATCGTCTCTGGCCTTGTCTAGTTCATCATGTGCTGCTTGCAGTTCTGTTGTCCAGTAGGGGCGGTAGTTTTTTCTGAGCCCTCGAGGAATCGCTTCGTTGGCAGCCTTGAGGATACTTGAATTAAATTCCTTGGCCACATTGTTGATGTTTCTCCCTTCTACTGCTATATTTTGGGTGAGCTCATTGGAACGAATGCCGAACAGACTCCAATTTGCCTTTTTGTAGTTCCACCTTGGATGTTGAGGTGAACTTGTCAAAATACTTCCAGAAAGAGAGAGGAGGACTGAGCGGTGGGCGCTTCCTCCTAACTGCGATCCGACCACTCTACTGAGGTTTTTGTCTTCCGTACAAAATGCCAAGTCCGGCGTTGTTGTCTAGTGCCACTGGCGCGAGTAGAAGGTAGGCTGATCTGTGGGATCGTTGACAAGTAGAAGGTGCTTTTCATCTTGCCATGCTTCAATGTCTTCTCGTTTATCAAGGGACTGGCTATTGAAGTATCCCGCAATGAGGAAGTGGCAGTCCGGGAACAGGATTGTGTCAAGTGAGAGATTCTTGTCATAAGGGCAGTAATAATTGACAATGTCAATCACAGAGTTGCTGGTTGTTACCTTCTTCTTCTCCTTGTTGTTCGCTGATCATACCGCCAGTCCTGTAAGTGACTATCGACATGATCATAAGCGTTGTTACCTTGATCTTGATATATTCTGCCTCTTCCATAAAGGTTTTGACCAGGCTGGCGTCCACGCTGTTTCAGACCAAGGTGATCACCCCGCCTTACTTTCTTCCTCTTCAATCACACCGGAAAATCTGGTAACCTCTGATCTTAAATGGTTTTCCTTCTTGCAGGTGTGTCTCTTGGATGCAGCAGATATCAATGTTGTTTTCGTACAGGAACTGTTCGAGCTCTGATTACTTGTCGGTAACCCCTTCTGCGTTCCAGTGCATGATGTCGATACTGGGGTTCTCTTTGGGTTTGCTCTTCTCTTTCGGTTGGCCAGTAGCTCTCCATCCTCGTCCCCTGGCTCCACAAGACGAGTTGATGGGACCTCCAGTAGCTGAGGGTGGGCTCCTTCGAGGCGTGGAGCCCGGCGCTGCACCTGCCTGGCGGATCCTCACAGGGCGAGCACCATTTCGGTTGATTAGATCTCCAAGTGTCATTTCATTAGCGTTGTGCATAATGCTCTGGTTAGCCCCTCCAAATGTCTGGATTGACACCCAGTGGGTTACACCTCTGCGCCACGTTGAGGCCGAGCATATAGTCTTAAACAGGGGGCTGGTTTTGTTGAGGAGTATTATCCTCACGTGGACCGTCATCGCTGAATCCTTGCGCGATGCAAGTGCCTCGTGCGGGCCTCCGTCACGGGAAAATGTCGCCACTGCTTAAAGCGGGAGAAGAGTAATAGGCAAAAATGGGCCCGCTCTAATATTTAACCAAAATGCTGAAAAGAAAAGACCATACCTAGTGAGATTATGACTATGAAGTTGTGTGCTGTTTTACGTGAAGACGGGACGAACGATTCCCAAAGGATTCCCACGTCACCGTCTTATGTAATTCTTAGTATGCTGAATTAGTAGTTGTCGCTTTATTTATGCGGAACTTCTTCTATGCGTAGCCATCTTTTAGATTTTAGAGACAAGAACTACTGTAGGCCGCAAATGGCGGGTGCCTACCTAGCTGTTAGATACGGCTGTTACTGAGAACGGATGCGCTAAGACATCAATACTGAAGACAGCACTCATACATATTACTTAGTAAGATCTCCGAACTGGATAAGAATCCGGACATCTCGCTCTGTAACCACATAAAACGTTACAAGACACCTTGTTACTTTTTCACAAAAGCATTTTTAGGCCACTGATCTATCGTTAAGCTTACTGGTGCGGGGTATGCCAGCCAGCTCTGAAGACGTACCTGGCAAAGTTTACTTGCTGTGGTCGAAAAGTTTAGGTGAACCTGCACGACATCAGTGCGGGGACGGTTAAATAACCACTTTTTGGCATGGCCGGCAGATCCGGCGAGTCTTCCACCAAAGAACCTCGCTGCCTCTACATCTGTAGAATCACATTTTCAGGCCGGAAAGGCCTCACCGCAAGTTCGTGTTCCGAAGTAGCTCTTGATATAGTCGTGAACAATAACTAAAAATTCCAAAATGCTCCCGCAAGTAACGGGAGTTACAAAATCACTTTAGTGCGGTGGGTTGGATAACTGCTAGATACGGGAAAAAACCCGACAGAAAGCGAAGTGATCTGTGTATTGCCTGCCGAGACGATAGTAGCTGGTGCAGGTCCAACCTATTCGGCCAGGGGCCGAAAGGATGCTCTCGAACTCTGGATCTCGTCTCCTGTTATACTACTCGTGACGTCACAGGCTCCAAGCAATCATCGGTCGAGCAACAGCCAATCAGCACGTAGCTAATAATAACGCAGTGGAATGTTCTAGAACATTCTAAAAGTTCTGCGTCCACGTGGTTAAGACGTCACGGCAATATTTAGAAGATAATCAAAAGGGGGTTTCCGTGTATAACCCAGCCATTTCTTAACCGATTTTGAAATGGTTTACAGATTTGGAAAGCCCATCGAATTCTGGTCCTGCTTAATGCCAGATTCGGCGGGAACAGGTAATTAAAAAGGATTACATGGTACCGTCTCGGTACACTAAAAGCGTCATCCCATCTTGGTCGTAAACTACGTGCTCTGTCAAAAATAGCATCTAACCGTTTTAACGAACTTAGTCGTTTTTATAACGCGATCTCTCTCATGGGCCTCTATACGCTCTACCCAGGGGGGGGGGGGGGGGTGCGTGTTCAGGGAATGAGTTCAGACTGGGCGGCGCGTACCCAGCTTGGCTGGCATGGCCGGTACCCGCCCGGTCGATCCGAACTACATTAGTTAGTCAGTCAGTCACAAAGCTTATTCTGACCTGTCGGTTCAGATATTTTAAGTATACTGTAATCAAACTATGGGAATAAGGTACACATGGTGTCCTAAAGAAATGTCTTAAATCTGGTGTCAAAATGTAAAAGGTCAAGGCCATGGTGACCAGATTAAATCGATTATTTTGAAATCTGAAAGACACATATTTTTAATGACTCTGGTTCTTGTAGATAAATCTTGACCAGACGTGGGTGCAAGGTTACCCATGCGGTTGTGAATATGATTGACAAATTTGGAGTCGAAGGTCAAGGTCGTTGTACCCGATTAAAATTATTATTTCAAAAACCATATACATGAAAGATACATTTGTCATGCATGGTAGGCTTACGGTATGTAGCGTAACAAAACTTGGCCAGTGTGATCTACTCTTGGCGCTTCACCCGCATGCTACCAAAATTGTATCTACCTTGTTTAATTTGAGAATGTCAACTATACATGGTATTCCTTGGAAAGTTCCTCCATGGCCTAGTCAGCGTTATACAGGTTAACATAAGTAGCAAATGGCCGCCATTTTGAAATCCAAGATGGTTGACAAAATGTAAGGGTTACAGAAGTGTGTTTGTTTTATTACTTATGACAGCTATAAAAGTCCTTAACAGTATTTCCTTTGGAATTGGGTTGGTCGAACAAAGGAAGATATGGCAAAAGGTAGGTTCAAAATGGTGGCCATTTTGGAATTCAAGATGACTGACAGAACTTTAATATTCCAGAATTATTTTTTCTCACTATAGCGACCATTACAGTATCTGATAAGATGAGGAAATTATTTTTTCAATTGAGCTTATGTATGTATTAGAAAGCAAAATACAGTTTATCGTAAATCTATAATGGTGGCCATTTTGAACTCCAAGCTGGGTGATAGAACTGTGTCACTCCAGAATTGTGTTGATTTGTTTCAGCTAGGTATTTGAGCGACAAATCGATCCTTCCATTAGCATGTCAGTAATGGGGCACTAACATGCGTCAGTTTAAACATTAAGTCATCCAACGAACCCAAAATCACTATTACCCAAGTTCGAGAAACCGAGAATGAGCTCAACCATTCCGTAAACTTCTACTATTAAAATTCAAATGTATCAATTAAAAAAAAAAATCTACAGGAACGCTGTTGAATATTTCGAAACGAATCTGACTCAAACATGTTGCTGATATTAACGGCTACCAGTCAATGTCCAAATATTCAACATAATCTTCTTTACATGTTTAAGAATTCGTCTTTTCTGGTCAGTAATAGTCTAAAGGGTTAGATGCCGGGTGGGGTGGGGTGGGTTACATGTTTGAATGATTGCTATTTAGTAGGTGTGCTATGCCGCTAATCTCACACTTACAACTAACATAATGCTAATACAAATGCGACATCGCGCCGCCTCGTGAAATCTAATTCAGCGACGGACATGCTATGTATCTACAACACACGAGGGAGAATACATTTCCAGTGATACCCTCTTAACACTTTAAGCCTTAAATTTGTTCAAGAAAATTTCAATTTTCTCAAAGAAAATGTAAATTTGGAGACCGAGAGAAGACTATTTTTGAAAATTTTACCACTAGAATGACCGGCTCGGTTATCGAGCCGGTCATTCTAGTGGTAAATTTTCAATAATAGTCTTCTCTTGGTCTGCAAATTGGCGTTTCTCAAGATCGTTGTATAAGCCGTTTTGGCTGATATGAGTGTTAACAGGTTAAGGGAAAATCCACTGTTACCAGCACACCTAGTTAATTTTCCATAGGTTATATAGCAACATGATGCCTAGAATGTCATTTAACATATGAGATGAAAGCGAGAAAATTTCTGGAGATTTTGTACCTAATTTGTGGCCACAGCAGGTTTCCTGTCAAATTAGTAATACAATAGTCAGCAGCCTATCTCGATAGCTAGCTTGAAATTAAGATTCTGTTAATTCAGAGGTCATCGGGTTAATTTACGAACTGTTGTCAACTAGCGTGGACTATTTGCCAGTCGAAGCGAACAATTCCAGGCTACCTAGTAGTAAGCAAATATAGTAGACGATCGTTAACCATGTTTCGTTGGTCGAACCAGGCTTTCGACAGCGTGGCACTAGAGAGTTGCGTCAAGCTTTGGCTTATCGTCAATAATGCGGACATGTGTTGGACGGTTAAGTCAGCATAGGGAGATTGAGATCGTGTGCTTATTACGGTTTATTTCATCGGTTTTTATAATTACCCATTAGGGAGACGATGACAGCGGTGGGTTGGTGAGATTGAGGGTGGCCAATATAGCTCCACCTTTTCACAATTTACGGGCTACTGAGCCGGGCGTGTAAGGCAATTACACATCAGCAAGTCGAGTGTGAGGTGACGAGTCGCGCACCGGAAATTGAACACGCTAGTCATATTTCCAGGAGACGTCTTGAGGGAGCATAAGTTCAAATTAGAAAACTGTTTAACGCCATAGAATTGGGAATTGGAGAAAATCGAGATTTGTGAATTGGAAAACGTATGAAAGTCGTTTTCTGCTTGAATAGAGGCAGCCATTTCTAGCTATACCCCGCCTATTTCTAACTATGGTCCGCCACTTTCACGCATGTTGGACGTGATTTTAAACTTTAAACACCCGAATTCCGACATAAATTTTATGATTCATATAGGTAAACTGTTGAACTATTTGAAACCAATTTGACTGCGGGTGTTTCTGCCTATACCAGCAACAGCTCCCAGTAAAATTACTTTCAAAATATTGAACATATTATCAAAGAGTAAAATTATCAAAGGTATACAATTTGTGTACTATAGTGACGGACCTTCCGATTTTTGTGACTGATATGAGCGATATACGTCATTTTGAATGCTACCTCAGCTGACAAGTGACTTTTTGATTATGACGTCAGATACTTACGTGACAGACCGGATTCTTCCATTGTCAGACGTGTAACCGAGCCAGTCATTCCAGTGGTAAAATTTAAAAAATAATCTTCTCTTGGTCTGCACATGTACACAGTCAAAGCAAAAAGTTGTATTTCCTTGAATATTAACCATTTAATGATCAAGCTGAACAAAATGTGTGGCAACAGAAAGTTCTTTTATAAATTTCTGTAGCAAATTTACACACATCGTCTTCTCTAAATTGGCATTTACTGAGTGAGAATTGCAGTTTTCTTTGCGATATCTAGAGCTTTAAAGGGTTAATTGCTATAGGTAGTATTTTGAGCACTTTGAGGCGCTGTTGACACAAGAGGGGTTAAGAATGAATAGATTTTAAGGCAAACGTATTCTCGCGCATCATACGACTGCAGCAAAGACATAAAAAGAGAGAATGGCTTAGTATTTGCCAGGACTTCCGACATGGGAGTAGTTCTTCCTGACATTCATATATACCCTCTACATTATGACCATCACGAGAGTGAATCCAATGGCACCTATGTAATGGAGGATGATTCGTGGATTGCAAAAAAGCAAGAAGGAACTGATCAAAACATGTTATTTCCACGTCCAAGCAGCAAATGAACAATGAAAGGATCCGATCTGTCACTATTGTAACTAGTTTCACTGGACGCTGTTGCTACTATAATCTGAATAGTTGCCTTGAAGAATGGGACTCCGGGAAGGCAGGGTTTAAAGTATATAAATCGAGCCCAAACACGTACAAAGAATGGGCGGAGCTTAGCTAGAATTTGGCGAGGCATAGCTAGAAATGAATCCCTCTATTGCGACGCGTTATCGTTGCTATAAATCTAAAATGAATTGGCAGACGGACAAACTGACCGACAGACCCATCTATGGTAATATAGATATTAAGGTCAAGTTCGACTCGCGAACTATAATCAGTTTGCTGGTTTACTGAACATGCGCAGTCGCTATGCCAAGCCGAACGCTGAATAGTTAACTATAGTTCGTTGGTTCCCGATTCTCCATTGAATTACTATTGGGGAAGAGTTGAAGCCGGGTACCAGTCTCCATTAACCCTTTTTATCGTCTGTTTTGATGGCCTACGACAATGGATTATTTTTGTCCTCTAAAACGTCAAAAAGCGTCCATATGACATAAAATGGGAAGGACTAGGGGCTTGAGAACATTGACATACAATGGGAAGGCATACTTTCATCAAACCTAAGTTATTTAGTGAAATATTTACACTTTTATATGCATTTGTTCGTGGTAAGCGATCGCTGTCCGCCATTTTGAAATTTACGCAAATATCGGGCTAACCATCTGAACCGAGCTCGGGTGCTCGGTTGACTATATTTCACTAGCTAGTTAACTATTTGAAGTTCGACTCGGAATCTAGTTACTTGACCCTAGTCACTCAGTCTTTTATATGACGTCATAATCAACAATGTGACGTGTATGCTGACGTCATAATTAATTATGTCATGAACGCTTAATATTCCGCTAAGTTGTACGAATTGTATGTCTTTACTATTTAGTCAACAGTATGTTGACTATTTTGCAACTAATTTGACTGGGCGCTGTTGCTACCATTGGCAGCAGCAACATCATTCAGTTAAGTTAGTTGTAAAATATTCAACAGCTTATCTGTCACAGTATTGCTTTCTGGAAAGTGAAATTCAACGATTGCAGAGCTCGATTGATACCACCACGTAGAAAGCGTGGGTGGAGCTTAGCTAGAGATGGGTGGGGCTTAGCTAAACAGGATTCCTCCATTCCGAGTCACAGCTAATGTTTGGACGGTATCAACGAGTGTAGTGATGTAGTGCATATTATGCGCATGTCCTCCGACCAAAAAAGTGTTTGCCACATCCAGAAAGAATTCACGAATCCATTTCTTCACTCAATCATATGACGTCATAATCAACCACGCAACGTGTATGCTGATGTCATAATCACGACGTCATAAATGATTAGATTAAGCCCGTCTTTAACACTTAATAATCCGACACGTTGTACGAATTGTACGTTTTTGCTATTTAAGAAACATGCTGTTGAATATTCTCAAACTAATTTGACTGGGCGCTAGGCAGCAACAGCGCCCAGTCAAATTAGTTTCAAAATATCCAACAGCTTACCTGTATAGTTTCCTGGAAATTGATAGTCAGGAAGTTCGGAGATCGATCTCTCCCAACACGATAGAGGTGTGGGCGGAGATTAGATACAAATGGGCGGGACATAGTCAAAACTGAACAGATCCATTGTCTCTTGGCAATGAAAAAATCTTGGAAAAGATTTGATATGATAAGAGGGCATCAATAGTAATGAACGAAAGGATTGCGAACACGTTACCCTTCCGAGTGGTGCTGTTTGCATGCGGACAATCATCAAGCAGCCGGAAAGGAAGCGAATTGATAGCTTTGAAGTGTAGTGCTGGATGAGGGCATACTACTCAAGTGGACGGCCAGGGTAGCAAACAAGTTCGTCTTCGAAAAGGCCAAGCCAGTCTATCACTTCAAGAGTCAATCTTGAAACAGAATCTATCAATTTCTGTGCACATCGTGACAGTAGAAGACACCATGATGGGCACTTGTTAATGATCGGAAAGATTGTAAAGAGGCAGACGAGATGGGAAATCTCTGTATTGACTATTTGGATGAAATCAGGAGTGAACTATAAGATCCAAAAGCAATTTAAGCTGGGGAAGGAAGTGTCGAAATAAACAGAAAGAGTCATTGCTCATTGGATGCAGATAAATTAACATGTTTATAAATAAAGATATTGTTGAATATTTTGGACATGATTGGATTGCGAGACATAACTTCCAATCCAGTTATGTTCAATTACTTCAACATGCCATTTCTGAGCTATTTATGAGGTGCATTGCAATCAAGTTATGTGTGACTTAACTACACATGACTAACTAGCTGACTGACCATACATATCTCTTACATCAATATGGGAATCCAGTTTATATATCAATTATGTGGGCGTCATAGAAAACAACATCACATGCAGGCTGACATTATAATCAATTACGTCATGAATGACGTAGTTAATCCCGTTACAAACGCTTACTAGTCTAGTCCGTCAAGTTGTATGAATTGTAAGTATTTGCTATTTAATAAACATCCTGTTGAATATTTTGAAACTAATTTGATGAGGGGCTGTTTCTTGAAATTGAGATTCATGGAGTGCCGGGATCGATGGATCCCAACACTGGCAAAGCGTGCATGGAATCTTAGCTAGAGATGGGCGGACATGGCTAAAACTGGATTGCCCCATTACTTATATCACAACTTTAGCATATTTGAATAAAGATACCAATCGCTGCTCCATGTTTTCCTTGTGTTCCCTCATCCCAATTATCAATAAGGATGTTAATTCATGGTTCCCTCTCTCAATCGATAGATCACAGGCCAATGCGTTCTGTCAGGGTAACAGGACTTACTCGGCCCATGCATTTGAGTAAGTTGACTACTTTTAATAATTTAACTCTATGAATGCCATGGTCTCAATTTCAATGCAAGTATACTGGAAAGCTGATGAATATTTTGAGAACTAATTCGACCATAGGCAGCCCCCAGTCAATATGACTTTAAAAATAGTCAAGAGAATTCACCTTTCCAGAGTATCCACCTATCATCTGACGTCATATGACGTCATAATGAGCTAAGCGGCGTGTAGGATGACGTCATAATCATTCAGTCATAAATGATTCTATATGGCCCGTCTTTAACTCTTAATAGTCCGAAACGTTGTACGAATTGCACGTCTCTACGATTTAATAAACATGATGTTGGCATAGGCAGCAACAGCGCCAAGTTAAATTAGTTCCAAAATATCCAATAGCTTACCTGTATAGTTTTCTGGAAATTGATAGTCAGGGAGTTTAGAGACCGATCGATCCCAACACGAACGAGGTGTGGGTGGAGCTTAGCTAGAGATGGGCGGGCATAGCAAAAAATTGAAAGATCCATTGTGCGTACATCATGAAGAATGTGTCAATAGTGCAAGGAATGGTTAAGAGGCTAAAAGTAATCCACAATAGGGTGATAGGGATTCAACCTTTATGTTTTACGTTAATCTGTTGTTACTGTGGGCCATAGCGAGTGTAAAAATGCGGGGTTTGAACAAGTTATTGGTTTGATAGGAGTCTACCGCGTCCCGATTCCAGGTCCCATTCACGCCATATCTAATCTGGTTTTATTTTAGCTTGTTATTGGTAACTTCCCCCAGCTTTTACACTGGTACCCATTTATACTCTTGGGTTGCGAGAAGCAATGCGCGAAAGGGAATTGCCCATGTTTCCAACGATGGCGAGATAGTGCACAGCTCAGGGCGCGATCCTGTTTCTCCTGTTAAATATTCCTAAGAGCTAGCTACTACACCATGCCGCCACCTCCTATATATATACTATCGGGTAATGAAATACATTTCTAAATTTGCATGATGCAGTGTTTGTCATTATTTTTTGTGGCGCATTGGTCAGAAATCTTAGCCAGTGATGCGTCACAGCGATGAATATAAACAGCGCAACAGTGCATTCAAGCGGGTTTCAGGTTTCAACCTTATTGTAAAATTTGTCAAAATATCAGTTTACATGGTAAATAAAATCAAAATTTAAATTGTAAATTAACACGTCGCACTCGCTACTACTCGCGCAATGCGATAATTTTCTACACGGTTTATAATAGTAATATGAAGTGGGACCTCATTTCAGATTATCTAGATAGGCCTACGTTATGTAGCTCCTATGTCTTTGTCGGATAATACGAGCTTCGTTACCGAAATAACGTTAGTATTTGTGTATTGTAAATGAATTTCTAATTACAATTATCCACATGCTATACAATATTGATACATAGTCATTGTCTTTTAGCGTGCTCATTGATTATATCGCAATAATATCGTTTTATATTTACGCTCGTGTGGATGAATAGTTTCACATGCGGCGACTTATCGTGATTAATGGTTATTTCCTTGCATCAACAAACCTCGTTGCAACCAACCGTATTGCTAATTACGGCGCGTGACAAATCAATCAATGGCTTAAGAAAACATATAGCGAGTTATAATGAACACCTATAAATTTTGTAATAATTCCATTATCGTGTTGATTAGGCGCGTGGGCGTTATCATGAGAGATCGGATTGGCATTGTCTGGCGGCGTAATTGTTTCAGCGGGCAAAATAGAAGCAGTTCCATTAATGTCTAACCTTATAAACCCAATGATCCCATTATCATAGGATTAATGGCGCGTGCTGCGCGGGATGAACTCACGTAGGCATTTATCATTTATCAAGTGGAAGACTAAGGTGAATAGCTACAGTACAGCTCATACATAAGTTAACGTATTTCTAAAACAAAAAACGTCTAAAAAGTGTTAGTTAGTATAATTCTGAGCATGGTGTAATGTTCTGTTGAGCATTTGAAACACAATTGGATTGGAAGACATTGCTGCCCTAAGTAGTGATGTCTTCAAATCAAATTATCTTCAGAATATTAAACAGTACACTTTATTTTGTTTTGGATACATGATAAGTTATTTCTGAGCTGTACTGTCGTGAAATTACGTAGCTCCTTAATTCCAACTGATGCTCTATCTCTGGGTGCTAATGTACCTCATGGAAAGCATCGTATTCCCCTTAGAAGCGATGTTCTTGTCAACAGAGATTACAACACATTAGCTGGCAGGCGACTGAAATAGTAGATTCCAGTTCATTCCATATTTGATAATCAGAGTTTACACTGAAAAGTGTGGTTAAACAGCAACACGTTTCCTCACCATTGTTCACAAAAATGTGCACACAGCTTTCTTCTACTGATTCCGTAAAAAGTAGATTAATATTTTTACATCAATGGGATATAGGAAGGAAAAATACCTTTTCGTAAATGTGTTGGTTATGCTGCATGTTCGTTCTAAGCATGGTTAACAAGAACGATGTCTAATATGGTGAATAACATATACTGCATTGACATTAACTACATTATGCGCTTTAATATTTCTGACTGTCCATAGATTCCTACATCCACCAGAAACGCCGGGAAAGCCGGATCAAGTGAATGTACGTGAATGATCGGTTGGGATACTTGCACATTCCAAACACCGTGCACTACTGTCACTACACATGCACACCAAGTCCTGTAACAACACCACAAATACGGGATATCCATTGAAAAAGTTAACAAGCTCTCCAGCTTTCTTGTTCCAAACATGTTCATCTGTAAGAGATGGTTGTCCTAAATGTGATGAAAGTCGCGCCTTTTGTTTGCCAACTTTCGCATTTGCCATGCTGTAAAAATATTTTCACAGAGAGGGACGTTAATTAGTGCTGCTATTTGTATTCTGTGTATGCAAAGTACCATCGTAGTCAGTTCAGATCACCATAATTTTGTCGATGTTTGCCTGTGATGTCTATAATGGATAAATCAAGTTTTAGCTATACCCACCTCATCTATAGCTACGCTCCACCCACACTTCGAGCGTGGTGGGATCGATCGATCCCTAAGCTCCCTGATTACCAATTTCGAGAAAACTATACAGGTAAACTGTTGAGTGTTTTGAAACGAAATTTACTGGGTGTTGTTGCTGCCTATGGCAGCAACAACGCCCAGTCAAATTAGTTACAAAATAGTCAACAGCATGTTTATTAAATAGTAAAGACACAATTCATACAACAACGCTTAGTCCATCATCAATTAAACGTTCGTAACGAACTTAGCTACCTCATTCATGGCGTTATTGATTATGACATCATCATACACATCACACAGTTGATTATGACGTCATTTTATTGGCTGAGAAACTGAAATCTTTCATTCAGCCGACTTATCTGCTTTCTGCGCATGATTTTCTAACAGACAACGTACATAGCTGCTTAAAATAAGCATAATTGTCCGGAAACTCTTTCATGCCTGATTTCTTTCAATTACAAATGGCATGACAAAGAATAATGACAACTGCGACCATCGCCACAAGCATTCGATAAACTATAAGCTGGTATGTATCGTTTTCTGACTAAGCACCATATATCTTAAAATGACATCTGGCTTAATAGAGGAATCTAGTCTTTCAGTCAATCATATGGCGTCATAATCAACTACGTCACATGTAGGCTGATGTCATAATCAATTACGTCATGGATCATGTCGGTTTAGTCCAGCATAACCGCTTAATAGTCCGTCAAGCTGTACAAGTGTATGTCTTTACTATCTACTAAACATTCTATTGAATATTTGGAAACTAATTTGACTGCATGCGCAACAACTGACTTTCGAATTTGGTAGTACACGATATCACACATAATTCCCTTATTTTTCGGCATGGATAATTTGCCAATCCCACAAATTTTCGAAAAGCTGGTGAGACCTTTGGAAAATCCGTCTACAGTTACAACACCTAGGTATTTTCAAACATCTACTGGGATGGGCTTACTTTATGTTTGTGTCCATTCACCCACCCGATGCTGGCAATCAGAATCCACTGTGTTGGCTGGTTTAGCCATTTTGTTTATATAAATGGTATGAATGAATGGCCAATCTTCTGAACCTTGCATGACGACTTGTTAAAGTTTCTAACGCTTTCAAAAAGATATAAAGTTTACACATTTATTTATTTATGATGCACTAAAGTGTGAATTTCGTAAACATATAATAGGACTGGAAGCTGTTCCTGCCTTAAACAACAAGTAGCTCCAAGGCGGATTAGGTTCAAAATATTCCCGATTACAATTCCTCCATCATAAATGTTGTTACAAATATCATGACAACGAATAATAACAACTGTGACCATCGCCACAAACATTTGGTAAACTATAAGCTGGTATGTATCGTTTTCTGACTAACCATCTCGATTTGGTGTGATATATTCGTGTTCTGTCATGTAATTTGGGTGTGTGTATCAATCGATGCCAGATCTTTAACACTGGGACCAATAGCAAAACCTGTCTATGACGGGAACTTTTTAGACGAAAATGATTGCAGCCACGTGAATTTTTCATTTATTTCTATTAAAATTTTAGTATCAGCTGCAATTAAAGTACCACCTAGGTATTGCCCGTGTGCGTGGTTGCAAGCCTACTTATGCATATGTAGGCCTAAACATGGGTCAGAAGTACTGCAGGATTTCAAAAGGAGAATTGTTGGTGTAGGTGATATGTGGCCATAAATAATCGAACAGAAATCGTGGTGCCAGGCTGCCAGCGATCCCTAGAATTTGTTTTCTATCTGTTTTCACCAGTTTCGATTATAACGCTATTAACCCTTTTACGCCTATGCTGGCGCAAACAAGCCTATTCAATGGGCTTGAGAAATGTTCATTTGCTGACCACGAGAAGATTACATTTGAAAATTTACCAATGGAATGACTAGCTTGAGAACCAAGACAGTCATTTCAGTGATACATTTTCAAGAATAATCATATCTTGGTCTGCGAATTGGCATCTACTATGATGAGAAAACTGAGATTTTATAGCAAGAATCCATCCATTAAACGGATAGGGTTAGATCTGGCTATTCAGTCTCAGTATAATTATCTGGTTGAAAGATTAAAAGCAACGCCATATAAATCTGTCTATAGCGGCCATTTGCTTTTTGGGGCTATAAGATTATTGTTCTTTGGTCGAACAATTTTAATTTAATTTAATTTATTTTTTTTATTTTTTTTAAATTTAAGTTTCAACTTTCAAACAACAAGTAATTTATCCTGGCGATCCGATAGATTTCCAACATCACTCTCTGTCTGGGGTGGGTGATTGTCTTGGGGTCTGATAGGTGATTCTAACACATCTATTGGTGTCAATCAAAGATAAATTGTAAGCTATAGGTTAGTCAACACGATTTTTCGCGGCAATTATTACATTTTTTACAATTCTTTTGCATTTTTCAACACACTTTTTACGTATCATAATGAAGTAGCACAAGAACAAGTCGACCATCCTTGCAAAATAGATTTTATAACGTCTTCAGGGCATATTCCTAAATCACTGAGGGTATATTTTAAGGTTACGTAATTTCCCTCGAAAGATAGCAAAAAATTAATTTTAGCTTGATGACTTTAACAATATTGATAAAAAATTAGGTATTGCTTATGTTCAATTGAAAAAAGGACGTGACATAATTATGTTTATCCTACAAAGTTAAGTTTTCCATATTTAGATTCTACCCTAAATATACATTCTAGCCCATGGTTTTATTTTGTTTCCAGCAATTACTTTAATGCTAAATATGTTGATTTAATGTTGAGCAATGACCTAATTTTCCTTCAATCACATATATTCCCTATGGGCAGATCCATGTAATATAAAACATAAAAAGGACGTAATTTGGACTTTGACAGGATTACTATAAGATATCATCATTAGAAAGTTAATGCACTATACTTTCTGGTCATATGTGCTAAATTCTAAACAAATCATAAATACAACTGATATATTCAGATATAATTATATGCGTATCCGTGATGCTGTATAGCTGTAACAGCTGGGAAGCTCCAACGGTAGCTCTAGAGAAACTCGATGCCTGCCACCGCAATCACCTACGCACCATTACCGGAAACCGATGGCCAGAGGGGATAATTTCCAAATGATGTACTATACAAGATGTGTAATACGTCGCTGCTGTCTGTATGAGTCGCCCAGCAAGCAAGCCATGTGCTAAGGATGCCAGAAGACACACGAGCACAGAGAGCCTTGGAATTCGCCCTACTCGAAGCCAGCAAATACAAAGCCAGGAGAGGACGTCATTGCATAAATCTGCTGCGGGGTGACCTCAAGAAAGCAGGACTCGGTACACTCAAGTCAAGAATGGACCTGAGAAAGCTAAGGATTTCGGCTGAGGACGAGACACAGTGGGCAAAAGCGAATACGGACTGATTGCAGCTGCAAGATGTTTCTATTACTACAGCCGCAGAATACAGTAATCATACACATATTAAGATTTTGTAAACATCGCCTCTTTATTTCATATTAAATATCTGGCCAAACCATACAGCCAAACTGGCGCACACACACTGATAATTTGGCTCCATTATTGAGTATGGGGCTGTTTCTTCCATAAGTATCAACAGTACCCATTCGACCTAGTTTCAAAATATTCAACAGCGTACCTGTCTAGCTTTCTGGAAATTGAGATTCAGATTGCAGTGATCGATTGATCCCAACATTGACACAGAGTGGGTGGAGCTTAGCTAGCGATGGGCAGGGCATAACTCAAACTGGATTACTCCATTCTGAGTCACAGCTAATGGATATACTGTATCAATGGATGTAGTTGATGTAGTGAATATTATCTTCAACTTCTTCAATGCAAGAATTGATTGCCAGGTCCAGAAAAAATTGTTCCGTGGCAATGAAAATCTTGGAAATGGTTTGATATCATAAGAAGGCATCTATAGTAATGAAAGGATTGCGAACATGTTGCCCTTCCGAGTGTTGCTGTTTGCATGCGGGCAACCATCAAGCAGCCGGAAAGGAAACGAATTGACAGCTTTGAAGTGTAGTGCTGGATGAGGGCATTACTACTCAAGTGGACAGCCAGGGTAGCTAACAGGTCCATCTTCGATAACACCAAGACACTCTAGCACTTCAAGAGTCAATCTTGAATCAGAATCTATCATATTCTGGACACATCACGCCAGTAGAAGACGCCACGATTGATAATAGTTAATGATCGGAATGAATGAAAAAAGGCAGATGAGATGGGAAATTTATGTATTTAATAGTTGGATGAGAGGACTACAAAATCCAAGTTTAATTTAGCCCTTTAACCCTTGAATTTATTCAAGAAAATTTCAATTTTCTTATAGAAGTTGTCCATTTGCAGACCAAAAGAAAACTATTTTTGAAAATTTACCACTGCAAAGACTGGCTCCGTTATCGAGCCAGTCATCCGAGTGGTAAATTTTCAATGATAGTCTTCTTTTGGTCTGCAAAAATACGTTTCTCAAGACCACTGCCGACGCCGTTTTGGCTGATATGAGTGTTAAAGGGTTAAGATGGCGATGGCAGTGACGAAATAAAGGCAGAGTCATGGCTCATCGGATGCATATATATAGCACAGCTCAGAAATAACTTTCCAAAACAAAGGAAAACGTACTGCTGAATATTTTGAACATAATTCACCTTTCCAGAGTATCCATCCATCATCTACCCTTGTATGACGTCATAATCAGCGCAGCGCGTGTATGGTGACATCACAATCATTACGTCACAAAGGGTTCATTATAGCCCGTCATATTCAACAGCTTACCTATGTAGTTTTTGGGAAATTGATAGTCAGGGTGTTCAGAGATCGATCGATCGATCCAAACACGGGCGAGGTATGGGTGGAGCCTGGCTAAAGATGGGGCGGGCATAGCTAAACCCGGAAAGGTCCATTGGATTGAAAGACATGTCTTACAATCCAATGGGGGAATCCAGTTTTAGCTATGCCCCACCCATCTCTAGCTAAGCTCCACTCATACCTCGCTCGTGTTGGGATCGATACCTGCTCTCTCCAACTATCAATTTCCAGAAACCTATATAGGTAAGCTGTTGAATATTTTGAAACTCATTTGACTGGGTGTTGTTGCTGCCTATGGTACCAAATGCGCCCAGTGAAATTTGTTTCAAAATATTCAACAGCATGTTTATTAAATAGTAAAGACATACAATTCGTACAGCAACACGTACTCCATCTTAAGCCTTCATGACGAACTTAGCTACATCATTCACGGCGTAATTGATTATGACGTCATCTCACACGTCGTGTAGTTGATTATGACCAACTCCAATGTGTTCAACTTCTTCAACAGGACATTTCTGAGCCATTTATTAGCTGCAATCAATCAAGTTATTTGTGACTGAACTACACAGGACTAACTGACTGGCTGGCTATATCTCTTACATCAATAAAGGAACCCAGGTTATTATTGATCAATCATATGGCGTCATATTCAACACCGTCACACATAGGCTGACGACACCATCAATTACATCATGAATGACGAAATTAAACCACGGCACAAATGCTTAATAGTCCATCGAGTTGTATGTATTTACTATTTAATAAACATTTTGTTGAATATTTTGAAGCAAATTTGACTGGGTGTTGTTGATTCCACAAGCAGCACCAGCACACAGTAAAATTAGTTTCGAAATATTCAACAGCTTTCTGTATAGGTTTCTGGAACTTGAGATTTGATCGATCCCAACATGGACAAAGCATGGGTGGAGCTTAGCTAGAGACGGGGTGGGGTGTGTGTGTGGACATAGCTAAAATGGTATTCCTCCATTACTTATATGGCAACTGTAGCATATTTGAATAAAGTTACCAATCACTGCTTTATGTTTTCCTTGTGTTTCATCATCCCAATTCTCAATCAGGGTGTTAATTCATGAATCCATCTCTCAATCAAGAGGGCACCGGTCAATGAGTTTTGTCGGGGCAACAGGAGTTAGTTGGGGCATGCTGTTGAGTGAGTTGACTTAATTCTCAACAATATTTAACAATTTAACCCTGTGAATGTCATGGTTTCAATTTCAATACAATTATACCGGAAAGCAGGTGCACATTTTGAGATCTAATTCGACTATAGGCAGCAGCAGCTCTCAGTCAACTTAACTTTTAAAAACATTCAAGAGAATTTTGCGTACATCATGAAGAATTTCTGCATTGAATGGTCGAGTGGCTGAGAGTAATCGACAAAGGCGTGATATAGATTTAACTTTTAGGTTTTATTCTAATATGGTATTATTGTGGGGTATAGCGAGTATTAAAGTGCTGGGATTGACCACGAACACTTTTTTAATAGAACGGAAATATCAGATTGTAATTTATTATATAAACGAGGATTTCATCCCGTTCCACATTTCTCGATGTGAACACACATGCTGTATTCAAGGAAAGTTTGTTTTTCCTCGGTTAAATAACGTGTAGGAAATATTTTCATTGGTTAGATACCGCTTAATAAGCATCTATGCTCCGCTTAATAATCATCTATGCTCCATGACACTGCAAATATTTCGTTGCAATAAAGACCGCGGAAATGTAAATATAGGGGACATGTTATGTTGTTGATTTAAATAGTGTAATATATATACTACCGAGTTATGAAATACGTTTGTAAATTTGCATGATAAACGGCATAAATTTTATAAGTGGATTTAAAAATAATTTCAAGTCCGAAATAACGGATGTTTTGTTTGTCATTATGTTTTGTGGTGCATTGGTCAGAACACTTAGCAATGGTACGCTCAAATGTTTCAGGAATCAACTTTATTGAAAATTTGTCAAAATATAGAATCACACTTTAAATTTTAAATTATCACATTTCACTCGCTACTTCAAATGCAATGTGATAATTTTCTACACGATTGATAATAGTGATATGAAATGGCCATCGTTTCAGATCCTCTATATTGGCCTACGCTATTTAGCTCATATGTATTTGTCGGGCAACACGATCTTCGTTAGGGAAATAACGTTAGTATTTCTGTATTGTAAATGAATTTCTAATTAAAATTCTCATCAGGCTATACAATATTGATACATAGTCATTGTCATTTAGCGTGTTCGCTGATTATATCTCAATATATGATTACTGTATTTTGCGGCTGTAGTGGTAGAAATATCCTACTGCTGCAATCAATCCTTCTTTGCTTTTGCCAACTGTGTCTTGTTCTCAGCCTTAGCTTCCTTAGGTCCACCCTTGACTTGAGCGTACCGAGCCCTGCTTTCTTGAGGTCACCTAGTAGCAGATCTAAGTAATGACGTCCCCTCCTGGCTTTGTATTTGTTGAATCCGAGTAGGGTGAATTCCTAGGTTCTCTGTGCTGGTGTGTCTTTTAGCATCCTTAGCACATGGCCAAACATAGACCATCTTTGCTGGGCGACTTTCACAGACAGCAGCGACGTGTTACACATTGTGCATAGTGCATCATTGGTAATTATGCTGTCTGGCCATCGATGTCCAGTGACGGTGCGTAGGTGTTTGCGGTGGCAGGCATCGAGTTTGTCTAGAGCTGCCTTTGGAGCTGCCCAGCTGTTACAGTTATACAACATCAAGGGTACGCAGGTTGCATTGTATTAACGTAGTCTTTTTATCAAGGGCATCTTTGATCTACGAATCCATAGTTTCCAGAAGTACTGGACATCTATGTTCCACATGACGCAACGTGCAGCAATGCCAGCAGTACTGCAAAGCCCTGGGCCCAGGATTTTACTTTTCCTCCATGGTTCGCGACCACGAAGTGCATTGTCATTTTCTTTAGTTTCATGCTTTGTGTTTACGTCTACGTTGGTGAACTCTGTTTCTGGATTCATTCATAAAGAGATTCTCAATTGGTAGTTTGCTTGCAGCTATTGGGAGAAGTTCGTCAAGGGGTTTCTTTTCCTCGTCCATGAAGCCCACATTTTCGTCATATTCCACCTCTAGTGGCATACCCAGTACTGACACTGAGTGGGTGGGCTGGGTGGGTGGGTTGGGGTGGTGTGGGGTGGGGGTGGTCTTGTGGAACTTTCCCGCACGGATTTCAATGCAGAAGCAAGGTAACAGGTAAAAAGCACAGGAGATAGACCATCTCCCTGTGGGGAGCCGATTGATGTCTCGAACTCTACAGACTTCACTGACTTGACTCGTACTCTCACCTTGGTGTCTACAACCAGTAGCTTCACTAGTCTTAGTTCATCTTCATTGCAACCGGCCTGGTATAGTACATCTAGGATATTTGAGCGCTTAATTGTGTCGAAGGCTCGTGACATGCCAATGCCCATTTTGTGGAAATCCCAGTGTTTGGACATGCCTACCGACATACACATGCGTTGAGCCCATACAATGTCTGCGCAGCTGCGACCACGTTTGAAGCCACTTTGGCATGATCTGGTGAAGGCATCGGCCTTGTCTTGGGTGCGGCATATAGGACCATTGGCTGGGATTTTCCATATGCTGTAGAGGAGCACAATGGGCAGCAAATTGGCTGGGGGCAGGTGGTTTCTTGGGCTTGTAATAAGGGTGCCTTGGCCTACAGTATCGATGGGAAGGTGGTGCATAAAAGCTGAATTGATTAGGTGCGTGATCGGTTTGAGATACTGTTTGAGATACGTTATTGCTCATGCCATCAGGTCCAGATCCACGTCCAATTTTCAGGGATTTAAATGCCTTGTCAACTTATGCTGTTTTAATTAGTGTTAGTGATGGTCTGTGGTCTCCTCAGAACGGGTGCAAGGGCTCATCCCCTTTGTCAGTGAACTGTTCCTTGAACTATTCTCGAATCGTCTCAGCTTTGCCCTGGTAAGTCCCGATAAAGTGTCCTTCAGAGTTGTGTACCGTGTGTAGTGGTGTGTAGTCAGTAACTCTCAGGGCTTGGGCTACCTGGAGCATTTTGTGACAGTCATACGTGGCAGTGATTTCATCTGCTAGGGTGTCTGCTTGTTGAATAGCAAGATCTTTTAAGCATTCGCTAATGTGGCGCAGAACATTATTGCACTCCTGGGATAGTTTGGTGCGGTCTTCACTTTGGCCACTTTGATAGAGCCGCAGCTGTAATGCTTTCTGCTCTGCTGACAGATTTACTACTAGAGGGTCGTTGATATACCTCGCTCCTTTGTTTGTTTAAAACACCTATGGTGCTGATATTTGATGATTCTATAGATTTCAATATTTTGCCTAGGGCTTCATTTGGATCGGAGCTGACAATGTTAGCTATCTGCTCCCCAGGGACTTTTTTGTATGACTGGCTTGTGGTCAGAATTGAGGTCGGTGCCTCCATAGAAATGCGCATTCCGAAGTAGGGGGTTTGCCTCTGGCTTGCATAGTATGAAGTATATTTGGTTGAAGACAGCTGTTGTAGCCTTATGACGTTTAGGGGCTCTGCGATCAGAGATGTGTCTGGTCCATGTTGTCCATATTGTGTTTGAAAGCTGTATTTGTGGCATCCAAAACTAATGACATGGTCCAAGACCCTTGGTCCGATTACGAAGCCTAAACCCCGGAATGTGGCCTGTTCTTTCTCCATGAGTACTAACTTATGGCCTTCTGTAGTTGCTGCTCTGAGTGTTTAGCTACTTTAGTCCCTTAGAATGTACGCAACATCGATGTTATAGTGTTCACAGTCTGCACCTAAGGTTTGCCTCTTTGATGTTGCACTCAGACCACGTGGTAAGCTCCTGGGATGATTGCGTCGTCCGAGGATGTTGAACACAGTTTCTTGTTTAAAGAAGGTTAGACATAATCATGGTTGCCTCTGTATGCGAATGTCAGCCTGCAATCCTTGATGGCTCCCAACAAATTTGATACTTACAGAGGAGACCGGGGTGGATGTGTCATCTTTCTCCCCCTGTATCACAATAATGCTGTTTTATGTGCCCGCTATTGTTGATGAATAGATTCGCATGTTGGTAGGCTACTTATCGAGATTAGGTAGTGAATAATGGGGTTTTTCCTTGCACCAACAAGCCTCGTTGCAGCTAAACGTATTACTAATTATGGTATGTGGCAAATTAATTAATGGTTTAGGAAAACATACAGCTATAATGACACCTATAAATTTTGTAATAATTCCATTATCGCGTTGATTAGGTGGGTGGGCGTTATTGTGAGAGATTGGACTGGCATTGTCTCGTGACGTACTTGTTCAGCGGGCAAAATAGGAGCAGTTCCATTAATGTCTAACCTTATAAACCCAATAATCCCTTTATCCTAGAAATAATGGCATGAGATGAACTCACATAGGCATTTATCATTATCAAGTGGAACACTAGGGTGATAAGAACGAATAGCCACAGTACAACTCTCAAATTATTTTACATGTTTCCAAAAGAAAAAAAAGAAACATGTTAGTTATTACAATTTTGAACATGGTGCAATGTTCTAGTAAACACGTTGAACACAATTTGATTGGAATATGGCAGCAATTTCATCCAATCTAATTATGTTCAGAATATTTAGCAGTACACACATTATTTGGTTTTGGATGCATGTTAACCTATTTCTGAGCTGGATTGTAGTCAAATTACGCAGCTCCTTAATGCCAACCGATGCTCTGTCTCTTTTTAAATGTACCTAGTTGAAAGTTCTGTAGTATTCCCCTTAGAAGCGATGTTTTTCAGGTTGAAATGCTTTAGCTCGTAGGTGACTTAAATAGCAGATTCCAGTCCATTCCATATATAATAATCTGAGTTTCAATTGAGAAGTGTGATTTAAACAGCAACATGTTTCAACACCATTGTTCACAAAAATGTGCACCAAGCTTTCTTTTACAGATTCTGTGAAAATTAATAATTTTACATCGGCGGGGCAAGGGAAGGAAGAATAAATTTTTGTAAAAATGTTGGTTATGCCATAGTTTCCTTCTAAGCATGGTTATCAAGAACGTGGTATAATATGGCCGATTCAGTACCTGCTATTCACTAAACTACACATGTGTGTTTCAAGATTTCTGACTGTCCATAGATGCCTACATTCACCAGAAACGCTGGGAAAGCCGGACAAGTGAATGCACGTGAATGATGGTTTGGGTAAACTGTGCACTCCAAACACCATGTACTACTGCCACTACATAGGCACGGCAAGCCTTGTAACAACACCGCAAATGCAGGCACTCCATTCAAAAGGCGAACAAGTTTTCCAGCTTTCTTATTCCAAACAGGTTCATCTGCATGAGAGTGCCATCATAAGTGTGATGAGAGTCGTGCCTTTTGGTTGCCAACTTTCCCATTTGCCATACTGTAAAATTGTTTCCACAGTGAGGAACGAACATTAGTGCTGCTTTGTATACTCTGTGTATGCAAAGTTCCTTTGAAAGGAATTCAGTTGTCTAGGAGTTTACCGATGCTTGCATGTGATACATATACATCAGCCAACCTATCAGTGCACGGGATCCTCCTGCTGATTTCAGTGCATGATTGTCTAACGGACATGACACAGAGCTCATTAAAATAAGCATAATTGTCTGGAAACGCTTTCATGATTGAATACTTTCAATTACAAATAGCATGACAAAGAGTAACAACAGCTGCGACTATCGTCACAAGCATTCGATAATCAATGAGCTGCTATCTATCATTGTCTGTCTATGCATCTCGAGTTGGTGTGATTCTACATGTTTTAACACACATAGGTTTAGCACCATATATCTTAGAATGGCATCTGGACCCGGTGGCTTAATAGAGGAATCGTGTTTCTCAGTCAATTATATGTAGACATAATCAACTACATCACATGTAGGATGATGCCATAATCAATTACATCATGAATGCTACGATTTAGTCTGTCAATAAATGCTTAATAGTCCGTCAAGTTGTACAAATTGTATGTCGATACTACTAAATAAACGTTCTGTTGAATATTTGACTAATTTGATTGCATACCCAACAATTGACTTTCGAATTGGGCAGCATGAGTTATCGCACATAAATCCCATATTTTCTGGTCCCAAACCCTACATTTTCAATAAACTGGTGAGGAAAACACATCTGCTGGGATGAGATTACCTTTTGTGTGTGTCCAGTCACCTGTCCGATACCGAAGATCAGAATCTGTTGTGTTGGCTAGTGTAGACGTTTTGTTTATATGAATGGTACGAATGACCGGCAAATCTTCTTAAACTTGCATGATGTCTTGGTAAAGCTGAGGTCTTCTACTGACGATTTTCTAGTTTCTAATGATTTCAACAAGATATATGAAGTACACATTTATTTATTTATTTGTTTATTTATTTATTTATTTATATATTTATTTATTTATTTATTTATTTATTTATTTGTTTATTTATTTATTTATTTATATATTTATTTATTTATTTATTTATTTATTATGCACGAAAGTCTGAATTTTGTGAAACTATAAGAGGACAGGACGGACGCTGTTGCTGCCTTAAACAGCTAGTAGTTAACAGATCAAAACATTCCCGATTATAATTTCTCCAACAAAAATGTTGCTCTAATTCTGACATGGAACGGGGTGTATCAATCGATGCAAGAGCTTTAACACTGAGACCAACAGCAAAATCTGTCCATGACGGGGACGTCTCGGCCCATACCAAAAATGATTACGAAAGGCAAGGTCATTTAATAGAAGTCATTTACCATAGTAAATATGGTAGCTTGTTGTTGTCACAAAATATTAGTTCTTTGTGACGTGCGGTTTAACGAGCACACATTTGAAAGAACCGGCAGCTTGTGTCCCAAAAGAAATGTCTGCTATAGACAGTTTTGTCTGTATTTCATACATTACTGATTTCCATCAAAAAACCAACTTGTAATCACTGTTGCGGCTGGCTCTAAAAGCAATGTATTACCAACTTTATTTATATAAATGCTAAGAATTGGATTCGATTCAACCTTTTGCTAATTTACAATAAGCCCCAAAATTCACTGCATTGTGCATTCACAAATTCAAGGAACACGTGAGAGGACTCGCATATCCTTGGTAGATAAAACAAATCAATACTGCCAAGCAGATTAAATCCACTAATTTAATTTTATTATATTTGAGTATTATCAGTGATTATTTATTAATTGTTCCAGATTCAGTGAAGGGAAAGCAGATGGTATTGTCACTGACAACTATTTGAGCCATGCTAGCAACAGCAGCAACTACGTTCAGTCAAATAATTTCAAAGCATTCAGCAGGTATTATCTTGCGACCATGCGCATCAACAGCGTATTTCATAAACATTTTGACTGCTATCTTCATTGCAAGTTTCCCCCAACTTCCTCAAGCATATGACACTGATGTTATTCATTACTAAAGTAAGAGAAAAGACAGGTTTACAGATTGGAAACAATGTTGCTGAAAACTGTTGCCGTCTTAAACAGAAAAAAGCTTGCAGCAACATAATATTTCATTTATCTCTTTGAAAATCCAAGTTTCAGCTGCAATTAAAGTACCACCTAAGTATTGCCTGTGTGCGTGCATATGTGCCCACTTATGCTTATATAGGCCTAAACATGGGCGTGGAATATAGCAGAATTACAAAAGGAGAACTGTTGGTGTAGGAGATATGTGACCATAAGAAATGTGACAGAAACTGTGGTTCCAGGCTGCCAGCGATCACGGAATGGGATTCATTTTCTATCCATTTTACCAGTTTCGTTATGGTCTTGTGAAATGTTCATTTGCTGACCAAGAGAAGATTCGAAAATATTCAAGAATATTCTTATCTTGGTCTGCAAATTAACATCTCCTATTAAGCTGTGTTTGCCTGGCATGCAGGGTGCGGAATGCTGAACGTGGAACGGAAAGCGGGTATGCAGAATGCGGGTAAAATATCGTGTGTACCATTTACCTGCACGCGGTATCATTGCGTTATTTTATTGCATTTTTATTGGTGATAGTGTGATATTTCTATCAAATCTCTTTCAAAGGCGACAACAAATTTTTTTACGCTTTGATATCTCGCTTTCCACTGAGACCATTACACGATGTTTATAAACATAATAAGGACATATATCCGAAAAGGTTGGTCCCGATCCCAGGATGATTCATAATAAGGAAAAATTAGTTACCTCTCCGGGATGTAGAAATTGCTTGGGTGTAGCTTTCGTGACCATCTCGGTCACTTCTTCAGCACTAACTGATGGTCGCTGGCAACGTCACTCTGGTCAGTTCTTGTGGAGTCACGTGAAAGCATGGACTGGTAGACTGCTGGTATACGGTAGCCCTAGTCTCGGTTCATGGTTGGTTGATGCTTGTAGATTTCTATGGCCTCTTTAACTTTCTGTTTAAATAAGTTGGTCTCGATGTTGATCACCGAGGCACTGCTGGCGGGGATGACGTGGCCAGGGGATTCTGTGTGTACTGCCACAGCTGAGTTGGAATTGATTTTAAGATACTCTTTGACCCTGGTCCTGACTGGCCTTTTGGTTTCGCCTATATATGTCCCCTCACATTGGTCTCATTCGATCTTGTAGATGACTCCAGAGCGTTAATCTGTAGTCGGTTTATCTTTGGGTCTTACTAATTGTGATCTTAAGGTGTTGACGGAATTGTGGTAAGTTTTGATGTGGTCTTGTCTGAAGAGTCTGTCAATGTGTTCTGGTAGGCCTTGGATGTACGGAAGTCCGACTAGTGGAAGTTTTTCGATATCTGGTTGTTTATTACGAGGTTGGGGAGGTGGTTTTCTCATCCACGAAGTGTCACCGTTGGCTAGGAGAAACTGTTGGATGTGATGATGTTCTTCCTTTTTGTCTGATGTTTCTGTGATTATGGAGTCTGCGCGGTGAAATAGAGTTCTAACAACTGACCTTTTTGTGTTCCAAATAATAAGGACATGATTTGCACTTTGACAGGGTTATTATAATCGTCTTCATTAGAAAGCTAATGAATGTTACTTTCTGATCATATGTGTTAAATTCTAAACAAATCATAAATACAACCTGTACATTCAGTTTTTGTAGACCTCACTTCTTTATTTCATAGTAAATATCTGGAGAAACCATACAGCCAAACTAGCAAATCCACACTGATAAATTGTCTCCATTGATGACTATGGGGATGGTGTTTTCATAGACAGCAACAGCACCCAGTCAACTTAGTTTCAAAGTATCCAACGGCATACTTGTCCCGCTTTCTGGAAATTGAGTTTCAGAGTGCAGTGATCAATTGATCCTAACACGGACAAAGTGTGGGTGGAGCTTAGCTAGAGATGTGCGGGGTATAGCTAAAATTGTATTTCTCCATTTTGAGTCATAGCTAATGGTTAGACTGTATTAATGGATGTAGTGATGTAGTGCATATTATCTTCATCTTCTTCGTTCCAAGAATTGATTGCCAGATCCAGAAAAAATTGTCTCTTGGCAATGAAAATCTTGGAAAAGATTTGATAGGATAAGAAGGCATCAATAGCAATGAGCGAAAGGAGTGCGAACACATTACCCTTCGGAGTTGCGCAGTTTGTATGTGAGCAACCATCAAGCAGATGCAAAGGAAACGAATTGACAGCTTTGACGTGTAGTGATTGAAGCACTACTATTCAAGGGGATAGCCAGAGTTACAAATATGTTCGCCTTCGAAAACACCAAACCCGCCTATTACTTCAAGAGTTAATCTTGAAACATATGCTAGCATATTCAGGGCACATCATACCAGTAGAAGACACCATGGTGGGCAATCGTTAATGATCGGAAAGAGTGAAAACGAGTCAGATGAAATGGGAAAACTCTGTATTTAATAGTTGAATGAAATTAGGAGAAGACTATAAGATTCAATCTTGATTTAGCATGACGAAGGAAATGTTGAAATAAAGAGAAAGCGCTAGGGCTCATCGGATGTAGATAGAAACAGCACGGCTCAGAAATAACTTAACAAGTTTCCAAAACAAAAGAAAAGGTACCGATGAATGTTTTTTTCAAATGCACGTCAACATCAATTTCATCAACTTAATCATTGTTATTATTGCTAGTATCATCACCAAATTATAATCAGTCAATGGACCTTTCCATTTTTAGCTATGACCCGCCCATCATTAGCTAAGCTCCACTCACACCTCGCCGTGTTAGGATTGATCGATCCACCAAATGCCTTAGCTATCAATTTCCTGAAAACTATACAGGGAAGCTGTTGAATATTTTGTAACTAATTTGACTGGGTGCCAGTCAAATTAGTTTCAAAATATTCAACAGAATATTTATTAAATAGTAAAAGCAAACAATTTGTGCAACTACGCATAAACCGTCCTCAAATATGCGTTCGTGACGTACTTATCGACGCCATTCATGACGTCATTCATTATAATGTCATTGTACACATCGCGAAGTTCATTATGACGTCATATGATGGGTGGGTGCTCTGGAAAGGTGAATTGTAAAATACTACACAGCTTGTTGATGGTGTTTCCCAATTGTTCGAAGCAGACACAGATTTGGGAATCGATGCACATTATCTGACGAATTAGTCTTAGCAGGGTGTGTCGAAATAAAGACAGAGTCATGACTCATTGGATACAGATATATACAGCACAGCTCAGAAATAACTAAACCAAAAGAAAAGGTGCTGATGAATATATTGAAGTGATTGGATTGGAAGACATGTCTAGTCATGCCCTGCCCATTTCTAGCAAAGCTCCATCCACCCTTTGCCCATATTGGGATCGATCGATCCCTGAACTCCCGAACTATCAATTTTCAGAAACCGATCTAGGTAAGCTGTTGAATATTTTGAAATCAACTTGACTGGCTGTATAGGTTTCTAGAAATTGAGATTCGCTCGATCCCATCGCGAGCAATGCATGGGTGGAGCTTAGCTAGGGATGGGCGCGACATAGCTAAAACCGGATCCATTGCATATATCAACACTGTAGCATCTTTAAACAAAGATACTAATCGTTGCTTCGTGTTTTCCTTATGTTTCATCATCCCAATTCTCAATTAGCATATTCATTCATGGCTCCATCTCTCAATAGATAGATGCCAATGAGTTCTGTCAGAGTAACATGAATTACTCGCGGCATGCAGCTGATTAAGTTGACTATTTTGAACAATGTTTAACAATTTACCCCTATAAATGTCATGGTTTCAATTTCAATGTGATTGCACTGGAAAGCTGATGAATATTTTGAGAACTAATTTGACCATAGGCAGCAAAAGCTCCCAGTCAAGTTAACTTTAAAAAATAGTGATGATCATTTTGCGTGCATCATGAAGAATTGGTCAATGGACTTTTCCGGCGTTAGCTATGCCCCGCCCATCTCCAGCTGTTGCTGCCTACAGCATGCTTATTAAATAGCAAAGAATTACAAAAACATACAATTTATACAACGTGTCAGACTCTGAGTTTTGGTGACGGTCTATATGGAACCCTTTGTGACGTAATGATTGTGACATCAGCATACACACGCTGAACTGCGGGGTGTGGGGGGGTGTTATAGTGAGAATCAAGATGTGGGGTATGAACACGAAACCTTTTTATATAGAAGGCAAATATCAGACTGTTATTTATCATATAAATGAGGCTATCAATCCGTTCACAAAAGAAATATTTTCATTGGTTAGATAATGCCAAATAATCCCTTATGCTCCGTGACACCGGAAATATTTCCGCTACTGGCGAAGAGAATTAAAACCGGGAAAATGTACACACGATGGGATATGTTATATGGCCAGTCTTGGTTACATTTTCCTTGTCTTCCTCACTTGGAATAATTTGAGGTGTTCTGACCAATACAACACAAAAAATAATGACAAATGAATCATCTTTACTCCGGACATGAAATTACTTAAATCCAACGTTTAACATTTCCGCATCTATCATGCAAATTTACAAACGTGTTTCATAAACCAGTTGTATATATGTAGATTTGCATGATGTTTTTCTCGTAATTGTTTTTGTATGGCATTGGTCAGGAATCATAGCAGGTGATGCGCCAGCAATGAATATCAACAGCACAAAATGATGCATTCAAACAGGTTTCGGGGATCAACCTTTTTGGAAAATCTGTCAAATATCAGTTTATATGCTAAATAGAATCACAATTTAAATTATAAATTATTCCATTGCACTCGCTAATGCTCCTGCATTGTACTAATTTTCTACTTGATTCTGGTGACTTACAGCTTCGAGATCGTTAAATGAACCTATGACCTCGCCATTGAACTTTTGACTGAAACTAACTTCACTCCCCTAGACAACCACAATATAGATGTATGTTACAGATTTGGTGATTCTACTTTTTTGCATTGCAGCATTATCAATGAAAAGATATATTCTCAGTGTCTGACATTTTTTACCTCAAAAACCAAATAAAGAAGAAAACTTCTAGCACAATAATAATAATAATAATAATAATAATAATAATAATAATAATAATAATAATAATAATAATAATAATAATAACGACGACGACGACGACGACGACGACGACGACGACGACGACGACGACGACGACGACGACAGTAGTAATGGGTGGTTCTGTTCGCTATTGTTCTTCACAGCAGGAGGTCCTCGAGAACAATGGCGAACAGCCGCCTAGAGTGTAGAACAATGGCGAACAGCCGCCCAGCGAAAAGAACACGTTTGAGAGTTTATTGAACAATGGCGAACAGCCGCACACGTATTTGAGATCTGCATCACTGTGGAATGTTCTATTATTTTGAATATGTTAACCCTTAAAAGTTTAAAAGTTGTGTATTTTACGTTTAAATGTGGTGGCGGTGCGCCCCCCCCCCCCCCTCCGTGGTTATCTACCGGTGTAAAAATAATAAGAGAGTAATGTAAAATAATAGAGTTTAAGAGGTGGTCTGATAACGGAGGTCGTAGGAGTATGAGGTTGAGGATGTATGAGGAATTACGGTATTGCTGTATATTTTGAAAATAATTTGACTGTTTCGTCGCTAACGTTATTAGTAAACTGTAGAATATTTAGAGACTGCCTGTAAGCTGGTACTGTCTTAGCAACAGCTACCAGACAGATTAGCAACTAAATATTAAAAATAATCTTGTATTAATGGTATGTTCGGTTGGAATGGTAACCAAGACTTGGTGGTGATGGATTCATAGGATTGTATCCTGGGTTAAAAAGAAGTTAACCCTAATACCGATGAATATATATCTCATTTTCATCGATACCATACAGGTAAATTGTTGAATATTTTGAAATTAATTTGACGTCGCTAACGTTATTAGTAAAACTATTTTTTTGTTGAGTATTTTGATTGACTTTTAACCGTCATTACGCACAAATTGTTTTTTAAATACTTTGCAATAACGTCAATCGTTTTAGATACGATGGTTAAAATGTGGTCATTATATCTCTGAGGGTTCCGTTTATAGAATAGTATGTAGAGCGTACTTATGCTAAAAAGATTATTTGTTGCGTATGATTTAACCATACGTTTTGAATAGCCGTGAGATCAAGCTTGAATCGAGATACAAACATACCACGTGTTAATAATGAAGGAACGTGTTAGTACCTCAGGGCTCGTACTACGTGATTTTTAGAAATATTCAAAATTACTATTGAATTATCACCGACTTGCTAGGAGATTTTACTTTGTAGTTGCGAATGTGTACAGCTTTGTGCTCTGGATACAATATCGCATCGTTTCCTAGTTCTTAGCCGAGTGGCCATATGTACTAATTCCCTTGGGTAATTATTAGAATATCACGTTTTGGTGCGCGAGTGCTTTATGCATATTTATGGTGTGTTCGCGCATTACTCATATTAACATTAAACATGGCCGCTTCATTCGCTTTAAGGTCATGCGATGTTAGATTTTGTCAATGCCTGTTTCCTCGCGAACTAATAATGTCGTTGGTATGTACCACGATGAAAGGCTTCACCCATGGTGGAATATGTGGTTGAATGCTTCTGTATCGTTGGAAATCTGTTACTGATCCATCATCCACAAGGGTGTCCTACTTTTTTTCGCATACGTACCCACACACACGCACGCACCTGATGCACCAACACACGCACGTACTGCGCATACCCTCACGCGTGTTACGATACGCGCGTGACGACGCGCGCGTGGTTCTACGCGTATGCCCCTTGTCACCCGTGTTCCCTTTTCCCCTGTCCCCTATGTGTGTACGTCGTGCGTGCGTGTGTGCGTCTTTTTTATGTACCCGTTTGTGTGTGGGTGTATGTAACATAATTTTGTTTTTTTGGTGGCCCCTTAAAAAAGAGGCCTATTTTTCTTATTTTTTATTTTGCTAACGTAAATATTTTTATCTCAATTAATGCAAACGATAACTTCTGTCTTGTTTGCACGACATACACATACAACAATCATTACGAAGTTGGTACTTCGTATGCAACCATTTGTTGTAATTGCGTTCGTCCGGATCTGCTAGATATTCTCTCCAGCGGTTACGGATTTCACGCAATGACATTGCAAATGGGTGCGATGCTAGCGTACTTGTTTACAAGGTATGCACGATGTACGAATATTTTGATAATTTGTTATTGAATATTTTGATAATTTGAGTGGTAGCAGAATATTTTGATAATTGGTTGCTGAATATTATGATAATCGGTTGCTGAATATTTTGATTGTTTGCTGAATAAATTGATTGCTTGCTGAATATTTTGAAAACGATTTGACTGCGTAAATTTTAATTTCTTATTAGACGATGTTAGGTGAGAGAGAGGTGGTCTGATAACGGAGGTCGAAGGAGGAGGGAGGAATGCTATCTCAGCCACCCTCTGCTAGGCATTGATCTCCGCGCATTAGCGTGCCTTTATTCGGCTGGTGGTCCTTTAAGAAAATGCAGGTGGTCGCTCGTAGAGGTGTCGCGAGAGATGAGGAGGATGGCTGGCGTTTATGCTAGTGTATTCGCCGAGGCGACGTCTTGCGCGATATCTCTGTATGAATATTTTGAAAATAATTGATAATAAGCCACTGGCGGTTTAGTCACCATTAACCCCCTCCTTGGTTTAAGTCATTTAAAAAATGGCAGTCATTTAATTATTAAATTTTACAAATTGTTATGGACATGGTCATCGTTGACGATCGATGTTGTATAATATTAAATAGATAGTTTTATCTACCATATTTATGTCTTTAAAGCGTCAATCATTTAATTATTAAATTTTTTTTAAATATGAACACACTCCCAGTCATTTAATTTTCAAAAATCAGAGCGTTGCGTTACACGGGTTATAGGTCCATCGACCACTTTTGACGTATCAGAATGTGTGCTTGCGTATGCATGTGTGAAGAGGGTTGTTGTGTGTAAAAACTTTACTACATTATTTTATTTTTTTGAACAGATAAAGAGTTCTCTTTCGAATGATTTGTGAGCCCTGAAAAGGGCCGTGTTTTGAGATAGGTCTCAGTCTTCGCAGATCCGCACAGGCGCGGTTGTCAGTTTGGTAACAAACTGCGTCATGTTTGCTTTTTGTATATCAGTCGGAGTATCGCCGATTACAGGACACCCATGCGGATATTGTTTGATTGGTAATAGACAATAGCACTCCTTGCAGGTGTACACCATCTCTTTAGGTTCTGTTTTCTTGATCATACGCCTACAAATCCTCTTGTGTTTCGACCGTCGGCATATGGTGTTGCGGATGTCGATGGAACACCAACGACATCGCACATACCCGGTGTCTGATCCGTCAAAGTTTGTACTGCTGGCCATTTTAGCCAAATGTACATTAACATTTACATTTGTACCACACCGCTCTACTACAAAAAAATATAAGGAATATCACGTGAGATGAAATCTGACTGCCTAAGGCTACCTAACTACTCTGCAGTTAGACATCCAACCACTTTGCGATGTTTAAACTGGAATGAGAAAATGGATTGAATTTGTACCGTTTATAGGAATATATGTACTGCGGCTGCAAATCCGCAAATCCGCAAGGCGCGGCCCGCATGCGGCCGCACATGTACGCATGCATTTTGGCGTGTATGCGTGTTCAGGCATGTGCATATACGTGTTGCCATCCGCAACACGAGCCCGTAAATCCGCAACACGCGCCCGCATACGGCCGCACATGTACGCATGCATTTTGGCATGTATGCGTGTTCAGGCATGTGCATATACTTGGTGCCATCCGCAACAAGTTAACAAGTCTACATCCATAACACGAGCCCGCAAATCCGCAACACGCGCCCGCATGCGGCCGCACATGTACGCATGCATTTTGCCGTGTTTGCGTGTTCAGGCATGTGCATATACGTGTTGCCATCCGCAACACGCGCACGCAAATCCGCATTAACATTTACATTTATACTACATCGCTCTACTACAAAAAAATGTAAGGAATATCGCGTGAGATGACTAGCGTCCTATCAAAAACTGTCGCGTACTGGCCTCCATATAATGACACATACATGCAGGCGAAAATCTTGGATATGTTCACGGGCTAGACGCGATGGATCAGTTTGTTAAATGGTTTATGCGCATAAAAATCTGTGCGTGTTAAAAAAGTAACCAGGGAAATATGTTTTCTCTGACCACCTCGTTATTGTGCATAAAGCATCTATGATTCGCTTTTAATCCTTCAATTTGTATGCAAATGCGTTAACCTTCATCTAAAACCCTCAAAACTAAGCGGCTTCCTACCAGTCATTTAATTTTTTAAAAGAGAGCAAAGTACGAATAATGACGAGCACCCTTGTATCGTTTAACGTATTAGGTGGTCGATGCGGTCCCTCGTGGTTGTAGTAAAAAAGTATTTTGAAACTAAGCGGAATCGTGGCTTCATATGTCAAATTGTCGCATTGAACAGCACTTTTTTAAGAGTTTGTGCGCACGAAGGCGCTAGTGCCAATTGTAGCTTCCTATGTCAAATTAGTATCAAAACTATTCGCTTAAACTACCAATGCGCCATGATTTAGGTTTGAAAAAATCAGAAAATAACATCGCTGGAATGAGTGTAGGGGTGGTCGCATAACTGAGGTCAAACGAGTGAGGAGGATGAGGGATGAGGTATGCTAACGTGGTGCTGCCTGGCACGAGGGATGAGTTATACTAGCGTACTTGTTTACAAGGCCGGCAATGTGCGTTGTACGAATATTTTGAAAATAGTTTGACTGCGGTGTTCGCGACCACTTTCTATCAAATCATTTCCATGATATTTAATGAATATTTTGAAAATAATTTGACTGTCTGCATGAACTTTTGCTCAAATCGTTTCCAAAATATTTTGCTAGGAAGTAGATCCCTGAAATGTCTGAAACACCACGCCAGTCAGCCAGTTAAAGGTAATAAAACTAGGAAAAATTACCATGTCCGGATACACACAGTATGAATGCATTATGAGTACCTAGTCAATGAGACCCCGACAACAAAAATAATATAGTTGGCTAACCATTGTCTGGACATTGCGACCGCAACCACCTACTACCAATACCGACCATCACCACCACCATCACCACCACCATCACCACCATCACCATCATCACCATACCTCTATCCCCACCAGCACCACCACTCACTAAGCACCAACACCCACCACCAAGCATTAACCCCACCCCATCATCCACCACAACACCTATTTTCATCAACCGCCAACCCCACCACCACCAGCACTAAGTACAACAGCACTCCGATTTGTATATCGAGGGATGTGGGGGACCCGGCTGGGCAGCTACAATCATCAAATCAACACGCGCATAAAGAACCAATGTTTTATTTGTATCCATATTTTTACATTGAAGTAAATATTACATATGATAAAACGTATAGTTGCTGTAGTATAAACAAATAGTCAATGTTCTGGAGATCCATTTTATCGATGACTGATTCCTTATGGATCAGATCTATCACCGACAGAATCATCATCATTATCCTCAGCATCTAGTTGGTTCCTTATGTACTTCTTGATCAGAAACTCTCTTTTTCGAAAAGCTGAGAAGACTGCTTCATCGTATGCGTACCCCTTCACCATCCTCATCTTCTAAACCTGATTGTTTAGCATCTAGGACCTGCTTAATATTTTGGAATATGGTAAATAGTTCCTCATTGCCTATGGCTTCTTTTTCATCTTCACCTTCATCTTCACTCTCAGTCCCCGCTGAGTCATTACCGGCTTCACTCTCTGACTCCACTGGCTCATCATCGTCACTATTCATCTCTGTCATTTCTTCATCTTCACTGTCTAGATTTTTGCTATCTTCATCGTTATGGAATCAGATCTTATGCCGCTTCAGGTCATTTGACCTATTAAAAGTTGAAGCACATTCAAAACATTTATGTCTCGGCATATTGATTATAGGATAAATCTAGCAAGTATTCAAGTTACAAGGTTCTTCAAAGAAATCTGACTGCCTAACTACTCTGCAGTTACACGTCCAACCACTTTGCGATGTTTAAACTGGAATGAGAAAAGGGAATGAATTTGTACCATTTATAGGATTAAATGTACTGCGGCCGCAAATCTGCAATATGCGCCCGCAAATCCGCAACTTGCGCCTGCAATCATCATCATGCGCCCGCAATCTGCAACATATGCCCGCAAATCCGTATCATGCACCCACAATCCGCAACATGTGCCCGCAATCCGCAACATATGCCCCCAATTCCACAACATGCGACCGCATGCGTCCGCACATGTATGCATACATTTTGGCGTGTATGCGTGTTCAGACATGTACATATACTTGTTGCCATCCACATCACACGCCCGCAAATCCGCATCATGTGCCCACAATCCGCAACATTCGCCCGCAATCTGCAGCATACGCCCGCAAATCCACAACATGCGGACCGCATGTGTCCGCACATGTATGAATACATTTTGGTGTGTATGCGTGTTCAGGCATGTACATATACTTGTTGCCATCCGCAACATGCACCCACAAATCCGCATCATGCGACCGCAATCCGCAACATATGCCCGCAATCCGCAACATATGCCCGCAAATCCACAACATGCAGACCTCATGCGTCTGCACATGTATGCATACATTTTGGTGTGTATGCGTGTTCAGGCATGTACATGCACTTGTTGCCACCTGCAAATCCGCATCATGCGCCCGCAATCTGCAACATACGCCCGCAAATCCACATCATGCGCCTGCAATCAGCAACATACGCCCACAATCCACAACAAGCGGTCGCAATCCGCAACATGCAGTGGTGCTGGTGGTGCCTAGTGGTTGGTGGTGGATGTCGGTACTGGCATTGGTGGTGCTAGTGGCAGTGATGTTGAAAGTGGTGGTGTTGATGCTCGTCGTGATGGTGGTGGGTGTTGGTAATGATGATGGGGTGGAGGTGGTGGGTGTTTGGTGGGTGGTGTTTGCTGTCGCAATGTCTAGACAACTGGATAGCCAGCAGAGCCAGTCATTCTGATGATAACTTTTCAAAAATAGTCTTCTGGCGCATGCATGTGCACAAGGGCGCACACCAGGGCATGCACACATGCATAAGGGTACAACATATAACTAGCAGTATCACACATTAGCACATGTGCATACGAGCGAGACCTTTATTAAATCCTCATTGACATACCCTCTCCAACCTATTTGCCATTTTTTCAAACACAGCGCTCTCACACATTCCGACCACAATGTCTAGACAAATGGATGGCTGTCAGAGTCAGTCATTCCGATGATAAGTTTTCAAAAATAGCCTTCTCTAAGGATGCAAGTATGAATATGAAGAAATTCGCTATGGGTTGGCGGGTGCATGGGTGGTGGTGGTTGGGTTAATGCATGGTGTTGGGTGTAGGTCATAGTGGTGGAGGTGGTGGTGTTGTTGGTGGTGGGTGTTGGTAATGATGATGGTGGTTGGTGCGGGTGGGGGGGGGGAGTGTTTGCCGGCGCAATGACTAGACAAATGGATAGCCTGCAGTGCCAGTCATTCTGATGATTAATTTTCAAAAATAGTCTTCTCTTGTACCACAAATATGAATATGAAGAAAATGGACATTTTCTTGAAGAAATCCTAGGGTTAAAAGGGTTAATAGCATCCATGTAATGACGTAGCACGAGATGGTCGCTTAGGGCAGGACTGAATTATATAGTAATAAACATGGTTATAATGTATCACTGCTCTGTAGCCACAAGGATATATTTATATTTGTAGTAAACGGCCATCTATGATTATGCCACTACGCCCAAAATGTTGCTCTTAATTGTCGTATCTTTAAGCGCCGGTAAACAGCAATAGCCGGTGAGCGGGTGCAGGCGTTATTATCGATTTTTTTTAAACTCTCGTCGAGGACATTGTAATATCCCGTGCTTAGAACGAGACAGGTGGTGTTTTAACATTCTTTCATTATTAACACGTGCAATGTTTGTAACTCGATTAAGGACCGATCTCACGGCTATTCAAGACGTATGGTTAAATCATACGCAACAAATACTCTTTTTAGCATACATACATACAATTCTATAAACAGAACCCTCAGAGATATAATGACCACATTTTAACCATCGTATCTAAAACGATTGACGTTATTGCAAAGTATTTAAAAAACAATTTGTACGTAATGACGGTTAAAAGTCAATCAAAATATTCAACAAAAAAATAGTTTTACTAATAACGTTAGCGACGTCAAATTAATTTCAAAATATTCAACAGTTTACCTGTATGGTATCGATGAAAATGAGCTATATATTCATCGGTATTAGGGTTAACTTCTTTTTAACCCAGGATACAATCCATCACCACCAAGTCTTGGTTACCATTCCAACCGAACATACCATTAATACAAGATTATTTTTAATATGTTGTTGTTAATCTGTCTGATACCTGTTGCTAAGACAGTAACAGCTTACAGGCAGTCTCTAAATATTCTACAGTTTACTAATAACGTTAGCGACGAAACAGTCAACGGTAGATAACCACGGAGGGGGGGGGGGGGGGGCGCACCACCACTACATGTAAACGTAAAATACACAACTTTTAAACTTTTAAGGGTTAACATATTCAAAATAATAGAACATTCCACAGTAATGCAGATCTCAAATACGTGTGCGGATGTTCGCCATTGTTCAATAAACTCTCACACGTGTGCCGCTGTTCGCCATTGTTCTTTTCCCCTGGGCGGCTGTTCGCCATTGTTCTTTTCGCTGGGTGGCTGTTCGCCATTGTTCTACACTCTAGGCGGCTGTTCGCCATTGTTCTCGAGGACCTCCTGCTGTGAAGAACAATAGCGAACAGAACCACCCATTACTACTGACGACGACGACGACGACGACGACGACGACGACGACGACGACGACGATGACGACGACGATGGGGACGACGACGACGACGACGACGACGACGACGACGACGACGACGACGACGACGACGATGACGATGACGACGACGATGGCGACGACGACAACAACAACCACAAGCTGTTCATGCTCACATTGGGTCCAGGGATACTAGAAAATGTCCACATGCATAACCCTATGTGTTATATAACAACAACGTTCCAATACCAAGCTATTGCCAGACAATCCGAGTGCTGTCAACATATTTTCTAGAATCCTGGTGTATGGCCACACCCACCCGGTGTTAAAATTTTAGTCAAACTAGACCAACACTCCTAAAGATATACACAGATCCAGAACTTGATCCGCTCTGGATCCAGGCTCTTCTATTCAGATCAAGACCAGAGTCTGTGATGCTATTGCACTACAAGTTACTACCCTGTGTATAAAACCTGAGCGAGCCCAAATAGATCAGTAGATCTCTGAGGAATCCAGACATGACAGACACACCGAAAAATAGACATTATATTAATAATAATAATAATAATAATAATAATAATAAAAACAGAATGAATCCCAGACCCCAGCCACAACACCCCCCCCCCCCCCACCAACACACACGCACGCACGCACACACGCACGCACGCACACACGCACTCATGCGCTCACGCACTCACGCACGCACGCACGCACGCACGCACGCACGCACGCACGCACGCACGCACGCACGCACACAATCCACCCCCTAGCCCATCCCAATGAGTGAAATATGTTTACCCACAGTATGAATGCCAATCAACACGTGAACCATTTTTGTTAAATGTCTTATGTCTTTTTTTGTCTTATACAAGTTTGTTTGTTGTTATGTCTATTATATTGTCATAATGTCTTAGCTTCCTTATGTCAAATCATGTATAATATGACTGTTGTTACATGTATATGTACTATATTGTCATAAAATGTACTAAGTGGACTCCCTGTTATTATATTTGTTATTGTTATATTTAGCAAGAGAATAAATCAAATCAAATCAACTCAAAACATCGTTAAAAATAGGGATATGAAATTGGGGCTCGTTCCATCTATATGCCTACGTTATTTAGCTATAAATAATGAATCCCAGACCCCAGCCACAAACACGCACGCACGCACCCACGCACGCACGCACACTATATATATATATTGTCCTTGAGTGGGTTTGCTGATTATCTTGAGTAGTAAATATATAGGGCTATCAGAACAGAGGGTGGCGGTAGCTGTGGATCGCCGATCGGCGGCTACAGGAGGGAGGCGGGCCCAAGAGGTGGTGGGAGCCAACTGTTGTAGATTGTTCTATATCGGCGGGAGCCGCGGATCATGGATCGGCGGCTACAGGAGGGAGCTGGGCTATCAGAACAGTGGGCCAGCTGGCTGTGATGTGTTTTACAACTTAGGCCCACCCCAAACCGCTGGTAAGCCCCATCCATTGTTCAGACCATGCCAGGCAAGTACAGCACTTCCATTTAGACCTACGACATCATAACTTTATTCACGCCAGGCAAGTATAAAACTTCCACTACCAACTGTAGTACACTACAGGTTTACTCATAAGGTTCTGAACCATGGATACAAGCAATCACAATAAGTTCACAGATGACGATGTGTATTACAACGTAGGGCCCACCACGACCCCTCACAGCGAGCCACCCATTCCAGCACCATACAGGAAGCCCAAAGCAGAGACACGCCTGCACCCATACAGGAAGCCCAAAAGCAGAGACACACCTGCACAAGAATCTCACAGATGAGGTGCTCGACTTCCTCTTCGACTGCCTCATTGATGATATGACTCTAAAATAAAAAGATCTAGCAACACATTTATTTTGGTTCGATAGCATCATCCATATTGATACAGTGGATCATTAGCAGATGATCTAAATACTGTCTTAGTTCTGTCATTGCCATTGCTGTCAGTGGATAGCGTCTAACCCCTAACTTGGTGCCTGGTAGGGTTTTTTGAGCGAGTACCTCATCTACTACTATTGCGAATGATAGGTCAGGATAAGCTCTTCAGGACTCAAGCGATCTATTTGCATAGTCGCCCTGGTCATGTTATGATCTTGCCACTTTTTCTTGCCATGCCGCACAGCCTACACCATGCATGTAACGCCATAGTTCTTCAGGGTAACCTTTGATTGAGTTTCAGATTCCGTTCGCTTGATTGATTGAGAGATTCTGTTACCTGTACAGTTGTGTTTCTCTAATAGGGCATCACCTGGTGGTGGGGCCCGTTCTCAAACACTTATTTTATAACTACTGATGATGATGATGATGATGATGATGATGATGATGATGATGATGATGATGATGATAGACATAATGCTGCTGCTGCTGATGATGATGATAGACATAATGTTGGATCACAAATATATGCCCAGCCTCATGTCTTTGTATCAAACAAACTGAATCAAACAAACACGTAGTCACGACCGATGTCACATCGGCATGAGGGGATTACCCACAGGCCCTTCCAGCTGCCTTGGCAACGCTCACTTGGCAGAATGCTAAAGTACCTACCATCTGTACCATGGCAGACTCTGACATGTTCACAGGTGACACAGAGGATCTCGTACCACATCGGCACCCCTTAATGACTACCTGCATTACTGATCACCTAGCTGTAGCTGATGAGACCTACGGTAGGTGCTGACCTGTCTTTAGTGATCACCTATCTTTAGAAATTGAATCGTGATCTACGTGCACTAAAGCTGAATACCAGCAGTGATCGATAGACAAACCTGGGAATAGCTGAAGTACATTACTGTAACGCCTACTGTGCAAGTGCCCACTCGCTCCCCAAGCAAGTTCCCAACATAAAAGCAGCTGAGCCAGTTGCCATTATTAGGTGAGATGTTCTTACCTCCGAGGTGGTACTGACCCTAAAGTGCCATCTCCAGATCTTCGGGGCCACTGGTTAGATGCAGTAAGGCATACGACTTCATCTTCTGTTGATAGAGACAGCAATCAGCCCAATTGCATAGCTCACTGAGAACATAGGTCCCAGCCACTATAAGTTTGAAGTCATTTAGCTCACCCACCTGCTGGACCACCCCTCCTTTATGAACCAAGACTGTCACAGCTACACAATCTGTAATGCGGAGGTTCTCCCGGACAGTGGGGTATGGGAGTTTCAAAGTTTTTGTGTTTGCTGAAACATTATCACACCTCTCTTCTGACAGCCCACCTCCCTCCTGTAGCCGCCGATCCACGATCCGCGGCTCCCACCGATATAAAACAGTCTACAACAGTCAGCTCCCACCACATCGTGGGCCCACCTCCCTCCTGTGGCCGCCGATCGGCGATCCACAGCCACCAGCACCCTCTGTTCTGATAGCCTTATATATCTACTACTTCTTGCAATAATGCGGTTTTATATTTATGCTCGTGTGGAAGAATAGTTTCACATGCGGCGACTTAATTATCGTGATTAGGTAGTGATTAATGGTTTATTTCATTGCACCAACAAGCCTCGTTGCAACCAAATGTATTGCTAATTACAGCACGTGACACAGTAAATTAATGGCTTAGGAAAACATATAGCGAGTTATAATGAACACCTATAAATTTTATAATTATTCCATTATCGCGTTGATTAGGCGCGTGGGCGTTATCATGAGAGATCGGATTGGCATTGTCTGGCGGCGTAATTGTTTCAGCGGGCAAAATAGAAGCAGTTCCATTACTGTCTAACCTTATAAACCCAATGATCCCATTATCATAGGATTAATGGCGCGTGCTGCGCGGGATGAACTCACGTAGGCATTTATCATTACCAAGTGGAAGACTAGGGTGATAAGAACGAATAGCTACAGTACAGTAAGCTCATAAATGAGTTAAAATTTTTCGAAAAAAATCCAACCCAGACACATGTTAATTAGTAAAATTCTATACGTGTTCTGTTGAGCAATTTGAACACAATTGGATTGGAAGATATTGCTGCCCTAAGCAGTAATGTCTTCCAATCAAATTATGTTCAGAATATTCAACAGTACACTTTATTTTGTTTTGGAAACACGTTAAGTTATTTATGAGCTGAACTGTCGGGAAATTAAGTAGCTCCCTAATGCCAACTGATTCTCTATCTCTGGGTGCTAATGTACCTCATGGAAAGCACCGTATTCCCCTTAGAAGCGATGTTGTTGACAACAGAGATTGCATCACCTTAGCTGGAAGGAGATTGACATAGTAGATTCCAGTCCATTACATATATAATAATCAAAGTGTATACTGAGAAATGTGGTTTAAACAGAAACACGTTTCAACACTATTGCTCACAAAATATGCACCAAGATTTCTTCTATGGATTCCAAAATTTTTTTATATCGGTTGAATTCTGGTACGAAGAATACCTTTTTGTAATGATGTTGGTTATGTCGCGGGTTCCTTCTAAGCATGGTTGCCAAGAACGATGTCTAATATGGTCAATGCAGTCGCTACTATTCACCAAACTACATCATGCATTTCAAGATTTCTAACCGTCCATAGATTCCTACATTCACCAGAAAAGCCGGGAAGGCCGGATCAAGTGAATATGTGTGAATGATGGTTTGGGTTTCACGCACACTCCATACACCATGTAGCCCTACTACTGCCACCGATTGATTGATTTATCACAAATCCCTCCTTCCATAGGAGAACCTCCAGTGAACTGGAGTTAAAACAATTTATAACTTTAGGAAATAAATATTTAAAACATTTATAACACGCACATTTCGAAAAGTATTACAGTTACAATACTCCACTTTCTCTAGCTGCTTATTCTAAACATTTGCTTTTATTCACAGCACACACTGAGAACTAATTATTAACAATACACTAATAGCTTGTAAGTAGAATTATCTAACTGTACATACTACTTATATTGCCATGACTATTCATTGACTGCTGTACATGTATACTTATAGTGTGTATATTATGCACACCAAGTCCTGTGACAACACCACAAATGCAGGAGCTCTATTGAAAAGGTGAATAAGCTGTCCAGCTTTCTTGTTCCAAACAGGTTCATCTGGAAGAGAGGGTCCTCCTAAATGTAATGAGCGTCGCCTTTTGTTTACCAACATTCGCACTTGTCATACCGTAAAAGCGTTTTCACAATGAGAACGTTAATTAGTTATTCTATTTATATTCTGTGTATGCAAAGTGGCCCTGAAGTGAATTTCAGATCACTAGCATCTTGCCAATTGTAAATTCAGCCCACTTCTCAGTATACGGAATCTGACAGCTGCTTTCTGCTCATGGTTTCCTAACATACATCAATTTTTCGTCACATCACAACGCCATTATTTTAGAAAATGGGAAGCACGCCAAGCGGCCCGTGATGTGATAAAGTAAATACTGATGTTCCTGGCCATAAATTACATCACACACTGCGCAATCCTCTAAAAAATAATTGTTTGGCAAAAGTTATTTCATTTTTGCTTTATTTATGTAATATATAAATTAAAACTGGTAACATATGGACAGAAGACTTTCTCCTTCACCGCTGCTTCTGAATGGAACAATCTCCCTTTAGATATCATAACATATCATGCTCTACAGTCTTTCAAATCAAGTCTCAAAACATTTCTATTCCGTAGATCTTCAGGCGCTTAGAGCATGCTACTGCGTGGAGTTTTGCGCTATATAAATGTATTTATTATTATTATTATTATTATTATTATTATTATTTTTATTATTATTATTATTATTTATGGCAGCGATTTATTTATTGCTTTCTTACCAGGTGGGAACCCATATTCGTGCATTAAGCGACTTGGTCAATAAGAGTGTGAATGGCGACATTTGTGCTGTTCATGCTCAAATAATTGTTCTAATGCTGGTAGCTGATGGCATGAATGGTGTTAAATTATACCTCTAGACAATTGATTATGTAGGTGTTTGGTTGTGGAGGGTGAGTGTGTGAGGGTGGGGTGGGTAGAACATGCATGTTAGTCTCAGGTTATTCATGTGCAAATCTTCAGTAGTGTTGTTATGCTTCGAAGTAAGTTATGTTATACATAGCTGGCAGGAAATATAGCATCATAACCAATTGAGACGCAGAAGCTAATTTGGAGGTGAATGAGCTGTGGTTGGGAAGCGTTATCTCCTGTACTTCTGGTACAAATGTAGTGGCCATTGGGCCAACTAAGCACAGCACCACTGATTATATTAGGAAGTCAGTGTTACTGTATGCATTATGCATACAAGTAGATAGGCCTAGCTACATTTGAATAGATGTTCATCATGGTTAATTCACCTTTCCAGAGTATCCATCCATCATCTGACCTCGTATGACGTCATAATCAGCCCAACGCGTGTATGATGACGTCACAATCATTACGTCACAAAGGGTTCCATATAGACCGTCATCAAATCTCACATAGTCCGACACGTTGTATGAATTGTATAGCTTTGTAATTCTTTGCTATTAATAAACTTGCTGTTGAATATTTTGAAACTAATTTGACTGGGTGCTGTTGCTGCCTTAGGCAGCAACAGCACCCAGTCAAATTGGTTTTAAAATATTCAACACCTTAAATGTGTAACTTTTTGGAAATTGATAGTCAGGGTGTTCAGAAATCGGGGGAGCTTAGCTAGAGATGGGCGGGGCATAGCTAAAGCCGGAAAGGTACATTGTGTATCTAGTTAATTAATACCTACATGAAATGAACTCTCAATGGTTAAAAATATATAGATTTATTACCTACATGTATCTGCAAAAATGGATTCAATTTACCAGCACCCATATTGCTACATTAATATATCTACATAAAATGATTTGGCTGATTGTAGAATTCATTAAATTTTCATAGTTTTATCATGTTTAAGCTTCGTTTTGCTGTGCTTAACAACAACATGGTACAAGAAACTCTAACCTTCAACATGAAAAATAATTTTCTACATTTACCTAATTCAATTGCTAGGAATATGTGATTGGATTATTATTTTGTTTGCCCTTAATGCAAGATAACAGTTGACTGTTGAAGTGGTAGTAGGACCAGTCCATATAGTTTCTATCATTTGGAGTGTGATGTCTAGCAATCAAAACATGCGTAAATGATATTGTGAATACTATATGCAACATGTGATGAATATCTATTAATAAAAGCAATAATTTATAAATTATATCCTAGATTTGAATGTAAGTGAATACCAGAAATGGTGGAAGCCCTTGTCATTGTACATTGGCTGAATTCTTAGTTCATAGAAAGGTCATTTACTGAAGTTAATCTTGAGCTCTAGATCAATGGGCATGTTTCTATAACATAGTAACACCAGTAAATTACTTATCCGAGGGTGAAGTTGAGTGTTTACTGGATGATGCCATATAGATTGGGTGGGGTAGGGTGGAACTCATTTCATTATTGCATTATACAAATACAATGTATTATACTTCATGACTAGTATCAGTGTATGATATATCATTAAGTCACCTTTCCAGCGTATCCATCCATCATCTGACCTCGTATGACGTCATAACCAGCTCAGCGCGTGCATGATGACATCATAATCATAACGTCACAAAGGGTTCCATACAGACCGTCATCAAATCTAAAAAAAGTCCGACACGTTGCAATTTCAGGTATATGACGCAATATCCAACTACGTCATATGTAGGTTGACGTCAGAATCCAAACGTGTAATGAATGATGGTCCACCATGAACATCGAATGGTCCATCAAGTGTACGAATTGCTTGTCTTTACTGTGTAATAAACATTATGTTAAATATTTTGAAACTAATTTGCCTAGGTGCTTTTGCTATTATCGGCATCAACACCACCCAGTTAATTTAGTTTCAGAATGTTCAACAACGTACCTGTATGATTGCCTTGAATTTAGGATTCTGAGAATTCAGGATTCAAAGAATTTAAATCGATCCAAACACACACAAAGCATAGAATTGGGCGGCGCCTAGCGAGAAATGGATACCTCACGTAAATTCATAGGCAGCAACAGCACCCTGACAAATTAATTTCAACATATTCAACAGCTTATCTGTATAATTTTCTGGCAATTTACAACGATCCCAACGCGTGGGAAGTATGGGTCTAGCTTAGCTAAAATGTGCGCGGCATAGCCAAAACTGGATTCCTCCATTCTTCCACATGCACTGTTTGATCACATGGAAATGTTTTGACAATCTTTCCATTCAATAAATTTAAGGGCATGTACATTCTACGTCCTTGATTAACCCGCATATGACATTGATAATAAATTTTGCTACGTTTCGGCAAATATAGTCAACCAACGAATCCGTGTTCTCGGGAAATTATAGGATTCTCCTCCATTCACTGTGTATTATAGAACCTGATAGTGCCGAATATCTCGATATCTGACACATTTCTCTGGCACTCACTCTAACGTAACCATCACAGCCATGTCTTCCATCTGGTGAGAGAGTTTGTCAACGCAAATCAAGTTAATATCACGTGTCTATCCCTCTGCATCACTAACACTTCTGCCCTGGAATCTCTTCTGTACATTGTTCAACCTTTGTCCCCCTTCTGCGCAATTTTCTTTAGACTTATTTTGGTCCCCCGAGATGTCATCTTCAGAAGTTTGGTATATGAATGGACCAGTATATCCATCGATCAGATGACGGCATAATCAACTATGAGACACGTAGGGTGACGTCATAATCAATGACGTCATAAATGACAGAGAAGAGTTAGGCACGAACGCTTAATTGATGACGGGTTAAAGCGTTGGTGTACGAATTGTATGCCTTTACTATTTAATAAACATGCTGTTGAATATTTTGAATCCAATTTGGCCAGGCACTGTTCCTGCCATAGGCATCAACATCACCAAATCATATTAGTTTAAATTTATTCACAGCTTAATTACTTGTATGTATTTTTGGAAATTGATAGACTGGAAATCTCAATTGATGTTGCTCACCCATGCTCTGTTTTCAATGGACATGTTTTAGAAACACTTATCCGCCGTAAACTGGTAATGTAATTTACACATTGCAGTCCTAGAAGAAGAAGGTGTTGGTTTGGTTGACGTTTACCGAGTCCCTGATTCCAGGTCCCATTCACGCCATTCTAGGCTGGTTTTTATTTCGGTCTGTTATTGGTAACTTCCCCAGTTTTTACACTGGTACCCATTTATACTCCTGGGTGGCGAGAGGCAAGGAGAGAAGGAGATTGCCCATATTTCCAACGGCAGTGAGATCGTGCACAGCTCAGGCGCGAACCGGGTTCCCCGGTTATGTGGTCCTGAGCGCTAGCCACTACAACAAGCCGCCCCCTCAGTTCCAGAAGATAGACGTGGCCTAATTCAAATATTGATGACGTCATTAAGCTCTCGACCAATCAGATTTATGTCTTCGCTGTTTTGCTAAGGACGTTTATATCGTCGCCCTGGTAATGCTGTCTATATCGTTGGCCTGGGTAGGTCGATTCTATTGACGACAGCTGGCTCGTTACAAAGCTTAATGATCAGTTAAAGTGTTGTGGCCTAATGCCCTGGGGTGTAGCCTAATGACATTTATATCATCTCCCTGGTAAGGCCGTCTATATGATCGCCCTGGGTATGTCGACTCTATTGACGGCAGCAAGCTCGTTGCTAGCTGAATTAACCCCTGAAACGGGTGTGGTCTAATGAGGTGGTGGCGTGGCCTAATGCCATCATTATTATCGTCCTGGTAAGGCCGTCTATGTCGGCGCCTTGGGTAGGTCGGCTCTACTGACGACAGCTGGCTCATTGCTAGGTGTAATGACCCATGAAAGTGCCGTGGCGTAAGGACTTGGGGCGTAGCCTAATTATGTCTACATCGTCACCCTAGTAAGGACGCCTATATCGTCGCCCTGTTTAGGCAGGCTCTATTGACTGTAGCTGACTCATTGCCAGACCTAATGAACCGTGAAAGGGGTGCGGTCCAGGGTCTGGGTACGTAGCCTAATTGCGTTTATATCATCGTCCTGTGTAGGTCTGAGATATTGATGACCCATTATAGAGGCGTGCTTTACGGACTTGGGAACGTGTCCCAATATACAAATGAGATGATGTCATCACTCTCTCGACAAATCATATCAATGTCTATATCATCGCACTGTGTTTGAAGAGTTATAACGTGTTCCGACATGCTCTGGCAAGTAGCTCCCGTGACCCTGGGGGTAATAAGGGGATAAAAAGTTTGGGAAAAGCGTAATTTTACAAAGCTTTTCAAGAATTAAGTAACGTAGGCCAACGTTGGCCCAACAATCTACAGCCAATGTATAGTATAAATGTTATATACATGCGTTCGGTCAACGTTTGCATAACAGTGGCAAGATTACGCTTGGTAACCGTAGTTGGGCCAACGTTGGCCCAACAGCTTATAGCCAATGTAAATTATAAATGTTATATACATGCATTGGGCCAACATTGGTATAATAACAACTTATAGACAATGTATAGTGTAAATGTTGTATACATACGTTGGGCCAAGGTTGGCATAATAGTGTCAAAATTACCATTTTAGGCCAACGTTGGCCCAAATACTTATAAATTTTATATACATGCGTTGGGTCAATGTATGTGCATACTGTTTATTTGAAATCATAAGTCTATGTATTTAATAATTCGGTGGCATCAATGTGTTTGCCTACTTTTTATTTAAAATCATAAGGCTTTGTATTTAATAATTCGGCGGCAAATCTGAGTTTATCTTAAAATGCAATCTGTTATAAACTGTTAAAGACTTTTCAAACCATTGGTTTTACATTGTACTCGATTCTCGAGTTTCTCGGGTTTCTCGGCCTTTAGGCTAAGATCAAAGTGTAGTACCTGGTAAACAAGTTTGACAAATTTCATTAAACATGTCTTTTTCTTTGCTAATTTGCTAAATATATTGCACATATAAAAAAAGATTTTTTTAAATATTTCAATATTATTTCTAGAATATATTGGCCCAATGTTAGACCAATGAGCAGCATGATGTTGGCCCAACATATGCTGTCAAAGTTATATTACCTATGTTGGGCCAACGTTGGGCCAACGTTGGGTGGATACGTTAGCCCGACATGTTGGGCCATCATTAGATCAAGGAGCAGAATGATGTTGGGCCAACCTATGCTGCCAATATTGGGCCAATGTTATATGGTGTATGTTGGACCAATGTTGGGTTAGACCAAATGGCAGAATTATGTTGCGCCAACCTACATTCCGTAGGACTCACGAATTACGGAGGTGGTGGACGTGAATACATGCCTAAATCGAAACACCCTATGGTTTAGCTTTGACTTAGTGAAGAGACGAGCATCTAAAAATTATGTACGATGCTCGCATCAACTCAGTCTAGATGATAAAAATAAAGATCAACAATAGTGATCGTGATAAACCATCGCAAAACATACTCTTAATCCATGTTAATCAGAGAGACTTAACATCGCTCAGATTATGGAATTACGGTCCAGAATCAACACACTCTCACTGGAAGAACTACACTTGTCAAAAGGTATTGGTAAGCACAAGTTATAACCCTACGTGAACAAAACTAGGGCCATACCACTTGTAAAGCGGTCCAAGAAGGCACTGAGATGCCCTCAACGGACACGTATCCACACCATTTGGCGGCCCAAAGATAAGGTATTTTTAGTGTAATAGAATTAGAGGTGGAAGAAATATATGAATCTGAACAGGATAAAATCTTTTTAAAACCCTACAAATGATCATTTTGTTTCTTCCACGCAGGCTATAGCAAACTAGAAATGGCTACCGTGTTGTGAAATGATCAATGGGCCAAAGAGCAGAACATATGTGTCCTTTTATGCATGGGTCTTTCATGGAGGCAGGCGATTCCCGCGGTTTTAAATAGGTCAGCTGGTGGCTTATATATGCAGATGATTGTCAACAGGATACATTTTTCATCCCCATCCAAGATACCCACAATCGATTGTCATATAGAATGGCAGCCTTTCCCTTCCCAGTTTGAAACGAGTGCTGCGTGTTGCAAACGGGCAGCTTACCAGAAAATACAAATGCTAATTAACTTATTGATTGACAAAGCAAAGAGGTTTTTCTGTATCTGCCCTCAGAAAACAGAAACCACTATGCCATGCTGATTAGCTATGTTAGTAATCGGTTCGGTAAAAAGACCTATCACACATGCCCAGGAACTGTCCAGCTGGAATCGTTTACATACCAATGCGATATCTCAATCTCTATTCCGTACTTGGTGGTTAACTCAGTTAAATTCAGTTTCTAGACTGTACCATCTTATCTGACACTAGGCTTAAAATAAAATGGAGGTGCTTCTGCTCAGTTCCAGAAACGATTCCCGAACTGACCAGTTTTCTTTCTCAATTTTCAGTTAATTATGCAGGTAGGCCGCTGAATATTTTGAGGTTTATTTGATAGGAACCTCTGGGCAGAAACAGCTCCAAGTTGCTTTAATATTTTCAACAGAACAATTCACCTTTCCAGAGTATTCATCCATCATCTGACCTCGCATGCCGTCATAATCAGCTCAACGGTGTATGATGACGTTACAATCATTACGTCCCAAAGGGTTCCATATAGACCGTCATCAAATCTCGCGTAGTCCGACACGTTGTATGAATTATATATCTTTGTAATTCTTTGCTATTTAATAAACATGCTGTTGAAAATTTTGAAACTAATTTGACTGGGCGCTGTTGCTGCCTTAGGCAGCAACAGCACCCAGTCAAATTAGTGTTAAACTATTCAACAGCTTACCAGTGTAATTCTTTTGGAAATTGATAGTTCAGAGATCGACCGATCCCATCACGAGCGAGGTGTGGGTGAAGCTTAGCTAGAGACGGGCGGGGCATAACTAAAGCCGAAAAGGTTCATTCTCGCATCGTAGATAATACGTCATATTTGGTCTCTTGGGTTCTAAGGAATAATGGGCCAACGTAATTTGAATAGTGGTCATTCACAACCAGTGCTACACAATAATATAGAAGCTGACATATGGCCTTTCAATCCGCATCTCTAACTATCTAAATTTAAATCTGAAACTGTTTTCTAATTTCAAAGTGCTTTGACTTGGCACCATTGGCAGCTGCTCAGGTTCCATTCAAATTAGTTTCAAAATATTCAAGATAATACTTCTTAGAAAATAAAGACTTTACAATGTCTTGTCTGAAGCGTGGAAATCCTTTCATTCTTTCTGTTGCGCATGCTACTGCTTTAAATAGAACATTGCCAACATAACTGCTGCTTTTAAAATGTTCACACGCCGCACTCTAACCCGTTGGAAGCATGTTGTGAAAATACCACAGCGCAAAGCTATGAATAAAATATATGCTAACTTGATTGGATTGGAAAAGTAATTTGGTATAGTAATCAATAAAATAGCGGTTTCATAATCTCTGTTTACTCATCTGTTCCTATGCGCAACGGACATGAATTTAGAATGTTTCCTAACACTTTCTATTGCTTATGCGATTAGGGCCTATACTCGCGAGTAGCAGCTTGATTGGGTTCTTTGAAACAGGGTTGCGTGTTCACACTAGCGCATACCTCTGGGCAGAAACAGCTCCAAGTTGCTTTAATATTTTCAACAGAACAATTCACCTTTCCAGAGTATTCATCCATCATCTGACCTCGCATGCCGTCATAATCAGCTCAACGGTGTATGATGACGTTACAATCATTACGTCCCAAAGGGTTCCATATAGACCGTCATCAAATCTCGCGTAGTCCGACACGTTGTATGAATTATATATCTTTGTAATTCTTTGCTATTTAATAAACATGCTGTTGAAAATTTTGAAACTAATTTGACTGGGCGCTGTTGCTGCCTTAGGCAGCAACAGCACCCAGTCAAATTAGTGTTAAACTATTCAACAGCTTACCAGTGTAATTCTTTTGGAAATTGATAGTTCAGAGATCGACCGATCCCATCACGAGCGAGGTGTGGGTGAAGCTTAGCTAGAGACGGGCGGGGCATAACTAAAGCCGAAAAGGTTCATTCTCGCATCGTAGATAATACGTCATATTTGGTCTCTTGGGTTCTAAGGAATAATGGGCCAACGTAATTTGAATAGTGGTCATTCACAACCAGTGCTACACAATAATATAGAAGCTGACATATGGCCTTTCAATCCGCATCTCTAACTATCTAAATTTAAATCTGAAACTGTTTTCTAATTTCAAAGTGCTTTGACTTGGCACCATTGGCAGCTGCTCAGGTTCCATTCAAATTAGTTTCAAAATATTCAAGATAATACTTCTTAGAAAATAAAGACTTTACAATGTCTTGTCTGAAGCGTGGAAATCCTTTCATTCTTTCTATTGCGCATGCTACTGCTTTAAATAGAACATTGCCAACATAACTGCTGCTTTTAAAATGTTCACACGCCGCACTCTAACCCGTTGGAAGCATGTTGTGAAAATACCACAGCGCAAAGCTATGAATAAAATATATGCTAACTTGATTGGATTGGAAAAGTAATTTGGTATAGTAATCAATAAAATAGCGGTTTCATAATCTCTGTTTACTCATCTGTTCCTATGCGCAACGGACATGAATTTAGAATGTTTCCTAACACTTTCTATTGCTTATGCGATTAGGGCCTATACTCGCGAGTAGCAGCTTGATTGGGTTCTTTGAAACAGGGTTGCGTGTTCACACTAGCGCATACTCATCTGTTTAACCCTTTAATGACTAAATTTGGTCAAGCAAATCTAAATATTGCTTAATCTGAACTCTTGGTAGCTATTCAGGTGATATAATATGCTACTCATAAACTATGCCGGTAATGTTAAGCTTTTCATCATGCCGCTAAAGAAAGATATTCAGACTTTAGTAACTAAATGTTGCTACATTTCTACAACCTATGATGGCTGTCATGATTTACTTTTCAAACAATCAGAAAAATCCTAGCTTGCCTGCCTCGGAATAAAGCTCAGTTAGAGGCACCAGCTATAGTTTGGCAGTGTGGTATAAAAGCAATCATACAGGTAAGCGGTTCAATATTTTTGAAACTAATTTGACTGGAAGTTGTTGCTTCCATAGAGATGAATATTACATAATAAAGAATGTAATGCATTGGCACTTACATGACATCACACACTATCGCTCGAGGAGACAAAATGGGGGCGATCACTGTTCAACATTTACCAGATATTACAAAGCAGATAATTGTGATACAGAAACGGGAATGTGACAGGATATGAATGATTTGGAATCTATAAACCATAATCTATCGGTGCAGTATAACATTTGAGATGAGATTGGCATCGCTTTAATAACCCTTTCACGACGAAATCGGCAAAACGCCGGTCTCTGTAGTTGACTTAGGGAGTGTTCATTTGCAGACCATGAGAAGACTATTTTTGAAAATTTACCACTGGAATGACCGGCTCGATAACCGAGTTAGTTATTCCAGTAGTAAATTTTCAAAAATAGTCTACTCTTGGCTTGCAAATGGACATTCAATAAGTAAATATTTAAAATTTTTGAACACAGTTAGTCATAAAAGGGGTTAAATGTCTATTACAGGCCAAGAGAAAATTATTTTTTGGAAATGTACCACTGGAATGACTGGCTCGGCTATCGAGCCAGTCATTTCAGTGGTCAATTTTCAAAAATAGCATTATCTTGGCCTGTAAACGGATATTCAATAAGCCACGATTTGTCATGCTCTGAGTCTGATTCATGCAGATAGCATAGCTATCAATGTCATCGTTATATCATAACTGTATTGGCAGTATGATCAATGGGACAGAGTCTTCCCCCAACAACCTTGCAATGTTACGCTGTAGGTTGTTGTTTCCCCGCCCTAAGAATAGAACACCGTCCTGTAGGATTGTACGAGTAGGCTACGCACAGCTCAGAAATAATTTAACGTTGTTTCCAAAACTAAAACCAGAAACGTGTTAGTTAGTAAGAATTGTGTAAGAATATTTTTAACATAATTGGACTGGATGGCATTGCTGCCTTAAGAATCAATGTCTTCAAATCCAATTAACCTGTCCAATTTTAGATATGCCCGACCATCTCAAAATAAGTTCCGCCCACATGTCACTCGTGTTGGGATCTATCGATCCCTGAACTCCCTGACTATCTATTTCAACAAAACTATACAGCTAAGCTGTTGAACATTTTGAAACTAATTTGACTGGATGGTGTTGCTGCCTATGGCAGCAACACCGCCCAGTTAAATACGTTTCAAAATATTCGACAGAATGTTTATTAAATATTAAATACATATAATTCATACAACCTGACGAACTATTAAACGATTAAGACGGACTAAATCGAGTCATTCATGACGTAATGATTATGACATCATCATACACGTCACGTAGTTCATTATAACGCCATATGACGTCATATGATGGATAGATAAATTGGAATGGTCGATTATGTTCACAATATTCAAAAGTGGGATTTATTTTGTTTTGGGAACATGTTAAGTTATTTCCGAGCTCTACCGTCCTACAATTCAATTTACTAATATATAATTTTCCATTTATCAATGGAATATTATTAATTATTGCGTTGTCAAGGAACATGTTCGTTCTCACGTTGTTCGACGCGTTACTAACAACGTTAACGGCGCCTCAAAGTACTGAAAACGCTACTAACATCAATTAACCGTTTAATGGTCAGGGTGTTTCAATCAAATCAAATAGCCCAATAGAAAAAATTTGAAAATTTAAAATATAGCTTTCTATTGTCTTGCAAATGGACATTCTTCAAGACCATTGCAAGACTGCTTTGGCCGCCTTGCTCATTAAATGGTGAATGGTTAGGAAATGTAGATTGTTGCTTAGGTAGTGTCCATTTGCAGGCCACGAGAAGACTTTTTGTGGAAAATTGAGTAATGGAATGAATGCATCGCTAATGGAAACAAAAAATGTCTTCTCTTGGACTGCTGTTTTGGGCAGCCTGGCCATTACGGGGTTATGTTGACACGTGATTGTTTAACTGTCTTTGCAAATCATTATTTGTGCGTCATAAATTCGCAATTCCGTTTCCATATGTGCAATACAGTACAGCTCATAAATAACCTAAAACACTTCGAAAACAAAAACAGAAACATGTTAGTTACGAACAATTTTGAACTCGCTGCATGACATGTTCCGTTAAAGCAATGGCTTCCAATCAAATTACGTCCAAAATACTAAACAGTACGTTTTTGTTTTGTTTTCGAAACATTCTAAATTATTTCTGAGCTGTACGGTATATTCTTTTTTTACACTTCATAATTACGTAAGCAAGGAAAGGATTACATATGATGTCAACACGGCCCTGTATTGGCTCACTACCGGCCCGGTAGCCTGAAAGATCACTATATACCATGCGTCATAATATATGATTCTTCTGAACAAACAGATTGTTCAGAACATCGAACACAGTCCATCTAAAAAGGGCACGGTTTGGGCAGCATCAGCGCTGCTTTGGTAGATTAACCGTGTATCGATTTACTCCATTTCTTTATTACTGTTCAGTGCATAAACTGAAATGAAACGCGCACCCAGGTCTTCTACTTTCAAAGACAGCCTAAGTGGATGAATCCAGTTTATTCATCAATCACGTGCATGTTGACGTCATAATCAATTACGTCATGAAAGATGTAACTAAGTTCGTCACGGGCGCTTGATTGATGACAGACTAAGCGTTGTTGCGCGAACTGTATATATTTATTATTTAATAAACATTCCATTTCTATCTATGCCCCGCCCATTTATGGCTAAGCTCTACCTACCTTATATGCCTGATGGAATCGATTTTAATCTTTAAAATCTGAATTGTCAAGATCTAAATTTCAGGGTAACAATATAGGTGGTGATTATATTAAAAATAATTTGGCTCCCAATCAAATCAGTTTCAAAATATTCAACGTAATCGTTAATCAATTATAGATTCACCAAAGACCTACAATTCGTAAACTTCGTGATGGGCTGGCCGATTTTGTGACGGAGCTAAACCTCTGTGTCATTTTGATTGTGACGTCAGCTAATTATATGTGACGTGTTGGAATATGACGCTAGAGTGATAGATCGGATTCCTCCATTACCTCTGTAACAATGCATACAAATTTTCAACATTTCCTGGGGGTTTTCAGCTGTGACACTATTGGCTATAAGTTTTTTAAGTGTGGATACGCACCATTAAATGTGTCTATCGCCATCGAGGCAATTAATTTCATTGCAAATGGAAAATTAACATTTTGAAACCCAGCTGGAAAATTCGAAAATCTATTTAGAACTTAATACATTTTTTGTCGAATAATTTGGAGCTAATTTTACTGGAAGCTAGATGGTTGTCTAATTAGTTTCAAAGTACCCAAGCGCTCACCTGCATAGTGGCACTGAAAATGAGATTTTGGCATTTCATGTTCTCAGGTTGTAAATATAGGCCTACATTAGTTACAATATTAAAGACGATCCTTGCGATTCTAGCGGCTCAATGGAGGAATCCCAATCATTGATCAATCATATGACGTCATAATCAACTACCTCACATTATAGGATGACGTAATATTCAATAACGCCATGAATGATGCGATTTAGTCCGTCATAAACGCTTAATAGTCTGTCAAGTTGTATGAATTGTATGGCTTTACTATTTAGTAATCATTCTGTTGACTATTTTGAAACTAATTTGACTGGACGCTGTTGCTGCCTTAGGCAGCAACATCACCCAGTCAAATTAGTTTCAAAATATTCAACAGCTTACCTGTTTAAGTTTCCTGGAAATTGAGATTCAGATAGTGCAATGATCCCTTAAGCCCATCACGAACAAAGTGTGGGTGGAGCTTAGCTAGAGATGGGCGGGGCATAGCTAAAATTGGATTCCTCCATTGGGTTAAAACCGTGTGTGGCCACAATATGCCAGTTAGGTTGGATGTGTGCACTTATGATCAATCGTCTTATCTAACTACCATCCCATAGACCCAAATGTTTTTAAGTTTGTTACGCCATCGATTTATTTAGGAATGCTCAATTGATGCATACACCGAGGGCTGGCAATCATAACTGGTTATATATACCTTTGAGGGGCATTGGTGAGCCCTAAGTGCCAAAATTAGACATAAACAGCTCTTGCGCAACGTGAAACCAAATATAATCCGACATGACTATGGGAATACTATTGTCAACTGACATAATTCAAGTGACAATACAAGATGCTATTACTGCCTTTATGTAACTCATGTCACAAACTCTTAGGGTACGTCCAGGACCAGCAAACCATGCGTTTAGTGTTGACACAATGGACATAAACCAGTTGGTCTCAAAATCTAGCTGAAAGGCTTATCAGTCAGAACTGGATATGTGGGACATATAGCCAGTTCGTTCTGAAGTCTTCCATGGTTGATGGACGTAAGCAGCTAATGGTTACTTAGATGCTGACTTATTTTTTAAAATAGGGACATAGACACCTTTGGCAGGGCGACGCGATACAATGATAAGTCAATTGATGGATTTATCCCATCTTGGTTCAAATGTGAGATAACCAGATATGGTTGCCAGCCATCCAGGTATTCTAATGTGGAGTTAGAACTTTATTCCTTGCAATCACATGCGCATATAATTGGCAGTGTCAACGTAGCAATGGTGTGGTGGAAGCGTTTGTGAGCTATGATGCTTGGCGCTTTCGGTGGTTGTTGGTTCGATTCCCTGTTGATGTCAAAATACATTAACGCCACGACTACGTGTATGACGATATAATAGAAATCGGCAAAGTTCTTACACGATATACGATCTGCCGTTTACCTTGCCCGATATTGCGTGCAAATTGTAGGGCGTTTTCAACATGCTGAACTTGCCAGATTTATCGGTGCCTATTAAAATCCATGTCCGACAGAACATATACACTACCCGATTCTGTTATCCGTGATAGGTTGAGTACGTCGCTTCTAAAATCGGCTAATGTAAATGAGCCTTTAGGCACCAGTCCAGTCTGGTCACTAGGCCACAAACGCAATCCTTTTCGCGGCGTTATGTGCCACTGGGCGCACCCACTTAACCATCGACGGCAAAGGAATCGAGGAGAAACCACTAGACGATAGACGTAATTATTTAGACAACGACAACGTCTAGCGTCCTAGCGAGTATTCATCTGACCATATATTCATGTAGTCAATCAGCGGTCTAGGACACTGTGTCAGGGAGATTCGCCTCACTACCAGACGACTGTATACATTATCGTTTTGAAACAATGGTCACGTGATTGCGATACCAGTCACTAAGCAAAAACATGTTCGTTTTAGACATGGCTCGTGACCAGGACACACACGAAGGTCGGACACACTATGGAGATGTACGGAATGGTTCCACTGGTGGTGGAACCAAATTGTCCGAATTATGTATAACCAATAACGTTCCGATGCAAAACTATTACTACATCAACAACAATGAATAACACCTTTTCAGCAGTGTTGCCGTCGTTTACTAATGCCCCTCCATAACCTGGTAAAAGCAACCACAGTAACTCTAATTCCAATGAAAACCACTGACACTTTCAATCTGATATTCAAGCCGTATCATCTAATCCGTCTCTAAGAGGACTGATGACTCCACCCACTCCTAACTAGACATTGCGTTAAAACAAACGAGAATGATTCAACCTATTCGTATAGCCTATTTAAGTCTATTTCACTCAATAGTCAACAGGGGATAATTTTAGCCAGGTGAAAAAGTAGATTCTTGATAATGAAGGTTACTGAGCCGGTACTGCGGTAATACCGAGCCGTATTGGCCCAGTATTGTGGCCAAACACAGACCCGCATGCGTTATAACGGCTCAGTCTAATGCGTGATTCGTAAAGCAGGATATAAATTTAAGTGGAGCGCTATATCTGATGATAGGGAAACAACTGGAGCTAGGGGATATTTGTCCTGTAATATAATCAGTAGTGCGGCTAGTGCAATCAATTGTTGCAATAAACTGTGTAATTTGCTAATTCAGATTCACCATTTAACTGGAACATACTGGAAATGATAAAATTCATTATGATGTAAAGAATACGCTGTTCAATATTTTGAAACTAATTAGACTGGAACATGTTGCTACACATGGCAGCAACATGTTCCAGTCAAATTAGTTTCAAAATATTGAACAGCATTTCCTGTATCGTTATCTGGATATTGAGATACTGTAAAATCAAGTGATGGAATGTTAACCTAGTGTACGTGAACCAATCTTCAAATCACCATCTCCTGTAAATTATTCAGATTTTTCTGCTTTTAGAGAACAAACGCTGTGGTTTGAGTTTTCAAATCACATCCTATTCATACATACTATTCCTAAAAGCTTCAACGAGCGCAATAGATTTCATTCAAATGTCGGTGATTGCAATTCATGAATTCAGTTCCAGTCAATCATATCGTAATCAACTAGGTGACGTGTAAGCTGACGTCATAATAAATTACGTCATGAATGATTCGATTTAGTCCGTATTAAACGATTAATAGTCTATCAGGTTGTACAAATTGTATGCCTTTCCTCTTTAACCAGTCAAATTGGTTTCAAAATATACAACAGCTTATCTGTATCTTTTTCTGGAAATTGAGATTCAGAGAGTGCAGGGATCAATTGATTCCAACACGAGCAATGCGTGGATGGAGGTTAGACAGAAATGGGCGGGGCATAGGTAAAACTGGATTCCTACATTGGTACATATTAGATCGAAGAAATAAGAATATAGCACTAGTGTAAAAATATGTATTGTGTAACATTTGGCAGAAGGAAGCGTTTTCTTGTCCTAATCTCTTAGCCCTGGATACAACAGATAGTAGTCAGAAGGCCAACCCCACAAAAATAAATTATTGATGAGATTTTTTGGAATCGATGTTATATGTTAAAGCAATACATTAAGCTTACATATGTGGACAGATAGCACTCTGCACGTTGGACTTCCTGGTCAAGAAGAGTAGTGCTGGGAGGAGTAGATGCGGGTTTTTTTATTGTCTCTCACAAATCACGCGATTTCGAAGGGCCAGGAATTAATTGGCCATATATGGAGTGTCAAAAAGGGGCGTGTGCTGGTGGGCGTTCTTGTACAAATACACCCACCAGCACACGCCCATTTGAACACTCCGTATATGGGCATTTATGCAGCGCCCCCTCGAAATCACATGCCTTGTGAGAGCCAATTGTAAAGCGCGTCTATCGCCCACCCCCGCCCAATCGGGTTAGTGCCAGTGATGATCAGGACGTAAGAAAGACAGTTCTAATTATTGATTTTTGATTTTTTGATTTTTTTTAATGGACCTAGAGGTATATTGTACCATTTTTCTAAAATATTATAAAATGCGCTATGAACATACCTATTTTCGTTCTTTCCTCTTCCTCTACTTGTGAATGGTGTAAGTGCGTCGATATACGCAAAATGTATATGGTTTGCTACACTTACACAGTACCAAGACCAATAGTAGAATAATTATAAGATCCATTACTACTAGTACTAATTCTATCAATACTATAAGCATAATGAAGCCATCCATCACTACTAGTACACATAGATGCTCTGTGAGCGAGCTGCAGGAAACAAAGTCCACTATTTATATCACCCTGACCTGTCACTAAAAACAACCTGTTATCGATTAACTCTGTAGCAATGGATGCGCAATCTTATTGGCTGGACGATGGAGGTACATCGGTGAAATTTTAGACGCCCATAAATTATAACCATAACTGTCAATCAAATTATCGATTACCCATGTCGTGATGGATGTACAATCTGAATGGCTGAGCGATTGATGCACATTCATGAAATTATAGACGTGGATAAATTATCGATTACCCCTGTAGCAATGGACTCGCAATGTGATTGACTGAGCGATGGACTCACATTGGTGAAATCATAGAAGCGCATAAATTAGTGATTACCCCAGTGGTGATGGACGCATATTGGTAAAATTATAGACGCAGATTTATCGATTAGGTCTTAGTAATAGACACGCATAAATTATCGATTAGTCCTGTAGCAATTGACGCACATTGACGAAATTATAGACACACATTTATCGATTAGGGCTGTAGTGATAGCCGCACATAAATTAAAAAGTTGCTTATTTGCACAATTGGGATGTTCTTCGTTAGTGGCCATAAGTGTGAATTAATCGATACTTTGAGCTAATGCGACGTTAATAATTATTCCGGTCACTGCAGTTTTGGCCATTATTATAATAATGTTATTATTATAATTGTTCTCTTCGATCGTCACAGCACTAATTGATAATGTGCGTCCATCGCTCAGCCCATCAGATTGCGCCTCCATCACTCACGAAATCAGATCGTGATAGCCAGTAATCAATATTGACTGACTGCTAGCAAGTGTTTTGGCTAAGAGAAGACGCACACATAAATAGAAGACTGTTTTCTCATCATTCTGACAAATAGAAATGTAAAGGTGTTTTTGTACTAGTAGTAAGGACTGTTTTAAATTATAATACATGTTTGGGTGCAAAAGTGATATGTAATCGTATAAGCAAATTAATCAACATTAGCGTGTTTCTAACACTTTTGACTGTTACAATATCTGATTATTAAGAGAACTGAAGCCTAAAGTACAACTATCCCTTGCACCAATATTCAATAATTGACTGTCAATTGACTTTTGAATGTTTTGAAAGCATTGATGCTGTCTCTGGGGTGCTATAATTGTTTGGCGTAATGGTCAACACTGTAGCGCAGTGATAATAATTAAAGTGGCATTAGTTCAAAATATTCACTAAGTCAGATGTGCTGTTTCTTCTTGCTTTAAGCTGTCAATTCAGTCAGCCAATGCAGTAGCTGGTATTATTGGCGTGTGCCATGACTAAAATTGCAGTGCTGTGAATAACCATTAAAGTGGCATTAGTTCAAAATATCCACTAATTCAGACTTGTTGATTTTTCTTACTTTAAGCTTTCTTACCAATGTGTCTCAATCGCTCAGCCAATCAGATTGTGCCTCCGCCGCTACAGGGGTAATCAGTATTTTATGTGCATCTATACTTTCGCTGATGTGCGGCCATCACGCAGCCAATCAGATTATGCGTCCATCGATAATTAATGCATGTCTATAATTGCACCAATGCGCGTTCATCGCTCAGCCATTCAGAGTGTGCATTCATCACTACAGGGGTAATCGATAATTTGATTGACAGGTATGGTTATAATTTATACGTGTCTATAATTTCACCAATGTACATCCATCGTTCAGCCAATCAGGTCGCACATCCATCGGTACACAGGTAATCGATAACAGGTTGTTTTGATAGACAGATGAGGGTGATATAAATAGTGTACTAATAGTAATGGATGTTTTCATTATACTTATAGTATTGATAGAACTAATATTAGTGGTAATGGATCTTATAATTACTCTACTGTTGGTAGTGGTGCTGCGTAAGTGTAGCAAGCCATATACTTCGTATATCAACACATTTACAGCATTTGCAAGAAGAGGAAGAGGAAACAACAAAAATAGGTACTTTTAGAGAGTATTTTATAATTTCTTAGAAAAGACCACTATGCCCATTTTTTTAAATCGAAAAATTAAAAGTCAATAACTAGAATTGTCTTTCTTACGTCTTGATCACAACTACAACAAACCTGATGGGCGATAGATACGCTTTTTGATTAGCTATTGGAAGGTATGTAATTTCGAGCGGGCAGGGCTTAATTGCCCATATATGGAGTGTCGAAAATGGGCGTGTGCTTGTAGGCGTATTTGTACAAGAACGCCCACTAGCACATACCCTTTTTCACACTCCATATATGGCAATTAAACCCCGCCCCTCAAAATCATGGTACTTGTGAGAGCTAATCAAAAGGTGTCACAACTAAGAAGAATGTTAAAAGGTCATATAAAGCTCAAATTAAAATTTACCCACCACCATCTATGGCAGATGTACTTTCGAAATCAATCAATCGCAATGGCATTGGTAAAAAGAGAAAACAGATATTGCAGAACATCGCCATCCAGTTTTTGTCACATTTTAGGATTTGTTTGTATTTTCGAATTTTCCGGACCTGGATTGTTTTCATCACGAGCAAAGTCGCGAAATCCTAATCTATTGTCATACCCTTTCTTGTGTAAAATTTTGAGCCAAATCGGAACAGCAGTTTCCGAGATATCCCTAGACACAGTATAATTGAGACCTAGCTCTTAGACACAGGCATACACGCACATACGCACACACGTACGGTCCCACGAACGCACGCGCACGCGCACGTACGTGGGACTACATAATTCCCACTTTTCTTCGAAAAACGTTGGGATAATTGCACATTCATCAAAGCACCCATTCGTAAATAGGGACGGACAGTTTGATTTTCTTGACGGAGCTATACGCCATTGTGATTGTGACGTCATATAACATGAGATGTATTTGACTATGACGGCAAATATGTGAGTGACAGAGTGGATCCCTACGTTATGGTGCTATCTAGCATGGATACCTACTTATCACAAAAATTCTATCAACTAATTTCTAAACATGTTTAGCAGGGCTGGCTATCTATATGGGTGTACACTTCGATTCTGTAATATAGTTTGAATCTAACTTGATTGAATGCTGTTCCAGCTATCACAAACAACAGCTTTCCGTCAAACTATTCTCAAAATTAATAAATTTGAGCAAATCCAAGTAAAGGAAACGTTTTGGCTCAATATTTTGAAGACGATTTGTCTGAAAGATGTTGATGCGTTTGAAACTAACACATTTCAGTCAAATTATTTTCATATCATTGAGCCAATTTACTTAACGCAATTACTGGCCAGTGTATCTAAAGTCGTGTTCTCACTGGAGAGTTAATAGGAAATAACGCCATGCCTCAGTATTGCGCTACGCCGGTTAGGTCTCTAGTGAGAACACGGCCTTAGTATACGTTAAGATGTGGTCACTAAGTTAAATACAGACTATCTATTAACACATGTCATCTACTGGAGGACACACATTCGAAGGTCATACAAGTGTTGTGCTCTTAACCCCTTAACCACGTGTAATTCCATTGGCTCGAATTCCAGGCAAATTTCTAGGAAAGCGGTTGAATATTTTCAAACTAATTCGAAACAGGGAACGGGCATCAACAGCTCTAAGTAAAATTGTTTTCAAAATATTCAACAGATGTGTGTGACCCCAAAACGCAACGGACTCTCGAACAGTGGATGTATCCACTTTTAGCCTTGCCCCGCCTATCTCTAGCTAAGCCCCGCCCATGCGTTGCACGTGTTGAGATCGATTTATATACTGTGAACCCTGAATTCTCACATTTTCAAGATAAATATACAGGTTAACTGTTGAATATTTTGAAACTAATTTGACATGGTACAACAGCAGTCAGACAAAGTAGTTTCAAAATGTTAAGCAGAATGTTTATTAAATAGTAAAGACATACAAATCCTACAGCTGGCGGACTTTTAAGAGTACATGACAGACTTAGCAACGTCATTCATTACGTATTTGATTGTGGCGTCACCCTACATGTGACTAATTGCTTCTGACGTCATATACTTGCCCGACAGATTGGATTCATCTATTTGATTGCTTGTTTTACTTATTAGTTGAAAACCATTGATAATGCGTGCTACTGGGCTAATACTGGGCCAATGCAGGACCTGTAACCTGCGTTATCAGGAAATATTAACCTTCTTGCGTCAACTTAACATGCATTGGTATTAAGGAATATCCATTAGCAGGCCAAAAGAAGCGTACAATTTTACCACTGAAATCACTGACTCGGTTACAGAACCAGTCATTCCAGTGAAAAATTTTCAAAAAATAGTCTACACTTGGCCCTCAAATGGACACCTACAAAGCGAAAATTAGTATTTTCTTGAGCAGTTACACCTCTTATAATCATGACTGTGTCTGCAGTCGTCACAAGAAGTATTTGCAGGACAACAGGAAGCTATTTTTTATAAATTCCAGAGTTGGATTTACTCAAATAGTCTTCTCTTGGCCAACAAATGGACATTTACTGCGCAAAACCTTCGATTCTTTGCAAAATCTTTAGCATTTAAATGTTAATGGACCTTTGCATTTTTAGCTATGCCCGGCCCATCACTAGCTACGTTCCACCCACACCTCACCGTCTTGGGATTGATCGATCCCCAAATGCCCTAGCTATCACTTTCCTGAAAACTATTCATGGAAGCTGTTGAATATTTTGTAACTAATTTGACTGGATGCTGTTGCTGCCTATGGCACGCGCACATATTCACGTACACATATGTAAGCGTGCGAACTACCTAGACAATTGTAATCAGTGGTTGATATAAATTATCATTTAACCAGTTATACATACGTTACTATTTAATTATGTTTTATTATACCCCATCTTGATGTATTTATTAATTTATTGTATTTGTATGTATGGGAGACACGTGTATAAGACTTATGTCTTACTGTGCTCCCATTGAACAAAATAAAATTATGTTTAAACCAACAGCACCCAGTCAAATTAGTTTCAAAATATTCAACATAATATTTATTGAATAGTAAAAGCAAACAATTTGTACAACAACGCGTAGCCCGTCTTCAAATATGCGTTCGTGACGTACTTATCGACGTAATTCATGACGTCATTCATTATGATGTCATTGTACACTTCACGCAATTCATTATGACGTCATATGATTAGCGGGTACTCTGGAAAGATGAATTGATACAAATAGAATTTTTAGCGCGTTGGGCGCCGCTGATACAAGAGTGGTTAAGTGATAGCTTACATCCGACGACTAGTCGTCTGAATCAACACTAACGTTGCGCCTGTCCACAAGTATCGTCTGAATCAGAATGGACCTTTCCAGTTTATCCATCCATCGTATGACGTTAGAATAATCTACCTGACGTGTTATATGACGCCATAATCAATTACATCATGAATGACTCGATTTAGGCCGTCTTAAATGCTATTATAGTCCAACACGTTGTACAAATTGTATGTCTTTACTATATAATAGACAAGCTCTTGAATATTTTGAAACCAATTTGACTGGGCAGCAATAACAGCGTCCCTTCCAAGTAGTTTCAAAATATTCAATAGCTTATCTGTAAATTTTTCTGGAAATGGGTTGCCAGGGAGTTCAGGGATCGATCGATTCCAAAACGAGCGAGGAGTGGGTGGAGCTTAGCGAGAGATGGGCCGGATATAGCTTAAACTGGAAAGATCCATTGACGTTGCTCATCCATGCTCGGTTTTCAATAGACGCGTTTTAGAAACACTTATCCGCCATCAGCTGGTAGTGTCGTTTACACACTGGAGTCCTAGAAGAGTGGACGGCTTTGGAGGGCAGCACGGTTTATTGTTTACTATAACACGGTACGGACTGACAGGGCTTGGCGCTGGTTTTCTGGGTGTCGTTATCATGGCGTCTATAGCTACAATTCTGTCTGGGGTAGATGAGTTTTGTTGATTTTGAAGCTGTCGTTGATGCGTTTGATCAGGTTTATCGTCTATATCTACCAGTTTTTGAGCAAGCAGTGTTTTCTGTTGTTGTTGTTGTTGTTGTTGTTTTTGTTGTTTTTGTTGTTGTTGTTGTTGTTGTTGTTGTTGTTGTTGTTGTTGTTGTTGTTGTTGTGGGTTATGGTAGTTATTAAAAAATGTGTGATCAAGCGTTACTTCTATGTGATCTAATGATGAAAAGATGGTCTTCTGGTGGCGACTATCGTTGAATGCGTCTTCCCATGACGCAACACGGCCCAACATTGGCTTGTTAAATAAAGTAGCCGCCGTTCGACATGTCATTTTGGCTGGGCTAGTGGTATTAGATTGTCTTGTCTCCGGGACCGATGATATTCCTACGCGCAACTCGTGTAACGGCAATGTTGTACTAATTGTAGTCGTCTCTTTTATGTCTTGGCTGCCATTATTGTTATTATTGCCGATGGTCGAGTCGAATTCATCCAACAGATTGCATAAATAGATTTTATTGCTACATATATTGATGGCATCATCTGGTTGAAATGGTGATAGTGAAGCCATCCATTCACCGTTGTTTGTATTGATATTCCTTGTATCTTGATCTAGCTCACTCGAACAAACTTCCGGCTCTCTAGAGTGCGGAGTCGTAAAAGGTATAAATGTGACGCTGTTCGATCGCCTTAATGCATGGGCAACGTCCGGTATATTAGGTTCACTGTGGAATGGGCCGCTATTCTCTAACGGCTCTAAGAGAAAGTCCAAATATTCGCAATTCATCCGTCCATCCATCATCTCTTCTGAATACTCACTTCCGTATTCGGAGTTCAAGCTGATATCTGCTGAATATTCGTCAGCAATACACGCAGAGGAGAGATTACCGAAAAGCTGTAACTGTTCATTTGATTCGCCAATCTCTTCGACTGTGGGATATGCGCAGGTATGCATCGACGGCGTTATTACACCGTCTGCATGATCCATTCGGCCTTCTGCTAGCCTTTGCAAACCCTGCCCCCCACCAGCACTTAGCACAGCTGCTGCCAATGTGACTGATGCGCGTCTAATGTCTCGTATCTGACTCTGTCGTCTAGCTAGTGCCATATTTGGCGAGTCGGGCGGTGATGTGGATGACGCGGATTCGGGCATACTCAATCGTAGCCGCTTTGACGCTCGAATAATCCTCATAGAACGACGCGGAGAGTCAAAATAATCCAGAGAAAATCGTTTCCAGTAACTACGACTAATAATTTTTCTAAACGCTCGACGAAAATCCCGATTTAACAGTGGATAGATTATAGGATTGAGAAATGAATTACAATATCCTAACCAGAAGAATATTTTAAACACTAACTCTGGAGCTGCACAAATCTCACATACACCACCAAGTAAATACACTGAGAAAAATGGAAGCCAGCATAACAAGAATGCTCCAACCACAATAGCTAATGTTTTTGCTGCTTTCTTTTCCTTTGCGAATTTCTTAAGTCTTTTGGCAAGCGTGTCTTTTTGTTGTTTATTCTTATCGCTTAGGAACGGGTCCTGTGACGTAGCACTGGCTGCACTCTGTCGAAACTCACTGCCTGTAAAAAATGGTCTGTCGCCTCCGCCAGCTATCATGTCTTTAGTGGGGTCCAGCTCCACATCAGGGGTTCTCAACTGACCTATAATTCTACCCTGTTTAATGCTTCGCGTGGCACTAGCAGCCACGGCGTAGATGCGAGAATAAACGAACAACAAAATCATGGCAGGTATATAAAATGAGCCCATCGCTGAATACATCACGTACCCGGCTCCAGATGCCAGTTCACATTTGGTGTCGTCTGTCCTTTCCTTGCTCCAGCCAAATAAGGGTGGTACCGAAATGGTCAGAGCTAGAATCCACACAGCAGATATACAAATGGCCGCATTGCGATTCGTAGAGAACTCTGGGTATTGCATTGGTTTACTAATAGCAAAATACCGATCTAAACTTATTGCAACCAGGTTTAGAATCGACGCCGTACAGCACAATACGTCGACCGTAGCCCAGAACACGCAGAATTCCGCACCGAAAATCCAGAATCCAAGAATTTCGTATGTGGACGAAAATGGTAGAACGAGTATTCCAAGCAATAGGTCACTAATAGCCAACGACACAACGAAGTAATTGGTCACCATGCGTAACGAGTTCTCGTAGAAGACTGCTAATATCACGATGCAATTGCCTATAACTGTGGCAATAACAATCAGCGCCAATATGATACTTAATGGTAGAGCTCTTCGCAAATCTAACTCATATTCTGTCTCCGTCGTGTTTAGCGTTTCATTGGAACTGTTATTCGCCATTATTATCTAAGCGCACTATTTCAAAATTTAAAAAACAGTAAACAAGCATTATTGGCGGGTTTTCCTCCCTGTGCAATGGAGGGATCGGTTTCTAGCTATGCCCATCCCTTTTGTAGCTATGCACCGCCCATTTGTAGCTAAGCTCTGTCCATTTTTAGCTAAGCTTTATCCATTTTCTCGCGTGTTTAAATCGATGCCAACGCTTTCAACGCTGCCGTCCCAGAAACTCAGTTACAAGGTGAAAAATAATGTAATGTGTTGAACATTTTGAAACTTATTTGACTATGAGCTATTGCTGTCATAGGCAGCGGTAGTACCGAGTGAAACAACTTTCAAAATAGTCAACAGTATGTTTATAAATTTGAAAATTCACAAGAGACGCTTTCGTGGCGGACTTTTGCCATATTTTGACGGACATACGTTACTGGGATCATGATGTAAGATACTTGATTGACCGCTCGGATCCCTCCAGTACTCCAGATAGTTGTTTGCTATGGAACTGTCCGTGTTGAGCACAATAAACACTTAAAACATTACATTACTATGACAATAGTTGCAAGATTGATATAAAACTAAGGCCGTGTTCTAACTAGAGGCTTAATCCTGAGTAACGCCATACTTCAGTGTGGCGTTACTCCGGATTACGTCTCTAGTGAGAACACGGCCCCAGATTAGATGCTCATTCTCGTTCAGTTTTTGTTATTTAATTTGGGAACATTGTGAACAAGAGCGATCAGCGATTACAAGCCCTCATTATCTATCCCATGCGTATTACATTGTCAAGATTTCACGGGTATTCCGGATTTTTGCGGATTTTTCTTTATCAGGCACAAACGTGAGAAATCTAATTGTAAATTACACCTTTTCTTGTGTTAAGCTTTAAACCGAATCGGGCAAGCATCTTCCGAGACATCAATAGATCCACAATTTGATCCGATCCGGATCCTGGGTTTTTACACGGATCACGGGCACAAAACACTGGAGGTCCTCGTGTAGAATAAGTACTTAGTTGTTTTGAAATTTGAGCCAAATCGGTTCAGTAAGTTTTTTAGATTCATCTTCGGACCCACAAATACGCAAACACACATACACGATAGACAGACTCGAATGCAATACCCCTTCCCCTTATGGGGCGAGACGACGAAGGCCTGTACGTGCTGCTTATATCAATAGCACTATTCACACAACTTGATATTAAAACTGTCAACAAATATTTTGCTTTGTTCAACCAAAATCACGTGTCGGGAATCTAATAACGAAATGGAATAATTAACCTAATACTTTTCACTTCTACCGTAACCACCTTTTAACCCTGAACTGCTAGCTACTAAAAATCGTTCATATGTAAAAAAAAAAAAAGAGGAAAAAAAGGTGATGCTAGATATTTTGAAGCAGATTTTGACGCATGTTTGCCTGGGCGCTCTTGTTGTCTCTGGCAGCAACAACTTTCTGTCAAATTAGCTTAAAAATATTCAACATCTTTCCGGGTATACTTAGCTTGAAATTCAGTTTCTGGAACTTCAGGGTTTAACTGCTCCACCCACCCCCAACCCCGTTTTTCAGTGACAGTTACACCGGCAACCTAGCGACTGCACTGCGCACTAGCAACAGAATTGCTTAGCACCAGTACTTAAGAATTAGGCCGTGTTCTCACTAGAGAGTTAATCAGGAATAACGTCATACTCCAGTGGCGTTATTCCTGATTAAGTCTAGTGAGAACACAGCCTTAGCCACAATATCCAGTGAATTCAGTGATATACGTGGTAAAATAACGACTATAACTCATAATGGAGGTTTCCAGTTTAACCATCAATCGTATGACGTCATAATCAACTACGTGACTTGTAGGACCACGTCATTAAAAATTACGTCATGAATTGCGTAGCTAAGTTCGTCACGAACGCATAATTGATGACGGACTAAGCGTTGTTGTACGAATTGTACGGTTTTACTATTTAATAAACACGCCGTTGACTATTTTGAAACTAATTTGACTGAGCGCTGTTGCTGCCATAACAGCTTATATGTGTAGTTTTCTAGACATTGATAGTCAGGGAGTTCAGGGGTCGATCGATACAAAAACAGCTTAGATAAAGATGTGCTGAGCGTGTCTAAAACTGGAATCGTCCATTAGAGCCTGTCACAGTTTTGCGTAAATTGATTTTCAGAATTTGTAAGCACGTGTAGGCCCTATAGATTTTTAGTAATACAATAACCATAGAACCAGATCTAAACGTCAGAAGCAGCTCACAAACGCACAATTTCAGTATGAATCTTGTATACACATCAAATATCAATAACACTTTTCCCCGATAATATTCAATAAAAACATCGCTGACTTATTAATGATAAACGTGTACTGCCATCTGACTGGAGTGGGAGGAGGCAGTTCATTAGCATTTTAAACACGGCCATGTAACGCTGACATCTAATCCTGCTCTATGCCAGAAATGTAATTAAAACATGAGTAAGTTTTCTGTATTTGTTCTCCTTGTACACGAGTATGGATCATTGCACTTTGAAGTCGCGTCGGATTCAGTTCCACGATAAAGAGGAACGAGAACGTAGTAGTAGTAGTACGCTATATACTGACTTCTACACAACAAAAGACATCACTTTACTATCACAAACTTCGCTACCAGCGGATACAGTAGTAGTAGTAGTAGTAGTAGTAGTAGTAGTAGTAGTAGTAGTAGTAGTAGTAGTAGTAGTGGTAGTGGTGGTGGTGGTGGTAGTAGTAGTAGTAGTAGTAGTAGTAGTAGTAGTAGTAGTAGTAGTAGTAGTAGTAGTAGTAGTAGTAGTAGTAGTGGTGGTGGTGGTGGTGGTGGTGGTAGTGGTAGTAGTAGTAGTAGTAGTAGTGGTAGTAGTAGTAGTAGTAGTAGTAGTAGTAGTAGTAGTAGTAGTAGTAGTAGTAGTAGTAGTAGTAGTAGTAGTAGTAGTAGTAGTAGTAGTAGTAGTAGTAGTAGTAGTAGTAGTAGTAGTAGTAGTAGTAGTAGTAACGACCACAATCTTAACTACGCAAAAAATAGCACCAACAGTACCGCTAGCACTAAACTTGCTAACAACAGAAAAACAAGAACTCAAAATAAAGTTCCGCCAAACACTTACGCACAAAATGTTCTGATAATCGTCATCGCACCAAACAGCGTTTATTCTCTGGTCATCGCGGTATCAACAGGACCAGCGACACCACGGCCGATGCTGCTGCTAATATCCCCGCGGAACATTTCATTGATGCCAGCTCATTCAGTCTGGTGCTGCTGCTCGAAGGCTGCTTGCCTGCCACGCCGGGGAACTAGCTGTCATTTGAATGACGCTTACCGCTTCTAAATTGGCAAACACTTATTCTTCTTTGCATCGCTTCACCTATCCGGATCATTAACCCTCACTAACATAAGTGTCAACTGATTTGGGCTAATCTAACGTCGACAATATTGCTGAGTTTTAGAGTATCGATTTAGTCAGCGAAACAACTAATTATCTCTCTCTCTCTCTCTCTCTCTCTCTCTCTCTCTCTCTCACTCTCTCTCTCTCTCGCTCTCTCGCTCTCTCTCTCTCTCTCTCTCTCTCTCTCTCGCCCTCGCTCCCTCCCTTCATCCCTCTCCCTCCCTCGTCCCTTCCACCATCCGTCCTCTCTCTCTCTCTCTCTCTCTCTCTCTCTCTCTCTCTCTCTCTCTCTCTCTCTCACTAGTCACCACACCTTCTCTCCCTATCTCCTCTCCTTTCCTCCCTTCCTCCCTCTCCAGCTCTCCTCCGTTAATCTCTCTCACACTCTTCCTCCTCCGCCCCTCTTTCTCTCGCTCCATCTTCTCTCTCCCTCCCTCCCTCCCTCCCCCCTCCCTCCCTCCCTCCCCCCCTCTCTCTCTCTCTCTCTCTCTCTCTCTCTCATCGCCCTCTCATTCCCCTTCTTATTCTCCATCACCATGCTATCAGAAATTAATTGGCAGAATTGACTCGGTTGACTTTTGTTCTCTCTCCCTCTCTGATATTATATATCTATCTTCCGTCTATACTACATACAGCATCATAAGGAAGTTTCTTATTTTCTTCCATCACTTCATTTTCGCCACAAATTACTGTTTCTAAGAGACGAGTGTTGTCGTTGAACGTGCTATATGGGAATTGACGTGGGTCGGTAGTAATTGAATTCGGCTTAGTTTGGCGCACGACTTACTGCCAGCACAGATAGCCACGCGTACTGGCGGAACTCAATCACAGGGCTGGTGAGTTGGGTCCAGGCGGCTACTTCAATAGCCAATTACGTTCTATACGTTCTGGATGATATTTATTGCTAGATATCGTCAATATATTATTCATTATCTATGAAAAGATTTGACGTAAATGGTGTTACTGTCTTACTAACCAACATATTTCTATCAAATTCTAGTCTAGAATTTCCAACATGCTTCGTTTTGAGCGTGCAAGAAACCCCACGTTCAAATGAATTCAGAATGAATCTACTCAGTACATTGGTTCGTAATCTACTTGATGTGTTGTCTCTAACACACACACTACTAGAGTCACTTTCGACAAGGCGGACAATGTCATCCAAAGCAAATCTAGCAGATATTAGCGGACCGCAAACATACCGATACCGGCTCGTAATCATTGATTAAATATTTCATTAACTGATTCCTAGGTACTATTGATATTGGCTAGTAACTTTCGCTGATCGACTTTCCGTTCCTCGGTATAAGTGCTGCCATAAATACGTGTATTAGGGGAGTAAATCGTTTCTCGGATCGAATTAGATGGTATTTATTTTTTGTTCTTATTTGCACACATGTACACATATTCGCACGCACACATACTTTGCAATAAATAACACTGAAAGTAGAGACTGAAAGGATTTATTTACGCCTTTGTCTACACACGATGTGTTTGGTTCCATACAAAATGACGCGAAAGAATGAAGTTAATAGTCTGGCAGATATGAAAGGTAACCCAAGATTCCCCTATGAAGAGTTTTTCGTTTTTGATTATTTATCTTTGGGATGCATATACTTATATCAATGTGGGTATGAAATGGATGAATCTATTTTTTGCTACGCACAACCCATCTCTAGCTGAACTCCACCCTCGTGTTTTCCCTTGTTGGGGTCAATTGAACCATGAACTCCCTAAATCTCAGCAACAGCGCCACGTCAAATTAGTTTCAAAGTATTCAGGAAAATGTTTATTAATTGTAAATGCATACAATTCGTACAAATGACGGACTATTAAGAGTTCATGATAGACCTTGATACATCATTTATGACGTATTTTAATTGCGACATGAGTCTACGTGTGACCTAATTAATTATAACTTCACATACTTGATCGACATAGTGAATTCATCAATTGTCATGCTTGAGCAATTTCTGAAAGGTGATAGTCAGCTGCAATGCAACTGATTTTATATCCCGTAAACGAGATCAGTTAGCTACATATCATGTGTTCAGATGTGTAGAATTGATTGGTACCATTATATAATTCAAAAATCTTTAAAAGATAAGATTAAGATGATCACTAGCGGCATAGCTCAAATTATGACATCTACATCTGACACCGCATATGGTAAAAACTGGTAGATATCAATCATCTTTGCATAATACACGTTCCTAGATAAAGCAGCCGGTGTATATCTAGCTGTTCATTAGCGTTTCCCAGTCTGAGTCATATTCATCCACTACGTGTTACATTTGCTTATTGCGATCGTTAAAGCAGGGCAGGTTTAGTGCTGCTAGAACCATGCCTTTGTGAGTTAAACGTCAAACGGCTTTCGTTAGAGCATATTAGTTTTAGTTTACCTACTGAAGTTAGAAAAGCACTCGTATCTCCTTAGAGTAATGAATTTAGACACATTTGATGTGTTCAATTGCTACCGTTCAAAGTGTCTAAATACTTGTGTGGGGCCGATGCGAGTACGGAGGTAGTGAAGAGTCTACTTTACTTACGATGTATCGCTACTCGTTGGCATTCAGAGAAAGTTATTCTGACTGTCCTCTGCAAGAAAACACAACTTCATCTGCGAAGATATTTTATCAAGCAGGACTTTTTCTGGCAAGGACCATATGTCAGTGGAGCCAAGCGTAGTGTTGTGGTCAACCGACAACATATGGCTTGAATTCACGAAGAAGTTGATATTCTCATTTTGCAGTAAGTAGCCAGTGTCAAGGCTCGCTATTAACTTGCAGTAGCTGGTAATCAATCCATATGTGTTCTTATATTAGCTTTTGGGCATGGTGATATTTTCTGCAATGCCATGATGGTTTCTTCAACTCAGGGTCGTGTATTAATAGACTTTTCCACTCTATCCATGACGTTATAATTAACTACGTGACGTGTAGAATGACAGTATCATCGATGACGTCATGAATGATGCAGATAAGTACGTCACGAACGCATGATTGAAGACGGACTATGCGTTGTTTTACGAATTGCATGTCTTTGCTATTTTACTGCCTATTACCATAGCCAGCAACAGCACCCAGTGAAATTAGTTTCAAAATATTCAAAACCTTCCTGTATAGTTTTCTGGAAATGAATAGTGAGGAAGTTCAGAGATCGATCGATCCCAACACGAGCGAGGTGTGAGTGGAGCTTAGCTCGAAATGAACGGGGCATAGCTAAAAATGGAAAGGTCCATTGGCACCATCTCAACTGATATCTCTCAAGGAACTATCCTTCCAGTGTTATTATCGACACACTGTCTTAATAGGTGTGATGCAAGGGCGTCATACTTCAGAATTGCCGCCATTCATGCTGATATACTAGAACAGTCTTAATGTAATGGACCGTTCCACTGTATCCATCCATCATGACGTCATAATCAACTACGTGATATATAGAATGACTTCACAATCAATGACGTCATTATACAGTTATGAATGACGTAGATGCCCCGCCCATCGCTAAGCCACACACAAACACACGCACTCACGCACACACACACACCCCCCCCACACACACACACCCACCCACCCACCCACCCGCCCACGCACGCACGCACGCACGCACGCACGCACGCACGCACGCACGCACACACACACTTTGCCCGTCTTCGTATTGATCGATCTCTGAACTCCTTGACTATCAATTTGCAGAAAACTATACAGGTAAGCTGTTGAAAATTTTGAAACTAATTTGACGGGTCTGCTCTGATATTTGCAAGCATTGTCCAATAAAGAACTATTTGTCGTCCCATGGATAACCTTGTGCCCGGCCATGGACAGCTGCGCACCATCGCGTAAACAGCTGTATGCTATTTTACGGCCAAATGCATCACATGCGTGCTATCCTTAGATACCTTTCTATTTCAGTAGTAATGCTCGTGTAAGGTCTCGGCTTGCTATCTCTGAAAGCAAAAGACCAGAACATATTTGTTTCTGAATGTTCATCAGTACATGATGGCAAATATATCGTTTTCGTTGATAGGGTAACATGGTGAACATTGGATAAAAGATTCCGGATGAAAGGGTTCAGATCTCCATGCAGACATGGAACTGTCTTATCTGATGACTCTCGCCATCCCCAACATGTATTTATGCTTTATCTTCCATATGTGATACAATTGAAATAGCCTGGTTATAAGCCATGAATAAGCTAGCGCCAATACAATAAATGGATTCGATCTGTGGCTCACGTATCTGACGTCATAATAAAATATATCACTTTGTTATCTGATGTCACAATCAAAATTGCATAATTCTATTACGAAAATCAAAAAGTTCCTCAGAATACTGATTAAACGCAACTGAATTTGCAATGCATTTTTATGCAACATAACATAACAGTTTCTAGACGACATTTATAAAGACCTCTGCAACACGTTTCGCACGCTGGCATAAACATCACGGCAGACGCTAGATCTAACTTGCCAACATAGCCATTTATTGGCAGTAAGTCAAGAAGACAGATCATTTTCGTGCACGCTGCTATTATGTTAGAGAAATGCTAATCGATGTATTCTGTTTTGCAGAACATAGATTTAGGTGTCGTGTGTTTAGGATAATAATATTGATAAATTTAGCTCTGATATTCAGACACCACATTTAAAACCATCCATGCGAAAAACAAACGAGAAAATCCTGTCAACATCTACACGTGCATCTCTAATTACATCTGGTGTTATGTTTTCAAGGGTTTTTGTATGAATATTGGATGAAGAACGATGGTCTTGATAGAAAATCTATCTTGAAGCCGACTAAATAGAGATTGATAATGTTACTGGATCCACATCTGTATTATCTCTCGACTCTGGCATGCGAAGCAATGGATTAATATTCACGTTTTAAACTGACGTTGGAAATATTCTGGTTGATCAATTTGCCAAATTAACAGGATTTCCTGTGTATTACGATCCACGATTCTCGCGCGAGTATGGACCTTTCCCACTACGTCATAATCAACGTGTAGAATGATGTCATAAGCATGACGTCGTGAATGACTCGATTTAGTTCGTCTTAAAGGTTTAACAGTTCGAGACGTTGTACGAATTGTATGTCTTTGCTATTTAATAAACATGCTGTTGAATATTTTGAAACTAATTTGACTGCCATAGACAGCAACAACGCCCAGTCAAATTAGTTTCAACATATTTTAACTTACCTGTATAGTTTTCTGGAAATTGATAGTCAGAGAGTTCAGAGATCAATCGATCCCAACACGAATGCGGTGTGGGTGGAGCTTAGCTACAGATGGGCGGGGAATAGCTAAAACTAGAAAGGTCCATTGATATAGTAACTAAAATCCAAATCAATTCCGCAATAATTCTTAGCAAAGAATTAATTTAACAATTAATAGTAAAGCAAGAGAGTAAATCACACACTCGCGCGTGTAATAATATTATGACAATACTGGTTACGAGTATAGTTCGCGCCAACAATACTGGCTACCAGTATAGTTCGCGCCAATATAATAATACTGGTTGCGAGTACAGTTCGCACCAACAATACTGGTTACGAGTATAGTTCGCGCCAACAATACTGGCTACCAGTATAGTTCGCGCCAATATAATAATACTGGTTGCGAGTACAGTTCGCACCAACAATACTGGCTACCAGTATAGTTCGCGCCAACAATACTGGCTACCAGTATAGTTCGCGCCAATATAATAATACTGGTTGCGAGTACAGTTCGCACCAACAATACTGGCTACCAGTATAGTTCGCGCCAACAATACTGGCTACCAGTATAGTTCGCGCCAATATAATAATACTGGTTGCGAGTACAGTTCGCACCAACAATACTGGCTACCAGTATAGTTCGCGCCAATATAATAATACTGGTTGCGAGTACAGTTCGCACCAACAATACTGGCTACCAGTATAGTTCGCGCCAACAATACTGGCTACCAGTATAGTTCGCGCCAATATAATAATACTGGTTGCGAGTACAGTTCGCACCAACAATACTGGCTACCAGTATAGTTCGCGCCAACAATACTGGCTACCAGTATAGTTCGCGCCAATATAATAATACTGGTTGCGAGTACAGTTCGCACCAACAATACTGGCTACCAGTATAGTTCGCGCCAATAATACTGGCTACCAGTATAGTTCGCGCCAATATAATAATACTGGTTGCGAGTACAGTTCGCACCAACAATACTGGCTACCAGTATAGTTCGCGCCAACAATACTGGCTACCAGTATAGTTCGCGCCAATATAATAATACTGGTTGCGAGTACAGTTCGCGCCAACAATACTGGCTACCAGTATAGTTCGCGCCAATATAATAATACTGGTTGCGAGTACAGTTCGCACCAACAATACTGGCTACCAGTATAGTTCGCGCCAATATAATAATACTGGTTGCGAATACAGTTCGCACCAACAATACTGGCTACCAGTATAGTTCGCGCCAATATAATAATACTGGTTGCGAGTACAGTTCGCACCAACAATACTGGCTACCAGTATAGTTCGCGCCAATATAATAATACTGGTTATGAGTATAGTTCGCGCCAACAACACTGGTTACGAGTATAGTTCGCGCCAACAATACTGGTTACGAGTATAGTTCGCGCCAACAATACTGGTTACGAGTATAGTTCGCGCCAACAATACTGGTCAGGTGGTCCAATCAACAATAATGCCGAAAAGTATTGTGAAATTCATTACAGAAGCAGCAAACACAACTCCCAATAAATATTCCTGTTAGCAATACTAATAAGGAGTATCGTTACTGTCCACCAATACGGGCAACTAGCATTGTTTATATCAGCAATACTCATCAGTATTATTCGTACCACCACAATAGACACATTTCCAGGAAAAATTCTGCTATGGCAGTAACAGCTTCCAGTCAGATTACTTTCAAAATAACCAACAGATTATATGTATGGTAGCTTTAAAACTGACATACTGGGATAATAATAATAACATTCCCCTAGGCATTACAGAACAATATAGTGTTTGTCGTTTATAGTGTGCGTGCGCGCACGCGTGCGTGCGTGCGTGCGTGCGTGGGGGGGGGGGGGGGGTGCGTGCGTGCGTGCGTGCGTGCGGGCGTGCGTGCGTGCGGGCGTGCGGGCGTGCGGGCGTGTGTGCCCGCGTGCGTGCGTGCGTGCGTGCGTGCGTGCGTGTGTGCGTGCGTGCGTGCGTGCGTGCGTGCGTGCGTGCGTGCGTGCGTGCGTGCGTGCGTGCGTGCGTGCGTGCGTGCGTGCGGGCGGGCGTGCGTGCGTGCGTGGATGCATGCGTGCGTGCGTGCGTGCGTGCGTGCGTGTGTGCGTGTGCGCGTGCACATGTGCATGTGTGTATTGATAATGTTAATAATCGTGACAAAATTTTCCTCGGTTCTGCAAATAAATATTTCTCGTCTTTTGTAGCCTATGTATCCGATGACTCCCATTCCTGTGCGTACTGGGATTGTTCGCATAAAATCCGATTTCGAGCATTGAATGAGTATTGTTCACGCCGAACAATAATGGTAAGCAGTATCAGTGCACATTTTGAAAACTACGCTTCTCACACAAGTAATGTTAAGCCAACGATACCGGGATTTTTAAAGGTGCACATTCATACCAAAGTGTGTGGAAATAAAATTGTTTAAACTGTAGACTTTTCGTGGCTTAAATGCTGTACCTCAATGCAATGAAGCTAAATAAATCTTAACATATGATGATTTCATTCCGTACAAATCATAATGTTATGATTTAATTCGCTTCATTGCATCTAGGCCCACAATTTAAACCTCTAAACGCCTACAATTTCGATCATTTTACGTTCAAGCATTCTGCTGTGAATATGCACTTTTAATTATTGCGAGGGATATGAAATATACAGGAAATCTAAGGCGCACAGAAAATGATATATTTATTTTCACTGAGACCACATAACAGGAATTCAAGACCAAACGCATAATTGGTGATGGACTATAAACGTTGTTGTACGAATTATCTGTCTTTACTGTTTAATATAGATGCTGTTCAATATTTTGAAACAAATTTGACTGGGCGCTGCTGCTGCTGCTGCTGCTGAACCATAGAATTGTAGATATTATATACATGTATTTTTACTGAACTGCGAATACTCTACCGCCACAGTCGTTATTGTTATGCCTCGCCCAAATCTAGCTAAGATCCGCCCACTTTTCTGCGTGTTGGGATCGATTTATATACTTTGAATATGTAATTTGAATCATAAGTTCATAGAATTCCAAACACCAGGTAGTTATAAAAGCAAGCTTTTTTTATTAAATGCATCTGTTACCAACAGCCCCCAGTCAAATTAATTTCAAAATATTCAACAAAATATTTATTAAATAGTAATTCCCCATCAAAGGCATACCATTCCTACACTATACAAACTTGCCAATTTTCATGACGGACCAACACTGTCTTTTGCTGTCAATCTCTGTGACGCAATTTAGTGAGTCTCATAGTATGCCGTCATATACGTGAGTTACAGATCGGATCCGTAGATTGGTGTCAAGCCACATCATTCATGTTGACTTACTAGAGACAGCATCGATGTTATTCCACGACAGAAGCAATTAAAATGTGGTTATAGAAAATAGGTCGAAGGGTGACTTGTACACCAAAGCTAAACCATCCACAATAGTTGATTCTAGACTATAATATGCAGGAATGCTTGATGAGTTTAAGCTAAGAACGTGGCTCCGGTTTGACCTTTCCGCTTCCAGCATTGATGTAGCGTAAGCTGCTAGCTCGTGATCCAATGAGTTTTTGCATATCGCTGTAAGGAGAACTGATGAGTTGGCACATGGTTCCAGCTGAGATCTTTGATATTATTTTTGCGAAAGTCTCAAAGTGTGTGACTATGGCCTCTGTTTCTGTGATAGGTTTGAGCAGATGATATTATCCCCCACCCGACTCAAGACATTAAACAGAAATCAGAACAATGATAAGTGGGAGTGAGAATACACTTATTCCAGTGCGCATATATGAGTATACGCCATGTAGGTTGTCTCAAATGCATTGCCAATTCATATGCCATTGGACAACCCAGCTTCATTGTGCACTGTGTGCTCCCGATGTAGGAATTGATTGTGGACTTCCTTAGGAATGCATCACATTGAGTATATATTGAAACAAAACAGGATTCGTTGTTGGAAATCTAGAAATCTGGTTGGCGTATATGTTCTTCATCGATAGCTGACTTCCGTGCAGTCGAATACTAGCTACACTCTTGAGTACGCCATGTTCTGATAGAGGATATCCCTCTTTCTCTCTCTCTCTTTCTCTCTCTCTCTCTCTCACGCACGCACGCACGCACGCACGCACGCACGCACGCACGCACGCACGCACGCACGCACGCACGCACGCACGCACGCACGCACGCACGCACGCACGCACGCACGCACGCACGCACGCACGCACGCACGCACGCACGCACGCACGCACGCACGAAAGCACGCAAGTACGCACGCACGCACGCACGAACGCACGCACTCATGTACACATGCACGAATATTTTGCTCTAGGTTAGTGCGGGGTGAAAGCCATGACCATCCGTAATAGAAGCTATCTGCGGCAGTCTACCCACCGAATAATCAAATAATATTTCTACGTTTGTTATAGTCATCCTTTGTGTACATAGCGGGCGGGATAATCGACAATCACCATATGAGCTATTCATTTGAAGTATGCAGCTGACTGCTCCATTCACAATTCACCTTTCCAGAGTAGCCCTTCTATCATCGGACGTCATATGACGTCATAATTAGCTAAGTGGCGCGTAGGATGACATCATAATCATTACGTGATAAATAATGCTATTGGGCCCGTCTTTAACTCTTAATAGTCCGACACGTTGTACGAATTGTATGTCTCTAACTATTTAATAAACATGCTGTTGAATATTTTGAAACTAATTTGACTGGACGCTGTTGCTGCCATAGGCAGCAACAGCGCCCAGTCAAATTAGCTCCAAAATATTCAATAGCTTACCTGTATAGTTTTATGGGAATTGATAGTCATGGAGTTCAGAGATCGATCGATCCCAACACGAGCGATGTGTGGGTGGAGCTTAGCTAGAGATGAGCGGGGGCATAGCTAAAAATGGAAAGGGCCATTGTTTGCAGTTGGTCAGTCGAGTAGCTCAAAAGCAACGGCAGACTCGTCCGCCACCCTGACAGGCAGCGTGCGCCCACGCACTTCATGAGCTACGTTGGGCATTGTGACCGAGCCAGCCCGGACCTGCCAGCTACACTATCGCTATACTCCGTCCATTTCTTGCTTATGCTCCTCCAACTGTTTTCACATGTTGGTATCGATTTGAAACTTTGAAACTTGAATTCCTGGAATCTACATTTTAAGGAAACTATACAGGGAAGTTATTGAATATTTTGAAACTGTCACAAGTTGCGCTATGGACTCAAACCCGTACGACACACTTCTATCAAATAGTTGGTCGTCTTGACCGTAACAAAGCCAGGGTGTCACACGCATCAAGAACAAACAACAACATGCTCAACTAAAATACGATAATTATAATCTTCATATTGTTTTACAGACGACGAAATGAATGAATAAAATGAATGATTAATTAGATAACTAGATAATATCTGGCCTGACAATGAAGCAGGTCACAGCGTCTCGATGCGAAGTGGTGTCCAAAGGTGTCGGTGCGACGTATGCATGTCAACGCTTTTGGTGCGAAGTAGGTGTGCCACTGCTATCGTCTGTTGATGCGAAGTATGTCTTCCAACGCTGTCGATACGACATAGATGTGGCAATGCTGTCGATAAGACGTAGATCTGCACAGGCCAATGTGCGCTAATGTCATGCTGTCACCTCTAAGACAACATGGTCAACTCCAGCATAAACTGAGACAGGTCCATAGGTAGATTCAAATACAATCATGAAGTATCAGAACAATATTGCGGCATAGCGACAATAGTAATGGGAACACGAGCAGCAGTGTTCACTCTCAGGTGTGCAGCAAGAACCATCTGACCACTCGAACAATTTACGTGAATATTATACACACAAAATTAAGAAGTGAGATTTGCATTAGCAAGAAATAATCAGATAAAGAAATCACAGTATTCACCAAATTCAGTAACATACTATGACTTACAATGCTAATTCAAGAAATAATTATGGAAGAAGAATAATAAGATTATTATGAACAATCATGGAGCATATTACTAGGGGAAACGCACACTAACCAAGGAGAGTGTGGCTCTTAGAACAAGCAAGGAATTTGAGGAGCTCGCCTGAACACATCATGAAAAAATACAAGAACAGGTAACGGTACTATCTTCATGTAAATAAGCAATGTAAACATATACAAATATTGTAATAGTGTAGAGCCATATATCAATCTCAATCCATGATCAAGGGGTGGGGGCGAATGACGGATCTGATATGAGTGACCTATCGTCTTGTTACAGCTAATTTGACGGGAGATTATTGCTGCATATCCAGATACTAGTCAAATTACTGTCACACTATTCCACAGAATGTTTATTAAATTGTAAATTCATCAAAGACACACAATTCGTACACTTTCTTGAGAGACTTTCTTAACAGAGCCACGTCATTTTGGTTGTGACATTAGCTAACATGTGACAGATTTTATAATGACATCATATAGTTGAGTGACAGATGGTAGCCTTTTAGTGGAGTGATGTTGATAACCTTCAGATAAGACAATTCCTGTTTATGCAGGAAAAACAGAAACGTTTTAGAGGGAATTTTTTATTGAATTCAAAAAACCCAAGATGTTATGAGGACTAGATACCCGATCGCTCTGATTAACTTGACAATCATAATACAGATTCTCCTTTACTAGAAAAACAAAATGCTTTTTAAATTTTTGTAATCGGCCCAGCCAAAGCTGAGATAAGCATATAGCACCACCTTAACAACCAAACGTTTTTAGCTATCGCGCTAGAGTTGTGACGTCACACCGGGATGACACCAATTCCTATTAGTCTAGATTATTATCTCGGGGAGCATAGCTAGGCTCTCTACTGCTGCGCGTAGTAGGCACCTATGTACCTATTCTTGGACAATTCATTGTTCACACAGGTATACTACATTGTTCGAGCTGCACAAAGGCTCAATAATATCGAAGTTGATGATATTTTTGTTGATTAAACTTAAAGGACAGACCTCATGGTCACGGTGCCTGACATCACAATTCTAACGTATAGGCCTGTTAGAGGTGGGAGTAACATCGGATTTCGTGTACGTGAATTAGGCTATATTTAATCAAACCCACCCACACACGTCTTGGAATACAATTCTACAAATGCATATATAGCCTATCTTTCTGGATTGACTGCAGAGATTTTGCATAGCTGATAATTATAGGCAAGCATGTACACAAATGTACAACTTTTTAAATGATAGTTAAGTATGCCTACACCGCTCAGTGCACGTACGATCGCAATTTACCATTTTGTAGGCTTATGAATAAATTTTTGATTGCAGTTATGTGTTTAAAATTAACTAAAATGTCGGGTAAATATAAATCTAATCTAATCTAATCTATTTGCGCATAGTCTACGTTGACATATTATTGACAGTACACGGTTTGTTTACAATTTAGGCAGCGGTCGAGGTGTGTAGCGAGGCTTTCACTGCCGTCCGTACGCTTATAGTACAACTCAAATAACATATACTGTTGAGTATTTTGAACATAATTGGGTTGGAATTCAACCCAAATTGTGTTCAAAATATTCAACATAACGTTTCTTGTATCGTGTTCATATGGTTCTAACTACCATATTTGTGTTTTTGCTTTGGAAGCATTTAAACCTATTTATGAGCTGCACTGTAAGTAAAGATGATACGCTAGCGACCTCTGAACACCTGTCAGTTCATCTACCTATTTAAAATTTTTACATCCGCTACAGTTTTGCTTTTTCATAACATTGAAATATGAGTGTATGCTACTACCATACATGGAAGAAGTTGGTTTGAAAACGACATAGTTCATATGGTTGTCACAGGCGTGACCCCCCCCCCCACACGCGCGCGCGCGCACACACACGCACGCACGCACGCACGCACGCACGCACGCACGCACGCACGCACACACATTAATGTACGTGCTGACCCGTACATGCCTCTACATTTTTATTATTATTATTATTATTATTATTATTATTATTATTATTATTATTAGTATTATTATTATTATTATTATTATTATTATGATTATTATACAAACACATTGCCAAAAGTTTATAGGTAAACAATTACATTCTAATCAGTAATCACGGGAAATTTCACATATGATACACCGACACACTTATTGTACAGTCATAATCTTCAGAAACAGTTGTAACTGCACTCTGTAGCCTATACATTTAGATATGAATAATAGTACAATTATAGCCATCGTCAACCTCTCCCACCCACCTCGATCATCACACTCACATCCAGCCATCCCAGGTATTACATAGTACACCCAGTCCTTTCAAGAATGGTAATGGATCCGCAATTAGGCCTACTAGACTACAGAGTAGTCACATGCATTGAAATATTGCCGATTTTCAGCATTGCTCATGGTTTACCGTAGTTATAGGCCTATTATTATGCGGATATAGCTAACCATGAAACCAATAAAAATTAGTAAATATCACAATAGATTTTTAAAAATCATGAATTTTTATTTCTTGAAGCCTTAGCTTCAACCTGACATAATTTATGTTATGGTAGGTGAAGTCTATCCTGTTAAACGCACGTTTTAAAATATGTTACCTTTGTACTACAGACAGGGAAATATTGACCCAGCTCACAGCGCCGTTCCCGGTGTGACGTCACGGCGAGTGGTGATGTGATTCAGATTTAGGAGTCATTTAATCTCGTTATTTGGGCTGCCTAACATATTTGTCTCAGTCCAAAGTGACGCTATTGTGTTTAAATAGTGTAGTAAATCATAACATTATTTGAAACTCGTTATCGACCGCAAGTCCTCACAAGACATTTAACCAATTAATACAGAACATGCATTTGCTATCACGTATTTACAATGGACCTTTCCATTTTAGCTATGCCCCGCCCATCTCTATCTAAGCTCCACCCACACCTCGCTCCAGTTGGGATCGATCGATCTCTGAACTCCATGCCCATCAATTTCCAGAAAACTATACCGGTAAGCTTCCTATGGCAGCAACAGCGCCCAGTCAAATTAGTTTCAAAATATTCAACAGAATGTTTATTAAATAGTAGAGACATATAATCGTATAACGTGTCGGACTATTATGAGTTAAAGACGGGCCAAATAATATGATCATCCTGCATGCCGCTTAGCTGATTATGACGTCATATGATTTCAGATGATAGATGAATACTGTGGAAAGGTAAATTGCCAGCATCTAAATTCCACGGTAGCTTTCAAAATAGTCAATAGAATGTTTATTAACTTGTAAATATCAAAGACATGCGATTCGTATACTTTCGTGAGTGACTTTTTGATTTCCGTAATAGAGCTACATAAGTAAGCAGGCAGGCAAACAGGCAGGCAAACAGGCAGACAGGCAGGCAAACAGACAGATATATGATATCAGATGATAGATGCATACTGTGGAAAGGTAGATTTGTAGCATCTAAATTTCAAGGTAACTATACAGGGAAGTCGTTGAGTAATCTAAAACTAATTTGATGGAAGGCTGTTCCTGCATATCCAGCTCCCACTCAAATTGCTTTCAAAATAGTCAATAGAATGTTTATTAACTTGTAAATTCATCAAAGACATACGATTCGTATACTTTCGTGAGTGACTTTTTGATTTCCGTAATATAGCCACATAAGTAAGGAGGATGGCAGGCAAACAGGCATGCAAACAGGCAGGCAAACAGGCAGCCAGGCAGGCAAATATACAGACAGGCAGGCAGGCAGGCAGGCAGGCAGACAGACAGGCAGGCAGGCAGGCAGGCAGGCAGGCAGGCGGGCGGGCGGGCGGGCAGGCAGGCAGGCAGGCAGGCAGGTAGACAGGTGGATGGGTTGGGATTTAAATATCATCAACATATTTTTTTAACGTTTGTGAATAATTACCATGCATGAAGGCAGCGAATGAACTAAATTGAATTATCAATGTATTTGTATGCATGATATACACAATTCTAGAAGACATTTATTAAGACCTTGGAAACAGGTTTCACACGCAGGCGTAATGATCATGGCAAACCCTTGATCTAATTTGCCAAAATTGCGTTTCATTGGCATGTATTCATGGAGTAAGATTCTTACGCGCATGCGGATATTATCTTAGTCGATACATTGTGTTTTGCGGAACATTGATTTAGGCGTCGTGTGTTGGTGATAATAATATTGGTAATCTGGCTCCATTAATGAGAAGCCACCTTTAACACCAGAAGCTTAAGAACAAAGGAGAAAATTCATTCAAAACATACACACTGTTTTTCTAATTACATCCGGGTTTTTTCATTCAAGTGTTTTTGTGAGAATCTTCGACGAAGTTGGAACAACTTGACAGGAAATCTATGTTGGAACCGACTAAATAGAGATTAAGAGGAAGAAAGACCGCGTCCTGGTGCTTTAGGCTGTGTATGTAACACGTAATTATTCAAATCCTGTGTGATGTTTTGATTAATAACAAATGCTTAGTAGGTGCAGCTACCAAACGCATTGAGACATAACCGTTACAATTTGATTGAAATAGTAATGATAGTTTTCCTCTCATGTACTAAGATAGAGATGGGGGGTGTGTGTTGAGGGTGGGGGGGGGGGGGGGTTGGGTGGGGTGGGGGGATTGGGAGAATGACTGTTACATGTTACTTAAACTTATAAATATCATGAATTGCAATTGCAGTCGATTTACTTTTGAAAGTCATGCTATGATTGTCCAACTTTAGCAGCTTTATACATTTGCTTATATACATTGGTCCTGTATCTGAAATGTATTTCATACATCGCCATCTAGCATATGTATAATCCACAAACATGTTTGATTACAAGATTAGCTAGCCAGTAAATTGATCTTGTGTAATTGTCACGTTGATTGATGTACGAGTGTAGACCCGCTTTCAGCTTATTGTGATTGCAATGAGCAACCAGGGAGCGGTGAGACATTATGATTACCACTTTTCTGCGAGATTGTCCTATGCCTTTTGTCTAGAATGTGTATCTGTTTTAGTAGAGTGTGTTCGTGTTTGGTAGTGAAGACTGTCCTCTACATTGACTGAATGTCATAACTAACCAAGTTTTAACACGCCCATTACATTCGCATGGCTGATATTTGCCTGAAGATGGAGCGGTGCATACGCTCGAACTGTACATATTGTTTCCTGAGAACCATATCCGTTAGAAAATCAATATTATAATATACCTTTCCAAGTTTATCCACTGATCATTTGACGTCAAATGACGTCATAACCAACTAAGTGATGCGTATGCTGAAGTCGTAATAATTACGTCATAAATGATTCTATTTGGCCCGTATTTAACTTTTAATAGTCCGACACGTTGTACGAATTGTATGTCTCTACTATTTAATAAAAATAGAAAATTGAATTTCTGAAAATAGCAAATTTCGTATCTCGTTTTTGCTTTAAACCGAATGCAGCCCAAGAAAAGAATAGGTTCCCCAAAACAATGATAGCCAAGCTACAACAAGTATACAGATTGCTACCGCCGGAAAGGACGTAATTAGCATAAGCAATATGACGACAGAAGAGATAGAAACATTGCGTTTAATGACTTTTCAGTAAGCTTAGTTATTATTTGCAAGCAGTCAACGCAAGTATAATTCACCTTTCCAGAGTATCCATCTATCAATCTGACGTCATATGACGTCATGATCAGCTAAGTCATAAATTATTCTATTTGGCCCGTCTTTATCTCTTAACAGCCCGACACGTTGTACAAATTGTATGTCTCTACTATTTAATAAACATGCTGTTGAATATTTTGAAACTAATTAAACTGGGCGCTGTTGCTGCCATAGGCAGCAACAGCGCCCAGTCAAATTAGTTCGAAAATATTCAATAGCCTACCTGTATAGTTTTCTGAAAATTGATAGTTAGAGAGTTCAGACATCGATCGACCCCAATACGAGCGAGGTGTGTGCGGGGTATAGCTAAAAATGGAATGGTCCATTGAGCTATAGGAATCGTGCTGAAGATTATAACATGGTTTATATTAAATATGTGAATAGGAAAATTGAATGACATGCTCGCATAGGTATCTCTATGAAAAGTAGTGGCATATCAATAGCAATTGGTATTGTGTAAAATGAACTGCAACACGAGCTTCACAATGTCCATCCATTAAACCGATTTAAAATGACATCACACGTCTAACGCTAATCCATGGTAAATTACTGTCATCGAACAATTCACGACTTGATGTACAGATTAAAAGAATAGCTGATCTCCAGAAGCACTGAATTGATGTGGGTATATATAATGTTAATTTATACAACCAGTATTATGGCATAGTGCACTACAGCATAAACATTCACTATATGATGCTACTTAGAGACTTCGACAGAAAAACAACAAAACGTTCACCCATTACCATCGTAAACGATATGTCGATACCAATTTTCAAAATGTGCACCTGTAAATCTTTTCACGGACCCGCGTTTGCTATTCAGTGAGATATTCATTTCTCAACACGAAAGGATATTATCAAATAGCCATCGCGTTATCCTAATAGAAGTTATCCTAATAGAAGTATGCAAATATAGAAAAGTGGACAAACTAAATGATAGATCAATCACAACAATAGCGTCGCTCAGGTAACTCAGGACATGATGACTTAGCGAACATATTTGAAATGAATGGTCAGCTTAATACAGTTGAGCTCCTGGCCTCCGTCCATTGAGTTTAATTACTTAGTCATATTTAAACACATGGGTCTTTACTTAGTTTCAAACACAATGATCTTCTTTCTTCGCCATTTATTTCACATACTGCTTCTTCACGGACTTCTCACTGTATTTCTATTATGCAATATGGAGCATTCCTCTACAACCATAGAGCCCTTCCCGTTTTATACTAGCCAGGGAGGGTATTCCACGTCCCCAGCTTTCCCATCAGAGCGCGTTTTTTACCAGTCCAGCGAGCCAAAGGTGGTAAACGTGCGCTTGATAGAGTTGATGATGAGTGACTGTATTCTTCAGCTGAAGAAATGAAAACTGCTTTCAGCTGCAATCGGCTATCAAGACAGTCATTCCATCAGTAAAATTTCAAAGGTGGTATTCTGTTTGCCTAGAAAGGAATATTTTTAAAGCCCTTTCTGGATATCGGTGTTGGTCGGCTTCGATATAAAAAGGTTAATCGAGGAGACAGATTATTTAAACGCAAGCTATATATATATGTGTGCGTGTACGTGCGTGCGGGCGGTGTGCGTGCGTGCGTGCGTGCGTGCGTGCGTGCGTGTGCGTGCGCGCGTGTGTGTGTGTGGATGTGTGCGCGCGCGTGTGTGTGTGTGTACGTGCGTGCGTGCGTGCGTGTTGTTGATTTGCGGAAAATTGATTTAGGCGTCACAAGCGGATGATAACAATATTTGTGATTTTGACTCCGATAATAAGAAACCACATTTAAAATCAGAGGGAAAAAATAAACGAGAAAACTCAGTCAATATCTACAGCGTGCATCTCTACTTGCATCGGATGTTCTGCTTGCACTTTATATTGTACAAATCTTGGATGAAGAACGACAATCTTAACTGGAAATCTATGCTGAAGTCGACTAAATAGAAATGGATGGTGTCGTGGATCCGCATCGTTATTATCTATCGACTACCGTATATGAAGTATTTTTATTAGAATTTTGAAATGAAGCTGAAATTATTCTAATTGCTCAATTTAGTGAATTACTCTCAAGATAGACGACATTTATTTTCCCTTATTCCAGACTTGAGATTGAGTATGAAATGGATATGCGAGAATCATAATAAGATACGTAAAAGAAAGCTGTAAACACAGCCTACATGTGACTTGTGACGTAATTGATTATGACTTCATATACTTGAGCGGGAGATCAGATCTAGCCATAACAATTACATTCAATGTAGTTTTAAATGTGTGCTATGACATTCCAGCTTTAATGTAAGTTGCAGTAGATGTGCGGTGCATTTGTTTGCTGTGCATTGTTCCTGTTTCAGACATGTATTTCATGTACATGCATTTATCATCAGTGCAATCCGCAAACATCTGCACATCGACAGATTAGCTAGGCAAGAGAGTGAGGAAACTCTATTCTGTTAAACAGAAAGCAAACTACTTATAGAAATCTGATCTATAATGAAAACCTTACAACGACAGGCCACTCTAATAGCATAATGCAATCTGTGTATGGATTTGGCGAGGAAATTCTTTACCAATTGCTCTTAGCAAGCAAATTGTTTGTATTTAAGTGATATATTAGGATCAGCTGCATGAACAAATTTATGCTGTGACTTCAGTGGATGGCTCACTTACCAGTCCACAGAAACGAAATGCACTCTCTACATCAGCTACCGTGGATAACATCTTGTCTGTTTTTATTTTTCTAAGATATCGCGGTTGTGGTTGGTCGGGCAATATATCCGTACCATCCCATATAGCAATCACTACACCAACTGTGAATAAAGATATATACTAAAGAAGTACAATGTTAACACACAACTGCACAGACGGTGTGTAGGAAAACATTTATCAGTCCAAGAAATTACGCAACTACACAGACTTGGTGGAGGAAAACCGGTGTCAGTCCAACAAATTATATAACTAAACAGACTGGGTGGGTGGGGGGGGGACCTTTATCATTTCACTAACATTAAGATTAAACATCCCAGAAACACCTGTTAAATAGAAATATGTATAAAATAAATATACTGTTCATAATTACACGGACTTGGTGGGGAATTACCTTACTAGTCCATTATGATTATACAACTCTGTTGATATCATTGAATGTGAACTGGGGGGGTGGGGGGGGGATGCCTTTATCCGTCTTAAACTAAACTAAATTTAATTTAATTTACATATCTCGCAAAATTAAATCTTTCTTTGGATCTGTCTATTTATCTACCAATCTGTCCTGTGGAGCATATTTCCAACAATTCTCTGCTCACATTTTACATGTGTTAAAATGGACCTTTCCACTTTTAGCGATGCCCCAATCACCCCTAGATAATCCCCACACACACTTCGGACTGATTGATACCCGAATGCCCTAACTATGGCAGCAACCGCGCCCAGTCAAATTAGTTTCAAAATATTCAACAGAATATTTATTAAATAGTAAAGCCATAGAATTCGTACAACAGCGCATAAGCCGTCTTCAAATATGCGTTTCATGACGCACTTATCTACGTTATTTATGATGTCATAATGCCGTCATTTATTATGATGTCATTTTATACTTCACGTAGTTGATTATGGCGTCATATGATGGATGGGTAATGTGGAAAGGTGAATTGGTTTGCACCTTTGAAACATGACTTTCCTGAATATAAATTTAAAGGTAACTATGAATGTAAGCTGTGAATATTTTAAACTAATTTGACTGGGTCTGTTGCTGTTTATAGCAGCAACATCTCCTAATCAAATTAGTTTCAAAATATTCGACAGATTCTTTAATAAACTGTATGTGCACTTTTGTGACTGACATCAATCTTCATTTTGATTATGACGTCAGCTAGCATTTGACGTATTTGATTATGACGTCAGATACTTGAGTGACAGGTATGATTCTTCTATGATGTACACATAGTCTGCATAAAGCTTTTGACAGTATATCAGGTTACACATGAATGTAAATATATCTGATAAAATGTATTTGTCTTACCGTTTGAAATATATTTCTTAGACACCTGCAATAATATGTGGAGAGAACGGATCTGTCACTCAGGTATATGCAATTGTAATCAATTACATCACGTGTAGGCTGACGTCAAGTCATAATATGTAAAGAATGACGTACCTAGGACAGTTATGAAGGTTAAATAGTCCATCAGGTATACTAATTACATGTCGTTATTATTTCATAAACATTCTGTTGAATATTTTGAAACTAATTTGACTGTGCCCTGCTGCTTCCATAGGTTACGTGTATATAGTTACCTTAAAATTAGGATTCTGCAGTCAAAGTATATAAATTGATGCCAATACCCTGTGTTTCCAAATATGGACTTATTGACGGTTAGTCAATGAGACATGCTAATTACGCGCACAGTGTTATTATCTTTGACAAATTGTAATCGATATACATTTGCGGGACATTGGTTGAAGGCAAGCCTTGCTGATGAAATCATTTATCGGGACTTCAATAATAGAATATTGATGATTACTGTTTATAAGAAACGGCATTTACCATCAAACGATTGAAAACAAAAGAGAAAAATCTGTCATCATCTATACAAAGCTTCTCTAATTAAACACGAGATTCTGTCTTTAGTATCTTTTCTCTCAATTTTAGATGAATAAGAATCTGACAGAATATGTATTGTCGGCGCTGACTAAATTGAGCTTGATGGCGTTAGTGAAACAAGGGCCTAGTTTTCTGTCTACAGGTATATTGTGCAATGGACCAATATAATCCATGTTTTGTTTTGTTTGGTTATTGTTAATTAATGTAATTAGGATATGGTCATTGTGCGACAAGATCTTGCTGAACACTGTTGTTCTCTACGTTTACGCCACATCACAGCAGATTTTCACACGATTTAGCAATTAAATCCTTACAAGAAAATATACGCTGAGTAGTTTTCTTTAAATCACATAAACCGGAAAGTACGCAATGTGTTTCACTATGTTTTGAGTTAATCGTATCCATAAGAAAACGAAGGAATAAGTTTGGCTTAAGGGCTCTCCTGGTATGACAGATATAAATAGAGATAACGTTCATCTGTCAATTTTGGCTTCATTTTTTAAAAATCGTTCACGGTTGTAAAGAGGCATTACCTCGGAGATATAAATAAATTTGGAAATTTTCAATATCTTTGATGTAAATTAAACCCGTCACGCATATTTGCAATCCAAAAATAGAGACGTGTCTTCGTTCGAGAAAACACCTCTAAGGTAGTGACAGGATAACTTATTACGTCATCACAATCACTAGACAGTTACACAGACTCCATTTCGGAGACAAGACAGGACGTGACTTAGTCTATCTCCGTAGGGGACTGCAAAAGGCAACACTGTGGATCGTGTTGATTTTGGTATTATCTTACCCTCTGTATCACTAGGTTGACACAGGCATTAAAATCGACTCGATCCATCCAGTGGTTCATGGGATATCAGCATCGACGCAATGTCAGCAGATTCCTGGTCTCATTTTGGTGGAAATGGTTACTCAATATAAACCGAATTATGTCCTCGATCTCGTATCGAATGAGATTTCACGAGACACGAATGCCATATTTGCTATAATTTGTTGTCTTCTGGAAACTTGTGTGAGTGGAACAACAAAGAACTACGCACCGGGAAGAAAGAAACCGCAAAAAAGTACATTAAATATATGAGTTGCCTAATAATATTTTTGGTTTATACAAAACCGCCGATGAATCGCAAGCGACCACTAAGTACTACATACTCTGGTTTCTCTGCGAAACGGGGATAAAGTGGACCGTCCGATTTGTGTTTACATTTTCTGTATTTCCAGAATGTATAATTTACATCTTCTAGGCCATTGAGCAGTCGTTTATATAAGAATTAATGTTAAAATGAGAGTATTGACCCACGGGAAACCTATTATGGACATGGTTCCGTATATTAAAATCACAGCTTTATCAGTGATAGTCCGGTCGATATATTTTTTTCAGATATTGGGATGTTTATTAAGGGAACCCTTTTTCATTGATAGGGTCGACACCATCCACTTCCTCAATCCATTTCAGCTGCAGAACGCTGAAACTTTCGCTGATGATGCACATTATTTGGTCAGTACTGCACCAATCAATACCTATTTTCTGTTTCTCCACTGATAGCATGCATATTGCTCAGTGAGCTGACGTGCTTAGTTAATTTCCTCTGTCAAACTGTGACAAATGTGTCTTGATTGCCATGTCATATCTATGAATTCCATCTCTAGCTTTCCTTGCAAAATCATATATAAATATGTCACATATTCCCAGTACAATGTAGAATTAGACGTGTTAATTTACGTCTTGAAAACAACCCATACCTAGCGACCTTATTTTCAGACGAAATACTGTTGGTGTCATAAAGTGTTTCCTATCATAAAAGCCAGGACAAGTTAAGCGATTCGCGATGCAGCTTCATTCCGCTAAATATGATTTATCAAGGTATGGTTGACATATTTATGCCTGATGTTTCTAGCGATATACACAAACATTACCATCTCAGTTCGAACCACTTCATAGCAAAATTCCCAGAATATATTGTGCGATTTCATCTAGCAGGAAAACTGCTGTGCATTTTGAAAACAACATTGCTGTATACTGTTTCTATCTCATTCACAGCAACAGTTAACCGCAACCCCTTCTCAAAATCAATACCTGTCTTCATTTGAAAAACGATTAGTGCTAGTTGCTTCTATTTTTAGCATTGAATGAAGGAAATATGATATGTCAAAAGCGACTATATTCGCCCCATATCATGTCCCAGACAGCTTCATCAACGGGCAAATACAATTATGTAGCTGACATCTTTGGATTGTTATGGTCCATAAAGTGGAACACTTCCGTGTTGGTCTTCAAATATTATCATACACATAATCGGAAGTCTGGAAAATTGTTTCATGATTCCATCAAAGAGGCCGTGGTTCTGTGCTGTGGTCGTCATCTCAGATGCGGTGTTCCTGGTATGATCTAGATGATGAGACATATATACGTCTACTGCAAATACGAATTGACTGCAGAATTGTATTTGAATATGCTAGCAAATGTTAACAAAGGTTTCGCAAAATATCCTGCTGTTCTATTTACACAGGTGTCACTGAGGGGTGAAGGTGGATGGCTAAGCCCGAATTGGTAGTTGAGATGCAAATAGTCAAGGGTACTTTATGTGAATTCCCCTACATGTCATCAAAGGCTCCATTGATATTGTTCCAGTCTTAATGTAACTATCCTGATTCGTGACCATTGTCTTTTTTAATTTAATCGACACTCATTGAATCATATTCTTATGGGATACCATAATCTAGGGTGAGTGTCTTCTTGCCATAGAATGATAGATAACTAAAACGAAAAGAGGGATCCAATCTGTCACTCAGCCTTAATAAAGTAGCTGGCTTTTTAAAAATATTTTATTGTAACATCTGTATAGTGGGATTGGGCGCAAGTTCTGGCAACTTAGTTTTGCCCGCTCCCTACAGAATTGTTAGATGGCAGCATATAATTAAACTTATATACACAAATTATATTTATATTTACATAAATTAGAATGAGAGAAAGTGAGAGAGCGAGAGAGGGGGTAGGGATGGAGGGAGGGAGTTAGGGGGAGGAGGAGGAGGAGAGAGAGAGAGAGAGAGAGAGAGAGAGAGAGAGAGAGAGAGAGAGTGAGAGAGAGAGAGCGAGCTCAAATTTACTACACCAGTTAATAATGTTATCATACTCATCACAAGCATGCCAGTGCTATGTATAGTCAAACCTGCCTGCAACGATTGCCAACCCCTGCGAGCATATGCCAGCGACCTGCAAGGAACTGCCACATCCTGCCCGCAAAGGATAATTTCACTTGAGATAAAATGCATTAGGTAAGCATATGTTTTAGTGATCACATCTTGGTGGTCCATGTGGTGGTCGCTATCGGCAGGTGTGACCTCGCAAATACATCAACAATGATCACCATATACACACAAATACACAATATTAATATTTGACCGGTTTATAGATTGACAGAGTATACAAAGAACTTGCAATAATGTTAAAACCTATTTATTTTTCTTATAAGGTTATGTACTTTTCTTAGTAAATCTTCATTAATTTCAGTAGAAGATGTATTACTTCCCTGCAAGAAAATGTCGAGGGAAATATCTTGGGTAATTTCATAAAGGGAATAAAATAAATCGCGTCTTTCATTTTCCAATTTTGGACATTAAAAAAAGTAATGATAAGAGGATTCTGGGCTTTCACAATAAGAGCAGTTGGGGTGTTCAAGTAGGTGATATCTGTACATATCATTGTTCAATTGGCTGCAATTATTTCTTAGTGTGCATGTTATGATATTTTCACGTCTTTTATCAAATGAATAGTATGCGGTGAATTGGTCTCGCACGTTTTGATAAGTTTTTGAAAGATTTGTTTTGAAACCCAAAACTGAAGTAGCTGACTTTAGTGGCTTATCTAGGTTATTCCACAATTGGATAACACATGGTATGAAAAGATGTTTGAATATTTCAAGATGGTGGTTCGATGGAATACAATCTTCTGATTTTCGAAGGTTATCGTCTGTGACATCACCTACTTTTCAAGGACTTATATCTGTTATATAATCGGGGCAATCTCCGTGTAGGATTTTATAGAATAATATAAGTTTATTTTGCATACGACGCTCGTATAATGGAATTATGCCAGTCTCTTTATACATTATTTCTAAAGGTGTACACTTTGGCAAGCCAGTTATTATTATCATAGCCCCATTTTGAAGCACGTAGTCTTTCAGAATCCCACCGAGAGCAACCATCCCAAACATCAGGGCGTAAATATGCAGTGTAGATTTTGGATAAAGTGTTCCTGCTTAAAGTATGCATCATTTGCCTCATGGTAGCTAAGATCTGTGTGGCTTTCTTTGATATTTGCTCTATATGAGCAGTCCATTTTAACTCGTTTGAAATAGGTACGCCAAGATACTTGCTGGATTGTACTGATGATAATAATATATTATTTAAAAAGATATCTGGGTATATGAAAGTATGTGAATTTGTTATAGTTAGATTCACGGTTTTTGTAGCATTGAAAAGAACTAACCATTGTTTGGACCATGCAGAAATTACGTTTAAGTCACTGTTTAGTTTTCTCTATTTCGATGGCTACTGCATAATGCAGTGCCGACGGCGTATGCTCTTAAGATGCTCTCGATATTCTGTGAGATATTATTTATATAGATTAAAAATATGAGTGGTCCGAGTAGCGAGCCTTGGGTGACACTTGCTTCTATTTGTCTCATTGGAGATTTATATTGATTAACTGAGACGCACTGCTTTCATGAAGACTTCCTCCCAGATTGCTGTACCGACGTAGCGCCGATACTGGGCCAATACCGAACGTATCGGTATGGTATCGGCCCAGCATCGGAAAAGTAAGCTGCGTTTTCTGTGTCAATAACATGCATCATAGTCAAAATATGTCAAATGTTAGCTGACATCAAAATAAATAATGTAAGTCGGACACGCAAGTGGCTACTATCTGATGGTAAGCATCTAAATTTTATGTCACTTATGAATTTTCAATTTCATAAACATTAAGTTGAATATTATCAAACTAATCTGACTGGAAGCTGTTGCTACCATAGGCATAACCATAGACAGTAACAGCTTCCATTCAAACTAATTTCACAACATTCAGACAGCTTAACTACATAGCAACTATGTCGGCCAGAGGCGTCCAATTGCACCCTCACTAATTAAGTAAACTTAAGAGCTTCGGCGCAAGATTACGTATGTTAACATGTGATACATTGGGACTTACTATGTTTTGACCGGTTAAAGATGCACGTATATAATATTGCTAATGATGGATCCAGTAATAGAATATTGAGGAATATATAAAGAAATACTTTTTAACATGAAACGTTTGAGATTAAAAGAGAACAATCCGTTAGCGTCATTCTACATAATGTTTCTTTAATTAATTCCTGAGTTCTGTCTTTACATGGTTTTGTCTGAATCGTGGACAAGGAAAGAATCTAGATAGAAAATCTATATTAGAGTTGACTAAATATAGAGCTATGGTGTTAGTGGAACTGTGTCTTCGCTATCTTCTTACATATGAGATGCAGTGCCACTTTTTCACGTTAACGATTTGACCTCAAGCCCATTGAGTTCTGATATTAATAATGTTGTTTATACCGGTCAGTGATCAAGTTGAAATGTAATGTTGTTGATACCTGTTGCAGTCATCAATAGAATCAACTTACATCAATTCCCCCTTTCGATATGCACACCAGGTAGCAACTAGGCGAAAGGTATAAGACTCGAGCTGATTGATGTGTTTCTCTATGCTGTAGAGCAACCTAGCATTGCAACTTAAGTTACTTTTTCGGTACTGGGCCGCTACCAGGTCATAATGGCCCAGTATTGGCGCAATACCAGCCCAATAATCTGCGTTATCAGGGTTCGTATAAAGGAAGACAGATATGTTAAGCATGACAGTGATAAAGAGATATGAGATGGCTACAAGAAACGAGTATCTTTGTCAATGTAACCTTACTAATTTGCTTTGTTCGTAATCTGCATGGAAGGAATTATTCACACACTTTTAGTGATATAATTGTGGTTGCTGTATTTTATAGACAATGCTGCTGTAACATATAGCAATCAATGACATCGAGATATATACTCAGAACCCGAACCAATGTTTTAATGTTAATGCTATTGTTCATTGTCACGATAAGGTCGTTGATCGTGTAGATGAACGTATGTTTGAGAAATGTGTAGAAAGTACATATCAATATGTAGCTTGAGTGGATTGGAATCTAATGTGTAAGGATACTGACGACTCTGCTTCTGGAAACTTGTGATATGGATAACAGCCACACCATCCAGGATAACATGTTGTACAGATAAACACAAATTTTCATTCAAATTGATACTGAAAATAATTAAATGAATTCACCTTTCCAGAGTACCCACCCATCATATGACGTCATAATGAACTGCGTGATGTGTAGAATGACATCATAATGAATGACATCGTGAATGACGTCGATAAGTAAGTTACGAACGCATATTTGAAGACGGTCTATGCGTTGTTGTAGAAATTGTTTGCTTTTACTATTTAAAAAATATTCTGTTGACTATTTTGAAACTGAGTTGACTGGGCAGCAACAGCACCGAGTCAAATCAGTTACAAACTATTCAACAGCTTCCCTGTATAGTTTTCAGGAAATTGAAAGCTATGGCATTCGGGGATCGATCAATCCCAACACGGTGAGGTGTGGGTGGAGCTTAGATAGTGATGGGCGGGGTATGGCTAAAAATGGAAAGGTCCATTGGCAGTAGGTCTACCAATGGCTGCACCGTGATGTAGGTGAGTAAGTCTCTGCTAGGAGATATATACAACAGCATTCGAAAGACGTTCTACAATGCCAAAATAGTGATTATTGATAGCTAACTCTTTAATGCCTTAATTTGGTCAAGAACATCAAACTATGTTCTTATCGAATGGCCATTTGCATGACAAGAAGTCGTTTTGATAATTTACCACTGGAATGACTGGCTTGATTCCAGTGATACACTTATTATTATTATTATTATTTTTACCTACATAGAAATATTTCTAAAGAACCCCGTAGAGACCGGTGTTGGCTGGCTTCAACATAAAAAAGGTTAATCGAGGCGACACATTATTTAAACGCATGGTGTTATTAACACGGTTTTATTATTTTAGAGAAATAGTAATCAATATATTTAGTTTTGCAGAATATTGATTTAGGCGCCGCGTGTTGATGACAATAATATTGGTGATTTTTACTCCGATATAAAGAGACCATATTTAAAACTAGAGGGAAAAATAAACGAGAAAACTAAGTCAATATATACAGAGTGTATCTCTAATTGCATCTGGTGTTCTGCTTTCGCTTTATGTTGCATAAATATTGGAGGAAAAACGAGAATCTTGATTGGAAATCTATGTTGGAGACCTTTAAATAAAAATTGATCGTGTTTCTGGATGCACATCCTTATTATCTATTGAATACCTTATATGAAACAATGCATTTTTATTACAGTTTTGAACTGAGGCTGAAATTAGTCCAATTGCTCAGTTTGTTAAATTAACTTAAAAGTAGACAACAATTACTTCCCCATATACCAGACTTAATGGATTTAACATGAAATGGACATGTGAAAATCATAATAAGATACATAAAAAAACTGTAAACACAGCCTACATGTGGCATAATTAAATTTGATAGCATATACTTGAGTGACATTTCAGATCTACTAGCCATAACAATCACATTCTATGTAGATTTAAATGCATACCATTACATTCCAGTTTTAATGTAGGTTACAGTAGATGGGCGGTGTATTTGTTTGTTGTGTTTTTCCTGTTTTAGGCGTATTTCATGTGCATGCATCTATCAGCAGTGCAATCCTCAAACATCTCATTGTCAGATTAGCTAGGCAGGAAAATGATGTAACTCTATTTTGTTAAATTAGCATGCCTGTAGATTTGTGATTGTGAAACTGTTTAATACCTTTCTATGTGTACTGATGGACGGGATAGTTTGTAAAGGCAATCACATGTATTAATCCGTGTCTGTTGATTTTTGCAATGCATGGGTTTCGCATATATTGCCTTGACTCAGAGCCGGATTAAAGCAAGGGCTAACGGGACTACAGCCCTGGGCCCCGAAAAATAACTTGCACTCAAATCAAAAACAATTATCGCATTTTACCCATAGTCATTGTCGTCGTCATAGTAGTAGTAGTAGTAGTAGTAGTAGCAGTAGTAGTAGTAGTAGTAGTCGTAGTAGTAGTAGTAGTAGTAGTAGTAGTAGTAGTAGTAGTAGTAGTAGTAGTAGTAGTAGTAGTAGTAGTAGTAGTAGTAGTAGCCATTCCTTCATTGACACACCCAATAAGAGCTCCACAACTAATTAGCCTTGTGGGCCAAATAGGTTTCATTCAACTCTGCCCTGTCTTAGCAGGCCCTATATTATGTTGGTATTAGGTAATGGTCAGTCTATACAAATGTCTAACACAATTAACAGTTTAGGATGACGAGCTATGCTTAGCAGCACATATTAAGCACTTATGGTTGAGATATGCCTAGAGATATAAAAGTGGCATACACTGGAACTGTGCATTTATCCTGAAAACTATGGCCACACTGTCACTACCTTGACTCCTGGAGTGTGGTGGTCCAGAATACCGCCCGCCACCCTCTCCCCACATCGTCCAGATGGGAGAGACCCACCATGTCGCCAAGAATCCACACCGAGGCTGCCGAATAGACAACAAGTCGTCAGATACATGAGCCCATTAATCTCTCCAGGCATGGCCATGGCCCATGCTGGCCCACGAGGTTACGAGACAATAGGATACGTTACACATACTGCATCCCAGTTGGGGCCGGTCCCAACCACCAAGGCCGCCCAACTGAGCGTCTGAACGACACCCATCAACTCAAACTGGTCCAAAGAATGATGGGATGGGAGTCACCACAGATCATCTGTTATGGTCTAAGCATCATGCCTTCCTTTGTGCAAGCGATATTGGCATGACTGTGAAGGATGCCAAAGCCATTGTGCTGCAATGCCTCGAGAACTACACTCGCGAGGGGTCTGGTTGGACAGTAGACCAGGTTGATGCACTGTACCTCAACACTCGCCAGATACCAGCCCCTGCGGGGTGGGTCCTACATTGATCTACCTGCTTCGGTTAAGTGAATGCATGCTGTGTTCAATGTTAAGAATTAAGATGATCACTGTTTACGGTTGTCTCTCCTGGCTGGTAAGTACCCCTCACACGACTGTGGAGACAGACCGTCAAAAGGTGACTCTCAGAGTACCAGTCTTCCCCACTGGGAGCAACAGTCAACACGATGGGACGGAAAAGCTGGTACTTAACCTGAGGGACAAGGAGCACTACGTATTGTACTATGCCAACCTCAAGCTCTACTTGGGTCTAGGCTGAGGCTCAAGATGCACCGGGCGCTGCGGTTCGATCAGTCACCATGGATGGAGCCATACATCAAGCTCAACACAGAACTCTGATGCCAGGCCACCAGCGAGTTCAAGCAGGATCTCTACAAGCTGGTGAAGAATCCTGTATTTGGTAAGACGATGGAAAACCTGTGCAAGCAGATGAATGTCAAGCTGATCCAGTCCTTCGATGAGGAAAAGCTGAGACATCTCAGAGCCCACGCCAGCTATATCCGAGCGAAGGTGTTTGATAACGACCTCGCCACTCTCCACCTGCACAATACCAACCTCCGTCTGAATCGGCTGATTTATGTGGGCATGTCAATCCTGGACCTCTCAAAGCACCTCATGTTTAACCTCTACTACAACCAGCTGAGGCCACAGTATGAGGGTTGCTCCAAGCTCTTGCACACGCATACTGACAGTCTCCTGCTGGAGATTCGGACAGAAGACATATACGGCGAAATAGCTGCGAGAAGTGACCTCTACGACACCAGCAACTACTCAGTAGAGTATCCACTACACAGCACCGTCAACAAGAAGGTGTTAGGCAGAATGAAGGATAAGTGTGTGGGTGTGCCAATCCAGGAATTTATTCGGCTTTGGCCGAAGATGTACCCCATCAAGCGCTCGGATGAGCAGGAGATTGACAACGTGAAGGGTGTGAGGACAACAGTTTTTCAAATAAATGTAAGCAACTTGGAGTGTATATGTGTGTGCCTGAATTAAATCTATTTTCAATTACGACATCTTAAGCAACACAGTTTATATGTAGCTTACCCGGTCTTTAGCTGGTGTGAAAGCTACATAAGCAAACACAATCACCATTACTGTCTCAGTGCTGCACTCTACATATTGTAATGTTGATGGGTTTTATTTGATTAAGCGGCGATGGGCCCTTCTCATGACCTAGTTCCGCACGTCTATGACCACACAGACCAACATAATCAAACGCTAGATGGCATAATAATCAAATCAAATTTGAACCGCGACAAAATTTAATGTGCATTTACATCTCCTGATAGACTTTCACTTAAATGTAATGTACCTGGAGTGGTTTCTGTTGTCAATTCTAAGTACTGAAAGACAATAGATTACCAATCCTTAGTGCTATAAAATGATACTTCTACCCTGAAACATGATTTGTTACCACCTCTGAACATTGAAGGATGATAATTTGCCAATTCTTAGCGCTGAAAATTTTTATTACTACCCTGCAATATGATTTGTTACTACTTGTGAACATTGAAGGATAATATGTTGGCAATCCTGACCATTATAACATGGTATTTTACAAGTTTCATATCATGAGAGATGACCCTTTATCAAACCTAGCCCCTGAAAGATGACATTTACCAATTGTGAGCGAGGAAAGTTGATCTGTTGTCCATTCTAAGCAATGAAAGACAATAATTTGCCAATTCTTAGTGCTGAAAAATTATATTTCTACTCTACAATATGAGCTGTTACTACATGTACTTGTGAACATTGAAGGATCGTATGTTGCCAACCCTAACCATTGTAACATGGTATTTTACAAATCTCATACCATGGGAGATGACCTTTTATCAAACCTAACCCCTGAAAGATAACATTTACCAATTATGAGTGAGAAAAGTTGATGTGTTGTCCATTTTAAGAAATGAAAGACAATAATTTATCAATTCTTAGTGTTGAAGAATTATATTTCTACCCTGAAACATGAATTCTCACCACTTCTGAACATTGAAGGATGATATGTTGCCAATCCTGACCATTGTAACATGGTATTTTACAAATTTCATACCATGAGAGATGACCTTTTATAAAACTTAACCCCTGAAAGATGACATTTACCAATTGTGAGTGAGTAAACCTGATCTGGTGTCAATTCTAACCACTGAAAGACAATAATTTGCCAATTCTTAGTGCCGAAAACCTATATTTCTACTCTGAAATATTATTTGTTACCAGTTCTGAGCATTGAAGGATGATATGTTGCCAATCCTGGCCATTATAACATGGTATTTTACAAATTTCATACCATGAGAGATGACCTTTTATAAAACTTAACCCGTGAAAGATGACATTTACCAATTGTGAGTGAGTAAACCTGATCTGGTGTCAATTCTAACCACTGAAAGACAATAATTTGCCAATTCTTAGTGCCGAAAAACTATATTTCTACTCTGAAATATTATTTGTTACCAGTTCTGAGCATTGAAGGATGATATGTTGCCAATCCTGGCCATTATAGCATGGTATTTTACAAATTTCATACCATGAGGGATGACCTTGTATCAAACCTAACCCCTGAAAGATGGCATTTACCAATTGTAAGTGAGAAAAGTTGATCTGTTGTCAATTCTAAGCACTGAAAGACAATAATTTGCCAATTCTTAGGGCTCAAAAATTATATTTCTACCCTACAATATGATTTGTTACTACTTGTGAACATTGAAGGATAATATGCTGCCAATCCTGACCATTGTAACATGGTATTTTACAAATTTCATACCATGAGAGATGACCTTTTATAAAACTTAACCCCTGAAAGATGACATTTACCAATTGTGAGTGAGGAAACTTGACCTGTTGTCTATTCTAAGCACTGAAGAACAATAATTTACCAATTCTTAGCGCTGAAAAATGATATTTCTACCATGAACCATGATTTGTTACCACTTCTGAACATTGAATGATGATAAGAATTGGCAAATTTTTGTGTTTTAGTGCTTAGAATTGACAACAGATCAGCTTTCCTCACTCACAATTGGTAGATGTCATCTTTCAGGAGTTAGGTTTGGCAAAAGGTAATCTCTTATGGTATGAAATTTGTGAAATTCCATGCTTTCAATGATCATGATTGGCGACATATCATCCTTCATTGTTCAGAAGTGGCAACAAATCATGTTTCAGGGTGGAAATATCAATTTTCAACACTAAGAATTGGTAAAGTATTGTCATTCAGTACTTAAAATTAACAACAGATCAACATTCCTCACTCACAATTGGTAAATGTCATCTTTCAGGGGTTAGGTTTGGCAAAGGGTTATCTCTCATGGTATGAAATTTGAGAAATTCCATGCTTTCAATGATCAGGATTGGCAACATATCATCTTTCAGTGTTCAGAAGTGGTAACAAATCATGTTTCAGGGCAGAAATATAATTTTTAGCACTAAGAATTGGTAAATTACTTTCTTCCAGTGCTTAGAATTGACAACAGATACCACTCCTGGTAGAATACATTTAAGTGAAATTGTACCAGGATATGTAAATGTACATTAAATAGTTGCGCTTCAAATTTGATTTGATTGTTATGCCGTCTAACGTTTGATTATGTTGTTCTGGGTGGTCGTAGGCGTGCTGCACTAGTTCATGAGAAGGGGTCCATCGCCGCTTAATAAAATAAAACCCATGGGCATTATAAAATATAGAGTGCAGCACTGAGATAGTGGTGGGTATGGTGTTTATTTGTGTAGCCTTCACACCAGCTAAAGACCGGGTAAGCTAGATATAAAATGTATTGCTTAAGATGTCATAATTGAAAAATAGATTTAATTCCGGCACACACATGTACACTCCAAGTTGTCTACATTTATTTGGTGGAAAATGCACGGGCCTATATGTAAATGCATTGCATTCAGGCAAAGATGAGGGTTCTATGTATTAATGAATAATATACCAAAAGTGTGTGGACCTACCACATAAAACTAAGTATATGTCACGCTATATTGCAACATAATTTAATAACTTGGTCACGATACGCATACTAACCGCGGAATATCAGAAGAAGAAATTAAACGACACGAGGAGATGATAGTAATCTTAGTTCAGTTATATCATTTTAAAGTATCCGCTTGTCATTCCCCTAGAGCAGATAGCCAGGGTCTACACTACAAATAACACATAAGAAGAAAATTAGAAATCCGTTTGCACGACAGATATTTTAGTAACTGCTGTACAAATGAACGTCCATAAAGCATAGATGTACACCTAACATAACACTAAATAACCGTGCCGGTTTAAAAATAGGATGTAGGGAAGAATAAAGGGAGAATAAACGATTTAAATTCTGAAGTGACGACGGTAAGGGAAATGTACGCGCTCATTAAATCAGTACTAAGCGCTGCGCAAAAGAGTGCGGGTTATAACAAATAAAATTATATATTTCCAACCGTCAGAATTGGGTAGATTTTTTTGGGTAGTATGGCATTGCTTCTTCGCCATAAATCTACTGACAGAAATTCTGTTGAAATTTTGCCGCGGTGTACCTACAATTTTTCTTAGATTGACTGGACTAAACCATGTTAGTTAGTATCATATGAACACGATGTAAGAAACGTTATGTTGAATATTTTGAAAAGAACTGGGTTGTTTTAAGTTATTTCTAAGCTGTACTGTAGTCTAGTGAACATTTGTATGTGACCCTTCAACTCATGCGGACGACAGTGAAAGCTGCGCTGGCACTGCCTAAAATGTAAACAAACAGTGTGTTCTCCATACTATTTTACGCAGACTATAAAAATCGATTAGATTTATATTCAATTGACATTTTAGTTAATTTTAAGCACCTAATTGCCATATTGCAATCGTAAATTTATTCATATGTCTATACAATGGTAAATTGTGATCGTACACGCCAATGTGCTTATACTAACATTGAAAAAGGTATGCGTTTGTGTACACGATCCTACACGCGTGTCTATAGCCTGCGTAAAATCGTGAAAGACAATCCAGAAAGATATAAGCTATGTATATATGCATTCGTATATTTGTATTCCAAAAAGTGTGTGATGATGTTTGATTAGATATAGCATATCCATGAACCTCGCACCGACCGTATATACGATTCATGATCCACGCCCACATCTGTCCATGTAGCCTAAACGGACGTCATAGGCTATATTGCCTATTGCTCTATTAGAATAACGTCTAAAGCACATGAGATGACTGAAAATGTATACCACAGGTATTTTTGCATAAGCCTACTTTTACAATTCGCAAACCAATGTAATTTCGGGTCAAATTCACGTACACGAAGCCCGCTGTTACTGTCACCACCAACAGGCGTATGTTAGCATTATGATAGTAGTCACTATACAGGTCTGTCCTTTAATCGACAAAATATCATCCACTTTTGCGATATTGCTGAACCTTTGTGCAACTTGAACAATGTATAGTGTCCATGTGTGAACAATGAATTGCCATACAATACCGATGAGTAAAAAATCGGTGCATATAGGTGCCTAATACACACAGTAGTAGGCGCCTATGCTTCATATTGTATTATTTCGAATAGTAATCTGACAGGAATTGACGACCGCTTCCAGGTGTGACGTCACAATTTTAGCTTGATAGCTGAAAACGTTTGGTTGTCCAGATGGTTGCTATGTGCTTTTCTCAGCGTTGGCTGGGCCAATTAAAAAAATGTAAATAGCGTTTTGCTATTTTAGTAAAGGAGAATATATATTATGATTGTCAAGTTAATCAGAACAATCGGGTAGCTAATCCTCACAATAGCTTTAAGGCGATATATCTAATATTCTGTAGAGAAAAAGCAAGTTAGATTAGTGCATACGTTTAATATTTTGTTTCGGTCCAGAAGAAAGCTCAGTAATCATGGTCAACAGTCCCGTCTTATGCCAGATCTAGGTATTGCTATTGCGGGTGGTGTCGGCTTTTAACCAACCTCGGCAGCTATATTCCCGAGGTACAACTTCATGCAGTAACTTAGTCCTCAGCGGCCAAAGATCACATAAGCTGAGTGAGTGGTACTTCTAAAGAATGGGTGAAAGTTCAGTGGTTCTTCACAAGAAGCATGGTCACAGAGAGGCGATGGGGAAGAAGAGAATAATAGTTCATCCACATGGGGCGACACGAGGTGGATCAAGACAGATGGGTAGGTTTCTGAATCAGAGGTCATGGAGTAAAATGTTCCGTTGTCACGTGAGCGAGCTTTCCAAAAGGTGGAAGAAAGAGGTGAACACCAAATTGATCAGAGTTGCATGCCAATCAGGGGTTTTCTCCGAAGTTTCTTTCGTGGTAGATGGAGGGTGGCAGAGACGATTACAGGCAAAGTTCTGGCATGGACAAAGTCAATGGTCCTGCCGGTGTGCAATCGAATCTACTCTCACTTTGGAGTCAGGAGATGTGGTGAGGTTTTCGGAGTCTACTGAGCGGTGGAATCACAGCAGAGATTTCTGGGGGCAGAGATATTTAGGATGGTTATTTGTTCTTATAATTTATTGGCCACTTTTTATTGGCGGCCATTATAAAAAGTAGGCTGTCCTGCTGCCTATGTAAATGTGGTCCCGCTCCCGGTAGTCAAAGTCCCAAAGGTTCCACAATTCATTTTCACCATCATTTCTGAACCGGGGCACTGAAGGATATATACCATCGACTGGGCTCGTTGGCGAGGCAGCCAGAAGACAACTTATTCACGTCTGGTCTTCTAGCATAGAGCGAGCAGCTTTTATACTCTCAGCTCTGCATCTCATGATATTTCCAACGAATGACAAGCTTTCCTTAAGTGATCAACAGCCAATCAGCAGTCATTCCTACACTCACGCCAGCTTTCATAGCCTTCAGTAGGAGCCGGCGAGTTCAATGCCAGGATTGTATTCAAGTCGTTTTCTCTTTGGCGATGTTCAGCAATTTATCTGTCTTGACCAGTTATTATCATCTCCAGGAAGCGGAAATTTAAGGCTTTCCAAAGCTACCAAACATTCTCCGAAACTTTTGTGATCATGGCCATTACACGAGGAAGAAGTCATGCAAATGTTTACAAACTAAAAGTCAAACCTTACCCCATTAAAGAAAACCTTGTTGCTGACGAAGCTGCTGGCGAAGCTCCTGAGTGAACCTCTGAAGCTGCAGATGAAGGTGCTGACGAAGTTCTTGAGTGAACCTCCGGTGTTGCTAACAAAGTTACTGACGAACCTCCTGAGTGAACCTCCGGAGTTGCTGACGAAGTTGCTGACGAATTTCCTGAGTGAACCTCCAAATTTGCTGACGAAGTCGCCGAGTGCAACACCATGATGCACCAGATGCCAGCATGCAGATGCACATCTGAGTTTCTTGGACGAATTCAGCTTGTAGCTGATGCTTTCCGACCTCTACAGAGATGGCTCAACGACAGGTCATCCATCTCCTTGTTGCTGAAGATGAAGCAGCATAGCTTCGTGGCCTTCTGCATACCTGTGATGAAGTCTTGCTTGGTCTATTTGAGAGTCAGGCTGTCATATATGGTTTCGAGGAGAGCACGTCCACACTTCAAGCTGAAGTACAGCTACTGGGCATTGTGGCGGGTGTCTGGTGAGATCTCATGGCTGTGCATTTGAAAGAGGATGAAAACAGTGATCTTGGTTTGCCAGATGCATATATAGCGCCATTGGTGAGGTATGTGCCTGTCTTCTAGTCTATTGCTGGATCATTAATAGCTAGGACAAGTGGGTCGGTCAGTCGAGCTGTGAGCAGCTTCTCCATTAGTGCCTGTAGGTTCTGTGTCTTGACTATTCGACCTGTATACCACTGGTCATTGCTCTCAACCATCTCAGTGGCAGCAGGGCACGCAGCAAAATGTTTTTCCGTGTCCAGATGGTGCAATGATCCCGACCACCTGCCCAGCCTCAGCTGGTGTATAGTGCGGACATGTTCCCGGAAGATGGTTAGCACCTGTTCAACTGTAGCCTCATCTATCTCTGGAAGATTAAATGGATGCGCGTCCTGTATGAGCCCTTTTGCCTGAAGGCCAGACAGTGTCGTACCACAAGCAGAGATGAAGGATGTGAGGGAGACGTCGAACGTGGAATCCCAGCAACAGCTGAAAAGGTAACGCATAGGGCCTGTGTCAGTAGCAGGGACAGCAGTGTTTAGGACATCAAGTATCCGTGTGATGCATGCACGTGAGGCCATGACGTGTCGAGACTATCCAGAGGTCTTAAATGGCTGGACGCAGAACCTGCTTCTTCACCTCGGGTAGTTGGAGGCTGGAGGTAGTGCCTGCTAAGCCGCTGACAGTGATATGGATTAGGCCGATGGTGCCTACTCTGAAATTCTCTCCATCCTTTTGGAATGAGCTCCATGGTTTGAGCAGGTTCTTAGCAAGGTCCTGCGCATAGGTTTCAGCCATCACATTGATGGCACCAGCCGCATCAACTCCAAGTATGCTACACATCATCACTCTGTCGTTGATGCCCATTCCCTTCTACACAGTCTTGGTCTTGTTGAGTCAGTGTTTCAGACAAGGTCCCTGGCCAGTATTGTGCCTCGGATCTCCCGTGGCTCTCCGTTCTCATTGAAATCTAGGAACGAGATGGGGCAACAGTGTCATCTGAAAATAGGCGTGCCTCGCCCAAGTCCGCCAAGTCTCTGAGCTCCTTATTTTCTAGGCCTGTGAGTGATAGAGACAACGTGAAGGGTGGTATATCGTGCTATGAGCTATGAGCTGTCGTGTGTGCGTGCGTGTGTGCGTGCGTGCGTGCGTGTGTGTGTGTGCCATGTCTTGTAAATTCGTGGGACAGCCTGGACCATGGCGACGCCTGGATAGCTCAACGTGGTTATGTATCTGGCCACTTCTTGTCTCTTCGGGAGCCTAGGTGTGGGATCATGGCGACATGGTGGGTCTCGCATCTGGATGGTTGGTGGAGATTCTGAAGCACCACGCTCTAAGAGTCAGGGTGGTGTCGGACTGGTCCAGAACCGCTAGTATATATATATATATATATATATATATATATATATATATATATATATATATATATATATATATATATATATATATATATATATATATATATATATATATATATATATATATAATTCAACAACCTAATATGGTTCTATATCCTCAACTCATACTGATCAAGCAGTGAGCGACATGTATAGTGTGGATGATTCTAGTATGGTTTGTATTAAGCATCTGCGTGTGAGAAGTGAATTGCCTGATCGTATGTGTGTATCCTGGAAGCTTATAAATTAACAACTAAATCACAGCCAGTACAATTGTGCAATACGTTTTTATTTTGTGAAATAAAATGCTCAGCAAGGTAAATGTTTTGAACAGCCATACGACAAGTTAGCTAACATTAATAAGTCGAACAATAAATCCTGACATGTGCAGCCTTGTCCTCATCATGCCCTTCGTTGGTTTTAATTGTCTTAAATTGATATTTTTGGTGCTTATTGTAGTTCAGATCAACCGGTCGGATAATGGCTGTACCAACAAAGCTGGGTACGCGCCGCCCATCCTGGATTTGTTTCCTGAACATGCCCCCCTGGGTAGAGTAATAAGCGTATATTGGCCTATGGGAGAGATAGCGTGGCTAAAACCACTAAGTTCGTTAAAATGCATGATGCGCATGCGCGCGCCAGGACGCTGTTTCTTATGGAGCGCTTAGTTACGACCAAGATAGGATGGCGCCTTTAGTGTACCGAGATAGTACCCTGTAACCCTTATTGATTGCCTGTTCTCGGTAAATCTGGCATTGATCAAGACCATAATTCGACGGGCTTTTTAAATCTGTAAACCATTTCAAAATCGGCTGAGTTATCCACGGAAAGCCCTTCTTGATTATCTTCAACATATTGCCGTGACGTCATAACCACGTGGACGCAAAACTTCTAGAATGTTCTAAAACATTCGGCTGCACTATTATTAGCTATATGCTGATTGGCTGTTGCTCGAACGATGATTGGTTTGAGCCTGTGCCTGTGACGTCGCGAGGAGTATAAAAGGAGACGCGAGCCAGTGATCGAGAGCATCCTCGGCCATGGGCCGAACATGTTGGATATGTACCAGCTACTTACAGCACGACAGACAATACACGTTCTACTTCGCTATGTGTCAGGTTTTTATCACGTAACTGGCAGTTGTCTAACCCACCGCACTAAAACAATTTTGTGACTCCCCATTTACGGGAGTAATTTGGAACTTCTGCTTATTGTTCACGAATATTAATATCTACTTCGGAACACAAATTTGCAGTGAGGCCTTGACGGCCTGAATATGTGAGTCTACAGATGTAGAGGCAGGATGTTCTTTGATGGATGACTCGCCGGATCTGCCGGCCACGCCTAAAAGTTGTATTTCAACCGTCACTGCACTAATATCGTGTAGGCTCTTTTAACTTTCGACCGCAGCAAGTGACCTCTGCCCAGCGCGTCTTCAGAGCTGGCTGACGTACCCAGCACCGTGAAGCTTTGTTTTGTATCTTCGTTTGCCTCTGACAACCCCCGCTTGTGATCGGGTTGTTTACACCTTCCATCCATGCCATCGGTGTACAGGAACTTTCTTCACCACAGTAGTACTATCGTATCTTTTGCTGACTGCTCGTTCGACATTCTATTAGGCTTACAGCGCTGAGTGATATACTCCTGCCATGAGTGTTCTTGCGGGACTCTGGTTTGCGGAAACCAGCTTGCGGAAACCAACCTGTGGGAACTTTCCAGCTTCCGGAGAGCGCACCATCTCACGTCGACTACGGATTGACGTATCAATTTCAGTAACACGGTAGCCTAACTTAAGAATGACTACCAAGTATTCAAGTAACTATTCTTCACAATTTAATTATTTCTCTATATAGGTTTTGTTAATTATATTGTATCCGTAAGAACGGTCCCGATGACTAAAAGGAACCGTAACGGTCTTAGGACCGATAGTTATAATTTCTGTATGTGTTTATAGTTATTCTCATTTTCCTCCATGTGCTGCTAACCGCACTATAGTATGTTCGTTAACCTGTACTGATATATATATATATATAGCTTGATCATTTAATACTATATTGATTGTTCTGGTTAGATTATGTATATATATGGCCAGTGGCCATCCGTTTATATGTTTTGCTTAATTCAAAGAAAATATAGGACTGCAGTGCGCGTAGGAAACACTATACAGCAACACTTATATATGCAGCACTTTCTCCTGCCACCAACAATTTTTCACTGAGGTCGCTGTACGTGCTATAACTCTGTTTAGCCCGGCATGCTACCGACTAACCTTTTCTATTCAGCTCAATAGGATAGGTTCAAAATGATTAGAGACAGTTTCGTAATTACATACTCTGTAATATACTCTTCTCTTCCGGTAGTGCGATAATCTAGCCCCGCACTCTGGTAAGACTCATAACTCTAAGATTGTGTCTCTCTTCATGTTCCACTCAGCCTTGTGGCTTCCTAATTGTTTGGATGTCCCTCCTCCACACCATGGGCTGATCCGACTCTGGGAAACTGTTTGGGTTTCCGAGCGGTGATGGCAAGGGTGCGGTATCACGCACACTCCCATGTATCTTTGGATACTTAGTAGTTAGCACTTTAAGCCAATGTAGGAAAGCACTGCGAACACATGTATTAATTATTATTTTATTTACTAAACTAACCTCCCGCACCGCAGTGCAAAACAGGGCAACTTGTATATAAACCTAACGACAGGTTAAATGGTTAGTTTCATAGGACCCGGTGACGGGCGAGATACGTACCTCCACCGAATTCCATTAGAGTGTCTGGGCATGATATTTAGATCTGCCACGCACTTGCGGGAAGGACATTTACAGTGGGTGTTCGTCTCTCTTCCCTCCCCCCCCCCCACCATAACGATAGAACAATGGTCTAATAATGCTTTCGTGAAATGTAACCTATGGCTTGTAACATTTTATGTGGTTACGGGGCGGGATGTCCGGATTCTTATCCAGTTCAGAGATCTTGCTACATAACATGTATGGGTGCTGTCTTTAGTATTGATGTCTTAGGGCATCTGTTCCCCGTGACAGCCGTGCCTAATAGCTAGGTAGATATCAGCCAGTTGTGGCCTAAAATAATTCTTGTTTAGAAAACAACTAAAAGCTAATTAAGCAAAGCAGAAGGCATGCATAAATAAAAGTGGCAACTACTAATTCAGCATACTAAGAATCACATAAGACTGTGACGAGGGAATCCATCAGGAATCACCTGTCCCATCTTCACGTAAAACAGTACGCACACCTATAGTTATAATCTCACTAGGTATGGTCTTTTCTTTCTAAAGCATTTTTTTGGTTGAAATATTAGTGGGCCCATTTTTTTGCCTACTATTCTTCTCCCGCTTTAAGCAGTGGTGACACCTTTCTGAGATGGAGGCCTGCACGAGGCACTTGCTTCTCGCAAGGATTCAGTGACGACAGTCCACGCTAGGATAATACTCCTCACCCAAACTAGCACTAGGAGTAGTGCCCGTGTGAAGCACATAACCTTTCGTCCGAGATAACCTTCTTCCTTTTCAGCTTAGAGGTATAATAACTTATATTAAGTTAATTAGTTACGTCTCGTGTATGGGAGCCTCCCTTGCAGGGATACCTCTGCGGACCTACGAGTCTGCGTGATACGTTCAGGAGCCCCATGTTTAAAAGTTCATCTACCTGTCTCTATGTCTCGTATTTTCGTATGCTCTTACTGTAGTATTATCTAGCATATTTATAATTGTTTAGGTAAACTCATTGTCTAGACTTATATTTTTAGGTCACCAAATCAAATCTTGTAAGTCCATAGATCATGAAATTGCTATGAACAGGCATACTGGTGACACAAATTCTTGGGATGAGACAGTTGTGTTTAATGTTCGCGACGATGGTCGCACGGCCCCACTGGAATGATTGAGTTCCACCGGCCTTAGGAGCCAGTTTTTGTTTCCTGCAGGGCAGTCTCGTACAAGGTCCGTCACCCTGAGACCGGATGCTGGGGCCCGAGAAACATCAATAATAACATGCAGCGATCTCACGCCCACACCATATAGTGAGCTCACTTCTATACCATCTCCATTTAGCGACGACTCCCTCGATCAAGAGGTAGCGTGCTAGGATGGATTCTCAGAACACATGCTCACCGACTATGCTAGAAATTCAGCAGAATCAACAACTCCGCACTATAACCTGTTTTCGCCTGTTAGCGATGGCAGCTTTCGAGATGCCTCACAGGCGGGAACAGAGTTCAGAACCATATCGGACGTCCGCGACAGGCCAACACCAACAGGCCCGAATCGTGGACGACTCCGACAAAGACCCGATTACGGGCATATCTACAGTCCTTCAGACTACTATCGTTCACCCGTGTCATCTACGGAAACTGTATGGCCGGGTGATAATCCACAACACAGACAACCTCCCGCACCGCCCCCTTCTAGCGAAATGCTATAATCAAGGGGAATACCGCGGCACCATCGGGAGGAATCGGCGCCACCATTTCGCCGGTATATCAGTCATGCAACACAGCACGACCATCAGCTGACTGCACCACCACCATATGAGGAACATCAGTCCTCAACTCGGGAGGAATGACCGCGCAATCTTCACAACAATCCGCCTCCCATCCATAGACCCATGCCTGTCTATGGCTCTACAAATGGGGCGGACTATTTCTCGGCGACCACAGGAGTTTGGACCAATTAATGGCAACCATGGTTCGCATAGAGAGCGTTCTGGAGCGGGAGAAGAGTAACTGACGCAAACTCCATCCTATCAACGAGATAGAGGGTGCAGCTATCGCCCCGCCCACTAGTGCTCCCCCCAGTTCATCGATACCGGCCACACAGACACCACCACCAACAGATATGCAGAATTTCAGTCAAACTCAAGTGCCTGGAGGAAGGGGGCGTGCCCGTAGAGGAAATTACAATGGGGCCTCCGGGCGCAGGAACCAGTGAAACAACAACAACAACGGCAACATGAGAGAATGTATAGACGAGATTAACAAGCAAATCTCTGCACTCACCAATTTAGTTACAACACTCAGCACCAACCTTGCCACCACACAGTTTAGGACAGCAAACACCACCGGCAGCGCACCGCCACCGAACACCTGTTTCGGATGCGGTCAGCCAGGACATTGGAGGGAGCGGTGTCCTAACTGACCTCCCTCTACAACACCTGCTCCAGACTGCAGCACTCCGCAACCGGAGAAACAGTCAAACTCCTAAGGGCACCGAATCACAGTGAGCCACTTTGGTGCCCGTATCTGCCTCCTGGCTCAACTGCGGCTTTTATACAACAACGTTCAGTGGTCAACTATCATCCACAGAAATCAGCTTTCACACTGACACCAAAATGCACGACTTCACATATGTCAGTGCCTAGGTTGCCTCCCCCATCCGCAGCAATGACATCCCCCTCTTCTTCCGCACACAACACGCCTTCTTTCCTATGTAAAACGGCAGTAGCAGGTTGTACCACCTCCGCTGAAACAACGTTTTTTGAAGCACCACGTCCCATCACCAAGGCACTAGAGTCTCGGTGTCCTCTGGTGGTATGCTGAACACCATCCCATCCAGCATCATTTCCCACATCAACAGACAGTAACGACTCAGGAGAAACGATTCACTCTGCCTCATGGATTCGCAAGCGCGACATAGATGGAGAAATGCACATCCTTGGCGACATTACTATTTCTTCTGTGCTTCACCAAAACATCCTATGAAGCATTGCAGGAAATGGCTTGCACAGGTGGAGCTTATCCGTCATCCCGTATGCGCCGCCATCTACACCAATACCGCCTACACAGAAACAGCAACAACACCACCACCATTGCTACCCCAGCTACAACATTACAAGAAGCAATACGGAAACAGTCGGAATATATACAGAGTGATGCTGCTCCAACGCCATTAGCATGGACAGCATCATTGGAAACTCTCCCGCAGGTACATCGCAAAGTAATATACAAATTTGCCTGTCTGTTTAGTGGCGTTTCCACCAGTGCCACCATTGACACTGGTGCTTCTATCACAGTATTTAACCAGCGCTTGTATGGGAGCATCCCACCTTATAAGAAGCCTCCCCTTAAGCCTACACACATTTACCTACAGACGGCTACGGGAGCAGATGTACCCGTAGCCGGTGTAGTTAATTTAGTTATCCAAATAGAGGAGATGCAATTCTTTCAGCGAGTTGTCATCGGCTCTATTCGCAATGATCCCCTACTTGGCTCTGCTTTCCTCAGTGCCAGCAAAGCCATCATACACTGCAGACAACAGGAACTTGACATACATGGCCGACGAATACCTCTCGGACCAGCATCGTCATTGTATGATACGTGTGTAGTAATATTATCAAGTACCGCCACAGTCGATCCGGGACAGGAACAGATCTTATGGGTCACCGCACCACAGCTAGGAAGCAACACACACATCGCCATGCTGGAACCCGACCCTGATTATATGATCGCCTCACAATGCACAAGTCCCCGCATAATAGTGGACACTACTAATAAAGAAAAAATTCCTTTTAGAGTAACAATTGGGATAGGCTCCTCGAGGTGTGCTATAAACAGGCGGCAGGGGACCCGTGAGGGTCCGGGGGCATGTGAAATCAAAGGTATAGTGCAGAGGAGATACTGAAGGCCTCCGTGTCTAATGAAGGATGAATTAACATCCTACTGTGGTACCGTCTAGTCGGCATATTGTTCAGGCTGCCAATATTGTTATCTCCTCCAGTCTTGGTAAGTAGACAATGCATGGTACGTGGATGACAGTCCACACCCAGGACATTAAAATATCTCTAGGTTTTTCTTTTCCCATACTAGATGATAGTCCTGCAGGCAAGGCCGGGGGAAACGGTCAAAGTTGGCAAATAGGTACGGATCAGAGAGTTGGTTGCCACTGAGCATGAGCTCAGATGGTGATCACTATCGACTGGGTCGCCGGTCGGTCGTCTTCATCATGTCAGTTCAGCTGTGTGATTAAGATGGCTCAATGTACAGTCAGGCCATGGCAAGCGTTCATATTGCGAGTCATGCCTCCTGTGATCAGAGAACATGAAAAGTGTTTCTTTGGGAAGCAGGAGGGTATGTGTGTGAAATGGCATAACCTGTTACTTGCCAGATGGGTGGAGCAGTCTGGTGCCCAGGTACCCGTGGGGTGAATGATCTGTCTAAGTACGAACTGCGTTGGACCTCTCAGCTAAAATGACGTCAAAATACGATCTACGTGAAGGCCTTAGCTGCGATGGATCTAGCGGACATCACCTCCATGATACGGTCTATGCGGGGCTACTGCCCCTTTCCAAGATGACCCTACTGTGTTCGCTCGGCTCGGGAGTCGTCAGTGAGTATCTTGACTCTGTTCCAGATTCTGTTCCCCTGATTTGGACAGGTCTTTATCTCAGGCATATACGGAAAGGTACCTAGCCTAGGCTGCATCCTGTGTGGGGAACTCGGCGTCCATCCAGCGTGGCGGGGACAGCGAACCACACCGGGGAGGCCAAAGGGTACAAGTGGTTCAATGTTACTGCAGATCCCATCACTCTGGAACTTGGAGTACGCTGCAGCCATTTAGTGGACATAATCTCATTGGAATCACCTGCACTTGCTGACACACCACTGCAAATGATTGATGATTTACCCGAACATCTACACGATTTGTATCTACGTGCCACTGTTGGATTACTGCAATCACAGAAACGAGAAATTTGGAAACTACTACATAAATTTCGCGATAGTTTTTCCTCCGGAGACATGGATCTCAGAGAGACTCATCTCGTACGACACTCCATCGATACAGGCAATAATCACCCTGTACGACAACCGGTACAACGTCTTCCCATTCATAAGGAAGTGGAAGCACACCAACAAGTGAATGACATGTTGCGGACTGGAATTATTGAACCCTCAGCATCTCCATCGGCTAGCCCTATAGTGCTAGCAGGCAAAAAGGACGGAACCTTGCGGTTTTGCATCGACTACCGCCGCCTTAATGATATAGGCGTTAAGGATGCTTATCTGTTACCATGGGTAGATCAGGCCTTGGATTCCCTGTCCGGAGCCTAGTGGTTTTGTACCCTTAATTTAGCTAGCAGTTACTGGCAAGTAGCCATGGACGAGGCTGACATGGAAAAGACTGCATTCATTTGTAGGGATGGCCTTTTCCAATTCTGCAAGATGCCCTATGGGTTGTGCGATGCTCCCGGAACTTTTGAATGACTCATTGAGCAGGTATTAACCACCCTGCAATGGGAAATCTGTCTCTGTCATATCGATGCCATAATAGTCTTTGGACATACGTTTGAGCAAACCTTGATAAAGCTGGACACCGTGCTTTCCCGATTCCACATGGCCAATTTGAATATCAAACCAAAGAAAAGTCATCTCTTCAGACAGAACGTTGAGTTTCTGGGACACGTCATATCCGGTGATGGAGTGGCTACTCAGCCATCAAAAACTAAGGCAGTAGAAGAGTGGCCTCGGCCCTTTTCAGTTACGGAGACACAGAGTTTTCTTGGCCTATGCCAGTACTATCGCTGTTACATCCGACATATCAGCGAGATTGCTTCACCCCTCTACAAGATCACCAAGAAAGATCGACCATTTGAGTGGACGAGTGAGTGTGAAGGCTCCTTCAGCGCACTGAAGGAACTCTTGACGACCACTCCGATTCTTGCTCACCCTAATCCAAACCTCGATTTCATCTTAGACACTGACGCATCGGCTTTCGCTATTGGCGCGGTTCTATCTCAGGTCACCAAAGACGGAATGGAGCAGGTGTTGGGTTATGGTTCGCATACTCTGAATAAAATGGAGAGAAGATACGCAACCACCAAGCGAGAACTATTGGTGGCAGTCCATTTCCTCAAGTATTATAAGCACTTTCTGTACGGGCACCCTTTTATACTCCGTGCAGACCATGCCTAACTATGGTGGCTCAGGAACTTAAAAAATCTGGAGGGCCAGGTAGCGAGTCAGCAGGAATCCCTGCAGGCTTATAACTTTAATGTTGTTCACTGTCCTGGCAAATTGCATTGAAATGCCAACACCCTTGGTAGAATCGGCACGGAATCTGAACATGAAGAGGCTGCCACTGTGACACAGTCAACACAGCCATCTAAGGAGTTGCCCGAATTGAGGTGCGCAGAGTGGAATCCGGAGAAAATCGCACACCACCAAACAACAGATATGCAGACATGGAATATATATGTGTGGATTCAGGAGGGGGTACGTCATCCTAAGGAATCGGAGACACCTCTATCCACCATGGTAACATATTATTACCAATGGTTCGAAGAATGTCAATTAATAAATAATGTTCTATATATTAATGACCGTTTGGTAGTCCTGGGAAGTTATCGTGAATTTATATTGAAACAACGACATGATAACACTGGGTATCGGGCTGTGGAAAGGACTGTTGCCTTCATCAAATTGAGATTCCACTGGATCGGGATTCGTGATAGTGCCAAGGCATGGGTTGCCAAATGTATCCCATGCCAAAAACGCGCTGTTGGCTAACACCATATCGCACCATCTCAAATTAAGAGTGTTGGTGCACCATGGGAGCGAGTGGCTATCGACGTGCTCGGACCCTTGAATACAACGGATGATGGAAATAAATACATCCTCGTATTACAAGATTATTTTACGAAGTGGGTAGAAGCATTTGCTCTGCTGGACTAAGAGGCATCCACCGTAGCGGAGGTCTTGGCCAGCAATGTGTTCTGCCACTTTGGTATGCTGTATGAGTTGCACTCTGATCATGGAAGTAATTTTGAGAGCCGGCTCATCTCAGAGCTCTGCAAATTATTCCATATCGCCAAGACAAGGACAACTCCATACCACCCCCGGAGTAACAGGATGGTAGAGAGATTCAACAGAACTCTCGTGGAGATGCTTACCAAGGAAACATGCCTTGATTGTAGAGATTGGGACCTATGGCTCCCGTATGTACTCATGGCTTACCGCACTTCAGTGCATTCTAGCACGGGCTACACCCCTGCTCGGTTAATGTTAGACTGTGAATTAGCCTTACCACTGGATTTGGCCATGCCTCGAATACCAGGAGAGGAAAATTCACCATCTCTCTATGTCGAACGCTGGTGGCAAAGGATAGAACAGGCCCATGAGTTAGTGAGAGAAACCTTATCCACTGCACACTGGCGGCAAAAGGCATGGCACGACCGGCAGGTGCATGGAGATCTGTATGAAGCCGGAAGAATGGTTTGGGTACACGATTCACGATGGTCTGCAAATGTGCCAAGTAAACTGAGTTACCAGTGGAAAGGCCCCTATGTGGTAGTAGGTAAGACGTCGGACGTGACCTACCATATCCGTGCTTCGGATGTCCTGACCTCAGTCATCCACTTCGATCGACTTAAACCATGTGTCAGTAATTACCCAGCACCAGAGCTCGGACTGGACGTTTCTCATGACACCGGTACCCAGACAGATATTTCTACGGAAATTAGTATTCCCACGGATAGCGCAGAGTACCGCGGTGCTAGTTCAGCCCCAGTTCTACTAAGCCAGAACGTGGGTAAACAAGCGGTTAATGCTGACGACGATGACGAGACACGTACCCACCCTCTCCCTCCTCAGCACAGGTCTACTCGATCTGGGAAGTCGTATCTGAAGAACTGTGTGCGTGTTTTGTCCACGGGACCGGATGGGAAAGTTGTCCCTCCGATCTCTTCCCATTTCCACCCACTTCATGCTATGCCCCCCCATCATAGAGTTACCACAAGCGGAAACTGAGGCTGACCCAACCATGCTTCCTGTGGGGTGGAACATATGGTGAATAGCATGGAAGTGAAGAGGCTGGATGAAGACTTGGCGTGTCTAGAACCACAAAACCGTACAACAAAGTGTACCCGACCACCTCCCAAAACCGCCAAACCAATTCCCCCAAGCGGCACCCATATCCATTGCCGCACCCCACCTCAAATCCAATTGGCGTCCCTCATCTATACACCAAGTTCGGACATCACCAGCCCGGTCCATTTCACACCCCCCTCGTTGTCTGTTGACTGTCAATCTTTAGATATGAGAGAGACTGCTGCAACAGAGGAGGTGGCATCCCGCACCGCACCGACCAACATTAGCACCCCCCCCCCCCCGCAGTGGGTAGGGAAGCAGCCTGTTCTGTAGACTCTCGGCTCGAATTTTCCTAGTGTCTAAAAACTATGACACGACACCAACCGTCGTGTAATGGGAGATGACCACATCCCCCTGTCCAAAGGCCACCACATCCAATTGGACTACCATACTCCCCCGTGAGCAGTCAGAACATCACACAACAGACAGAACATCAACACCTACAAGAACACACCTGCCTTCAAGACTGAATACGTCAATTCATCATTGCGCGTACATCACATACTTGCTCGCTTATACCCAGCATAACAGAGACATTCAACATCGGCCACAACAGCATTTAGCAGCACCTACTGGTATTAATTAATTCCCACTGGAGACATAAAGATTCCCACAACAAATTCCTCCTGCACAAATTGCGGGAGAGATAATATCTCCCGCAGACTACACCTCCCAAAAATAACAACAGATTTGGCATTCACCAACGTGGAAAAATGGAATACGCCCACTTCGCTTATAACATTGGCATCATACAGCAGCCCGGACATCCCGACAACAGCATAATCATCAACAGACAACAGCCAACAAATCTCCCGCACACGCCCTCTTATCCAGTCACGGGAGAACTGATCCTATGGATATCAGGAATGGACTACAGCCATCTACAGTATGTGTCACGGGAGGACGTTTGTCCAACGCTCCTCCCCTTTCCTAAATCTACAGACTTCATCTACACGTAAATACAGTCGATATTATTAAGAGAGCAAGATGCCCGCATTGTCGTCAGTCACAAGTAGGATTTTGCTACCGAAAAGTTGATTTCGACAATGGATTGATCAAAGTTACGACAGCATCCGACAGGTCATCTGTGCTCTTAAGTAACTCTGTCCCGCCCACGGGCTCGGCCATTACAGAGTGAAATACCCTCAGGGTTCGATAAAGTTGACATTAAGCTGCCTCTCCCTCCCCCTTCCCGCACCTAGCAGCCATAAACACGTCACCTTCACCGCAGCACAAGTATCATCCACAGATAACCAGTCACGCATATCAGAGTCAAATCACCAACATGTCGGAAACACAGACACTCAGGTTGACCGTATTCACAATCTCGGAACGACGGCATTGTAAATTGTAATAACTGTGGCACACACTTTGCGAGTTGTACTGTAATTTAACCATTATTAAATGGTATTAATGTGTCTGGTCTAGGCCGGGACGTAGCTAGTTCTACCCATTGAGGAGAATGCTTGGCCAGCCCTCCTGCTCGAAAAACACAGCTATTTTGACGGGATCAGTAACGTTGATCTACCGCATAAATAGATCTGTTTAAACCACGGATCAAATTACTTACAACTTTACTGTTAAATTTTGATTAAGAACACAACTGCTCTACCAGCACACAAATCATTAGCGCATGGGCTGGTAAAGTGGCATCAAAAATCTGAAAGTAAAATTACAGAGAATTTCAAAAAATCTCCTTGCGTTCCAGTCTATAATCAACACGGGCTGAGAACTACCTATTACAGACACCTACCAAGACGCATGTTAAAGAACTTGCGCAAATACAGGACATTATAAAGATCTTGATATAACATATATATTTCTATCTCTCAATTCTGCAACAGACTACACCTCAGCAACAGCATTTTGGCCGTCGCCATAAACAGCATATATGTTTCCGATCAACCACGTGCTTTTTAGAGCCACGTGACATCTACTGCTATTTCCAGTGAGTTGGATCAAATGCTTTAAACAAAAGAGCCGCCAAAAGATGGGACTACCACAGCGTGATGGAGGAGTGGCGAGGGTGATTCCGGGAGATTACGGCTGACGTCACCTGGCTCCCACACACCCCATCGAGTGCACCAGCCTAAAATTATAGGCAGGTTTATAAGCATCCAATCTGGAGAACCGCCTCGCGCTAATTAAAAGGTGAGGCACCGCAAAGGAAAAGTAGTATCACGTTTCTATATTGATCAAAGGCTGTTAAATGCGCGAAATTAAGACAAGTTTAACGAGCCATTCTTCCTATAATTAAAAGTACTCCCTTTATACGGGAAGACGTAATCCCCTGACGTCTAGGCCGGTAAAAAGAGGAAACCTTCACATAAGAATGACCGAATCACCTGTTAAAACTTTTAGGCGTCGTCATCCGCCGCCTGTGATGTCACAAAATAGTATAAGAGGAGGAAGCGCGCTCTGAAACTTTGTCTACCTGTCAAAACTCGACACCAGGGAAGAACATAGCATTAGGCTTCTTTCGTGTCGCAAACCAAATTCTGCTGTTTTCTTATTATTTCATTATTATACTTGGCCTTGAAAGTTACAAACAATGAAGAGATAGGGCATTAGGTTTTGAATAAGGTTCCCGCAGCTGACTACCATGCGGGAATGAGATGTCACTCCTTGAAGATTTAGCATTATCGGATTCGTCTGAAGAAGAATTGGTACCAGTTCCAAAATGGTTCCCGTGTAACTCGTTGTTACAGCATGCACCATAATATTAATAAACAAAACAAAGGAAAGAAAGGCATGGAAAATGATTCCAGGTCAAAATTGAAAACTAAAAGTAAGCCTCCCCTCCTCTTGGCACCTCTATGTGCCCTGTCTCTTGAATACGTGTCTATTGCGTCACTAGTCCTCTCCGGCCAAGTGCCTACCCGGGAAGTCTATAATTCCCACCTAGCATACATCCGTGCATCGATCAGCTATGCGCGATCGTTTGCCACAGATGTCAAACTAGGAGGGGTTGGTGTAGTTCGGATCGACCAGTCTGATATCGGCCGTACCACCTAAGCTGGGTACGCGCCGCCCGTCCTGGATTCGTTTCCTGAACCCGCCCCCCCCCCCCTCTGGGTAGAGCCATAAGCGTATATAGGCCTATGGGAGAGATAGCGTGGCGAAAACGACTAAGTTCGTTAAAACGCGTGATGCGCATGCCAGGACGCTGTTTCTGATGGAGCGCGTAGTTACGACCAAGATAGGATGGCGCTTTTAGTTCACCGAGATGGTACCCTGTAATCCTTATTGATTGCCTGTTCCTGTTAAATCTGGCATTGATCAAGACCAGAATTCAACGGGCTTTTTAAATCTGTAAACCATTTCAAAATCGGTTGAGAAATGGCCGAGTTATCCACGAAAAAGCCTTCTTGATTATCTTCAAAATATTGCTGTGACGTCATAACCACGTGGACGCAAAACGTCTAGAATATTCTAGAACATTCGGCTGCGCTATTATTAGCTACGCGCTGATTGGCTGTTGCCCGAACGATGATTGGTTGGAGCCTGTGCCTGTGACGCCATGAGGAGTATAAAAGGAGATGCGACCCAGTGATTGAGAGCATCCTCGACCAGGGGCCGAACAGGTTGGATCTGTACCAGCTACTAACAGCGCGACAGACAATATGCACTCTACTTAGCTATGTGTCAGGTTTTTATCCCGTAGCTGGAAGTTGTCCAACCCACCGCACTAAAACAATTTTGTAACTCCCCATTTATGGGAGTAATTTGGAACTTCTGATTATTGTTCACGAATATTAATATCTACTTCGGAACACAAATTTGCAGTGAGGCCTTTACGGCCTGAATATGTGAGTCTACAGATGTAGAGGCAGGATGTTCTTTGATGGATGACTCGCCGGATCTGCTGGCCACGCCTAAAAGTGGTATTTCAATCGTCACTGCACTAATATCGTGTAGGTTCTTTTAACTTTCGACCGCAGCAAGTGAACTCTGCCCGGGGCGTCTTCAGAGCTGGCTGACGTACCCAGCACCTTGAAGCTTTGTTTTGTATCTTCGTTTACCTCTGACAACCCCCGCTTGTGATCGGGTTGTTTACACCTTCCATCCATGCCATCGGTGAATGGGAACTTTCTTCACCACAGTAGTACCATCGTATCTTTGGCTGACTGCTCGTTAGACATTCTATTAGGCTTACAGCATGAATGATATATTCCTGCCATGTGTGTTCTTGCGGGAATTTTGTTTGCGGAAATCAGCTTGTGGGAACCAACCGGAGAGCGCATCATCTCATATCGACTACGGATTGAGGTATCAATTTCAGTAAGACGGTAGCCTAACTTAAGAATGACTACCAAGTATTCAAGTAACTATACTTCACAATTTAATTATTTCTCTATATAAGTTTTGTTAATTATATTGTATCCATAAGAACGGTCCCGATGACTAAAAGGAACCATAACAGTCTTAGGACCGATAGTTATAACTGCTGTATCTGTTTATAGTTATTCTCCTTTTCCTCCATGTGTAGCTAACCGCACTATAGTAGGTTCGTTAACCTGTACTGATATATATATATATATATCTTGACCATTTGATACCGTATTGATTGCTCTGGTTAGATTATATATATATGTGGCCAGTGGGCATCCGTTCATATGTTTTGCTTAATTCATAGAAAATATAGGACTGCAGTGCATGTAGTAAACACTATACAGTAACACTTATATATGCAGCTATTTCTCCCGCCACAAACAATTTCTCACTGAGGTTGCTGTCCGTGCTATAACTCTGTTTATCCCAGCATGCTACCGACTAACCTTTTCTATTCAGCTCAATAGGATAAGTTTAAAATGATTAGAGACACTTTCTTCATTACATACTCTGTAATATACTCTTCTCTTCCGGTAGTGCGATAATCTAGCCCCACACTCCGGTAAGACTCATAGCTCTAAGATTGTGTCTCTCTTCATGTTCCACTCAGCCTTGTGTCTTCTTAATTGTTTGGCTGTCCCCATCCGCACCATGGGCTGATCCGACCCTGGGAAACTGTTGGGGGTTTCCCAGCAGTGATGGCCAGGGTGCGGTATCATCCACACTCCCATGTATCTTTGGATACTTAGTAGTTAACACTTTAAGCCAATGTAGGAAAGCACTGCGAACACATGTATTAATTATTATTTTATTTACTAAACTAACCTCCCGCACCGCAGTGCAAAACAGGGCAACTTGTATATAAACCTATCGACAGGTTAAACGGTTAGTTCCGTAGGACCTGGTGACGGATTAGATACATACCCCCACGGAATTCCATTAGAATGTCTGGGCATGATATTTTCATCTGCCATGCCCTTGCGGGAAGGACATTTACGGTGGGTGTTCGTCTCTCTTCCCCCCACCATAACGATAGAACAATGGTCTAATAATGCTTTCGTGAAATGTAACCCATGTCTTGCAACGTTTTATGTGGTTACGGGGCGGGATGTCCGGATTCTTATCCAGTTCGGAGATCTTGCTACGTAACATGTATGAGCGCTGTCTTTATTATTGATATCTTAGGGCATCTGTTCTCCATGACAGCCATGTCTAATAGCTAGGTAGATATCAGCCAGTTGCGGCCTAAAATAATTCTTGTTTAGAAAACAACTAAAGGCTAATTAAGCAAAGCAGAAGGCCCGCATAAATAAAGTGGTAACTACTAATTCAGCATACTCAGAATCACATAAGATGGTGACGAGGGAATCCATCGGGAATCACCCGTCCCATCGTCACGTAAAACACTACGCACCCCTATAGTTATAATCTCACTAGGTATGGTCTTTTCTTTCTAAAGCATTTTTTTGGTTGAAATATTAGTGGCCCCAACTTTTTGCCTACTATTCTTCTCCTGCTTTAAGCAGTGGCGACACCATCCCGAGACGGATGCCTGCACAAGGCACTTGCCTCTCGCAAGGATTCAGTGACGACGGTCCACGCCAGGATAATACTCCTCACCCAAACTAGCACTAGGAGTAGTGCCCGCGTAAGTTCATCTACCTGTCTCTATGTCCCGTATTTTCGTATGCACTTACTGTAGTATTATCTAGCATATTTATAATTGTTTAGGTAAACTCATTGTATAGACTTATATTTTTAGGTCACCAAATCAAATCTTGTAAGTCCATAGATCACGAAATTGCTATGGACAGGCATACTGGTGACACAAATTCTTGGGATGAGACAGTTGTGTTTAATGTTCGCGACGATGGTCCCACGGCCCCGCCGGAACGATTGCGTTCCACCGGCCTTAGGAGCCGGTTTTTGTTTCCCGCATGGGCAGTCTTGTATACGGTCCGTCACACCGAGACCGGATGCTAACCAGTGTCATCACTCGTCATGCACTTGCGGCGCGGCGAGTCGACATGATACACCGGAACAGCCCGACACTACCCGGCGAGTTACATTATTCAAGCAGCCGAGTTATTTAGTGCAAAACATGCATTGCCTTGGATAAATTGTAACCAATATATTCTGTTTTACAGGACACTGATTTTGGCCATTTGTGTTGGCAATAACATACTACCGGTAATTGTGGATCCAATAATAAAATATTGATGCATATTTTGTATAGAGAAAACCATATTTAGCATTGGACATTTGTAAGCAAAAGATAACAACCAGTCAATATCTACACTCTGGGTTTTTTCTATATATAAGCATGTGTTTGTCCAAATCGTTGATGAAGAAGGAAACGCTTTACAGGAAATCTTTGTTAGAGCTGAATAAATAGAGATTGATGGTTTTAGTGGAATTACGTATTTATATCGGGTACGTCACTGGACTTTGTGTGACGGGTTTGTGTTAACTACTAAAACTGACGCAAACCTTGCTCAGGTTATAGTAATCCTTATTTATGTAGATCAGTGTTCATTTTTCCCCCATAATTATGTTGCTGAAAGGTGTTGTAAGAGGTTTTAGCATTGCCATTTTACTATGAAGACAATATTACATCTGAAAGCTAATTAGAAGTGTTAAACTAGAAATTTAGCTTTAGACATGCTAAAAGAGATAGCACTTGATGAACTTGACTATGGTCTGGGATAATCAACTAACGAAGGATACAGATTGCTTCGTGATGCTTTAGGCGTGACACTGATACAGATAAATGTACAGCATCTATAAATGGCTACAAAATACCAGGATATGTGCAAATGGAATGCGCATTGTCTTGCCTTGTTTGTACCCTGTACTGAAGTAATGATTATTCACCTTTTAGACTGAGAACCGAGGTTGATTTCGTTCATAGGTCATGGTTCTCAAAGGCATATCTATCAAATTTGTATACCAATGTTCGGGGTTTAACCCATCTTCTATCAAATTACACCTTTAATGCTGAGACTAATCAACCTGTGTCGGCAGTGGTCTTGAAGAATATCCATTTACCAGTCAAGAGAGGACTGCTTTTGAAAATTTACAGCTGGAATGACTGGCTCGGCTCCAGTGGTAAATCTTTTTAAAAAGCTGCCAGTTGAATGACTGCATGGCTATTATTTTTGGAGTCGGCTTGTCCTTTTAATTCAACAAATTTGGCATAGAGTGTAATTGGGAGATGGTTCCTTTTTCTATACAAAATAAGGGAAATTGCTTCTCAGAGAATCTATTTTTTCAAAGTTTTTCTGAAGGGGACCACCACGCCCCACCCCACCCCACCGGTTACCACGCCATGGGAGAAACTGCCCATCCAAGACTATCCCATACCAATGTGACCCAGTGAAATACCCTTTAAAATGCACTTGTTTCACGGTCTAACACCAATGAAACAACTATGCGATTTTATTAATGTAAAAATGGAATACGTGTTAAAAATTTTTAATAAAATACTCGGAAATTTTGTAGGATTTATTAAACCTAATTTCGAATCTGAAATACCATGAGACAGTGTTTTTCATTACCTTGCACATTGGTTAGAGCTCTCAGTCGGGTTATGGTGATGAAGAAAATAATATGCAAAATTGTGAGGCATTTACCAGAATATATGGACCAAGATACCACAGGTTGCTAGGCCGGTACAGATCCAAGACATGGACAATATTGTCTATTATTGGCAGAGTATCGGCCAAGTACCCAGCGGTAACAGACCCAAAATTAGGAATAAAAGCTTATTTATAAATAGAATTTCAAACCCGTTACAAATTCGAATCAAATTTACCACATGCATTTATTAAGATGTTATTGGAAATTTGCTTAAGCTCAATCCAAGTCAGATCATATTAATCTGATTTTATGCATTTGATGTCAAATATCAACACGTTTGAGATCCTCTATTTTACAACCCTTTAATGCGTAAATTTGATCAAGAATATGGAAATATGTATTTATTATTTATAAGAGTACTTTTTGAAAATTTACAACTGGAGTGACTGGCTCGGTTATTGAACCAGTCATTTTTGTGGTAAATTTTCAGAAAAAGTCCTCTCTTGGCCTGCAATAGGAAATTCCTCAAGACCACTATAGAGGCCAGTTCTTGCCAGATTCGTCATGAAAGTGTTAAATGTCTCATATAATTCAGTCTGTTTTTGTATCTGTCAGTTTATCAATCAATCTGTCCAATAGAGCCCGTTTCTAACAACTCCCCGCTTATATTTTACTCATGTTCGGATCGATTTGAATATTTTAAACCTGAATTCACAGAATGTAAACTCAAAGGTAACTATCAAGATAAGCTGGTGAATATTTTTCACTCATTTGTCTGGGGCTGTTGCTGTCTATGGCAGTGGCAGCTTAGCAGCAAATATGTTTCAAAAAATCCGGTAGAATCTTTATTAAATGTAAATTCAGCAAATACATGCAATCCGTACACTTTTGTAACAGACTTCGATGTTCCTGATGGAGCTCCGTAATTTTTATTGTAACGTCAGCTAGCATGTGATGCATTTGATTATGACGCCAGATACTTGATTGTGTGTTTAGATTCATCCATTACGTACAGGTATTCTGAATAAAACGTGTCAACAGCACATCTGCATACACATTGTACATATGGGGCATGATGGGATGCGAGTATTAGCTACCTTGACGATCATGATCTTGACATAAACTTATCGATCTAGCGAGCCTGGCCATAACCTTTGTGGCATCATTTCTGATTCATTAAAATCATCGTCATCGTGTCGTCATTATAAGAGTTGTTCTAATTTTAAATAGGACTAATGATATGTAATGGTATTCCTCAGAGCCAAGTATTACGGTCCCTTTACTCAGGGAATGCTAAATGTCACTGACTGAGTCATTTTGCAATGGTGGTATGATAGCGCCATTTAATGCTGTATGATTTTACTATGTAAATATTATTTGATAATCGTTCATTTTAGGAATGAACAAACAAACAAGATGGACAAATGGATGAATGGATGGATTGACTGATAGGTACACAGCGATATCACACAACACGTAGATATATAGTTTGTACTAGTTGGAATTGATGATAGTTTGAACCAGGTGATGTTGAAATTAATATTAGACTGGCTTGGCTTAACTATCGCCGTGTCGGGTAATTGTCTCCTGATGCTGTTGCTAAATAGCAGCTATCAACGAATGAACACATATTATTATCCATAGCGCGACTGTATGTCTCGAAACCTGTATGTATTTTAACTGATTGGTTGTCGCCTGTCTGATAAGACTTCTGTGATTTGTACAAGGTTGGATATAAAGTCTTACACAGTGTTGGTGGATCTGATGCAGCTTATATTAAGAAATACTTGCTAGCATTCGGTGCATCAATACTTTGGTAGATATTCCGTAAGACATTGTTTTAAGACATGAAGCCAAGCTTTATCCCATGCTCATATACATGGTTAATTTTCCAGTTCTCCTTCGCGTTCGTAATAGAAGCCTGAGACTAAGACTCACAACTTACACACACTTGAGATTTTTTCCCAGAAAAGAGGCATCCCGTGCGTGCCTGGTCAAAGATTAACCCATAATGCACGTTGATGGCTAAGAACTCGGTGAACATTAAACTTGACCATAATAATATAAATGAATGTATGATGTATGATTAATGTATTCTGCAGCTGTAGTAGTAAAAACATCCAACAGCTGCAATTAGTCCTTCTTTGCTTTTTCCCACTGTATTTTGTGCTCAGCCGAAATCATTAGCTTCATCAGGTCCGTTCTTGACTTGAGTGTACAGAGTCTTGCTTTCTTGAGGTCGCCTCGTAGCACACTTAGCAGATTTATGCAATGGCGTCCTCTTCTGGCTTTGTACTTGTTGGCTCCGAGTAGGGAGAATTCCAAGGCTGTCTGTGCTGGTGTGTCTTCTGGCATCCTTAACACATGGCCAAACATGGACCATCTTTGCTCGGCGACTTTGACAGACAGCGGCGACGTATTACACATCTTATATAGTGCATCATTGGAAATTGAAATTATGCAGTCTCACTATCGGTGTCCAGTGATGGTGCGTAGGTGTTTGTAGTGGCAGGCATCGAGTTTGTCTCGAGCTGCATTTGGAGCCGCCCAGCTGTTACAGTTATACAGCATCAAGGATACGGAGGTTGCATTGCATAAACGTAGTCTTTTTTTTATCAAGGGCATCGTTGATCCACGAACCCATAGCTTCTAGAAGGACTGGAAAGCTATGTTTCCCATGACGCATCGTGCAGCAATGTCAGCAGGACTGCAAAGCAGTGAGCCCGTATTTTACTTTTCCTCCATGCTTCGCCGCCTCGAAGTGGATCGTCATTTTCTTTAGTTTCATGCTTTGTAGATAGGTAAATGTGGTTGAACTCTGTTTTGGATTCATTCCTAAAGAGATTCACAATTTTTAGTTTGCTTGCAGCTATTGGGAGAAGTTCGTCAATGGGTTTCTTTTCCTCGTCTCTGAAGTCCACATCGTCGGCATATTTCATCTCTAGTGACATACCCAGTATTGACAGTGGGGTTGGGGGTTGGGATGGTGGGTCTTGTGGAATTGTGCACGGATTTCAATGCAGCAGCAAAGTAACAAGTGAAAAGCACAGGGGATTTGACCATCTCCCTGTGGGGAGCCGATTGGTGTCTCAAGCTCTTCAGAACTCAATGACTTGACTCGTACTATGAGCTTGGTGTCTGCGAGCAGTAGTCTCACTAGTCGAAGCTCATCTTCATTGCAACAGGCCTGGCGTAGTACATCTAGGACCGTTGAGCGTTAATTGCGTCGATGGCTCGTGACATGCCAATGCCCATTTTGTGGATATCCCAGTGTTTAGACATTACTACTGGCATAATCATGCTTTGAGCCCATACAATGTCTGCACAGCTGCGTCCACGTTTGAAGCCACTTTGACGTGATTCATTGAAGTCATCGCCCTTGTCTCGAATGCAGCATAGAGTAGCATTAGATAGGATTTTACGTATGCTGTTGAGGAACACAATGGGTAGAAGATTGGCTGGAGTCGAGGTGGCTTCTTTGGCTTGGGTAGCGCGATAAAGGTGCCTTGGCCGACAGGGGCAATGGGAGGTTGTACATAAAAGTTGAATTAATTAGGTACATAAAAGTTGAATTAATTATGTGCGTGGTCGGTTTTGAGATAATATCACTTGCATATTTGAGAAGTTCATTGCTCATTCCATCAGGCTCAGATACACGTCCATTTAGCAGGGATTTAAGTGCCTTCTAAACCCCTGCTGTTTTAATTAGTGTTAGTAATGGCCTGGGTCTCCTGCGAACGAGTGCAAGGGATCATCATCATGGTCAGTAAATTGTTCCCTGAACCATTCTTGAACCGCCTCGGCTTTGCCCTCGTCAGTTCCTATAAAGTGTCCTTCATAGTCGTGTACAGTGAGTCAGTCAGTTTGTGATAGTCAGCAGTGGCAGTTATTTCATCCGCTATGGAGTCTAATTGTTGAATAAAAAGATCTTTTAAGCGTTCACTAATGTGGCGCAGATTGTTATTGCGTTCCTGGTGTGGTTTGGTGCAGTCTTCACTGTGGCCACTTTGATAGATGTGCAGCTGTAACGGTTTCTTTTCTGTTGACAGTTTTACTACTAGAGGTTCGTCAGTATACCTAGTTCGCTTGTTTCTTTGGTAGATGATGATTCCATAGATTTCAATATTTTGGTAAGGACTTCATTTGGATCGGAGCTGACGTCACTGTTAGCTATCCGCTCCCCGAGGGCCTTTTTGTATTGGCATTTGAATGTCAGTGTCGCTCATGAGCTTGGCTAGGTTGTAGGTGACTCTATCTTCTTGCCTGGTAAGGCGTTTAAACATTAGGTAGAGATGGTTCATATGGAGGCGTGTACTGTCTGTGCCTCCATAGAAACGAGCATCCAGAAGTAATGGGTTTTGATTCTGTCTTGCATAGTATGAAGTCTATTTGGGTGAAGACAGCTGTTGTAGCCTTAGAACCTTTTGGGACTTTGTGATCAACAAGGTGTCCAGTCTATGTTGTCCAGTGACGGCATGGGTGTTTGAAAGCCGTATTTGCGGCACATAGGACATTCATTGGAACTAAGGAATGCCACCAGTGCATCTCCATTGATGTTGTGTGTGCCCTCTCCATACGATCCCATGCATGATCCAAGTCCCCAATGTCAAGTTTACCAAGCTTGGAGTTGAAATCTCCACACACGAATAGTTGCCATCTAGCTGGGATTGTAATGACGGAGTTCAGTTCTGCATAGAAGGAATCTAATATTGCTGGATTTGCTTTGGCATTTTCGGTAGTAGAGCCATATGCGTTGACTATGCGACACTTAGTGGTGGTGCGTTTTCGCATTGGTATAGCCAGGTCGATGAATGCAATGCGATTACTGACGTATCCAAAACTAATGGCATGTTCCAAGACCCTTGGTCCGATTACGATGCCTAAACCCCGGTATGTGGCCAATTTTTGCTCCATGAGAACTAGCTTAGGCATGTATGAAGTTGCTGCTCTGAATGTTTAGCTAGTTTAGTCTCTTGTATGCATGTAATATTGATGTTATAGTGTTCACAGTCTGCACCTAATGTGTGCCTCTTTGATTTTGCAGTCAGACCACGTGCATTCCACCTAGCTATGGTAAACTCTTGGGAAGATTGCGTCGTCCGAGGATGTCGAACACAGTTTCTTGTTTGAAGAAGGTTAGACATAAAATTATAGTTGCCTCTGGATGCGGATGCCAGTCGGCAATCCATGATGATTTAGTTTCCCTACAAAGTTGGTACTTACAAAGGAGACCAGCGTGGGGTATCATCTTTCCCCTCCTATAAATGAATAGGAAACTCTTAGTCATCGACCTCTCAGGCAAGTTTGGAATGCTTTTAAGCATGCGCAGAATCCGACTTTGACGAAGTAATCAAAACATTAATGTTATTTTACCTACTCGAATATTCGTCATCGTAATCCGGATTGTACCAGATTGATCCGGCAAATATTGTACCATGAAGAAGTTGTATAATATGATTTGATTTATCAGTATTAAAGGTAGCCAGTCAAATGCAAGGAATAGTTATCGTAATAATAAGTTAAAAGCATGTGCCTGTGCTTGCTTAGTTCCATATAAGACACTTAAACAGGGCTTAGGTTAACACTCGCCCAACTGATATCCCTAAGATCAGTCGCTATTGTAATAAGAGCCGTCTTAGTACGAAATTGTTATAGCTATTAACTTGTCAGCATCAATCAATTACATTTTAGCAGCTAATCTGTGAAAATTTATCAAGTTATTTCTTCAATTTTTTAAGTTGTTTTACAAGTTTAATAAATCTATATTCGATAATTGTTACTAGTAGTCATGTTCGTCTTTAAGTAGGAGGTTATTTGCTCACTTGGTCAGAATGACCAAATGAGCTTATGCTATGGTGACTATCCATCATCCGTCCATCATTCATCATCCATCATCTATCGTTCGTCGTCCGTCATACATCATCCATCTGTCAACTTTTGTTTTAAAATGTATCTCTTCCTAAACCGCGTGTGGGATTCTAATCAAATTTGGCTAGATTGATCATATGGAGGTAGGCTCAAGAACTTCTATTAAGATTTTGATTGGTCAATTTTTTGGGTGTAAATCTTAGATTTTTTAAAAGATTTACTGGAAAGTGTTTAAACATATCTCCTCCTTATAGTGGAGATCAAAATGTGAATCCGTGAAATTTGTGTGGGAAATTGAATAACATACCTTTATGGAAAGGTCATAGCATAATGATATCAGAAAACAATGTTGGTATTCTGGCAAATGATTTGTGACGTCACAGTGACGTCATCAACATACCGGTGAAAATTCACTTTTCCAAACACATTTTCTCCACAAAATAGTCTAAAAATGCTTTTTAATGTCATTAGCTGCCAGAACTACGACTATATTACGCAGCTGTTATTGCAAGGGTCATTTGTTTTGTTATAATCTGCCATGTGACGTCATTATGACGCCAACTACGTCATCATATTAAAATAGAAGATCCTTTCCAAAGGTTTAATTGAAAATCGTAAATAATTTGTTTTTGCTATTTTTATATAGTTATTGTTATTATAATATGTTTGCTATAATAATTAGATTCATATTATTCAGGACATAGTCCAATAAACTAATTGTGACGTCATAGTGTACCTTTACTTGAATGCATAAAAAACAATTTTCAAGCAAGTTTTGGCCAGGGACACTGTGTAGAAACATCTTAATTACAATTATAATATGAAGTAATAGTAAGCTAACATATATGTACAAATATGCTGGATGGCCTAATTATGATACCACAAATAGGCTATAAACTGTGCTTTTACATATTAAAGGGATACACTCACAGACATCATTATCTAATCTTCAGTGTCTATTTGTCTAAAGATGGTTCCTCGTTGTCACAACCTTGACAGTCAGAAAGATATGTACCTATAAGCTGTGCCCTACGACAAGAACATTGTGCATTTTTGCAGTTTGATTTGCTGCAATCACATTTAACTAACGCTAGCAACACACCAGACTCTGCATTCATGTCAGTTGGTGTTGGTATAAAAGTACCATCCTCGGGACGCTACCAGCCATTTCTAGTAGAATCTAGATGTATGTGTTGGGTAATATGAGTCTGCTTTCATGCAAAAGCTTGCATGTACGCCCTAAGTATGTGCTACTTAAGTGCTGATTGAGTTAGTGGAACTTTCTCACAAAACAAGCGGAGTTCAGGTAAACTAGAATCTTTATTCCACCTGCGCAGTATGCACGGCAATTAAAGGTTTTCATAAAGGCTTTCAACCATGATCGCTTTCCTCGGCCAGCAAACTTTCCAACAGTATCACAGCCAGTCAAGGCATGAAACCCTAAAAGGGCTGATGATCTCTCCGGACCCAGACTGTGGTATATAGGACCAGTTTCAAGTTTGTGGACCTGAAGCTGCATCCATGTCTGTGTATTAAGTTTTGAATATGCTGTAATCAGAAGAGCCAAAACATCTATGTCCAGAGATATGAAAGTAAGAGCGGGTGCTATCTCGTCACCAGGACGTAATATACTGGATGTGATAGCTTGGAATATCATCAGAGTGTCCGCCTCTTTACGAGTGTTAGTGTCAGCTATTGTACCTGGTCGGTTAGTCTATGTACTACCAACCGCTGAGACATAAAAATATCTCACTGTCATGAAAATGGGTCATTGCCTTCTTAGAAAGATAGATAGCTATCGTGCCAAAATAGCTTTCGTGTTAGATATTTGATATTGGTGGATTCAGTGGCATGGTACTGAGATGCTTTCTTGCCCCTCTGCCTTTTTGCCAAGTCTCTGCAATAGTCTTTTTAGCAATCAAACACTAAATGGACTTCACTGGAACCTCTGGTGATATTATGTAAATTGTGTAGTATTTTATTTCTAAGAGCATTCATGGTGTGAATCCAGTGCGGCTTCTTAACATATGAAGCAGCGCCATTCCATCGATAAAAGTAATGTGCTCTTGTCTTATTGATGGCGATGTTGTGTAATCTTATGGTAATGCTGTTGGGTCATCTTGCCGTGGCAAAGCAGCTGTAAGAAAAAGATCGCTGAGGCAAGACTCGCCTGAAACAAAAATAAATGATACATCTGCTGTAAACACACCACGGGGGATTGTGGTAAATTCATATTTCCCCACAGTTGTATGCACATTTATCTCTGGCCTCGGTGTTGCGACAACACAAATTCGCCCAAACAGACTCTGTTTTCTTTGAGTTCAGCTTTACAGATATCTCGGAATTAGTGAAACTCGACAGTCGCAACTGTAGCCCCGAATCAGTGATCGATGCAGTGTGCACGATAGAAGAGATTGCAGCGCGGATCGACCGGACAGATACGAACCACCCCAGCCTATCTGGGTATGGAATGGCCTGACCGGGTACGTTCCAAGCACACACCCCTGGGTAGGATAGTATGCATATATAACGCCCTATGAGAGAGGTTCCTAAAACGACTAAGTCTGTGAGATTTTCTAGCCTGCATGCGCGGGTGTCAAAGATTGCTTGCCAACACGTGTTAGCATTGGAGAGAAAAAGCATCATATTTTGTAACGAGTTGGTACATGTAATTCCTTTAATTTATGCTTTTTCTCGTTGTTCTTGGTATCCGTCATGACCAAAATGAAACAAGGATTCCAAACCTTTTTTACCATTTTAAAATCGGTCCAGAAATGGTCGAATTATCCTTAAAGGAGCCAGCAAATTCCTTTCAAAATATACTTCTCCATAGGCTTAGCGCATGCATTCACTTAGTGTATGGGTACGATAGCGCATCACATGATCGCTTCCCTGCCTCTGTAGCTCGCTCGCGGATTGGCTGTGGCACTTCAGCTGTGACGTCACGAGTAGTATAAAAGGGGCTGGAAAATCAGAATCGAGAGAAGTCGGAAGAGAAAAGATGGTGGTAAGGTACCTGGTCTGAGATAAGCGAGTCATGGGTAACTGCTTACCGTATCGGTTTTGAGCACTTGTCTCTGGGGTACTAGCCACCTCATCCGCATCACAGTTTTTATCTCCTGGAAAGATATCACCCGAGGGCAATAACGAAATTTAAGTAAGGCGACCCAAGCTACCAACCACAGAGGGACCTTCGTGTGGATGGGCCTGTTGGCCCCGATGTAAGCTCGTCGAAATGTGTAGGGCGAGTGATGTGCTCAATGGATAACTCGCCAAATCTGCCATACCACGCCGACCAGTGGTAGTTTCCAAATCCGCACATGTTTTGTGTTCAACTTTAGATATTTCGACCGCAGTCAGGGGACATTGCCAGATGTGTCATACGAGCTATGCGAGAACTACAGAGCAGCTTTAAATTTTCGCACCAGTACGGAATTTTCTAACCACTGCTTAAATTATTAACTTTGTGTATAGATGTGACTAACTACTAGCCATCTGCAACCACAAACGTTCTTCTTCATCGTTCCTGAGAATGAGCCGCATCAGACAGTTCGCCTACAGCTTTTCCTAGCAGCTAACTTCCGCATTGTGCCATCTCGCGTTCCAAATGTATGACGCTTCAACTACTGTGATTCTAGAACTTTTTCCGTACCGATGACTAATAGGTACTCCGTCTTTATATTATTATTATTATATTCATGTATTACTTTTTTGTAACAGGTACTGAGGACGAACAGGTACCTTCCGGTCGTTTGAGACCGCATTTTTATAGTTTATTCTTTAAATGTATATACTATTCTTATTTCGTGCCTATAACCACTGTCAAGGTCGTGTGATCTTCTATTTTACTGTACTGTGATAAGTTATGGCAGTAGCCTTCTTAGGTATATATGTTTTGCTTATTTTATATAAAACATTAGAACCGCAGTTCGCTAGGCTACACAAAACAGCAACAACAACCGCACCACCTTGTTCCCCAACAGCATCAATTTTTCACTGAGGTCGCTGTTCATGTTCTCATTGCGCGGACATAACATGTGCCGACTAAACCTAGACAATTTTAGCTCAATAAGATAGGTTTATAGTAGTAGGGACGATTACTCTGTATGAGACATTTTGTGTAAGTCTCTTTTCCGGGAGTAGTGGATATGTAACACTGCACACCAGTTAGATTGTATAAATTGGCCATATACCTTAAGGCCGCCTATTCTTATTATAAGAGTGATTGTCTCTGTCTACACTCCTCCAGCCTCCGGTCTTATTAATTGTGTGGACCTCCCTCCCTCACGTTGTTTAGAGCTGACTTTGAAACTATTGGGGTTTCGGAGCGGTTAGAAACAAAGTGAAGATGACTATATACACCTCCCCCGTATCTTCAGATACTAGTTAGTCAGATAACCACGCCAAAGTAGAAAGCACTGTGAAAATAATATAGTTACTGGCCTGCAGTGCATCTCTGGGCGAATTTACATATCCCTAACGATAGGTAAAAATGTTAGTCTCCTCGTGCGGATCTCACATGATCCACCCCCAACACGCTAATGACGGACAAGACTCAGCTCTCCATCTAACTCTACATGTGACTGGGTGCGGTCTTCGAACCCACCACGCCCTCACGGGAAGGTCACTATAGTTGGATAGCGGAATCTTTGTCCCAACCATAAACTTATATGTGCTTTCCAATGCTTATGTAATGTGACTTGCCCCTGTGGTGTTATATGTGGTCGTGATCCGGTGGTGACAGGATCGTCATATGATTCTGAAGCTGCCACCTCATGGCATATCCGCACACTGTCTAACTGAGGAGGATGCTCCGTAAGGGTGGTCATACGGTCGCCGAGCATTCTCGCCTGTCAGGCTTATATGTTAAAGATAGTTAGAGTACACAGCCATTTCCGACTTAACCTTGATCCGGACCCAAAAACTAAATGGTAGAATAGGATCTAGCAGACGGACCACATAAATAAAGCGGCAACTACTAATTCAGCATCTTTGAACTTACATAAGACGACAGCGTTGAATTCTGCGGAAATCATCCACCTCATATTCACGTAATACAGCGTGCATCACATAAAGCATATAATTTCACTAGGTTCACTCTTTTACATAGCATAGTTTGAACAAGAGAGTGGCCCTCTTTGCCATCTCTCTTCCTCCGCTTCAGCATTGTAGGCATTTTCCTGTGACGGATGCCCGCACGAGGCACTTTCCTCTTGCAACAAGTAATGTTTGTGTTAGAGGTTAATTTAGTTTACAGTAAACTTGCTAAGTAGCCGCGTTACGACCCTCCTTTGCGGTGATGCCTCATGGATTATAATCTATGAGGTAGCTCTGGCGAGGACCATGATGGCGAGTCATCGACTTAACCCTATGTACTTGGCTTTCTCTTGTAGCAGCAAACGAGTACCATTGTTTGTCTTCTGCGTATAATTAGTGTATGTATTTCCACACTCTAAATGGAGTGAGGGGACCATGACATTGGTGACACCAACATCGAGGACGAGACCGTGAGGTTCAACTTCCGTGGCGATGGTCGCATGGCCGCACTAGAACGTGAACATTCCAGCAGTTCTTTCAGTCAGTCTTTGTATAATCCGGCAGCATGCAACACCGGATCCGCAACCCCGAGATCCCCAGCTAACCAGCAACCTTGGCCCAACATACCACGAACTTGTGGTGCCACGGAACGAGAGTATCTGGCGGACCAGCGTGCACCCCCAGAGGCTACAAGATCAGCAAGAATAAGTACAAGGAGTATGTCAAGGATGTACATGAGGTTAGAACACATCTAGTCCATGACCGCATCAGCAGGACCTCTCTGGCTTTATTCGGGAGACCACATACGAAGGACACCTCAAAACAGAGCAAGAAGATTAAGGTTCTCCAGGACAACGTTGCACTCTTTACTACAAAACGGTTTAAAGGAACATACACTAGAAAAGCATGGAAAGGCAGGAGTTCACAGAATGTATCTGGAGCAACACCTATTCCAGTCAATTGGAAGGGTTTCCTTCATGGCGAAAGTAATAAGAAGGAACTGCTCGCATTCCTAGATTCAAAGGTTTCAGTGTCACTTGTCAACGTGGAAAATCTGTGTACGTGACGTCATGTGAATCCGTGATATCCATATGATCGATCATCCCAATGATAGACCGCAATCATGAGGAAGAAGACACAAGGTTTGTAGTTCACATACTACGTGCGCTGCAGCAGCGATCCAAAAGTGTGGTTGTACATACTTTGGATACAGACATTGTTATCATTCTTGTTGGTGCATTCCATGATTTTCTTATGATTCATCAGTTGGTGGGCATCTGGGTTGCCTGTGGTATGAGCAAGAATTATGATACTGCAGCATCAATGCCATTGTGCAGGACTCGGTGAATCAAAGTCCTGCATGTTCCACACATTTTCTGATTGTGATACTACATCCATCATAATGGGAATAGGCAGGAAGTCAGCATGGCAGGCTTGCCCACTGTATGAAGATGTTACGGCGACATTCGTGCACATTGCCTGTCACCATTTCGAGTCCATCCATGCAATATCAGATAATATTCAAAAGATTAAACGGTTGACTGCCATCTTGTATGACAAAACCATCCCACTCAGCGGTGTCAATGAGGCAAGAAAATAACTATTCTACCTGAAAAAAACGTTCCCTCGACAGGATACGACCTACTATGGATGCTCCGCTTCAGCATAAACGTCTGGTGGTATACCGAGCTGGAATTTGGGAAATGAGCACACAGACTCGCCAATTCATTCCATCACGCATGAATTTTCCTGAACCAAAGTATCCATGTCATGGGTTCCAGTCTGGATAACTATTCCAGAGACATCCAAGGCGCGCAGAAAACCACTGTTTTGACAACACATTTGCCTTCCTGTGATTTTTATAACTATATAAAAATCACAGGAAGGCAAATGGGTTGTCAAAACAGTGGTTTTCTGCGTGCCTTGGATGTCTCTGGAATAGTTATCCAGACTGGAACCCATGACATGGATACTTTGGTTCAGGAAAATTCATGCGTGATGGAATGAATTGGCGAGTCATATAATATTCTGCCGTCGTCGCCGGCTGTCTTGGATTTTGGCTGCCATCTTGGAAAATTGGAAATACTGAATATCTGCCCTCATTTGCCTTTGTGTGAGTTCTAGAAGCAGAGATATGTAACATTCTACGCTGACTCACAGCCATCTTGCATTTTGACCGCCATCATGGAAAATCGAAAAACCTGAAGAGGGCTCCTGTACTACTATTAAATGATAGGTTCAAATGAAGGTGCACACAACATTTGATGTTTTTATCCGCCAAGTAACGTTAGTTTTCTTAAGCCACCTAACTAATTGAATATCGCTGAAATGTTACTTGATGAATGTGTCCCTTTAACATTAGTAAATTCAGTGGATAAATCTATAAAATTCATAGTATTAGGCATATTTTATAATTTTTTATTGGCATGTGAGGAATAGTACAGTTTAAACTATACCTAAAATATGTTCGGGCTATAATACCACGCATCTAATATATTCCATCGTTTTGAAGCAAAACTTTCAATTTATTAACCTGTTAACATAACTATGATGTCATAATACTATGGCCAAACACGTTAAACATTTTATTTTATGCAGAGACATATAGATGGATTAAAGCCTGCTTAGGCACAGCCAGATTTTTTCAAATTATGGCAATGATGACATCATGATGACGTCACATGACAAATGCCAGAATGCCAACATTAGTTTTTGAAGACTTTAGACCAAGCTCATATGAAAAATCAATGTTGGCAAATTTCCACAAATTTGTTCACGAAATAATATTTTTTGACGTATTAAATCCTACTAGTAGTTTCTTGACAGCTTTCCATCAAATTTAGCTGAAAATCTTCTATGGTGGTTGGTTCAGAACCTTTTTCATCTTTTAAAATCATTTAAAGTGCGACTCGTCCAATATAAATAGCCCGATCTGAACGAAACTTGGGTGGACTATTTATATGATGGTAGGCTTCAATGCTTCAAACGAGAATCTTGATTGGTCAATTTTTCCGACGGCCGTCTTGGATTTTCCAAAAAAAATGGTGGGAAAATGGCTGGAACCCGTTTAAAATGCTACTTCTCATTAACCTATTGATTTCAACCAGACTTGGCTAGAAGGATACTAAGGTGGTAGGTTTCAGACAGCCAGCTTGGATTTTCTGAAAATTTCTAGTAATCAGTTAAACACATAGTCCTCATTAACCACTCATCCCATTTCAAGCAAACCCAGCTGGAAGGACCCTAGAGTGGTAAGCTTCAGAACTTCAATGCATAACTTTTAATTGGTCAATTTTTCCGGCAGCCCTCTTGAATTTTCTAAAAAATGTTGGTAAATCATTTAAAATGCTACTCCCCATTAACCGCTTTGGGTAATTTTGAGTGCTCAATGTTTAGCAGCTATCTTTGATTTTCGAGAACCATTTAAAACTCCTCATTAATGTAGGATTACTGTATTATGCGGCTGTAGTAGTAGTAGAAACATCCAACAGCTGCAATAAGTCTTTCTTCGCTTTTGCACTGTGTCTTGTCCTCAGCCGATATCATTAGCTTCCTCAGGACCATTCTTGGCTTGAGTGTACCGAGTCCTGCTTTCTTGAGGTCACCTCGTAGCACGCTTAGCAGATTTGTGCAATGACATCCTCTCCCGGCTCTGTATTTGCTGGCTCCGAGTAGGGCGAATTCCATGGCCCTCTGTGCTGGTGTGTCTTCTGGCATCCTTAGCACATGGCCAAACATGGACCATCTTTGTTAATAATCCTCCTTAATCACTGGCACAATTTCGACGATAGCGAGAAAATGTGATTGGTCAATTTTTTTTTGGGGGGGGGGGGGTGGGGGACTATCTTGGATTTTATTTGGAATTATTCATCATGTCTATTTAAATACAAACGGTTCAAATGCTTGTTAATCTGCGCAGAGAGAAAGGTAACGTTTCCCTCGAATCTGAGTATTCAAGTCATCAGACTAGGCCCAGTCTTGATCAGTCAAAGTCAGACTCCGGCCGACGTCTTAATTAAGCTTGAGACGTATCCAATTTCTTCAATATGGATGTAAATATACATTAGAGAATGCATTTATCTTAACATTTGAAATATATATATTTGACGTCATAATATATCATGTCACATCCAGGCTCTAATCAAAATCAAACCACGTAGTGAGTGACGTAAATTGGTCGGCCATGAACTTTAAATAGGCTGTCACCGAGAGAAGCTATTTACGTTTAGTCAATGAGACAAGCTATTTACATTTAATCAACGAGAGAAGCTATTTACGTTTAGTGAACGAGAGAAGCTATTTACGTTTAGTCAACGAGAGAAGCTATTTACGTTTAGTTATCGAGAGAAGCTATTTACATTTAGTCAACGAGAGAAGCTATTTACATTTAGTCAAAGAGAGAAGCTATTTACGTTTAGTCAATGAGACAAGCTATTTACATTTAGTCAACGAGAGAAGTTATTTACATTTAGTCAATGAGACGAGCTATTTACATTTAGTCAACGAGAGAAGCTATTTACGTTTAGTCAACGAGAAAAGCTATTTACATTTAGTCAATGAGACAAGCTATTTACATTTAGTAAATGAGACAAGCTATTTACATTTAGTTAACGAGAGAAGCTATTTACGTTTAGTCAACGAGAGAAGCTATTTACATTTAGTCAACGAGAGAAGCTATTTACGTTTAGTTAGCGAGAGAAGCTATTTACATTTCGTCAACGAGAGAAGCTTTGCACATTTAGATAACGAGAGAAGCTATTTACATTTAGTCAACGAGAGACGCTATGTACGTTTAGTAAAACGAGAGAAGCTATTTATATGTGGTCAATACATGCGCCATTTACGCGTAGTTAATAAGCCAAGCTATTTACGCGCATGGTGTTATTATCTTTGACAAACTGTACTCAATATACTTTTTACAGGACATTTATTGAAGCGTGCCTTGCTGATGCTAATGGCATTGGCAATTGTGACTATGGTAATAGAATATTAACGAGTACTGTTCATAAGAAACAACATATACCATCAGATGATCGAAAACAAAAGACAAAAGTCTGTCATCATCTATCTAATGCTTCTCTAATTAAACACGATATTGTCTCTGTAAGGTCTTTTGTCTAAACTTTAGATGAAGAAGAAGTATCTTAACCGAAAATCTATGCCGGCGCGACTAAATTGAGATTGATGGCTTTAGTGAAACAAGGCACTTGATTTCTATCTGCAGAAGGTGTGTGGAACAATGGATTGGTATAATCCAGGTTTTGCATTGGGATGAATCAGAAGGATGGATGTAGTTATTTTGCAATACGATCTAGATGAATATTGTGGTTGTTTACGTTCACGCCATTTTACAGCAGTCATTTTTCTTCAAAATTAACTCTACTTAGAAATTAAATCCTAACAAGAAAATAGAAATTGGCTGTTTATCTTTAAAACACATAAACGTGATAGCACGCGATGTATTTCACTACACTTTGAGATAATCTACTCCATAAAAACCGAAGGAATAAATTTGGCTTAAGAGCCCTTCTGGTATGAGAGAAATAAATAGAAATTAAGTTCCTCTGTCGATTTTGGCTTCATTCATGAAATGGTTCAGGGCTATAATATATTTTGCGGATTTCGGAAAGTTTATAAAGTGGACAGTTTATCAATGATATGGTCAACATCATCTAGATACTCAATCTCTTTCTGCCGCAGAACACTAGCATATGTGATAATAATGCTAGTTACTGGGCCGGTACAGTGTTAATACCGCGGATGCCTATTTTGAAAACGGCGTTTCTCCAGTTATAGCATGCATATTGATCAGTGGGCTGCCGTGGGTAGTCAATTTCCTCTGACAAGCTCCGACAAATGTATCATTTGATTTGTTGCGCCGCTTAATCAGAGGTATACTTACCATATCTATGAATTCCATTTCTTGTCTTCCTTGCAAAATAACACATAAATATGTCACATACTACCAATACAGTGTAGAAATAGTCGCGTCAATTTGCATCTTGAAAACAAAGGCGTGCCTAGAGACTCAATTAGCTGATGAAATTACCGTTGGTGTCATAAAGTGTGTCTTATCATAAAAGCCCGGACAAGTTAAGCGATGTTCGCGATACAGATTTATTCTGCTAAATATGATTTATCAAGCTACAGCTGACATAGTTATGTCTGATGTTTCCAGAGATATACACTAACATTACCACCTCAATTCGAACCACTCCATAGCAGAATTTCCAGAACATATTTTACAATTTCGTCTAGCATAGTAGCGGATGTCTATTTTGAAAACAGCGTTGCTGTATACCTTTTCTACCTTTTTTGACAGTAACATGTAACAGCAACAATATCAATATCAATGCCGGTCAAATTCGAATATCGATTACGCGTTAGTTGCTTACATTTTAACCCTTTAATGACTAAATTTGTTAAAATGAATTAAAATATTTACTTACTAAATGTCCATTTTGCAGGCCAAAAGAAGACTATTTAAAAAAATTTACAACTGGAATTCCAGTGGTAAATTAAAAAAAATAGTACTCTCTTGGCTTGAAAATGGACATCCCCACAGACCACTACAGAGGCCAGTTTTGACCGATTTCGTCGTGAAAGTCTTAAGCTCTGAATGAAGGAACTAAATTATGGCAAAAGCGACTATATTCCTCCCATCTCATGTCCCAGACAGCTTCATTAACGGACTAATACAATTCTGTTGCTAACATTTTGGAATGTTATGGTATATAACGTGGACCACCTCGGTGTCGGTCTTCAAACATTACCCTAAACATAGCCGGAAGTCTGGGAAATTATTTCACGATTCCATAAAAAGGTGATATTTTGATAGATCGTGTTTCTGTGCTGCTGTTGTCGTCGCCTTAGATGTTGCGTTTCTGGTATAATCTAGATGACGAGACATATATACGTCTACTACAAATACTACTTGGCTGCAGTATTGTATGTGAATATGTTAGCGAATGTTGGCAAACCTTTCACAAACTCCCCTGATGTTTTATTTACACAGATGCCACGGAGGGGTGAGGATGGATAACTAAGCCTACATTGGTAGTTGAAATATGAGCGAATTGTATAGCCTACTTTAAGGGAATTTTCGTACATGTCGTCAAAGGTTCCATCGCTATTGTTCCTGTCTTATTGCACCTAAGGTGAATTGTTCTTGACCAATGGTTTTTTAAATCGGCAGTCATTTAATCGTTTCTTATTGGATACCATAAGCGAGATTGAGTGTCTTCTTTTCCTATAATGTTATGATAGCTAAAACGAATGGATGGACCCAATTTGTCGCTCAATATCGTACATCATAAACGAAATGTGTCACTTGTTATCTGACAGAAAATCAAATGACGCTGGTCTGATATGCAAGTGGCAATTATCTGATAGTAAGCCTTCAGAGTTTTATGCCATTTGTAGATTTTCAATTTCATAAACATTCAGTTGAATATATAATTGAGGTTGCTGTATTTTATAGGCAATGCTGCTGTAATGCATATCTATCAAAGACATCGAGACATATACTCAGAATCCGAACCGGGGTTTAATGTTAATGGTAGTTTTAGTTGCCACGATAAGGTTACATATCACAGATCGTGAAAGATAAAGAGCCTTCCTGCCTGCCTTCCTGCTTGCCCACCTATCTGCATGCCTGCATACCTTCCTTCCTGCTGCCTGCCTGCCTGCCTGCCTGCCTGCATGCATGCATGCCTGCCAGCCTGCCTGCCTGTCTGTCTGCCTGCCTGCCTGCCTGCCTGCCTGCCTGCCTGTCTGTCAGTCTGTTTTGACTGCATGCCGTCCTGCAGATGAATGTATGTTGGGAGAAATGTTTTGAAAGTACAGATCAATGTGTAGCCTGAGTGGATGGAAAGTTAATGGGTACAGATACTGAAAACTCTGCATTGGGGAACTTGTGGTATTGATGATAGCCACACCATCCAAGACAAAAGGTTGTAAAAGCAAATAATAAATTTGATTCAAATGAATACTGAATACAATCAAATGAATTGGAATTACAAATGTATGCACCGTAACGTAGACAGCTGCTAGGAGACAGACCAACACACCGCAATGGCCACATTCTTGACTGGGTTATTACGCCCGAATCTACGATCAGCGTTAAAGACGTCCTAGTAAGCGATCTTCAAATGTCCAATCACTATTTGCTAACACTGTACCTAGATATCCGTCAACCGTACACACCAGTTGAAACAATAATCTGCAGAAACTTGGCTAAAATCGATAAATTAGCATTTCGTCACGATCTCCAGCAATCAAATCTGGTACGGTGTCCTCCACTAAACTGTGAAGACTTAGCATCTCTCTATAACAGCGAATTGTCTGCACTGATAGGTAAACACGCTCCAGAGAAGGCTAAGAAAAAATACCATGCAGGCAGGAATCGACGTGGTTTTTAACCCCGAGGTTTCTAAGCCTAAATCCGAAAGACGGAAAGCAGAGCGCAAATGGCGGAAATCCCTACTGGAAATTCATCGTCAAATATATGTAGGCGCGAGAAATGCTGTATCTAAAATTATTTCAAGGTCCAAATGCACATCATTGAGTTCCAGAATTATTGAAACCACGTCTAATCCCAAGGCATTGTTTAAACTAATGTTTTCACTTATGGGCAAGAAAAAAGGAGTCTGTGTTCCCAAATATCGGTGACTTTTCACAGATCGTACAATCGTTTTCCGATTTCTTTCACGATAAAATCGAGGTCATTCGTAATCAGCTGCTGTGTTCAAGCCCTCTCAGTGACTTTTCTCGCGATCCTGCAACTTTCAGCGGGGAATGCCTTGTAAGCTTTCACCCTTTTTCCGAGAACGAAGTCTTGTTGCTCCTCGTCAGGGCCATAGTACAGAGACTGCACTCCTCAGAGTCCTTAATGACATCCGCTGGGCTGTGGACAAGGGAATCGTAGCTCTCTTACTCTTGCTTGATCTTAGCGCCGCTTTCGACTCAATCTACCACCAGAATCTCCTGACATGCTTGAAAAACGAGTTTGTAGTTATAGGTCTTGCATAGGACTGGTTTCAATCATATCTGTCTGATAGATTTCAATCAGTTTACGTAAACGGCGTATGTTCTCACCCAGTAGAGCTTGTATGCGGCGTGCCACAGGGATCCATACTCGGCCCAGTACTTTTGACACTTTACACGAAATCGTTGGGATCTGTTATCAAGAACCATAGTCTTGATCACCATTTCTATGCGGACGATACTCAACTCATACATAGCTTCCAGCCATCAGTGCCCGCATCACATAACAACCTGCTGTCGAGACATCTGAGCGTGGATGTCATCAAACATGCTTAAATTCAACGATGATAAGACTGAACTATTGTTAGTGGGCCCTCCGGCTAGGCTGGCTAAAACCGACCTCAATAATATCACAACAGGTTCTAGCCCCATTAAACTGTCGAGCAACGTAAATGACCTTGGTATTATGTTGGATAGTGAGCTAAGCCTTGAGAAGCAAGTTAGACATCTTTGCAGTACGTGTTTCTTTCAGTTGATGAACATCAGCCATATCAGAAAATACTTGACGAAAGAAGCAACTACTGCACTCATTTGTTACGTTGGTGCTTTCAAGACTAGACAACTGTAATAGTTTGCTCACTGGCGCTCCAAATGCGCTCATTCATAAGCTCCAGTCTGTACAGAATACCGCGACTAGAATTATCTCACTCTCCAGTAAAGACGAGCACATCACTCCAGTGCTTCGTGACAAGATTCTTTGCTTGACCTACCAATGTGTAAACAACACGGTGCCGACTTACCTGTCAGATCTCATACAGCCCTACGCTCCAGGTCGCGTTCACCGATCACAAAACAGAAATCTTAAAGTCCCAAAAGCAAAACTGGTAACATATGGACAGAAGACTTTCTCCTTCACCGCTGCTTCTGAATGGAACAATCTCCCTTTAGATATCAAAACATGTCATACTCTACAGTCTTTCAAATCAAGTCTCAAAGCATTTCTATTCCGTAGATCTTCAATCGCTTATTATTATTATTATTATTATTATTATTATTATTATATATAACGTCACTTTCAAAACGTTGACTAAATTCGGTCAAGAAAATCAAAATATCTGCTTATTGAATGGCCAATTTGGAGGATAAGAACGTTTTTGGGGCAATTTACCATTGAAATGACTGGCGCTGCTATCGAGGCAGTCATTCCGGTGGTAAAATTTCAAAAATGGTGTTCTTTTCGCCAGCAAATGAACATTTCTAAAGACACCTGTTGATACGGTTTTGGCCGGCTTCGCCATTAACATTTTAATCGAATAGATAAAATATTTATTATCTTAGAGAAATGGTAATCAACATATTTTGTTTTGCAGAACATTGATTTAGGCATAGCGTGATGATGATGATAATACTATTGGTACTTTTGTCTTTGATGAAAAGAAACAACATTTATCACGAAACGCTAAAAATATACGAAGAAAATCACATATAGCCATATATATGCATCCATAGTTACATCCTGAGTACTGCTTTCATGTTTTTTGTATGAATCTTGGGGGAAGAACGAGAATCCTTAGCACATGGCCAAACCTAGACTGTCTTTGCTGGGTGATCTTTACAGACCGCTGCGATGTATTGCACAGCTTGTATAGTGCTTCATTGGAAATTATCATGTCTGGCCATCGGTGTCCAGTGATGGGGCGTAGGTGTTTGCGGTGGCAGGGGATAAAGATTTTTCTAGAGCTGCCTTTGGGCTGCACAGCTACTACAGTTATACAGCATCAACGATACGCGGGAGGGTGGTAGGTGTGAAGGATGAAGAAGAGAGAGAGAGTGAGAGAGAAATGAGACCAACATTCAGAAGAAGACTTTTTGGAATTTTTTCGCATTTTAAATAACCAAGATTCAAATATCAAGCTAAAAGCTACTATTAGTGGAACATCAGTTGACTTTTTAGATGTCACGATCTATAAGGGTCCTCAATTTGATTCGTCTGGAAAATTAGAATATAAAGTATTCTTTAAGCCAACAGACTCACATCAGCTGCTTCACAAAAAATCATTTCATCCTCCACACACATTTAAAGGTTTGATCAAATCGCAAATCATAAGATTTTTTCGAAACTCTAGCAACAGGCAAAATCTGAATAGTGCATCTTTTATCCGAAAAATGCGGATTATTAACAGGCCTGCGGATGTCCGGACATCCTATCAAATATCCGGATTTATTTTTCATCCACATCTCAAAAGAAATATTTTTGCAAAAATTGTGAGTAGACACGGTTAGGCTAGTTACCTGCACGGTGGTGAATGATGAATGGCACTCGATACTACTCGATAATATTTATGAAGTTGTAAATGATTGATCTTATATTGGTTGGTCATTCGTATTCAACATAACCTAATATTAACATAGCATAGCATGTTAACATAACCTAATGTAACCTAATTGCGTATAAAATGGTTTTGTTCTTTATTTCCTGTGCACATGATGAACAATTGTTCAGTGTGTAATGTATGCTGTGTGACCATTCATCATTCATCACAATTGCGTAAAATCACATGATTACCTATATCTAAGACTGTTGAAACCAACGGCGAGTCTAAACATGTAGACTACATCACGAGTGATCATAAATTGTCGCAATGAAGATACAAATCAAACGCATTTATTGATCAGTCAATTCGTGTTACATAATAGGCTTATTTAGATAGGCGTACACGCTCCAACCACGCCCATACACTGCTACCGATGCCCACCCCACTTGTAACAGGCCGAAATTAGCATTACGTGGATGTATCGTATCCAACGCAAACGATACCGCCCACTGAGAGCATGTCATCAAAATCTTTATTTGAGACTATTTGCTTGAAGGTTGTTGCTGTCCTTGGTAGCAACAGTCTTCACTAAACAATAATCGCAAATTATGTACCTGGTTAACAAAGGTATATATCCAGTTGCTCGACGCACAATGAATAAACAAACAATAAATCTGCTATTACTATATTGCACACATGCATTAGAGTTAATTAAGATGGAACACATATTATTGGTAGTCAGTAAGCGCCTAGATCTTAACAATTATTACTGGCGTAATCAGATATGAAAGTTATATAGGCCTACCTTATTGACGATGCTTATAAAGAAATAAAAGTCGTGAGCGTGTATTTTGGGCCACGAAAATACACGTATGATTGCTAGACATTTTTCGGAAAAAATATTACATATAATAATTGTACCGACACAGCCTTGAACCGCACTATGCTGTTTAAAACGGTTTGAAAATTGGCATCATCACCGGTTTGATATTATACACATCACGCAGTCTTACGTGCACCATGTTCAAAAGGGAAAACATTGCAAAACGTTTTGGTAAATCTGCAAACTGTGACAATCGGCGATTTTAATATTCATTAATTCATGCAATTATGAAAACCGAAGAAATCTTTTACCAGTTTTCGTTTTATATAGTGCAATTAGGACCCTATTGAAGTCGACCTAATAAATATATGTAATGTTTATAAATAAATCAGTTAGATTATATACATTTGCAATTCGTAATAGACACGGTATAGTTTAAATTGATGATTTATATGCAATTCTGAATACTCACATATGTTTACACTGGAAGAGACAAATCACGCGCAGTGTGTGAAAGCGCAAACCGCGTGCTCTCGCGCTCGTCCAAACTTATTTTCCTGACAAAAATATCATGACGAGCTGGTCGTCCTGCCGGAGATATAAATGTTGTACATATCGTTTAAAGTAATCTGAACTCTTGATTCTTGCTATTCAGGTGATATAATATGCTACTCATAAACTATGCAGGTAATGTTAAGTTTTTCATCATGCCGCTAAAGAAAGATATTCAAGCTTTAGTAGCTAAATTTTGCTACATTTCTACAACCTATGATGGCTGTCATGATTTACTTTTCAACCAATCAGAAAAATCCTAGCTTGTCTACCTCTCGCGCTCGTCCAAACTTATTTTCCTGACAAAAATATCATGACGAGCTGGTCTTCCTGCCGGAGATATAAATATTGTACATATCGTTTAAAGTAATCTGAACTCTTGATTCTTGCTATTCAGGTGATATAATATGCTACTCATAAACTATGCAGGTAATGTTAAGTTTTTCATCATGCCGCTAAAGAAAGATATTCAAGCTTTAGTAGCTAAATGTTGCTACGTTTCTACAACCTATGATGGCTGTCATGATTTACTTTTCAACCAATCAGAAAAATCCTAGCTTGCCTACCTCGGAATATAGCTCAGTCATAGAGGCGCCAGCTATAATGTGGCATAAATGGTGGGCGGGGCATAGCTAAAAATGAAAAGGTCCATTATCATAGATTGTCATTTATTGGGGCATAGTGTGGTATAAAAGCAATCATACAGGTAAGCGGTTGAATATTTTGAAACTAAATTGACTGGAAGTTGTTGCTGCCATAGACAGCAACAACTTCCAGTCAAATTAGTTTCAAAATATTCAACGAGATGAATATTACATAATAAAGAATGTAATGCATTGGCACTTACATGACATCACACACTATCGCTCGAAGAGACAAAATGGCGGCGATCACTGTTCAACATTTACGAGATATTACAAAGCAGATAATTGTGATACAGAAACGGGAATGTGACAGGATATGAATGAGCTGGAATCTATAAACCATAATCTATCGGCGCAGTATAACATTTGAGATGAGATTGACATCGCTTTAAACTAATCTTGAGAACTACGCCCATTGGGAAATCAACACCCTAATAGTGTTCTACAATCAAAGTATACTGATCACGCGGTGAGCGACAGGCATAGTGTTGATGATTCTAGCATGGCTTGTATTAAGCATTTGAATGTGAGAAGTGAATTGCATGATTGCATGATCATATGTGTGTATCACTGAAACTTATTATCATATCAAGAGCAGTCAGTATTTTACTACTTGTTTTGTGAATTAATCTGCACAGAAATGTACATGTTTTAACCTCTCGTGTATCAACTTGTCGTTATAATGGTAACACCGCCTCTGCAGTAGGCTTGAGATCTGTCTATTTGCAGTTTAAGAGAAGACTACTTTTGAAAATTTACCATTGTGCAGTGGTAAATTTTCAAAAATAGTCTTTTCTTGGCCTGCAAATTGACAATGACTAAGCAAAAATGTAGAATTCCTAGACGATTAACACCGTAAAATCGCCAAGTCGTTCAATAGATCAATTCAAAAATATTTTCCTAAATTCCAGTGGTAAATTTACCAAAAAGTTCTCTTGGTCAGCAAATGGTCATTCACTGAGCAAATATTTGAATTTTCTTTTAAAATCTTAACAAATGAAAGGGTTTATTGATAAAAGTAGCATTTTGAACGCTTTGTGGCGCTGTTGACATAAGAGGGTTTAAACACATATACGAGAAGTTAGCTAACATTAAGTAGACGAACAATAAATCCTCAGTCGTGCTATCATATCACTATCGTGTCAGGCGTTGGTTATAATTCACCTTTCCAGAGTACCCACCCATCATATGACGTCATAATGAACTGCGTGATGTGTAGAATGACATCATAATGAATGACGTCATGAATGACGTTGATAAGTACGTCACGAACGAATATTTGAAGACGGTCTACGCGTTGTTGTACAAATTGTTTGCTTTTACTATTTAATAAATATTATGTTGAATATTTTGAAACTAATTTGACTGGGCGCTGTTGCTGCCATAGGCAGCAACAGCACCCAGTCAAATTAGTTACAAAATATTCAACAGCTTCTCTGTATAGTTTTCAGGAAATTGATAGCTAGGGCATTTGGGGATCGATCAATACCAACACGGCGAGGTGTGGGTGGAGCTTAGCTAGTGATGGGCGGGGCATAGCTAAAAATGGAAAGGTCCATTATCATAGATTGTCATTTATTGGGGCTTACTCAAGGAGACACGTTACTTACGTATAAAGCGTGCGTGTTTTGGACAAATTGTAATCGATATGTTCTGTTCTTACAGGACACTGATTTTGGTTACTTGTGCTGGCGATAATATTATACAGTAATGGTGGATCCACTATTAAAATATTAATGAATATGATGTATAGAAAAACACTATTTATCATTGGAAGTTTGTGAACAAAGGAGAATAGTCAGTCAACATCTACACTCTGTTTTTCAGTTTACAATCACGTGTTTGTATGAATCGTGGATGCAGAGGAGACGCCTGACAGGAACTCAATGCTGGAGCTGAGTAAATAGCGATTGATGGTTTTCCTGAAATTACGTCCTTTTTATTTATTTATTTATATCAGGCACGTGGTGTGACGGATTCATGTTAATTGACATAAACGTTGCCGCGATCATACTAATAATTATTTACGTATGTCAGTGTTCATTAAAAAAATGGTGTTGCTGAAAGCTGTTGAGTCATCGATAGTAAGAGACTATAGCAATGTTATGTTTATTATGAATATAATATAGCATTTGAATGCTAATTAGAAGACTCAAACTGACAATTCCGCTTTAAACGTGCTAAAAGAGAAACCCCGTGATGTATTTCACTATCCTCTGGGATAATGAGCCAACGAAGAATACAGATGGCTTAGTGCGGCTTTAGGCGTGAGCCTGATAAAGAGAAATGAACGGCATCTATAAATGTCTACAAAATAATATTATCTCTGCTAATGGAACACGCATCGGTTTGCTTTGCTTGTAACCTGTACTGAAGTAATACTTATTACAATTTTAGACTTATAACTGAGGTTCATGTCGTTCATAGGCAATGCTTCTCGAAGGCATAGCTATCAAAGATATATACCGCGTTCGGTTTTTAACCCACCGTGTGTCAAATTAACCCTTTAACGCTCAGCCCAGGCAAATGGTGTCAGTATTGGTTTTGAAGAATATCCATTTACAGTCCAAGTGAAGACTAATTTTGAAAATTTACAACTGGAATGACTGGTTTGAAAGCAGAGGCAGTCATTCCATTGGTAAATTTCCCCAAAATATAATCTGCCAGTGGAATGACTACGCCGTTATTGTTTTTGGTCGGTTTAGCCATTAAAGCATCTTAACTAAACAAATCTGACATTGGGTGTAATTGGGTGAATGGTGACGGTGGGTTTTTTAACTTAACAGCGTGATGGAAATTGCTTCTCAAAGCATCTATTTTTTATAATCTTTCTGACGGGGACTCCCCCTTCACCCTTACAGACCCACCCCCTCCACCCTCCACCCCACCGCCTCCAACCCAGTTCCCATAACATGGAATAAACCGCCCATCGCGATCTGGATGAATAGAAAATACAGAAAATGCAAACTGACTATTTGACTTTAAAACACATAAACATGATAGCACGCGATGTATTATACCACCCTGTGAGATAAGCTACGCTATAAGAAAACGAAGGAATAAATTTGGTTTAAGGGCTCTTCTGGTGTGTCATAAATAAATAGATATGAAGGTCGTCTATCGATTTCGGCTTCATTCATGAAATGGTTCGGCTTTGATATGTTTTGCAGATATTGGAAAGTGTATCAATGGGACATAATCTGCATACTCTATCTCTTATCACTGCAGAACGCTGTTACTTAGGGTGATAATGCAGGTTACTGGGTTGGTACTGTGTCCATACCGTGCTATGTGTCTATTTCTCCAATCACAGCTATCTAAAAATAGAGGTGTGACTTTCTTCGAGAATACACCTCTAATGTAATATTACGTCATCACAATGACTAGATTGTTACGCTGACTCCACTTCAGACAAGACAGGTCGAGACTCAGTTTATCTCTGTATTTGACTGGAAAAGCCACAGTGTAGATCGTGTTGATTTTGGTATACAGACATTGCAATCGGCTCGATCCATTCATGCAGTTGCTCGTGTGATATCAGCATCTACGCAATGGCAACAAATTATTGACCTCGCTTTGTTTGCGACCGATTTGAATTCTACGAAGTAAGAGGGACTATTTTTATGTTAACTACTTGTCATACAGACCACTATAGGCTTTATATCGTCTCGTTTTAGTGAAATAATATTTTCTGGTATGAAGAGAGTAGATCGCATGTCCTTTTAAGTTTCATTTCACTCTACCACTATATTCTGATGGAAATCACTACGCTAATGGCTACTCAATACACATGAGATTCTTTTCTCGATTTTGAATCGAAGGAGATCTCGCGAGACATTCATGAACTCCGGCAAAGTGGTTTTTTATTTGTCGCATTGCTTAGCCAGTTAGTGAGAAGTATACTTGATTGCAATGCCATATCTATAAATTCCATGTTTAGTCTTCCTTGCAAAATAACGCATAAATATGGCGTATACTCCCAATTCAATGTAGACTTAGTCCTGTCAAATTGCATCTTGAAAACAAAGCGCGCCTAGCCACTGTATTAGCTGGCAAAATTACCGTTGCTGGCATAAGGTATGTCCTATCATAAAACCCAGGACGAGTTAAGTGAGTTTCGTGATGCAGCTTCATTCTGCTAAATATGATTTATCAAGCTACAACTGACACATGTATGCCTGATATTAGGCCATATTCGATTATCAAAAAATCGAAACTGGTTTCAGAAACATTCAATTCGTTTATGGGAAACTGAAACTGGTTTCGGGGAAACTGTGAAACAATCTCGAAGGCAGGTTTCGCAGTTTCGGTTTCTTTTGGTTTCATGAAACTATCCATTCGATAATCTACAGATAATCAGTACGGCGGCAGAATGCCACCAGTTATTGCACATAGAAGTGCTCTTGTCATAATTCCCGTGCTAATTGCCTTCTACAATCAGTATTTTCACAAAATTTTCAATGCCCTCGCCATCAAATTCCCTAATATTCATCAATTTTCAGAGAGCCATTCTGAAACCGAAAAAGGGTTTCAGTTCTTTGAAACCATGCATTCTTTCATAGAACTAGTTTCAGTTTCATGAAACTATTCATTTTATTATTGACACCTACCAATATGTTTCAGTTTTTCTCGAAACTGTATTCGTTTATCAGAGTAGTGAAACTATAAACCAGTTTTTTAAAACCGAATCCAGTTTCGCCATAATCGAATAAGCCCTTAGTAATCAACAGAACATGCGACATCATACTGGCTGCACTAGTGACGTCCTTATCGCTAGTGCAGTTCATTCTTGCTTGGTGCACCTCTGCCGTCAAACCTGTAGTCTATCGTTGCGCCAAATTATGTTGCAAGAAAGTTCGAAAACTATTGACTCTACGTTGTCAGAAATTTTGTCAGCTCAGAAAGATTTACATACAAGTAAGAATTATAGTTTTAGAAGAGTCGTAAAATTCTCCAGATGCAGATATTACGCAAGCATCGCAAATTCAACAACATAACATGTCTGATGACGACACAATTAATCGGCAGGATGACGGCATCAGACCTGTTTGCGATACACACGCCGCTGAGACGGACGTTCAGGTGAGTTTAATGCATTAAAGGACTCCCTTCAACGAGTCAGAGTCGTGCTTTCAACAGATTTAGAATTAAATAACTCTCGTCAGAGTGTTCGCCGAACAAATCAACCATTGTTAATTTTTGGAAGTGCAAGGGATGCGGAAACACAATTAAATTTGTTGCCGATATTTGAACCTGGACATAAGCTATCAGGAGCTGACTTGAACAATGTATTTACAATTGCTAGTGCCCAGATACATTATACACACGATGAATATGCTTCATTGGTTATGGGAAACCAGTTTGATCAGAATACCACTCCTTTATTTCGCCTGTTGCAACCAAACACATCTGGCTTAAACCAGGACTCATTAGATACATTACATATAGTTATTTCTAAACCGAGGGCCCAACGTCAACAGACACATTCCGTTTTCCCAGCCTAAAGTGAATATCGTCCATCTTTTAGTGGATTTAGGCCGAATTATAGGCCATTCAATAACCGTAACAGGGATGTCTTTAATTCTACCAAATCCTAGCATGTTTCCGTCTCCATATTGGCCAAATGACGAGTACACCCCTCATGAGTCCCGGCATTAAACCTAGTCATAATATATCAACAATGTCACTTTCCATCAATCATCAGCATCAATCATGCCTTTTAAGGCAGCGTCGAGTTCAGAATACGTACATGCTTGGTCTAGTTTACCAGCTTCAGAGCAAGTTATTAATTTGATCAGCGTAGGTGTTCCTTTAATATTTACTCGGGAACCGAGTAGTTTTGAAGTAAAAACAAATCACATTCCGTCAAACAATCAGATTTTAATACACTATTAAATTGCGACGACATTAGTATCACTATAAATAAGCCATTCTGCATATCACCCGTGTGTTGCCTGTGTGCCATAAAAGCCAGATACATTTCAATTGAGTATAGCCCTTCAGGAATTAAACTTGGTTAGAGTCCAAATATAGAACCGTGGATAGTAGAGTAGCTGCTGATTTCTTAGAAACGGGCAATCGCTTGGCCAAACCTGATGTAAAAGTGGATTTTATCATGTACCAGTTCATAAGGATTTAAGAACATATCTTTTTGCCAGTGGAATGGCATTTATTACATTTGAAATACCATGCCCTTTGATCAGTGCTTAAGCTCATATTATTTTTGTAAAATACTGCGTCTGGTTATCCAGTACATTCGTTCTGTAGGTGTTCGAGGAATGGTCTACGTTGACGACTTTCTTTTAGTAGCTAAGGATAACACATTTACTGACCATTTGGATATCTTAGTGTACACACTTTTCGATTCAGGTTTTTATGTTAATTACGAAAAATCTGTTCTATCACATCAGACCGCGTTAGACTATATTGGATATACTACATAGATATCGTCCGACATGCCAGAGATTAGTGTACAACGCAAACACGTGATTACATTACGTCATGACCTTTGTCTTCAAATCAGATACTGTTACATCTAGGTATTGACTTAGACTCGGACACAACTGAGAAATTACTTTCGTGGTGTAACGAAGCAAATTCAACATACGAAATACGAACCTAGTGCGCCGTGTCAGATTATCATTGATGGGGCGCCGTTTTCAATGACAAACATGGGTATCGATTTTGACATCGGAAAATGTCACTAGAACATTCAAATTATTGAGAACGTATGGCGATATTTATGTCTTCGTTATCGTTCACAGAGCTTATTCTCAATCAGACAATACAAATTATGTCAGACAATATTTCTACAATTGCGTATTTGAATCACAAAGGAGGACCGGTGAAGGAGATTTTGAGAGTTAGTATTCGAAAATGTGATCATGTTTCATTGTGCACATTTATCGGGAGTGGACAATGCATCAGCAAATGCACTGTCACGGTATACGGACAAAAGCGTGTGGATGCTATCCCAAATATATTGGACAAAATGTGTGTGGGGGTGGGGGCTCATGCAATAGACCAGTTTGTGGACTGCCAAAATTCACAGATACCTCAGTTCAACAGACGTTTCATCCATCCTTTATCATGGGTGTCGATGCCCTGTCACAATCTCAGATTTAGAGAATAAGTATGTAAACGTACTGTTCTGTCTTCTACCAAAGTTTATTTCAGTAGTGGAAACATAGGGAGTCCAAGCAACAGTGACAAGGCTCAAATGGTTAGCCATCGCACCGCAATACGGTTACCAATGTCACAGAATTTGTGTCACTCAATCAATACCCTTCTAGATATATGTATGGCTGATGTTTCCAGAGGTATATACTAACATCACCAATTCTTTTCAAACCATTTCATATAAGAATTTATTTAGCGATTTTGTCTAGCGGATTAGCTGCTGTCCATTTGTCTAGCTGCCCAGCTGTATACTGTTTCACTCTTATTGACAGCAACATGTAGCCGCAACCCCTTTCTCAATATCACGTGATAGTTACTCATTTTTAAAACAGTAAATAAAGGAAATAAGATATGTCAAGAGCAACAAGATCCGCCTCATCTCATGCCCCATACTGCTTCATCAATGGACAAATACAATTCTGTTGCTGACATTTTTGAATTGTATGGTCCATAAAGTGGGACACTTCGGTGTTGGTCTTCGAATATTATCATAAACTTAGCAGGAATTCTGGGAAATTATTTCATGATTCCATCAAAGGGGGGATATTTTGATAGGTCATGGTTCTGCGCTGTGGTCGTCTCCTTAGATGCGGCGTTTCTGGTATAATCCAGATTACAAGACATATACGTCTACTACAAATACTACTTGGTTGCAGTATTATATGGGAATATGTTATCGAATGTTGGCAAACGTTTCGCAAATTCCTTGGCTATTATATTTGCACAGGTGCCATGGAAGGATGAGAGTGGATGACTAAGCCCGAATTCACCTTTCCAGAGTACCCACCCATCATATGACGTCATAATGAACAGCGTTATGTGTAGAATGACATCATAATGAATGACGTCATGAATGACGTCGAAAAGCACGTCACGAACGCATATTTGAAGATGGTCTATGCGTTGTTGTACACATTGTTTGCTTTTACTATTTAATAAATATTCTGTTGAATATTTTAAAACTAATTTGGCTGGGCGCAGGCAGCAACAGCACCCTGTCAAATTAGTTACAACATATTCAACAGCTTCCCTGCATAGTTTTCAGGAAATTGATGGTAGCTAGGGCATTTGGAGATCGATCAATACCATCACGGCGAGGTGTGGGTGGAGCTTAGCTAGTGATGGGCGGGCATAGCTAAAAATGGAAAGGTTCATTGGTACGTGTCTGCCATATTGTTTTGCGTTGGCATGTTCTCCCCCCCCCCACACGCCGCCAACCGAATAACTCGTCAAATCTAAATCTGACCCATTCAAATTTTGATGCCACACGTTTAAGATGTCTACCGAGCACCCCATATCAAAGTTTATTCAAATAAAATATAAAGAAATCACGAACTGAAGGCGCATGAAATAAATAAATAAATTTATAATTACTTTCTATCCCATCCAAGATTCCATTCAAATGCGGATATCCATCGAGTAGTTATTCTCTCTCAGACCAGCTATTCCAGCTTGCACGAACTCCACGATATTTTGAAAATTCCAATAATGCTGACGGCATCGATCTGCGTGTAAATTAATACAATTAGTTTATTTGCATACAAAGATATCCGTGCTAACCAAACGGTATAGTCTGATTTCAGAGGGTGGGGAGGGGTGGGGGGATGGGCCGAGTTTATAAAATTCCACGGACTGGCATTTGTAATATAATAGGGGAACGCAGGGAGCTGTCTAATCATTTTCATATACTATGCATGATTTCTGAAAAACAAAAGATAATGTGGTTTGGTGTGAGGGGACTAATGAATCAACTACATTACCCTACCATCATCATACGCATGCTCGTATCCACGCGCATACGTCCATGCACGCACATACGCACACACGATCCATTGCGACTGCCTTGACCAGCGCTGCCACCATTGCTGCCGCTGCCACGACCACCGCTGCCAACAACAATATGACAGTCAACAGTAACAGCTATGACCTGTGGTAGCAAGCATTGCATCTGTTGGAAAAGAGAATAATAATCACCACTAGTACAACAATTTCAAACATCACCACAGCCCCAAGAACACCTACAATAGCAAACACCACCATTACTACCACAATCATCACCACTACCATAACCACTACCACCACGACCCACTGCAATAACAAGAACAACCGCGTTTCCCCATCGCAAATCCTCCATACTGTTCACAGCATTTGACACAAGCCATTGCCCATCCCCACCCAATGGATGAGTTCTAGATTTTGATAAAAGAATCCTGATCTGGATCAGATCAAATTCTGGCTCTGTGAATATCTCAGAAACTACTCGTATGATTTGGCTCAAATTTTAACACAGCGAAATGGTATGACCATACATTAGGAGTACATGGCTGTGGGTGTAATCCAGCAAAAGTCCTGAATATCAAAAAGAGATTCCTGCAGGCGCAAGTACCAAGACTCTACAGATCTTGTTTCAACATGTTTGGGGATACCTATCCACCGCAAGTAATAATATAACCACAATCAGAACACTAGGGTGACGAATGATAAAAAATAAAAAGAACTATCAATAACACATGGTGGTGGGGTGGGGTTGCTGGTGGTGGGTGGCGGTGATGGTGGTAGTGGTATTGTCGTTGTCGTTGGTGGTGGTGTGGTGGTGGCGGCGGCGGCGGCGGCTGCGGCGGCGGCGGCGGTGGTAGTGGGTGAGGTTACTTTGGTTGTGGTACTATTGCTGCTTCTGCTGGTGATGATGATGATGATGATGATGATGGATGATGATGATGATTGATGATTGGTAGTAGTTGTTTTTATTATTGTTAAGCATTAGTTCTATGAACCCTGTCATTGACGACGCACTGGCACTAGGATATAGCTTATTCATCATCTGGAATGTAATTTTTACCTTTTTCAATTTTCGACCAGAGCGGGGTTCGAATCGGTGAATTCTATGACACCTTCCGTCTAGCGTTTGGGGGCTGAGTAGCTTACCACTGCAACGGCATCCAGAGGATAAAAATCCTCTTTCACCAGAGTAGCGTTCAACTACCCGTCTCACAACCACATGAATTGACTGGAATTGATGGTGTACATTTAAGATATTCTTGCTTCTACGTTATTCTGAGATCCATTCTGCTATATCACTATGCCCTCGCAAGTATGTAGTTTTTATTATTGCCAATCATTAGTTTTATGAACCCTGTCATTGATGACGAACTGGCATTAGGATATAGCTCATTCATCATCAGGAATGTAAATTTTACCTTTTAATTTTAATTTTCGACCAGAGCATGGCCCACCCTATAATAGCCCCACACCTAATTATCCATGCGCCCCAAAGAGGCTTAATCCAGTTCCGCCCTGACATCGTTGGGCCTATGGTTTGTTCATGTTCGACACGGTTCAGTCTATACAACTGTCTAACACAATTAACAGACAAGGATGACTAGTTATGCTTAGCAGCACATATCAAGCACTTATGTTTGTGATATAACTGGAGATATAAAAGTGACATATACTGGAACTATGCATATCGTTTCAATGAGTCTTGAAAGCTATACCCATTGGGAAATCAACAATATGATTGGGTCCTATATTCAAACACGTACTGATCGAGCAGTGAACGACAGGCATAGTGTGGATGATTCTAGCATGGCTTGAATTAAGAATTTGAATGTGAGAAGTGTATTGCATGATCGCATACACGTATCGCTGAAGCTTATTAATATGTCAAGCGCATTCAATAGTGTGTAACATGTTTTACGAAATAGCCTGCGCAGAAATGTACATGTCCTAAAACATATACTACAAGTTAGCTAACATTAACAAGACAAACAATAAATCCTGACGTGTGAAGCCCTAATTTGTCATCATCATGCCGGTCGTTGGTTCTAATTTCCCCAAGTAGATATTTATTGGCACTTAGTCAAGGAGACAAATTTGTTACGTGTGATGTGTACATTGTAATCGATATATTCTGTGTTTACAGGACATGATTTTGGCCACATGCATTGGCGTATTGGCGATAATATACTACTGCCAATTGTGGATCCAGGGATATTGATGAATATCGTGTATAGAAGAAACATTCTTTAGCATTGGACGTTTGTAAACAAAAGATAACAATTTGTCAACATCAAGATTCTGATTTTCTGTTTAGAATCACGTGTCTGTCTGATCGTGGATGAAGAGGAGACGCTTGGCAGTAAAATCTTTGTTGGAGATGCCTAAATAGAGATTGATGGTTTTAGTGTAATTACGTCCTTGTTATTTATATTTATATGATATGTTTATTAAGGGGACCCTTTTACATTAATATGGTCAAAATCACCCACTTCCTAAACCCATTCAGCCACATAATGCTGCCATTTACGTTGATTATGCACGTTACTGGGACGGTACTGCACAGATACCGTGATTGTGTGTGTTTCTCCACTGATAGCATGCATGTAGCGACCCAATAACCAATTTGGCACATCTGTAAATGGTGCAGACCCATATACCAACTTGTTAACGGTGCGCTCATTTGTAAACGATGCATGACCCATATACCAATTGATTATCGACACGCCCATTTGCAAACAGCACAGACCCATATACCAATTTATTATTGGCATGTCCATTTGTAAACGGCGCACTTCCTTATGTCAATGTCAAACTTGCGCCAATATGCAATACATCCGTCCATTCATTAACTCCGTCGTGCTGATCATTTCAACGATCCATTCAGTTGTTCAGACACGTCTGCCCCTATTCGTTTGTTGCTAATTTATTTGTTCGTTTGTCAATCTGTCTGTTTATGCACCGTCTGTCCATGCACTCGTTGCTTCAGTAGGTTAGTCGATATTCGGCATGCATAAGAAAACAAATGAGGGCGTATATGCTTGTGTATACATACATCAGCAAACTCTAGACAATTGAATTAATTGAAGCCGTTAATTAATCCATTATTTTGTGACTATACATAATGTCTATACTTAATGAATAAAGTGATGAATGAGAAGTCTAATAACGCAAGGATCGGATGAAATGAGTAACATTGAGTAGAATTCGCGTATTGGCCAGTGAGCTGACTTGCTTAGTCAATGGACTGTTTTAGCTATGCCCGCCCACCTCTAGCTAAGCTCCACCCACACATCGCTCATGTTGGGATCGATCGATCTCTGAACACACTGCCCATCAATTTCCAAAAAATGCACACGCTGTTGAATATTTTGAAACTAATTTGACTGGGTGCTGTTCTGCCTATCAGCATGTTTATTAAATGGCAAACAATTACAAATGCATACAATTCATACAGCGTGTCGGACTGCTTGAGATTTGGTGACGGTCTATATGGAACCCTTTGTGACGTAATGATTGTGACGTCATCATACACGCGCTGAGCTGATTATGACGTCATACGAGAACAGATGATGGATGGATACTCTGGAAAGGTGTATTCCCTCCGTCGAACTCCGAAGAATGTGTCCTGATTTTCATGCCATATCTATGAATTCCATCTATAGCTTTTCTTGCAAAATAACATATAAATATGCCACGTACACTTAATACAATGTAGAAATAGTCGTGTCAATTTGCAACTTGAAAACAAGGCGTGCCTAGAGACTCTATTAGGTGACGAAATTACTGTTGGTATCATAATGTGTATCCTATAATAAAGGCCAAGTTAAGTGATTTTTGCGATTTTCTCGATGCAGATTCATTCTGCTAAATATGATTTATCAAGCTACGGCTGACATATTTATGCCTGATGTTTCCAGAGATATCCCCTACCAATTACCAACTCAGTCCGGACCACTTCATAGCAGCATTTCCAGAATATATTTTGCGATTTCGTCTTGCAGGGTAGCTGCTTTCCATTTTGAAAACAGCATTACTGTATACCATTTCTATCTTATTGTAAATAACAGGTAACAGCAACCCCTTTCTCAATATCGATGTCAGTTTTCCATTTGAAAATCTGATGCGTGTTACTTGCTCATATGTTTAGCAGTGAATGATGAAAATAAGATATGTCGAAGGTGATTATATCCCTACCCACGCCCCCCACCCACACCCCACCCCCACACCCATCTTATCACAGACAGCTTCGTCAAATGACAAATACAATTCTGTTGCTGATGTTTTTGGAATTTTATATTTATCTGGGTTCAGGTTTTAATCCGCCTTGTGTCAAACAAAACTTTAAGGCTCAGGCCAGCCAAATCGTCAAAAGACCATGGAAATGGAGGCAGTCAAAACCCTAATCAGCTACTGGAGTGACTGTGTGGTTATCGTTCTTAGTGGTGATGGCGCTTATAACGTCAAAGTATGAAAGAAATTGCTCCTCAGGGCACATATTTTTCAAAAGTCTTCTGATAGGGAACCCCCACCCCCACCCCGCTGGTCCCAACACCCAGTGAAATTTCCGTTAAACATGCACTGGTTTTACGAATTTCTATGCAGCGTATCAATACCAGTATTGCCATCTAATAGTAATGACGTGACAGTGGTGGTTGAAATGCGATTTTCTCATTGTGCAAATGAAATAACTTGATAAATTTTAATGAAACACTCAGAAATATAGTAGGATTAATTACACCTAATTTCGAAATCTGAAATAATTTGAGGTCATGTTTTTCATGGTCTTGCAATATTTGCTTATTGAATGTCCATTTGCAATGCAAGAAAATACTATTTTTGAGAATTTATCACTGGAATGAGTGGCTCGGTTATCGAGCCAGTCAATCCGTGGTGAATTTTCAAAAATAGTCTTCTCTTTGCCTGCAAATGGACATTCCCTAACACCTCTATGGAGGCCGGTTTTGGCCAGCTTCGTCATGAAAGGGTTCAATGCTAAATATGATTTATCAAGCTACGGCTGACATATTTATGCCTGATGTTTCCGGAGATATCCCCTACCAATTACCAACTCAGTCCGGACCACTTCATAGCAGCATTCCGTGGTGAATTTTCAAAAATAGTCTTCTCTTTGCATGCAAACGGACATTCCTTAACACCTCTATGGAGGCCGGTTTTGGCCAGCTTCGTCGTGAAAGGGTTCAATGCTAAATATATGATTTATCGTATAAAGCAGTCTGTCTTTGTGTCTGTCAGTGTATCTACCAATCCGTCCCATAGAGCCCATTTCTAACGATTATCCACTCCCATTTTACTTATATTGGAGTCGATTTGAACATTTGAAACCAAAATTCAGAGAATAGAAATTTAAAGGTAACTAATGGAGATAAGCTGGTGAATATTTAAACTAATTTGTTTGGGGCTGTTGTTATCAATGTCAGCAACAGCTCCTATTAAATTTCGTTTCAAAATATTCGACAGAATGTTTAATAAATTGTAATTTCACTGCAAACTTAGTGTACATCCCATACACTTTCCAGACTGATTTCGATCTTCGTGACGGAGCTAATACATTTTGATTGTGACGTCAGCTAGCATGTGATGTATTTGATTATGATGTCAGATACTTGAGTGACAGTCCGGATTCATCCATTATGTGCATGGATACTGAATAATGTGAACGATGAAAATATATCTGATGGAATGCATTTATCTCACAGTTTGGAATATAGTTGTTAGACCCCTCTAATAATGCCAGATGGTAAATCTAATGGATCGATCCGATTTGTTACTCAAGTGTATGACGTCATAATTAATGTTGTTGTAACATGTAGGCTGACATCGAAATCAAAATACGTAGTGAATGACGTATCTAAGTCAGTCATGAACGTTGAATAGTTTGTCAAGTATACCGCTTGTATGTCTTTGCTATTTAATAAACATTTTGCTGAATATTTTGAAACTAATTTAACTGAGCGCTGTTGGTGCCATAGGCAGCAATAACACACTGTCAGATTAGTCTCAAAATATTCAACAGTTTACATCCATAGTGACATTCAAATTAAGATTCTGAAAATTCAGGATTCAAAGTATATACATTGACCAGAAGATATGCAAAGCATGAGTGTAGCATAGCTAGAAATGAATGGGCCATAGCTAAAGATGGGACAATGAGACAACCTATTTACGTGCATATTGTTATTATCTTTAACAAATCGTAATCAATGTGCTTTTTGCAGGACATTAATTAAATACATACCACATTGATGATAATGGCATTGTTAATTTTGACTCCAATAAAACAATATTGATGACTACCATTTATAAAAAAAAAAGTGGATTTACCATCAGACGATCGAAAACAAGAGAAAATTATGTCACCATCTATACAATGCTTATTTAATTAAGCCCGACATTCTGTCTTTGTTTTTGCTGTTTAAGTTTTAGATGAAGAAGATGAATCATGAAAGAAAACCGTAAGTTGGCGCTGACTAAATTGAGCTTGATGGTATTAGTGGAACGAGGTCCTTCTTTTTTATATACAAAAGCTACGTGGTGAGATGGCTTAGTATAATCGATGTTTTGTTTTGGCCCGAATCGGAAGGTGTTCCAATTTGGTTATTGTTAGTTAATATAGACAGGACGTGGTCATTTTCTAACAAGTTGATGAACACTGTTGTTGTCTACGATCAAGCCATCTTACAGAAGTAGATTGTAATCAAAATGAGATCTATTTAGCAATGGACCTTTCCATTTTCAGCTATGTCCCGCCCATCACTAGCTAAGCTCCACCCACACCTCGCCGTGTTGGGATTGATCTAGCTATCAATTTCCTGAAAACTATACATGGAAGCTGTTGAATATTTTGTAACTAATTTGACTGGGTGCTGTTGTTGCCTATGGCAGCAACATCGCCCAGTCAAATTAGTTTCAAAATAGTCAACAGAATTTTTCTTAAATAGTAAACGCAAACAATTTGTACAACAACGCATAGACCGTCTTCAAATATGCGTTCGTGACGTACTTATCGGCATCATTCATGACGTCATTCATTATGATGTCATTGTACACATCACGCAGTTCATTATGACGTCATAATGTCTGGCGCTGGTCCGATAAAAGGTCTAGGTGTAGTCGCAGTTCAAATATGTATAGTTGAAATTCCCATAGGTTTACATTGTGCATGGAAAAGCTGATTTCTCGAAGACTTTGACCACCAAAAGGTCACCTTGACCATGAACTATAAAATAAGGTGTCTTATAAATACTATATTTGGAGTTGCATGATAAAGGTGAGGTTAGTTATGCCAAGCATAAAAATTGGAAAGCTTGACTCGCGGATGAACTTGGACACAAGGGACATATTAAAGTTTTCATTAAAAATTAATTAGATCACTCAATGTTCTAGATTCAGAAAGGTTTGAAGTGACTTGGAATAAATATGTTGGAGAAAACACAGTTCAATGGGGAGATGTCACACGGAAAAGCTGATTTCTCAAAACTATTAAGCGCCATCCTAGCCAAGTATGGTAATGATCTGATCAAAACTCTAGGTGTAGTCACAGTTCAAATATCCATCCTGAAAATCCTTATTCATTCCCTATGGGGCCATGTTCCATACATTAGGAGTCAAAGATCATAGGCCAAAGTCACCTGTTAGGTGGGCACACATCTCCAGGACGCCAAGGATAACATCATTCCCAAGCATGGTAGTGAGCCGATCAAAACTCTAGGTGTAGTCTCACTTCAAAATCAATACTAAACACCCTCATATATTTCTTATTAGACTTACAGAAAAATGTGGAGCTCACTTGGGCCAATCGAAAATAAATGTAATAGCAATGCAGGTCACTACAGTACTAGAAGTTGACCACGTTTGGAGCTGATCCTCTTAAAACTGTAGGAGGAGTACGTGACTGAAATCCTTGAGAAAATAAGAAGAAGAAGACGAAGAATAAGAAGAAGAAGAAGAAGAAAAATCTGAGTAATTATAATAATCTGTGATTACCTCGCAGATTAATTAGCCATGTCAATTTGCATCTTGAAAACGGGGCGTGCCTAGACACTCTACCAGCTCACGAAATTCCGGTTAATGTCATAAAGTGTGTGCTATTATAAAAGTCTGGCAAAATTAAGTGATTTTAGCGATGCAGCTTCATACTGCTAAATATGATTTATCGAGCTACAGAGGCATATTTATGCCCGATGCTTCCATTAACATTAGCAACCCATTTCCAGCCATTTCATAGCATAACTTCCAGAATATCTTTTGTGATGTCATCTGACAGAGTAGCTACTGTTCATTTTAAAAACATCATTGCTGTTTTCTTTGTGTAGCTCATTGACAGCAACAGGTAATTGCAATTCCTTTACAATACCAATGTCAATCTTTCCTTCAAAAGCCAATTGCGTGTTAGTTGTTTCTATTTCCAAGAGTGAATGAAGGAAATAAGATATGTCAAAAGCGACTTTATTCCCCACACCTCATGTCCCAGATAGCTTCATCAACGGAAAAATACAACACCATTGCTGACATTTTGGAATTACATGATCCATAAGGTGGAACAGTTCAGTGTTAGTCTTCAAATATTATCATAAACTTATCCGGAAGTCTGGGAAATTATTTCATGATTCCGTCAAAGAGGCGATATTTTGATAGATCATGTTTCTGTGCTGTAGTTATTGCCTCAAATAATGTGTTTCTCAGATGATGAGAGATATATGCATCCACTACAATTACGACTTGGCTGGAGAATTGTATGGCAATATGTCAGCGAATGTTGGCAAACATGTCACAAATTCCCCGGCTGTCCCATTTACACAGGTACCATGGAGCGACAAAGGTTGAAGACTAAGTCCGAATTGGTAGCTGATTATGATACAAATACAACTTGCTTGGAGAATTGTACGGGAATATGAACTGCACATATATAAAAATATATAAAAGAATTTGACAGAAAATCTATGTTAGAGCTGACTAAATAGAGATTGCTGGTGTTAAGGGATCTCTACGTCCTCGTTATTTATCTACATATTGGATTCACTCTTACGTACTAGTGCTAATGATTTGACCTCAAGCCGATGGTGTTCTGGCAATAATAATGCTGTTTAGCAGACCAGTGTTCGATATGAAATATAGCATTGTTGAAACCTGTTGCCGGCATTTATCGGCTGCGCGTTTATCAATTCCTTTTTTGATATGCACACCGACTAAGTGCAAACTAGAAGATGCGAGCTGATAGATCTGCATTTAATGAAGATAACAATTGATGTATTTCTCTATGCTATGGGATAATCTCCCCTGATAATGGAGATTACAGGGTCGGTACTGTGACAATACTGTGATGTAGTGGCCCGGTGTTTGCCCATTGCCGCACCCAGTAATCTGCGTTATCAAAGTTGTCGTAAAGGAAATCAGATAGGTCACTGGCACTTCAAGCATGGCAGTGATAAAGAGAAATGAGATGGCTACGAGTATCTCAGTCAATGGAACTCCAACACCTTGCAAGGTAGGCTTTGTTTGTAATCTGTAATGAAGGAATTTTTCACACCCTTTTAGTGATATAAAACGGGATTTAATGTAAATGCTAGTTTACTTCTCACGATAAGGTCACATTTATCAGATCGGGGTGGGGGAATAATATGTGTGCCTGCCTTCCTGCCTTACTGCCTGCCTGCTTAATTGCCTGCATGCCTACCTTCCTGCTTCATGTATGCATGCTTGCCTGCCTACCCACCTATCTACAAACCTGCCTGCTTGCCTGCCTGCCTGCCTGCCATCCTTCCTGCCTACCAGTCGCAGATGAATGTGTGTTAAGGAAATGTGTTGAAAGTACAGATCTATGGGTACATATACTGAAGACTCTGTATCTGGGAACTTGTGATATTGACGACAGCCACACCATCCAGTACAAAATGTTGTAAAGGCAAATACTAATGTTGATTCAAATGGATGCTGAATACAATGACATGAATAGAAATTGCAAATGTATTCACCGTGACGCTAGGAGATATATACAACGCCATTTTCAACACGTTTCACAATGACAAAATAGCGATTTATTGGCAGTTCACTCTTCAATGGCTAAATTTGGTCAAGAAAATCAAAATATCCGCTTATTGAATGGCCATGCGGAGGAGAAGAACATGTTTTTGAAAATTTACCACTGCAATGACTGGCGCTTCTATCGGGGCAGTCATTCCAGTGGTAAAATTTCAAAAATGGTAATCTCCAAATTAACATTTCTAAAGACACCTGTTGACCTCGCCATTAAAATGTGAATCGAGTAGACAAATTATTTCCGTGCGCGGTGTTCTTATCTTAGAGAAATGGTAATCGACATATTTTGTTTTGCAGAACATTGGTTTAGGTGTCGCGAGTTGATGTTAATATTACTGGTAATTTTGTCTCAGATAATAAAAAACCGCATTTATCATGAAACGCTAAAAAATAAACAAAAGAAAAAAAATACTATCTTGTGTCAAATAACCATTTAATGGTCAGACCGGCAAAATGGTGTCGGCAGTGGTCGTGAATTCATTCATATGTCAAGAAAAGGCTACTTTTGAAATGGGAATGACTGGCATGGAAACAGAGGCAGCCATTCCAGTGGTAAATTTTCAAGAAACATAATCTGCCACTGGAATGACTGTGCGGTTATCGTTTTTGGTCGGCGTGGCTATTAAGGAATTTTAACTAAACAAATCTGAAATTGAGTGTAATTGTATAAGTGGTGATGGTCCTTATCACTACACTGAATTAAGGAAACTGCTCATTAGAGCACATATTTTTCAAAGGTTTTCCCTAACACCATGGACGAAACCGCCTATCCTAGACTGCTCCATACCGATGTCACCCGGTGAAATTTCCTGGCTTCATGCATTTGTATGCAGTATTTCAATACCAATATTGTCGTCTAGTAGCAATGAGTCAGCAGTGATGGTTGCAATGCGAATTTATCAATGTAGAAATGAAATAAATTGATAAATTTTTGATGAATTTTCTAGGATCAATTAAAGCTAATTTATTTCGATTCTGAAATACTATGAGGTTGTGTTTTTCATGGCCTTGGGATATTTGTTAATTGAATGTCTATTTGCAAGGCAAGGGAAAATTATTTTTCAAAATATACCACTGGAATGACTGGCTCCGTTATCGAGCCAGCCATTACAGTGGTAAATGCTAAAAAAGATAGTCTTCACTTGGCCTGCAGAGGTCATAATTCTGTGCTGTGGTCGTAACCTCAGATGTGGGGTTTCTGGTATAATCCAGATGACGAGACATATATACGTCTACTACAAATACTTCTTGGCAGTGATATTGTATGGAAATCTGGTAGCGAATGTTGGCAAATATTTCGCAAATTCCTCGGCTGTTCTATATTTACACAGGTGCCACAGGGGGGTGAGAGAGGATGACTAAGCCCGAATTGGTAGCTGAGATGTGAATAGTCTAGCTTTTCTCACATGTCATCAACGGTTCCATCGCTATTGTTTCTGTCTTATACCAACAAGGGTGACAATCTTTATCTTTGTCTCTGTATTCTATCTTTTCTCTAACTATCCTTATTGCTACTATCCTGCTAAATTCTCCTACTTTTCTAACCTCTGTCACCTTCATAGTGATACTAGTGAAACTCCTTGTGCTGTTCATGCATCCGTGCTGGTCCCAAAATGCTGCATAATTATTTCGTCTTCTTTGTCGTACCCTATCGACCATGGGTAATGATTTAGCTAGTTATCGTGCGGCAGTTGGGTTGTTTGACCTTTGTTTTTACAAAGTCATCAGTCAAGGAGGCTTCAACGCTCTTATCCATAATATGTTACACGGTTTCTGTGGTGTTTATCGTACTATTCAACTAATGTCGATTCCTATTTATTGGCAGAACATAGTGTCCATCTCACTAGCATTCTCAATATTCCTTCTTTTGGCTGGAGATGTAGAATCAAATCCAGGTCCTGCACCAAACAATGATTATCTTTCTATTGTACACTTAGATGTATGTGGCCTAAAAGATAAAATTCATCTTGTTGAGGTTAACCTTTCCAACTTTAGTATTATTGCCATTACTGTTGTAATAATATTGTTAAGATTCCAGGCTTCCAGGAACATTATCGCAGAGACCGTCACCAGGCGTGGGGAGGTGTATGTGTTTACATATCCTACAGCATCCAAATGATATGGATAGTAGTCCATGATCAGCCCGAGGAGCTCATATGCATTATTTATCGGCCACCTAATACAAATATTGATAAGTGGCAAGTCATATCAGAAAATATAGACCATGTCCGGGATCTTAACCCAAACAAAACTCTACTACCCAATCATACTTGGGGACTTAAATGAAGATCTTGTTAACCCGACCAAACACCACCTACATGATATATTCACTACATTTGGGTTCCATCAGTTCATAAATGAAGTAACTAGGCCTGTATCAATACCTTGCTTGATCCAATAATAATTAATAATATAAGAATACTAAAAGATAGCTCTGTAATGTCACCTTTCTGTAGTGATCACACCCCAGTTTATCTGGGCATAACATCTGCAATACCCAAATGTAAATCATACAAGTGACATATCTGGGACTATGGAAAATCTGACTGGGATAAACTGAGGAATGACTTGGCCAACACATCCTGGAATATTCTTCTCAATGAAAATGATGGTGTACTATTACCACAAAATTATTCACGCAGCCAATACATGCACACCCAACAAAATTGTAACGATAAATCCAAACGATAAACCATGGAAGTCAAAGAAAATTAAGCACGAAATGAGGATCATAGAAAAGCGTTTTAAGAATTCAAGGAAAACAGACCAAGAGAATGACATAGCCGAATTCAAGAAGCAGCAACATCATCTAAACAGTCGAGTTAGAACAGCCAAACACGAATTCAGAGATAAGACGACCGAGAAAATACAAAATGGACGCACATGCCCCAAAGAGTGGTGGAAACTGAGCAAAGCTTTTTTTATCTGACAGGAATTCAAACTTTAATGAAATACCACCCCTCAAGCGTGAAGATGGCTCGTTCACCTATGATCTTCCTGAAAAGGCTAATCTCCTCAAAACTTATTTTGCCAGTATTGCTACAATAGACTACTCACAAGCCCAACTACCCACTCTGCCACTACATACAGAAACGGCCCTATGCTCTATAATTCTAACAACCACTGATATTTTAGATGCACTATCCAAACTGGATATGTCCAAAACTGCTCATAGAAGCTAAACAGGTTCTGGTCCCTATCTTGGCGCAATTTTCAATCTTTCTCTTAGAAACTCTCATTTTCCAACTTCTTTGAAGAATGTAACGCCAATCTTCAAAAAGGGCTATCCTAAACAATATTAAGCTGTTTGCTGATGATACGTCCCTATTTGTAATATCTGACCACATACAGACGCATAGTGGCTGGTCGAATTTAATGCCTTAAAACCACTTGCCTACTGGTCTCATTGCGCAATAACCCTACAGTATTTCCCATAAAGTTATGTTTTGGTTGGTTAATTTGGTGATATTTTGATAGATCGTGGTGCTGTACTGTGGTCGTCGCCTCAGATGCGATGTTGCTGGTATAATCCAGATGATGAGACATATATACGTCCACTACAAATATAACTTTCTTGGAGAATTGTATAGGAATATGAACTGCACATATATAATATTGCTAATGGTGGATCCAGTAATAGAATATTCAGGAATACATTTTTCAAAAACACTATTTAACATCAGACCTTTGAGAACAAATGAGAACAATCAGTCAGCATCTACATGATGGTTCTTAATTACATACTAAGTTCTATCTTCGTATGTTTTTGTCAGAATCTTGGACAAAGAAAAGAAAGTTGACAGAAAATATGTGTTAGAGCTGACTAAATAGAGATTGCTGGTGTTAAGGGATCTCCTCGTTATTTATCTACATATTGGATTCACTCACACGTATTAGTGCTAATGATTTGAACTCAAGCCGATGGTGTTCTGGCAATAATAATGCTGTTTATGCAGGCCAGTGTTCGATATGAAATATAGCATTGTTGAAACCTGTTGCCGGCATTTATAGGCTGAGCGTTTATCAATTCCTTTTTCGATATGCACACAGACAAAGTGCAAACTAGAAGACGCGAGCTGATAGATCTGTATTTAATGTTCTAATGAAGATAACAGTTGATGTATTTCTCTATGCTATGGGATAATCTACCCTGATAATGGCGATTACAGCGCCGTCACTGTGCAATTAATGTGATGTAGTGGCCCGGTGTTTGCCCATTGTCACACCCAGTAATCTGCGTTATCAGTGTTGCCATAAAGGAAATCAGATAGGTTACTGGCACTTCAAGCATGGCAGTGATAAAGAGAAATGAGATGGCTACATAAAACGAGTATCTCAGTCAATGGAACGCCAATACTTTGCAAGGTCGGTTTTGTTTGTAATCTGCACTGAAGGAATTGTTCACACCATTTAGTGGTATAATTGAGGTTTCTGTATTTTATATCCAATGTTGCTGAAATGTATAACTATCAAAGACACCGAGACAAATACTTGGAATTCGAACCGGGGTTTAACGTAAATGCTAGTTTTACTTGTCATGATCACGTCACATATAACAGATCGGGAAAGAAAAATAATATGTGTGCCTGCCTTACTGCCTGCCTGCCTACCTCCCTGCATGCCTACAGTTCTGCTTCATGCATGCATACCTGCCTACCTACCCACCTATCTGTAAACCTACCTGCTGGCCCACCTGCCTGCCTACCGGCCGGCCTGACTGCCAGCAGATGAATGGATGTTCAGGAAATGTGTTGACAGTACAGATCTCTGAATAGCTTGAGTGGATTGGAAGTTAATGGGTACATATACTGAAGACTCTATATCTGGGAACTTGTGATATTGATGAGAGCCACATCATCCAGTACAAAGGGTTGTAAAAGCAAATCCTAGTTTTGATTGGAATGGATGCTGAATACAATGAAATGAATTGAAATTACAAATGTATTCACCGTGACGCTAGGAGACATATACAACGCCATTTTCAACACGTTTCACAATGACAAAATCGCGATTTATTGGCAATTCACTCTTCAATGGCCAAATTTTGTCAAGAAAATCAAAATATCTTCTTATTGAATGGCCATGTGGAGGAGATGAAAATGTTTTTGAAAATTTACCACTGCAATGACTGGCGCTGCTATCGAGGCAGTCATTCCAGTGGTAAAATTTCAAAAACGGTAATCTTTTGGCCTGCAAATGAACATGTCTAAAGACACCTGTTGACTTCGCCATTAAAATGTGAATCGAGATCGAGGAGACAAATTATTTACGGACACTGGTGTTCCTATCTTAGAGAAATGGTAATCGACATATTTTGTTTTGCAGAACATTGATTTAGGTGTCGTGTGTTGATGATAATATACTGGTAACTTTGTCTTCGATAATAAAAAACCGCATTCATCACGAATCGCTAAAAAATAAACGAAAGAAAAATCAATCAACATCTACACAATGCATCTCTAATTACATTAAGGGTACTACTTTCACTGTTTTTGTATGAATCCTGGAGGAAGAATGAAAATCTTGACATGAAATCTATGCTGGAGTCGACTAAATGCAAATTGATTTGTATCAAATTGACAAATTCATTGTCTATTTGGTATGAGAAGCAAAGTATTATTATTAAAATGTTGAACTGAAACTGAAATTATTCCAATAGCTCACTTTGTTTAATTACTCCCAAGATAGACAACATTTATTTTCCCTTATACAAAACTTAAAGGATATGGGATAGAATGGATATGTGGAAATCATAATAAGATCCCTAAAACAAAACTGTCAAATACATATGTATGTAAACAAATGAAAGCTATCTTATAGCGTGACGTAATATGGCCAAATGGTGTCAGCAGTGGTCTTGAAGAATATCCATTTATATGTCAAGAACACTTTTGAAACTGGAATTACTGGCATGGAAACAGAGGCAGTCATTCCAGTGGTATATTTTCAAAAACATAATCTGCCACTGGAATGACTGCGGTTATCAATTTTTATCGGCGTGACCATTAAAGAATTTTAAATAAACAAATCTGGCATTAAGTGTAACTACGTGATTGGTGATGGTGCTTATCACTAAACAGAATTAAGGAAATTACTCATCATATTTTCCAAAGGTTTTCTGAAAGGGACCAGTATTTCAATACCAATATTGTCGTCTAGTAGCAATGACTCAGCAGTGATAGTTGCAATGCGATTTTATCAATGTAGAAATGAAATAAATTGATAAATTTTTATGAATTTTCTAGGATCAATTAAACCTAATTTCGAATCTGAAATACTTTGAGGTTGTGTTTTTCATGGCCTTGCAATATTGGCTTATTGAATGTCTATCTGCAAGGCAAAGGAAAATTATATTTGAAAATTTAGCACTTGTTATCGAGCCAACCATTACAGCGGTAAATGCTCAAAATTAGTCTTCACTTGGCCTGCATAGGTCATGGGTCTCTGCGTTGGTTGTCTCCTCAGATGCAGCATTCCTGGTTTAATCCAGATGATGAGACATTATATACGTCCACGACAAATACTATTTGGCTGCAGTATTGTATGTGAATATGATAGCGACTGTTAGCAAACGTTTCACAAATTCCCTGGATGTTCTATTTACACATGTGCCACAGAGAGATGAGAGTGGATGACCAAGCCCGAATTTGTAGCTGAGATGCGAATAGTCTAGCTTTTCAACCATGACGTCAAAGGTGTCATCGCTATTCTTTCTGTTTTATAGCAACTAGGGTGACAATGTCTTGACGCATGTTTTCTCAATCTAACCCAGTAACCATTGAATAATTTCCTTATTCGATACCATAAGCTAGGATGAGTGTCTGCTGTCAGAGAATATTATGATAGCCAAAACGCATGCAGGGATCCAAACTGTCACTCAATATCAAACATAATCAAAATAGATCACTTGTCAAAATTCAATGATGTAAATCTGACATGGAAGTGGCAAAGGTGTGACAGTAAGCATCTAAATTGTATGTCCATTGTGAATTTGTATTTATATATATATATATTAGGTTGACAATATCAAACTAATCTGATTGGGATCTGTTGTTGCCACGGGCAGCTACAGCTCCCATTCAAATTAGTTTCAAAATATGCAAGCGGCTTAACCACATAGCTGATCAATAGGTATGCCGGAAGTGTCCATAATGCTCCCTCACTAATTAACTAAACCTTATTTCTAAGAGCTTTAATGTATGATTATGTAGGTTAACATGTTATAAATTGTGGCTTACTATGTTTTGATGACTTAAAGCTGCACGTATATAACTTGAGATTAGAGTTATCTAGTACGATATAAACTAATGTGCCTGCATGATTGCGTTTATTGGCAAATATGATGCGTACATGCGGAAATCACAATAATTATGTAAGAGCGATTGCACGCCACACTGGTTTGTGCACGGAGAATTAGAGCTGAAAGGTTATTATAAAGAAATTTATTTAGTAAAAAAAATATTAAGCAAATTAATTATTCATCGCAATTTGTATACGGTAAGTGTCCGCCATATTGTTTTGGGGTGGCCATTTTCTTTCCCTGCAGTGTAGCTCACGGGGTAGTGTTGGGCCGTTCCGGTGTATCATGTCGACTCAAGTGCACGACGAAGTATGACGCTGGTTAGCATCCGGTCTCGGGGTGACGGACCTTGTACGAGACTGCCATGCGGGTAACACAAACCGGCTCCTAAGGCCGGTGGAACTCAATCGTTCCGGTGGGGCCGTGCGACCATCGTCGCGAACATTAAATACAACTGTCTCATCACAAGAATTTGTGTCACCGGTATGCCTGTCCATAGCAATTTCGTGATCTATGGACTTACAAGATTTGATTTGGTGACCTAAAAATATAAGTCTATACAATGATTTTAGCATACGAAAATACGAGACATATAGACAGCCAGATGGACTTTTAAACAAGGGGCTCCAGGAGGTACCACACAGACTCGTAGGTCCGCAGAGTTATCCCCGCTAGGGAGACTCCCGTATACGAGACTTAGCTAATTAACTTAATATAAGTTATTATACCTCTAAGCTGAAAGGAAGAAGATTATCTCGGACGAAAAGTTATGTGCCTCATGCGGGCACTACTCCTAGTGCTAGTTTGGGTGAGGAGTAGTATCCTCGCGTGGACTGTCGTCGCTGAATCCTTGCGAGAGGCAAGTGCCTCGCGCGCGCCTCCATCTCGGGAAGGTGTCGCCACTGCTTAAAGCGGGAGAAGAGTAGTAGGCAAAAATGGGCCCACTAATATTTCAACCAAAAATGCTTGAGGGAGAAAAGACCATACCTAGTGAGATTATGACTATAGGATTGAGTGCTGTTTTACGTGAAGACGGGATGAGCGATTCTCAATGGATTCCCTCGTCACCGTCTTATGTGATTCTTAGTATGCTGAATTAGTAGTTGCCACTTTATTTATGCGGGCCTTCTGCTTCGCTTACCTAGCTTTTAGTTTTTCGAAACAAGAACTATTTTAGGCCTCAAATGGCTGGTATCTACCTAGCTATTAGACACGGCTGTCATTGAGAACAGACGCCCTAAGACATCAATACTGAAGACAGCGCTCATACATGTTACTTAGTAAGATCTCCGAACTGGATAAGAATCCGGACATCCCGCTCCATAACCACATAAAACGTTACAGGACATAGGTTACTTTTCACGAAAGCATTATTAGACAATTGTCCTATCGTTATGGTAGGGGTAAGAGAGACGAATACCCACCATAAATGTCCTTCCCGTAAGGGCGTGGCAGATCTAAATATCATGCCCAGACATTCTTATGGAATTCGGTGGGGATACGCATCTCGCCTATCACCGGGTCCTATGGGACTAACCGTTTAACCTGTCGTTATGTTTATATACAAGTTGCCCAGTTTTGCACTGCGGTGCGGGAGGATTGTTCAGCAAATAAAATAATAATTAAGATATGTTTTCGCAGTGCTTTCCTACATTGCCAAAAGTGCTAACTACTAAGTATCCGAAGATACAGAGGGAATGTATGTGATACCACACCCTGGCCATCACCGCTCGGAAACCCCAACAGTTTCCCAGAGTCGGATCAGCCCGTGGTGAGGATAGGGACACCCAAACAATTAAGAAGCCACAAAGCTGAGTGGAGCATGAAGAGAGACAAAATCTTGGAGTTTTGAGTCTTACCGGAGTGCGGGGCTAGATTATCGCACTGCCGGAAGAGAAGAGTAGACTACAGATTTCTTAACGAAGAAAGTGTCTCTAATGATATTAAACCTATCCTATCGAGCTGAATAGAAACGGTTTAGTCGGTAGCATGCCGGGCTAAACAAAGTTATAGCATGGACAGCGACCTCAGTGAAAAATTGTTGGTAGCGGGAGAAAGTGTTGCTGTATAGTGTTTCCTACGGGCACTGCAGTCCTATATTTTCTATGAATAAGCAAAACATATGAACTGATGGCTACTGGCCATATACATATATAAACTAATCAGAACAACCAATACAGTGTAATATGATCAGAATTATATATTTTAGCACAGGTTAACGAACCTACTACGGTGCGGTTAGTAATACCACAGGCCTTTGAATTTTCGTCCATCCGTCCCTCTACCACATATTCCCCCTACTATATATAATATACACAAGGTGTGAAACCTTCGTCTGTGGGCACCATTGTCAGAAAGCTGATTGGTTGGTTTGTAGTCAGAACCGTAATGTCAGCGGATTTTGACAACAAACCAACCAATCAGCTTTCTGACAATAGGCCCATATACGCGTATGGCGTGTTCAGGGAACGAATCCAAGACGGGCGGCGCGTACCCAGCTTAGCTGGTACGGCCGGTACCCGACCGGTCGATCCGAACTACACTAGCGAGCACCACAATATCAAAGTTTATTCAAATAAAATAATATATGTCTATAATTACTTTCTCTCCCATTCAAGATAAATATTCATTAAAATTCGGATATAAATCGAGTAGGTGTCCTCTCTCAGATCAGCTATTCCACCTTGCACGACCTCCAAGACATTTTGAAAATTCCAACAACGCTGGCGTCGTTGATCTGCGTGTAAATCAGTTCAATTAGTTTATTTTGCATATCAAGGATACGCCTGCTAGCAAAACTGCGGAGTCTGATTTCGGGGGTTGGGCCGATATTTTAAAATAAAATTCCATGGACTGGCATTTCTAAAATAATAGGGGAACGTAGAGCAATATGTACGCATTTTCATATACTATGCAAAAAATAATGCGGTTTGGTGAGAGGGGACTAATAAATCAACTACATTACCCACACGCCTCATCATATACACACGCTCGCACCCACGCACATACGTGCATGCAAGCACACACGCACGCACTGTTGTTGGAAAAAGAGAATCATAACCACCACCATACAACAACAATTCCATCCATCACCGCAGCCCCAAGAACACCTACAATAGCAAATAACAGCACCGCCACCATCACCACCACCGACGCCGCCGCCGCTGCTGCTGCTGCTACTACAATCGTCACCAATGCCATAGCCACCACCACCCACTGCAACAACGAGAACAATTAAATTATCCCATCCCAAATCTTTCACACTGTTCACAGTATTTGACACAAGTCATTGCCCACAGACACACATGCACGCACGCGCGCGCCCACCCACCCACGCACGCATTCACGCACGCTCGCACGCATTCACCACCCACCGAGCCACGCACGCACCCACCCACCCACCCTGGATCTGTGAATCGAAACGGTGTGATCATACACGAATATTACATGAATATGGGCGTAATCCAACAAAATCTATAAAATCTTTAAAAATCCTACATATCCGAAAAGAATGAAGATTCTACAGACCTTGTTTCATATCAAAAACCCGCATCAAAGTAATATAACCACTATCAGAACACTAGGGTGACGAATGCTAAACGATAAAAAGCATTAGCAAGAACATGGTGGGTGGGTGGGTGGGTGGTGATGGTGGTGGGTGGTTGAGGCAGCGTCCTGCTGGTGGTTGTGGTATTCGTCATGTTGTTGTTGTTGTTGTTGTTGTTGGTGGTGGTGGTGGTGGTGGTGGTGGTGGTGGTGGTGGTGGTGGTGGAGGCAGCGTCGGTGGAGGCAGCGTCGGTGGCGTCGTCGTCTTCGTCGTCGTCGTCGGCGGCGGCAGCGGCGGCGTTGATGGTATTGGTCGTGTTAGTGGTGGTGCTATTCGTCATGGTGGTGCCGCTACTGCTGCTGATGATGGTACGAGGTGGTGGCAGTAATGATGATGATGACGATGATGATGATGAACATGGACATATTACCCTGAGTTTCCCTACTCCTGGGAATTCTTATCAGTAGCTAGCTGCCAAAGCGTGAAATCCTGCAGCCTGTTAGATTTACATACATAAGAGGCAAATATTTCCGCGACTATCTTGTTTCGGGCGTATTCGCTTTGATATGCAAATAAACTAATTGGATTGAATTGAGTTGATCATAGATCAATGAGATCAGCGTTATTCATTATTTCCAAAATGTTTCGGAGTTCGCGCGAGGTAGAATAGCTACGATATCAGAACAGTAACAACACAGTTTTTTAATGATCAGAGAAATCCTCCAATCCTCCAACTTATGTACTCAAGAGGCCAAATGCAGAAGCAAGTCATCCTAGCAGGTGATTTCAACCATCACGAATGGTACAGACAACGCTATCCAGCAAATGCAATTTAACATCTCATCTGATGCCCACCTAGCGCAAATCCACACGGCTCCAACTCGGCAAAGCAATACCCATGACATAGTAATCACGTCAAACCGAAACCGCGCACTCGTTAAGTCATCTGTGTCAGCCTCTGGAATGTCTGATCACGACCTGGTAGCAACAGATGCCACAACCAAACCACATTATGTAAAACAAACACCTAGGAAATGCTACCAGTACTCAAACGCCTGATCCCAACTAAAGAGCGAACTGGATGATCTACGAAATTATATCACCAATCAAAACCACGATGGCGACGACGCATTCTCTCGCTGGCAGAGGGTTAATCATCCGTGGCGTCGTAACTCCAGACAAACCCTCTGCCACATAACTATCCAAAATCACGGCGCTCATGTTTGCTGCGCAACGTTTTTACCCAATCAACGTGCGCCGTTACTAAATTGAGCGACCCAATCAAAATCGTCGTTATATCTACATTTCGGTGATATGACCGACTTCTCGGCACGAAGCCACGCCTCTTGTGTCTGTGTAAATATACGGAGCCATGGAGTGTAGGCCTAGCGACAATAGCACGAGGTAATATTTGAGAACAATTCGTGAGATGCTAGTATACTTTAGGTAATATACATATAATATAACACTATTTTCGTGAAATAATATGAAATGCCTCAGATACCAGTTTGATAATCGGATGTAATCAATGACGCGGCTAGTCGATCTGCTGGCTGTTTTGAAGTAACCTTGACAGTCATGCGATAACGCAATCATTGATAAATGTTGTTTATTTATTTTTTGCTAAGGCCTCTAAAGCTTTAGTTTGTCCGCTCTCTCCCAGTCACGTCGCAATTTATTTTTACTGTGATATTGACATATTTCTAAACAGAATTAAGCTAAGCGGGGTGCGGGGCGTGCTGTCAGAAAATTTGACAGGTTGTGAAAAGTTGCTTCTCACAGTACATTAAATTTAGTCTGCTTAATAATAATAATATTATAGTTTTTTACGGAATTCCCTTGTGACGTCATTTTCTCGCGTGTGCAGATGACTGGCCGTCAAGTGTACGGCCAGCTGATCACTGTTTTGTTAGTAAAACAACAACGCGGCCGCGGTTGATGCTACTCAAAGCTATGAGAATTGCAATTTTACGTCATCTCTGCCGATAAAGTTGGCCAAATTGACAAAGTGATGGCAAAATACTACAGCGATGATATGTTAGAAACGCCCCCCCCCACCCCCCCCCCCCCACCCCCCCATCAGTGCATGTGAATCTTGGTAAAATGCAGGGGACGCTATCTCACGACATAGATTTCAAAATATTTTCGGGGGAAGAACCCAAACCTGTACCAATATTTAGGTTGGCTTTGCACCAACCCACCCACCCCCCACCCACCCCCCCCCACCCACCCCCCACCAACTCCGCCCTTGGGGTGGGTGGGAGATGGAGTGTGGTGGTGGTGGACTGAATTATTTCCCACCCGCATCCAAGTAAATAAACAATGATTAATTTCAATTTAATTATGAATTAATTAATCAATATGCAGGAAACTACTCAGAGCATCTCATTTTCCATTTATTATAGGGGAAGGGGCATGACACCCCACCTACGCCCATCACCATTGAGAACCCAACACAGACCATGACTCCTAGGTTGGACACACCCCATGACAGCATCTTAAATCCACCATGACACAGTTGGTGAATTTATTATTAAACTCTCCAATCGGATGAGTGTTATTTTCACAAACTGTATGTGTTTTGTGGTGTTAGTGACAGAAACAGGGGGTGGGGTAGGGGGCATTAGGCCCCTAAAAGTTGTAGATGTTATATGGAAGGGTAGAGGGAGGTGTGGTGGTTAAGACAATTTCTTTTCCTGGCAGCAACCTTGAGAATGTATAATAGTAAATAAAATAATACTAAATACAGTACGTCATACTCAGATAGCTGATCAGTATAGTATATTTTAATATTCAACTGAAAAAACATCTGAAATTTGCAGAGTGTACATGGTGAGCCCATATGCTATGGGCCAGGGACTGTAGGACCTGGATCTAGGGCTATCGGTTCGGCATTATCCCTGTAATGGTGAGGATTGGTAAATGATATTTGAATTTTTGCTTAGTAAATGGCCATTTGTAAGTTAAGGGAAGATTTTTTGTACTTTACTTTATTTTACTGCCCCAGTAATAAAGCCGGCCATTTCATCTTTCAAAAAGTAATCTTCCCTTGGCTTGCAAATGGGCATCTTTCAAGATATACCACTACAGAAGCAAGTTTTGGCAAACATGACGATTTCCCCTTTAATTGTCCAATTTCATTTTCACACAAAATGCACGTTTACACTTTGGAGATCAAAAGAAGGCAATTTTTAAAATTTACAACTGAAATGGCTGTCGTGATTATGGAGCCAGGCATCTCAAGACCAATACAAATGCTGGTTTTGGACAATTTGGCCTTTAAAGGGTCAAAACTCACTTTGTTGTATTACATATCTTATACTATGTTAGGAGACAAAACTATGTTGATAACATAATAAAATAATTGAAAGGAAATTGGGAATTAGTCATTCTTGGGGCAAAGTAATTTCAATTAGCAATTCCAATTCCTAAAAATTTACCAATTTATCCAATGTGGTAATTGAATTATTGCAACTTCCAATTACCATCAGTCCTGGTCATTGTTAAATTGAATTTGCTATCTAGAGCCTATAAAATTCCCTGTATGAGTGGAGTTACACCCTTGTCTGTCAGGAACTTGCTTCCACATATCTAGTTTTCAGCATTTCCTGAGTGAATGGCACATGGTTAGATACTCATACACCACTCCTATATAAAGACAAATTGGTTTCTATGCTTGGGCAAATCTGGGGACCATATGTTCAGCAATGTTTTAATATGGAGTGAGTGATTCAGCACTGGCAATTCTACCTAATTTCTCTGAACCAATTCATAGCATGACACTTGCAGATGCACAGATCTGATTATCTAATGCTAAAACATTTTGTAGAATTTACACTGTTTGCATACACTGAGATAAACATTGATTGTTCTTTCTATACTATCTACGTTATCAAGCATATCTCATCAGTCACCCATATTTTAAATTATGTAATTATTTAAATAACTTGGCTATTGACTGTAGATTGTTAATGCAGAATTTGAAGTGGAAGTGAGGATCTACATGGGTGGTTCTGTTATTTTAACTACATACACATAATTTATGCAATAGCAGTTGGTATCATGTCTTGAGGCCCAATAAAATAATTTACCAATCACATGCCCCTAGCAATTGAGGTAGGTAAATGTAGAGAATTATCTTTCATGGTGAAGGTTAGGGTTTCTTTTACTATGTTTTTGCTAAGCACAGCAAAATAAAGCTAGGAAAATAATAAAACTATGAAAATTCAATAAATTTTACAATCAGTCCAGTCTTTTTATGTAGAAATATAAATTTTGCAGTATTTTTGGGAGCAGGTAAACTGTGTGGTGCTGGCGGTATCCCGCAATTCCGTAGTTCGTGTTTCGCGGCTGCCGGGCTAGCTGATTCCCGTCGTTTCCACGGACGCCCGGCGGTCGTACCTTGGAACTTGAACTGCGCACATCTGCCGCTGGTTCCACGGGCCGATTCGAGACCTCTGTTGGGTGAGTAACGTGTTATACGTAGCTAAGTTAGTACAAATGGTGTCAGGAGTACTTTGGGCCCTAAATTAAAAATTGTTATTAGTTATTTCTAAATTCTACTCACGATATTGCTGTTAAAAAGACAGAATTCTCGGAAATATAACGACTACTCTAGTCCTGCCCGGACGTCAATTTTACAGACTCTGGCCGCCATTTTGATTATTTTATAGTTATTTTTGTATTATTTAACAATCACAGATGATAGGTGAGTTATAGTTAATATATATATATTATTTATTTATACTATAGCATGCAAATGTCGGGTATATAGATTAATACACCTTACATACATACGTCATATACGTCATAAATTCAAGATTCAATGTTATTTATTTGAACTGTAATGAATCGAGGTTTATTTTCGTGATCATCTATGTCAGTATTCCATGGAATGACAACCCTATAGTTTCTGGATTGTTATTGCTAGTTGTCTTTAGTGTCATATGTAGGAAACAGCGATTCTGAGCTGTAATTTAATCGTCGGTTTTTGGATATTTCTTTATACTTTAATTACAGTTCAATTCCATTGTTTATTTCAGAATTATTTGAAATAAAGAAGTGATATAAATCACTGGTGTTGTTATTATTATCATTATTATTAACTTTTTTAACATTAGAGGGTAATCTCCCTTCTAATCAACAAATATGTTTCAATTGTAATATTAGGTTTACTAATTACGCTGAACACTATTTGTTTTGGGGTTTTTTCTTGTTATTATTAATTCAAAAAGTTCATTATCACATTGCTAGTTACTTCGTTAAAACACTACTCAGCTTATGCCTTCTTTTCAAGTTAAATCTGAGGAGTTTTTGGCTCGCACCCAGTTTTCATTGGATCAATCCTTTACCCACAAAGCAATTTTGTTGGGTACAAGTAAAGGTTTCATTTTGAAAAGGGCTGATCAAACTGGGTTTGTTGAGTATTGGTGTAAAAGCGGTGGTACTACACAAGACCTGGTTAATATTTTGCAGTCGAGAATAGCCAACGCCATTTTGAAATTTCACCGTATCGTTTTCTATAGCTGGGCCGGAACGTACGACCTTACCAAGAGACGAGGCGACGGTTTTGTCTATTTAAGGACGGCCGATGATGAACTCGCGGTAGACCGCATTTGCCAACACTATCAACGTGCGATAGACATAGTAAGGCATTACGGCCAAACGGTGAAATTTATCGATATCCCGGCGTATCCTCTGGTCCTGTATAATGAGCAACTTCACCATTTGAATCCCTGTTCCTTCAAAGGCCAAGAGCTGCAACTGCATGACTAACTCTCTCTTCTCAATGATAGAATTGAGAAAATTAATGCAGATATTGGTGTACACACCATCAAATGCAGTGTAGAGTTAATACTCCGTAAAAAATCTAGTGCACGTAAACGCGTCCGTTATCATTGTACTTTCGAGTTTCTGAAGGATGGTTTGCATGCAGGTACGCTACTGAATCTGGTTTGGCTTCGGAAGATTCATTTAGACGTTCTCCGGAGTTGCACCACCATCACTTCTCAGTGAGTTATATTTTTCAGTAAGCATACGCTTACAACTTATTTCAGTAAGTGATATTACTTTTTTAGCGAATATTAATTTCGCTTCCTTGGTATAAATCAACAGGTGACCCATAATGACGAAACCTTTGTGTATTAACACTGCAACTGTGGAGGAACTTAGTGCACTCCATAATATTGGTAAAATTCGAGCTGCTGGCATAGTAAGTTTTCGTGAGACCAGAGGAGGTTCCATATCTCTGGCCGACATTAAGGCAGATCCTGATCTGCCTGCCACAGCTACAGTCCTTGCATGATTGCTCCATGCTGGGGACGTCGTATTCAACATCAATGATGAAGGCGCTGTTGGTGGGGTCGACTCGCACCCAAGGGAAGAATCCCTGGAGGAACAAGTAGCTAGACTGAACATGGAACTGCTAGCTCAAGGTATCAAATACAAGGCACTCCAACTCAACTAGTCAACAAAGGGGTGATCAGACCCTAGTTGATAACCTGGCTCCTAGGGGGGTATATACACCTAGAGAACCTAAGAGGGAGTCGCGACCAGTTTCTCACCATGACACTAGGACGTCATCACCAGTTCGTAGAGCTTACTTGGATGGCTCTTCGTACAATGACTCTAGAATGTCATCACCCGGTCGTAGAAGCTACTCTGATGGCCCTCCTCCACCTAAAATGTCAACTTTTGTTGGAAAATGTGAGTGGAAACCATTTTTCATGCAGTTTGAGCATACTGCTTCAAGGTACCATTGGGCTGATACATATAAATTAGACATGCTCATCTCAGCTTTAAGGGACAAGGCCTTAAAGTTTTACTGCATCTGTTCTGTACAAGTCCAGAATGATTACTTTAGTTTATGTGACAAATTAAGGTTGCGATTCGGGAAGAAAGATCTGCCCCACATCATCAGAAAAGAAATGCAAGATATTCGACAAGAGGGTAACTCTTTAGAAGAATTTTCGGATATCATTCAGGAGCTCACTTTAGATGGCTACCCTGATGCCTCAGATAGTTTGGGCGAGACAATTGCCATTGATGCATTCCTACGGGGTGTTGAGCATAAACTAGCCGCTCTGATAGCTATGGATAAAGATCCGAGCACCCTGGAGGAGGCTGTACAAATGGTCAATGCAGCTATCCATAATCAAAGATTGACCATGGGTTCCAGAAGACCTGAGGTTCGAAAGGTCCATTTTCCGGACAATGCTTCTGGTTTGATGGAGGCAGATAATCCTGAGCAGTTGAGAGGCATAACGGCTCCAAGCAGGATAGATAAATTGGAGAAAGATGTTGAAGGACTTAGGAAGGATATGGCGGAGATGAAGGTAGATGTTGCTAAGATTTTGAATCTTATATCGGGTCAATTCGGTCGAGGTCGGTCTCCTCCAAGAGGGAAGGTCGTTCCATCGCGTTCCCCTTCTCCTCCTCTCAGATCGGGAAAGTGCTTTAATTGCAATTTAGAGGGTCATTTTTCCCGTGAGTGTCCAGAGCCGAGGCGTACATGGTCGCCATCACCTTCTGCTTCACCGAGATCTTCGCCTGTGCGATTATATGATGTTCGCATGTATGAGTTTAATCGTGACCCTATGACACTAGTCATTCTCATTAAAGTAAATGGTGTTTCCGTTGATGCAGTAGTGGACCTTACCCTTTAAAGAAGCTGGAGTCTATTTCATTGAAGGGTGCAGGTAGAGACAATATTCTCCCTGTGGAAAGTGTTGAGCCAGTCACAATTGCATTAGGCTCTATGATGTTCAACTGGCCAGTCCTTCTTGCCAATATTAATGATCCGATTATATTAGGCCTGGATTTCTTGAAGGCACACAAGGCCACCATTGATCTGACTAGACTGTGTCTGACAATTAATGGAGAACCGGTTCAAGCATCAATGTTGAGAGCTCATGGGAAGGAAGCCCAAGTAGCTCAGGTAACATTGAGGCAGAAAGTGGTCGTTGGTCCTTTTGAGGCCATGAAGACCACAGGCGTTCTGGATCGGGAGGTACAGAATGGTGTTGTGCTCCAGCCCTCATCTAAACTGGAGGGTCTGGTAACACCTCATACAGTGGCCACTGCCAAAGATTCGCAGATTCCTATTTTGTTAAGGAACCTGTCGGCCCAATATATTACTCTGGAACAAGACCACAACCTTGGTATTGTCACAGAAATTGAGGAGGTTTTAGACCCTAGAACAGAATTTCAACTTGCTGGTAACCCCATAAACCAGGACGGTTTACAGACTTCTACAGCAACTGAGGTGGACGGACATCCCTGTGTTCTTACAAGATCTGTATGAGAGGTCGACATCAGGTTTATCGGAGACGCAGTCTTTGCAAGTTAAATCCATGTTAATCGAGTATCAGGATGCATTTGCAAAAGATGATCTTGATTTGGGTTTGTTCAAGGGGATAAGACATACAGTTGACACAGGTAATGCACAACCTGTTCGTTCTAAACTTAGACGAACTCCTCTTGGTTTTAAGAATGAGGAAGAGAAACACCTAGCGGAAATATTAGAGAAAGGTATCATAGTTCTGTCAAAATCTGAGTGGTCGTCAGCCCCGGTATTAGTTCGGAAGAAAGACGGTACCGTGCGGTACTGCGTCGATTTTCGAGCTTTGAACAGTCTAACTCGCAAAGACCTTTATCCCTTACCAAACATTGAGACATGTCTGGATGCACTTAGTGGTGCTAAAGTTCATCAGCACACGTGATATGGCAGCCGGGTATTGGCAGGTCGATGTTGACCCAGAGGACCGCCACAAGCTCGCATTTATCACAAGATATGGGCTCTTTGAATTTGTCCGAATGCAATTTGGTACGCGCAACAGCCCGGCTACCTTTTGGAGGGTTGTTCAGCTGGTGTTGCAAGGTCTTAACTGGTGCGAGTGTCTTGCGTATTTAGATGACGTGGTAGTGACAGGGACTGACTTTGACAGTCATATGACCAACTTGAAAGCTGTCCTTTCCAGATTCCTGTCGCACAACCTTAAATAAAAACCTAAGAAGTGTAATTTGTTCCGTACAGAACTCTTTTTCTTAGGTAAGTTGGTGAGTGATAAGGGAATCACTGTTAAGCCAAACAATATGGAAAGCGTCGCTAATTGGCCTTTTCCTAAGACCTGGAAAGAGCTGGAATCTTTCCTAGGGTTCATGAATTACCACCGAGAGCACATACAGGTTTTGCTGGTATTTCTTCTCCTCTCTCTGCACTTACCAGTTCCAAAGTAGATTATGACTGGACTCTAGAGCATCAGGTAGCTTTTGAAACACTTCAGGGTGCTATGGCCAACCCTGCAGTGTTAGGTTATCCGACACCGGATGGTACCTTCATAGTGGATACTGATGCTTCAGAGGCTGCTATTGGTGCAGAGTTATCCCAAATTCAGAATGGGAAAGAGGTGCTTATTGGTTTTGTGAACCGAACATTGACACCGGCTCAGCATAAATATCATGTTATCCGCAAAGAGTTGCTAGCCGTGGTGGCATTTACTAGGCAGTACTGTATGTACTTGCTAGGACGGGCATTTATTGTGCGGACTGACCATCACAGTCTCACGTGGCTGCTCAGTTTCAAGCACATCGAAGGACAACTAGCTAGATGGCTAGAAGAAATGTCCCAATATAATATGACGATGCAGTACATGCCCGGTAAACAGCACTCTAATGCTGATTGTCTATCATGAGTTCCAAGTGATTCTTCACCTTGCCACTGTTATAAAGCTGGCCAATCTCTTAGTTCATTAACCTGTGGTGGGTGCAAATATTGTACCAAGCTTCAGCAGCAATGGTCTCAATATGAACAGGATGTTGATGATGTAATTCCTTTGGCTTTTCAAACCATAAGGGAGTTTCAACTGAGTATTAATTACCTATCAGACAGCGACACAGACAGCGACGATCCGGATGGACTGCTGAATGGTGTCCCCCAAACAGACCAGGTTATCGGAAGGTCAAACTGGTTAGACGCATTCTCTTCAGAAGATCTAAGGGAGCGTCAGTTGGAGGATCCTGATCTGAAGACAGTTGTATCATGGATTGAGCAGTCACACACACCTCCTGACGCGGAGCTATATTTAGCTAGTCCAGCTGTCAAGTTTTGGTGGGCTCGTTGTGATCAATTGATTTTTGTCAATAGCATTTTGCACTATCTCTGGGTAGAAGCAAATACCACACGGAATCTGCTGGTAGTCCCAAAGTCTCGCCAGAAGCTGGTTTTGGAAAATTGTCATGATTCCAAGCTTGCCACTACATGATGGAGCAGGAGACATTAGAGAGAGAGAGAGTGAAGGCTAAATATATCTGGCATGGATACTCTCGTGATGTGGAGGCATATGTGAAATCCTGTCTGATTTGTAGCTGTAGCAAAAAAGCTTCCATCCGACCTATAGCTGCTCTGGGCGAGTTCCATGCCGGTTTTCCTTTGGAACGGGTACATATGGACATTTTGGGCCCCTTTATCACATCAGCACTGGGAAATAGATATGTGTTGATGATCATAGATCAGTTCACTAAATGGGTTGAGTGCTATGCGCTCCATGAACAAGGGGCAGACCTGGTAGCCAAAACGTATGTGGAGCGTTTTGTCACCACATTTGGCTGTTCATATTTCTTACACACCGATCAGGGTCGTAACTTTGAGAGCAGCCTATTCAAGGAACTGTGCCATCTACTGGAGATTTCAAAAACACGCACAACAGCTTATAGACCATGTTCAAATGGACAGATTGAACGTATAAACCGTACTGTCTTGCAGTGTATACGGTGTTACGTGCAAGAGCATGACAGACAGAAAGATTGGGACAAGTGTATTCCTTTCATCGCTGGAGCTATACGATCTACTGTAAGCCGACAGACAGGGTATACTCCCAACATGGTGATGCTTGGTCGAGAAGTGCTACAGCCTCTTAACATAATGTGCAAATGCCCTGTGTCTGCGACTGCAGAGGATGCCCCTTCAGATGCCAGTGACTTCGTCCAACAGTTACAGCAAACGTTGCATAAAACTCATGAGATAGCACGGGATAACCTTAAAATGGCTCAGAAGCGCCAGAAAAAAGAGTATGATCTACGTTTGCATGAGTGTGCGTATCATGTTGGTGATGTAGTTTATCTTGCTAATTCTGCAACTAAAATAGGTTAGTCCAGTAAACTACAACCTCCTTGGACTGGTCCATTTATTTTTTATAAAAAGTTGTCAGAAGCACTGTTTGGTACCAAAAACCAACGCCGGGAACTAGTTGTTCACCATGATAGATTAAAGCTATGCAGAGATCGTGATTTACCTCTCTGGATATTGCAAATGAGATGTGCTATAAGCTCTGAAGATCATGGCGATGATGATGACTTATTATCCCCCGATAATGGCCGTAGGTTATCTGATGATAACCGTGTTTCCATTTTTTAAGAGGATTTGGATGAAACTATTCCATATGATATTGATCCATCCTCATCAATTCTGCATAATGATCTAGATGCTGTTTTGACAGATGACCTGGATATCGACTCTGTTTTACACGTCCCACAAACACAGCATCACTCTCCTAGGCGCATGAGGTGTCAGGTCCGAGGAGAAACGCATAACACTTCCCCTAGGCGCATGAGGTGTCAGGTCCGAGGGGAACCGCATCACACTTTTTCCCCTAGGCGCATGAGGTGTCAGGTCCGAGGGGAAATACATCACACATCTCCTAGAGATGACCAACTCCAAACTCACACAATTCAGAGTCGAACAGGAAGGCAGTGCCGTCTTCCCAACAGGTTCCTAGATTATGAAATGTATTAGAATGATCTTTAAGCATTCGTGAATTAGACTATGTAAGTCTTCATGGACCCTACTTGTCCACCTGAATAAATGTTCCTCTGGTTTCGTCTTATTTCGGATTCATTTGGTCATGGTATTGTTGCGGACTACAGTTAGCTTATCAGTTGTAGTACAGTACTACAATAGTAATGTGATAATGCGCAATGGTAACAGTAATTCAACATTAAAAGAATTACTGTAATCCAGATGATATGAAATTATGACTTCAAATTTTAACATTCTGCATGACACTGAAGACATTAAACTTGTCCGGAAAACATTTATAATCATTGGCTTATGTTCCGTTTCCATCTTAGCTTTAGTTTCAGCAACAGCAAAATCGTGATGTTCTATTCTTTGTAAGTTTTTGGGAAACTAAATTAGTTGGACACATAAGCACATAGTGGCTTTTTTCCAGCAATAATACTCCTTGAGATACCAAAAACCAACAGGGGTCCATCGCTGTATGACTCACAGAACGCATTACGCGTTTTTTCAAATGACGCGTGAATAATTGCGCGTAGTAATGCGTGGTTATATTTACACATTTCTTGATCACACATTACAAATATGCGTTGTCAAATGATGTGTAAATTGTTACGCATTAATCATATGCATTGTATTGTTAACTGTATTTATTGTCCGTCATGACGTGTGGTCATAATAATGCTCTCTGTTTATGTGTATATGGATTAAATCCATGTACACGCTTTTATAAGTATATGCATCATATTTTATGATGCAAACTCATCTATGTATAGTGAAATTCAGTTTAGGTTAGCTATTTAATGCCAGTTCTACATTTGTCAGCTCAGATATTTTATAGGGTAGCTCAAATATATTATATATAGTTTTATTAGGTCAGCACATATATTTTATAGGATAGCCCAGGTATATTAATTCTACATAGGTCAGTTCAGATATTTTATATTAGGCCAGCATATTATATACTGCCATACCTAGGTATTTCATTTATTAAAGGTGTAGCCATTACACGTTAAAATGATGCAACGATGCATTATTACTCTATAATGCATAACTCAGGCATATTTATAATGTGCATTACTCTATAATGCAGAAGTCTTGCATATGACAGCATATATTTATAATGTGCATTACTCTATAATGCAGAAGTCTTGCATATGACAGCATATGTATAATCTGCATTTAGCAAAGACTGCATAAATCGTACAGATGCATTTCTTGCGCTTACCATGTCATAATGCGCGAAGTAATTGGTGCGTTAGTCATAGCGCAAATTCATATGTTTCTTTCTTCTGCTGTATTATCCGTTCCGTTTTAGCTTCATTCAGATATCTTTATTGTGATAGGGATAGTGGTTTTCCGGATTTCCTAAATTTGTGGATTCAGATCCGTTTCAATTATATAAGAGGTATATCATAAATGTTAAGGTTAAAAATGTTCACTAAATTAAAAAATATGCAATATTCATAGGCTTTCCTCGAATCTCACATATGTTAATTTCAGATAACACTTCCACTAAATTCTTGTGAGATTATATTTATTACTTCTTTATCAATTCGGCAATTCCGTCAATTCTGTCAGTTTTCTGCTGTGGTGGAAAACCACTGTCCTTAATTTTAGTTAGGATGCTATGCTATTTTAAAATCTGTAACGATGGCCCTCGTCCGGCAGCTGTTGATCTATCCATCTGTTTTATTATTAACAGCTCATTCTTTTTGGATGGATAGACACCTATGGGAAAGATTTTTTTAATTGGTACATTCAAATTCTACCTTTAGCAGTTGAGCGTCAATGCCTGTGTGTTTTTTATGGTGTGTACATTTTTAAGGATTAGATTTTTGGATAAAATTTTTAATTAAATAACCATGTTTTTATAAACGGGGGAGAGTGTGGTGCTGGCGGTATCCCGCAATTCCGTAGTTCGTGTTTTGTGGCTGCCGGGCTAGCTGATTCCCGCCGTTTCTATGGACGCCCGGCCGATTCGAGACCTCTGTTGGGTGAGTAACCTTTTATACGTAGCTAAGTTACTACAACTATATCCGTTGTTGCAGGTACATGTATGTGATGAATCCTAGACATCCATATACTTTTAACCCTTAAATAGATGTAGCTATTCACTAACCATTTACACACTTTTTGTGATTTAATGGAAATTGTATAGGCTCTGTATCTGTATTCAATTAAGTTGCCATCCCCTTGAACAAATTGCTGAATGAAACCATGACTTCCTATCAATTTCATTTCAAAATGTTCAGCAAAATAGGTATTTAATCAGAAATTGTGCATACATTTTTGAAAGACTTACTTAAGGTTTTCTACAATTGTTTTCCAATTCCTAAATTTTATCGATTGCTTATATATCTAAATTATATTATATTATATAATTAATAAAAACAGACAATAATTTAAGGATGGCCTCAGTGAGATGTCAAGATTGCATGTCAGTCTACAATTTCCGTATACCAGTCCATATAGAATAATAAGCCTGTGATATCAGTATTTAAATCAGAAACATTTAAAATTAGGTTGCAAACACACATTCTGGCAAGAATCATGGAAATTTGTACTTAAATGCAGAAATTAATATTGAAATGCAACACAGATGTTGTGCTGAAATCTGTGAATTTTGTGTCAAAAGCAATGCTTTACAGAGAAATATATCAATTTTAGCTGTTAATATGAATACCTGGGCTAAAATTCTAAATTTGTAATGGAACATTTCATCAAATATCAACCAGTGTTTAAAATGTAACAGGAAACAAGATGTGGACCTAAAATGAAAGAATATGTGTGAAAATTCCATGATTTGGTACTGAAATCTGTGACTTTGTGATTAAAAGCACATGTTTACCCAGAAATATATGAATTTTGACAGTTAATATGCATATATGGGCTCAAAGTGTTAGATTTTTCAATGGAAATATGATTATTTTTCTAAATATAGGCTATTGTTTAAATTTTTGGAAATCTGAAAACTATGGTCAGAAACATGGATATTTTGGATCCTTAAATGCACAACTCTTGACATGAAACATGAAAATTTGGACCTATAATGCAAGAACACATGTATGTGTGAAAATGCAAAAATGTGTTACTAAAATCTGTGAATTTGGGATTATAAGCAAGTGTTTACGCAGAAATATATAACTTTTGATAGTTAATATGCATATATCTATCTCAAAATGGTAAAAAGAATTTCAAATGAATAGTAATATGAGATTTTTAGCTGGAAATGTTAAGATTCCGGTCAGAAACAGAAAACCTTTGACAGGGAACAAGAAAATCTGGACTAAAAAGTAACCGCTTTGTTCAGTAACAAAAAATATGGATGCAAAATGCAATAGTATGAGAATTTAGGCTGGGAATACAAACATTTCTATTTGAAAAATTTATATCTAAGTTCCAAATATGAACATTTTAACAGGAAACATGAACATTTTAAGTAATGAATGAAAGAATTTAGGCCCAAAATGGAAAAACTTGGTTATGAAATGATAACCACTGACAAATAATGTCAAATTCCTGTTCAACAGGTCCAAACCCTATATTATTGACATGCACACTCTGAAAATTCATCAACTAACAAAGCCCTTTAATGGCCAAGGCGGCAAAAACCACCCTCTGTTGTGGTATTGAGAATATTTTCAAGAATTTATCACTGGAATGACTGGCTCGATAAATTTTTTCCTGGAATGCCTGGCTCGGTTATCGAGTCAGGCATTCCAGGGAAAAAATTTCAATTCTTGGCCTGCAAATGCATATTCACTAAGTAAAAATGACAATTTCCTTAACCAGCCTTTACCATTAAAGGGTTACTCAATGGTCAGAAACATGGATATTTTGGATCCTTAAATGCACAACTCTTGACAAGAAACATGAAAATTTGGACCTATAATGCAAGAACACATGTATGTGTGAAAATGCACACATGTGTTACTGAAATCTGTGAATTTGGGATTATAAGCAAGTGTTTACCCAGAAATATATAACTTTTGATAGTTAATATGCATATATCTGCGTTCAAAATGGTAAAAAGAATTTCAAATGAATAGTAATGTGAAAATTTTAGCTGGAAATGTTAAGATTCAGGTTAGAAACATACAAAACCTTTGACAGGGAACAAGAAAATCTGGACTAAAAAGTAACTGCTTTGTTCAGTAACAAAAAATATGGATGCAAAATGCAAGAGTATGAGAATTTTGGCTGGGAATACAAACATTCCTATTTGAAGAATTGATATCTAAGTTCCAAATATAAACATTTTAACAGGAAACATGAACATTTTAGGTAAAGAATGAAAGAATTTAGGCCCAAAATGGAAAAGCTTGGTTATGAAATGATAACCACTGACCAATAATGGCAAATTCCTATATTATTGACATGCTCACTCCGAAAATTCATCAACCAACAGCGCCCTTTAATGGTCAAGCCAGCAAAAACCACTGTCTGCGGTGGTATTGAGAATATTTTCAAGAATTTATCACTGGAATGCCTGGATCGAGAACCGAGCCACGCATTCCAAGGATAAATTTTCCATTCTTGGCCTACAAATGGATATTCACTAAGTAAAAATGACAATTTCCTTAACCAATCTTTACCATTGAAGGGTTAATCAAACAAATTCAACTGGCTAGCATCCAGAATGCACACAGTACTGAAAATCCAGGCTGAAATGCACACTGCTATTGTCAACAAGATTGGTGTTGTGGAAAAAACAGCCAGTCAAATGAGATGATGAGTGATAAATATACATGTATGATGTCTGCTGGGTATGATGTATGTTTCATATAGCTGGTTTATTTGCTGAAATATAAACAACATATTACATTCTTAACCCTTAAATGGTCAGGATTTTTCAAGAAAATTCAAATCTGCTTATTGAAGTCCATCTGCAAGGCAAGATTCTGAGGCTACTTTTGGGAATATACCACTGTAATCACTGATTTCGGTTATCGAGCCAGTCATTCCAGGGATAAATTTCCAAAAAATAATCTAATTTTGGCCGGAAAATTGACATTGACACACCTGTAGAAGCTGGTTTTGGCCGGCTTGGGCATTAAAAGGTTAATAAACAGAAACTCAACTTTATTTATATATTATATTATATATCACATAGAGCCATCTTTAATCAAAATTCAGATCAACTACCACACAGATCAGACTCAACAGTCAACATACACAACTTTTAACCCTTTTAAGCATTAATGGTCAGGATTTGTCAAGAAAACTTTAGTTTGTCTTTAGTGGAAGTCCATTTATAAGCCAAGAACAACAACAGGTTCCAGTTAAACTAGGCTCAAAACATTCACCGTGTCAGAAGCTTGACATAAAGTTGACACTGTGATTTCAAGGGTTAAAGGATTAATGTTAGTCCACTACATACTTAGTTATGTGGTTGTTGGAGAACACAACATTTATATGGAGTTGCTCTAGCATAGAAGCCCATACTGGCTATCTTGAAGCTAGCTTAATATTGTTGATACTTTGTGGTTTCAAGAGTTAAAGGATCAATCTCATTCCCCCATGGTGTAGGAAACATTTTGTTGAATGCTTAAGACAGTTTAAAGTGGGACTGATGCTGTCAATGACAACAACAGCTTCCAGTCAAACTAGCTCCAAAACATTGAAACATGTTAGAGCCTAAGCATATAGTTGACACTAAATCTAATTGGTAGTATAGCTAACACTATATATAATTGGGTGTTGGAGAATAGACACACATTTATAGTGAGTAACACTAGCCCAGAAAGCTGCACTGGTTACCTTGAAGGAATACATAAATGATAATAATGCAGGTGAGGTAAGTATAGATTAATACAATAATAACAATTAGTTTGGCTAGCATTTAACTAGACATATAATTAGCACTCTGGGTTTCCAGGGGTCTCTGGAGTTAGATTTAGGTTTAGTCTCAATCTACAAACCTGACCATAAAACCTGTATGTGCTATCTTACTGCTGAATTTCTGCAGATCACATTTATTAGTTAAAGCTCAGTATATGCTTTGGGATTTCAAGGGTTAAAGGATCAATCTCATTCTCCTCTGGTGTAGGCAACATTTTGTTGAATGTTTTTAACCCCCTTACCCTTAAATTTGTTCAAGAAAATTTCAATTTTCTCAAAGAAAATGTCCATTTGCAGACCAAGAGTACTGTTTTTGAAAATCTTACCACTGACATGATTTGTGGTAAATTCTCTAAAAATATGCTTCCCCTTGGTCTGCAAATGGACATTTCCAGGACCACTGCAGAAACCGTCTTTGGCCGGTGTGAGTGTTAAAGGGTTAAGACAGTTTGAAGGGTGGGGTGGGGTGCTATCTATGACAACAACAGCTTCCAGTCGGACTAGCTCCAAAACATTCCACCACGTCCGAGACTAGACGTATGTAGTTGTCACTTTGTGGGTTTCAATGATTAAAGGAGTAATCTAGCTCTATTCAATACATGGGTGTTTCGATATGATGATTGTTTGATAATATTAAGCTTACGCAATCCACACTCCAATGTTTTAGATCTTAATAAAAAATAAATAATTTTAACAATCTCACCACTGCATACCAGGTACAACAGATCATTTATGATGTATGATCGAGTTACATATTGTATTGAGTGATTTGAAACTAATTTGACTGGCATGTGCATGTTTTGCTACCTATAATTAAGCCAAACCGTTCAAGTCAAACTAGTTACCAAAATACTAAAGACGGTACCTTTAATTATGTTGGGGCTTTCACATGAACATACTAGGATTTCAGTGGTGAAAGCGTTGAGAGAAATACTATTCCAAATTACCGCATCAGCTGCAGTACGAAAATTGGTGTCTTGTAGTCTTAAGCGATTCTTCAATCAGGATGTACACAAACGAATGCGTAGTGGACCAAGAGCCATAAGATCTTCCAACATATATGTTGTTACAGTGTGATCAAAGTTAATTAGAAGAAGAAAAAACAGTTAAAATTCGAGCAAATCTTTGAAGCGACGATAGCCGCCACGGTTTACGTATGCGGTGGGGGTGGGTGTGTGTGTTACGTTAGTGGCTGATGTCTGTCAAAATCGACTGAAAACCGTAACACGAATTTTCATTGGCTGAGTGAAAATTACTTTCTGCGACTGCGCGCGGGCTTTTCTGGGAGAAAACAACCAGAGGTAACGTACGATGAATTACGACGTAATTAGTACGGTCCGATGGTGTTGCGAGAATGCCGACGACGTTGGCCAGCTATGGAGTGTTTTCCGTACCCACCTCATGTCATCAGTAGAGCGGTCCATTCCATACAAAACACATAGGAACACAACTTCTCTCCCATGGGTCAACTGATCACTAAAATGTGTGTTACGACATACGAGCAAACTGTACACACTAGCTAAGAAATCAGACAGCTGAGACACCTACCGTCAATTTTATTGCATGTGACCACATCAATAACACCATCCTAAAGGGACTAAGCACATATCCAGGCATTTTTGGAGATAACGTCAGGGCAACATCGGCGTCACCCCACTCAAAGAAAAAGGTTCATTACTGAATGATAGCAAATAAAAAGCCAGAATTCTACTAGACCAGTTTACACTGCATGTTCACAATGACGCTAACCAGGCCATGCCTCCTGCCAATATATCATGCAGACAATCAATCACAAAGAGTATTATTATGCAGGAAAGTGTGATTAAACTGCTAAAAGACGCAAAAACATCCAAAGCCTCAGGACCAGATAACATCCCAAATAAAGTTCTATATGAATGTGCTGAAAACATCGGTCCTGGTCTAGAACTGATATTTCAGAAATTCATAGACACTCGCAAACTACCCGAGGACTGGCTTACAACAAGCATATCTTGTGTCTACAAGAGTGGAGACAAGCAACTTGCCGAAAACTACAAACCAATCTCCATCACTTCCGTGGCATCCAATCTACTAGAACCCATCATATGTAAGCACATTATTGACAACCTTGAGTGAAACAGCGACTGACGAACTTTAACCACGGTTTTCGGTCCGGTTATTTATGTGAAACCCAGCTGCTCTTCATATCTCACGATTTGATCAAATCATATGATGCAGGGACACAAGCGCATGATGCATGTTGTCCTCGAAGGGGAATCAGCAGAGGAAACTCCAGTGATATCTGATGTCTCTCAAGGCACTGTCTTCGGGCATTTCCTATTTCTCTGCCATATAAACAACCTGTCAAGCAGATCCAAATCTGAAATCCAACTGTTTGCAGATAACTGCCTGATATACTGTGAGCTAAAATCACCACACGGCCATTCTTGCAACAAGAATTTGACAATTAGAATGTTGGGAATTAGACTGGAGCAGGCAATTCAATGCAAGGAAATGGTACATTCTAAGTGTAAAAAAAACAAGTCACAGCACTACTACAGCCTTGGCAACACCATCCTACAGAACGCCACAAATAACCCGTACATCGACGTCCAATTTGCTGAAGATCTTAAATGAATAACCCACATTGGCAAAATCAGAAGCAAAGCGAACGGTACACGTAGTTTCCTTCGAAGAAACTTATGAAACTGTCCAACATCATGCAAGAAGAAGCTTTATCTATCACTTGTACGATGCCTGCTTGAGTACGGCGCCGTAATCTGGGACCCATACATCCAATCAGACACTGACCGGTTAGAAAAATCTCAAAGACAGGCAGCAAGATCCATTACTGGTGACTACGAGAGGAGAACTCCGGTATGTGATACTCAGTTACTGCACGCCCACGATTTAATACCATTACAAGAAAGGCGTAAGCATCTCCTATTAACATTCCAATTCAAAGTGATTGAGCGGTCGATTCCAGCCACCCCTCCTCATTAACATCTGCCACCTAAACGCCCAAGAAGAGCTGTTCGCACACGCATATTCGGCTACCTAGCAAGTAACATCCTCGAAAAGCATTGATAAGCGATGTATTCGTGTACCACCAGCTCACCAACTCTTGACAGTTTCCTGTCTTCACTCAACAATAGAACACCAATATAACATTCAAACGCACTCTCTCATACGTTGTGTTATGCCAGTATTGGTTCTAGAACGTACCTTGTACATATACAGAACAGTAACGGCCATGTGTATGGGAACTGATAAGGTTTGATGACAATACACATTGGCACAAAGTTAGTTTCTCAAAGACAAATAAAGCTACTTGCATCATATGTTTCAGGCTCTTGTCATGGATCTTTTCCCAAAAGGCGATTTTATTAGGTTTAAGTCAATGGGGTAAATTATTTATCTGCATAATGCTATTATCTTAGAAATATTGTACTGAATATATTTACAGGACATTGATTTAATCGTCTTGTGCTAGTGATAAATGAATATAATATTGCAAATGATGGATCTAGTAATAGAATATTGAGGAATATATAAAGGAACACTATCTAACATCAGACGTTTGAGAACGAAAGAGATCAATCAGTCACCATCTAGATAATGTTTCTCTAAATGCATCCTGAGTTCTATCTTCACATGGTTTTGTCTTAATCTTGGATAAAGAAAAAGGCCTTGACAGATACTCTATGTTAGAGTGGACCAAATAGAGATTGATGGTATTACTTGAACCAGGTCCTCGTTATCTATCTGCAGTGCCACAAATTAGTGTTAATAATCTGACCTCAATCCCATGGTGTCCTAACATTATTAATGCTGTTTAAGTACGGCAGTGATTTGAAATGCAGCGTTGCTGAAACCTGTTACAGTAATCGACAGAATTAGCATACATTAATTTTTCGATATCCACACTAGGTACCAACTAAGTGGAATCTAGAAGACTTGAGCTGATAAATCTGCTTTTAAAGTCCTAATTAAGATAGCAATTAATGTTTTTCTCTGTGCTATGGGAGAACGGACCCCTATAGTGCATATTACTGGGACGGTGCTGGGCCCGTAGTGGCCAGGTGTTGGTCCAGTAACATGTCTTATCCGGGTTCTCTTAAAGGAAGATTGATAGGTAATGACACTTTAAGAGAAATGAGGTGTCGACAAGAAACGAATATATCTGTCACTGTAACACGCATCACCTTGTTACGTCTGTTTTGTTTGCAATCTGCACTGAAGGAATTATTCACACACTTTTAGTGATATAATTGAGACAATACTATTGAAGGGTATAGCTTTCAACGGCATCGAGACATATACTTGGAATATGAAGTAGGTTCTAATGTTAATGCCAGTTTTCCTTGTCACGGTAAGGTCGCGGATCACATATTACGAAAGGAATACAGTTTATGGCTGCACATCTTACTGATTTCATGCATGCATGCATGCCTGCCTGCCTGCTGGCTTAGCTGTAAGCCTGACTATCTTACTGTCTGGTTGTCGGCCTGCATACCTCCCTGGCTACCTGCCTGTCTGGATGCTTACCTGCATGTCTGCCTGCCTGCCTACCTACATACTTGCCTGCCTGCCTGCCGGTCTGACTGCCTGTCTGTCTGCCTGACTGTCTCTCTGTCTGCCTGTCTGTCATGCTGTCTGTCTGTCTGTATATCTGCCTGTTTGTCTTCCTGCCTGCCTGCCTACCTGCCTGCATGCGTGCCTACCTACCTGCCTGCCTGTATATTTAGGAAGTTAATTGAAAGTACAGATGAATATTTATTGGTTGTTAACACTTTAATGTCTAAATTTGTTCACGGGAATCAAAATATCTACTTATCGATTGGTCATTTGCATGAAAAGAAAGCTTTTTTGACAATTTGCCACTGAAATAGCTGGACTTGCTATAGAGCCAGTCATTCCAGTAGCAAAGTTTCATAAATGCTATTCCTTTGGTATTCTTTTTGCCTGCAAATGAACATTTCTAAAGACTCCCTGCAGCTGAGGTTTTGGCCGGCTTCGCCATAAAAATGTTTATCGAGGTGAGAAAATATTTACGTGCACGGTGTTCTTATCTTAGCGAAATGGTAATCGATATATTTTGTTTTGCAGAGCATTGATTTAGGCGTAGCGTGATGATGATGATAATAATACTGGTAATTTTGTTTCTGATAATAAGAGACCACATTTATCACGAAACGCTAAAACATATAAACGAGAAAAATCAGTCAACATCTACACAATTTATCACTAATTACATCCAGGATATTGCTTTTTAAGGGTATTGTTATGAATCTTGGCAGAACGAGGATCTTGACTGAAATCTGTGCTGGATGTGTGTGAGAGAGAGAGAGAGAGAGAGAGAGAGAGAGAGAGAGAGAGAGAGAGAGAGAGAGAGAGAGAGGGGGGGGAGGGAGGGAGAGCGAGAGAGAGAGAGAGAGGAGAGAAGGGAGAGGGGAAGGGGAGGGGGAGAGAGATGCAAAGACAGACAGGCAGGCAGGCAGACAGACAGACAGACAGACCTATAGCAGCAGCATCGTCCAGTCAAATTAGTTTCAAATTATTCAACAGACTGTTTATTAAATAGTATGATGCATGATTACTGTACTCTGCGGCTCTAGTAGTAGAAACATCATACAGCTGCAAGGTCCATTCTTGACTTGAGTATCCTGAGTCCTGGTTTCTTGAGGTCACCTCGTAGCACGCTTAGCAGATTTATGCAATAACGTCCTCTCCTGGCTTTGTATTTGTTGGGTTCAGAGTAGGGCGAATTCCATGGCTCTCTGTTCTGGCATCTCTTCTGCCATCCTTAGCACATGGCCAAACGTGGACCATCTTTGCTGGGCGACTTTTACGGACGGCGGTGACGTATTACACATCTTGTATAGTACATCATTGGAAATTATGTTGTCTGGCCATCTGTGTCCAATGATGGTGCGTAGGTGTTTGCGGTGGCAAGCATCGAGTTTGTTTAGAGCTGACGTTGGAGCTGCCCAGCTGTTACAGTTATACAGCATCAAGGATACGCAGGTTGCATTGTATAAACGTAGCCTTTTTATCAAGGGCATCTTTGATCTACGAATCCATAGCTTCCAGAAGGACTGGAAAGCTACGTTCCCCATGACGCAGCGTGCAGAAATGTCAGCAGTACTGCATAACAGTGAGCCCAGGATTTTACTTTTCCTCCATGGTTCTCCGCCACGAAGTGGATTGTCATTTTCTTTAGTTTCATGCAATGTAGATAGGTATATGTGGGTGAACTAAATTTTGGATTTATTCATAGAGATTCTCAATTTTTAGTTTGCTTGCAGCTATTGGGACAAGGTAGTCAATGTGTTTCTTTTCCTCGTCTCTGAAATCCACATCGTCGGCATATTCCATCTTTAGCAGCATACCCAGTATTGACACTTGTGGTTTGCTCTTGTGGAACTCTTTCGGTCTTGTGGGCAGTTTGATGTCTCAAACTCTACAGACTTCACCGACTTGACTCGTCCTCTCAGCTTGGTGTCTGCAAGCAGTATTCTCACTAGTCGTAGCTCATCTACATTGCAACTGGCCTGGCATAGTACATTTAGGATATGTGAGCGTTCAATTGTGTCGAAGGCTCGTGACATTTCAATGCCCCTTTTGTAGAAATCCCAGTGTTTAGACATGACTACCGACACAAGCATGTGTTGAGCCCATTCAGTGTCTGCGCAGCTGCGTCAACGTCTGAAGTCACTTTGACATGATCCGGTGAAGTCAACGATCTTGTCTCAGATGCAGCATAGAGAAATATGAGTAGGATTTTCTGTATGCTGTTGAGGTGCACAATGGGCCATAGATTAAATAGTAAAGGTATACAATTCATATACTTGGTGTACTATTCATTGAACATCAAGCGTATGCTTACCATCCGGATACGCTTTGATATTTGTTAAAATATCTTCCTAGGCCAATATTACACAGAATTTAAGTTAAACTCCCCCTATTAGGCAGGTAACATAACTGTCAAATTCGGAGCATCCGGGATCCCTCAGGTTTCCACCAGATTCGGTATGGAAGACGCCACAGTCCGCGTTGCACTGCACCCCACATGGTGCCATGGCTCCGGATCCTGGTGTAGCCCCCCGCCCCCCCCCCCCGCCTGCGAGGTGGCCGTATTAATGCTTAGGGTTTCCAAAAATATGGCGTCGTTGCAAAGCCATACACATATGATCGTGCTGCTTTGCGTGAGGATACGTGGCCCAGGTCCAGGTCTGGCACGGCACCTTTGTGCATGAACAATCTACGTTCAGCATATTCCACTTTACGAGACACGGTGTAAAAGTAGTGATTTCTGCAGCAGGTTGTGGCAGCATCCGCGTCTCGTGTTCCATTACCAATTAGAGTACAGGTAGAGAGGCATCCAAGATGGCGTGAACTGTAGTTCAGATCGACCGGTCAGGTGCCGGCCATACCAGCTAAGCTGGGTACGCACCGCCCATCCTGGATTCGTTCCCTGAACCTGCCACCTGGGTAGAGCCATAAGCGTATATGGGTCTATGGGAGAGATCGCATTGTAAAAACGACTAAGTTCGTTAAAGCACATAGCGCGCATGCACGCGCTTAATACTATTCTGACAGAGCGCATATTTCATGACCATGATGGCGCTTCTAGTGTACCAAGTAGGTACATTGTAATCCTTTCCCATTACTTGTTCCCGCCGAATCTGGCATTAATCAAGACCAGAATTCGACCGACTTTCCGAATCTGTAAACCATTTGTATCTGTATGCAGCTACTATCAGCAAGACGGGCATTAAATAGATCACTTCAGTCTCCGTCGGTTTCTCTCCCATATCCAGCAGCAATCCAACCCACCGCACTAAATCAATTTTGTATCTTCCGATTGTACGGGAGCATTTTTGGAACTTTTGAATATTGTTCACGAATATCTCAAGAACTAACTCGGAACATAAAATTTGCGGTGAGGCCTTTCCCGGCCTGAATATGTGATTCTACAGATGTTGAGGCAGCGATGTTCTTTGGTGGTAGACTCGCCGCATCTGCCGTCCATGTCAAAAAGTGGTTATTCAAACGTCCCCGCACTGATGTCGTGCAGGTTTATTTTAACTTTTTGACCGCAGCAAGTAAACTTTGCCCGGTACGTCTTAAGAGCTAACTGACGTACCTCGCACCGTTAAGCTTAGTTTTGTATCTTCGTCCATATTCAACAACCTCTGCTTATGAACGGGTTGTTATGAACTTCCATCCGTACCATCGGTGTACGGGAACTTTCGTCTTAGCAGTAATGTTATTGTATCTCTTACTGACTACTCGTTAGACATTCTATATTGTGATTACAGTCCTGAGTTCGATCTTCTCCCATCCTGGACTGCATGCAGAAATCCTCTCTGCGGGAACTGACATGCAGGAACCTTCCAGCTTCCAGAGAATGCGTCACCTCACGTCACACCAAGGATGACGTGTCAATTTCAGTAACACGATAGCCCATGCTTAAGAATGGCTAATGATTATTCGAGTAACTATGCTTAACATTTTAATTATTCCGTTAATTACAGCTTTAATAATTATACTTTATCTGTATAAACGGTCCCGATGACTAAAAGGCACCGTAACGGTCTTAGGACCGCTAGTTATAATTTCCGTATCTATTTATAGTCATTCTTATTTTCCGTAAGGTGTTTTTACTAACCGCACCGTAGTAGGTTTCTCAACCTGTACTTTATATATTATTCTGATCATTTTACATTGTATTGTTTATTCTTGTTAGTGTTATATATGGCAAGTAGCCATCAGTTTATATGTTTTGTTTATTTATTAAAAAAAATATAGGACTGCAGTGCATGTAGGAAACACTATACAGCAAGATTTATATATGCAGCACATTCTCCCGCCACCAACAATCTTTCACTGAGGTCGCTGTCCGTGCTATAACTCTGTTTATCCCGGCATGCAACTGACTAAAAGCCTTTCTATTCAGCTCGATACGATAGGTTTAATATGATTAGAGACAATTTCTTCGTTAGGAGACACATAGTGTATGCCTCTTTTCCGGTAGTTGCGATAATTTAGCCCCGCACTCCGGCAAGGGTGTAAGATTGGCCAACATACCTAATGGGCCTCATATTTCTAAGCTATTGTCTCTCTTCATGTTCCGCATTTAAACGTAACGTCAGGTTAAAAGATAGTTCCGTAGGACCTGGTGACGGGCGAGATGTGCATCCCCACCGAATTCCGTAAGAATGTCTGCGCATGATATTAAGGTCTGCCACGCCCTCACGGGAAGGACATTCACGGTGGGTATTCGTCTCTCTTACCCCCACCATAACGATAGATCAGTTGCCTAAAATGCTTTTGTGAAAAGTAACCAGTGTCCTGTGACGTTTTATGTGGTTACGGAGCAAGATGTCCAGATTCTTACCCAGTTCGGAGATCTTGCGAAGTAACATGTATGCACGCTGTCTTCAGTATTGATGTCTTAGGGCATCCGTTTTCAATGACAGCCGTATCTAAAAGCTAGGTAGACGCCAGCCATTTGCGGCCTAACATAGTTCTTGTCTCTAAAAACTAAATATTAGGTTAGGCATAGAAGAAGGTCTGCATAAATAAAAGCAGCAACTACTAATTCAGAATATTGAAAACTACATAAGGCGGTGAGATGGGAATCCTTCGTGAATCGATCAACCCGTCTTGACGTAAAACAGCACGCAACCTTATAGTCATAATTTCACTAGGTATGGTCTTTTCTTTACAGCATTTTGGTTGAATATTAGAGTAAGCCCTTTTTGGCCAATATTCTTCTCCCGCTTTAAGCCTTAATACTCCTCACCCAAACTAGCACTAGAAGTAGTACCCGCATGAGGCACATGATTTTTCGACACTATATAAGATAATTTTCTTTCTTTCAGCTTAGAGGTATAATAGGTTATATTAAGTTAATTAGGTATCTCGTGTGCGGGAGCCTCCCTTACGGGGATACCTCTGTGGACCTACGAGTCTGTGTGGTTCCTCCAGGAGCCCCTCGTTTAAAAGCTCATCAGACTGTCTCTATGTCTTGTATTTTCGTATGCTCATTATATTTATCTAGCGTACTTGACGGTCTGTTTTAGGTAAAATCATTGTATAGACTTATTTTAATTAGGTCACCAATTAAATCTTGTAAGTCCATAGATCACGAAATTGCTATGAACAGACATACTGGTGACACAAACTCGTGGGATGAGACTGTAGTGTTTAATGTTCGCGACAATGGTCGCATGCCCCCACTGGAACAGATGAGTGCCATCGGCCTTAGGAGCCGGTCTTTGTTGCCCGTAGGGCAGTATCGCATGGGATCCATAACTCCGAGACTAAAGGCTAACCAGCGTCCTCACTCGTCATGCACATGCGGCGTGGCGAGTCGACACAAGACACCGGAACGGCCCGACACTACCCTGCCAGCTACAGAACCTAGCTCTGGACTGTATGATGCATAGCAACACCAGGCGTTTCATGGAATGGTGACAGTTTGCCTTGGACAATCTGTGGCCCTCCTAGAACCTGTACACTAGGCTTCTTCGCATGCCTATGGCAGGGATCTGTCTCTTTGAGGGTGAAGGATACAAACCACCTTCAAGAGACAGTAACTTTGGTGGACAACCAGAGAGCACTGTGGAAGCAGTTCGATGTGTTCTGCAGAGAACGCATTCACGTGGCGCCCCCTGTTCAGCATTCACAGCAGCCACGAGGTAGTGGCCATCAAGCCAGCGCCCAACCTCCAGTGCAGCGAAGGCCTAGGCTTCGCCAACGCATGCCAGCAGCTGTGGTGAGCAAGGTCCACTTTTCCCAGTCTGCCAGACAGTCCGCGCAACGTGGTGGGCGTGGATCTAGGTGTGTGGGCTGCGCCTGATGGTGCTGCAATCACAAGGACCATAGTGCTTCTGGGAACAGCACTGGATACATTGCCGCTCTTGCGCATCTCGTGTCTATCTCAATCCCAAGATAGGCATGTGAGAGAACGTCTGCCATCCCACGTCCAAGAGTGGAAGCAGGTGACACAGGACAGCTTAGTCTTGCGATGGCTCTCAGTCGGATACCATCTGGACTGGATAGACAGCAATCCACCATCGCTCCTTTCTCCAGTATCGATCTGGACTCAAAATCCATGAGATCCAGAGCAACGGTTATGTAGCGATGAGGAAAGAAATTCTCTCATAAAGAAATAGGCAATTCTGTCGGCCCAAGAAAATTGTTCGGGTTTCTATTCAAGCGTTTACTAGGAAGTAACGAAAAGCACTGGAGGATGGACACCAATTCTCAATCTCAAACCTCTAAACAGGTTCTTTCTTACCCCGAGTTTGAAAATGGAAACATTAAGAATGGTGTTGGCAGGGTTGAGAAAAGGAATGTGGGATGCATGTTGACAGCATCGATAGAGCTAAGAGGTGAATATTTTCATATTCCAATAGCAAAGAGCTTTCGTCTGTACCTCAGATTTGCCTTTCAGGGCCGTTAATGGGAATTCAAGGTTTTCCTATTTGGAGTGGTTCTTGCAATGACAGCATACCTCAGCAGGAGAAACATAGCAGCCCAGACGTTCATAGATGGCTGGGTGTTAAAAGCACACAACCAAGGAAGTCTATCAGCCAATCTTAAGATTGTTGTCAAACTTCTGACAGATTTAGGCTGGAAAGTCAACTGATACCATCCCAGAAGATTGTTTACCTGGACATGTTTTTCGATCTAGAGATAGGATATGTTTACCCATCTCAGGAGTGAGTAGAAATGCTCATCTCAGTAATATAGTCAATCTGCAAGAGTCGTTATGTCCTGGCACAGGGTTTATTTGAGACTGCCGGGGTTGATGTTTTCACTGGAACCAGTCATTTCACAGGCAGCCTTCCTTGTGCAGGCGGCCTACCCAATTATTTCTCATGACTCAGTGGACCCAGAGTATAGGATCTCTGTAATCAAAAGTGGCAATGTTCGAACCTCTTATTCACTTCCTACAATGGTGGATGATAAGGGAAAATTTCCTAGCAATGGTGATGTTGTCCCCTCCCAATCCTCAGGTCAGGATGTATACAGATCCATTAATGGTGCGCTGAGGAGCTTGCCTGTGAGAGGCCTAGATATAAGGGCTTTGTAATCTGGAATGGTCACAAAAACACATAAATCTGCTGGAAACATTTCCTCAAGGAAGATCAGGACAAGATGGTTATAGTTCGTTCAGACAACTCTACAGTAGTGACTTACATAAACGGCCACGGCAGAAGTCGCCCAGTCTGTATGATCGCATGGAAACTGCGTTGCTTGTGCCTAAATCATGGGATCACCTTGAGAGAAGCTCATTGTCAAGAAAGACTAAATTTCCTAGGAGATTCATTGACCCGAAGGATGATTATTCTTCCAATGGAATGGCAACTAAATCAATGTATGGCGGATTGTCTGTTCAACCACTGGGGTAAACTCAACATAGATTTATATGCAACGAAGAAGAATGCGAAGATGACAATTCAGATCCGAGCCCTATCACAACAGCTGCGAATTTCCACCGGTAATCCTGATTCCGAAAATCCTTCAGAAAATCAGGCAAGAGGAGTGCCAAGTGCTTCTAATCGCCACGACTTTGCCAAGCCGATCATGGTATATAGATCTGCTGGTCTGCAATCCGGTTCCTCTGCCACTGATGGACAATATAATCTTCCAGGGCAAACGTTGCACAACAATTCGTTAATGGTCCAACTGACTGCATGTATGATGTCAAGAAATCTTCCATTAAGGAAAGCTTTTCTGAGCAAGTAGCCATTTTCATGGTCAATGCCCGAAGGGAATCAACAGATTTGCAGAATTGTGCTTTTAAAATGTCTTAATCCAATGGAAGCACCTATTCAGGTAGTAGCCGATTTCCGAGGTTACCTATATGATATCTAGTGCATTCTTTAGGAATACTGCCTTGACTCTGTAGCCACGATGGTTTGTTCGTAGTCAGCACTGTACAGTCTATGCAATTGTCCTACTCAGCTGACAGTTTAGGATGACTATCTAAGCTAAGCAGCACATATTATTGGTGTGATATGACTGGAGATAAAAAAAGTGGCGTACACTGGAACTGTACTTATAGTTTCAATGAGTCTTGAGAACTATGCCCACTGGGAAATCCGCAACCTAATAGTGTCCTATGATCAAAGCATACTGATCGAGCAGTGAGCGACAGGCATAGTGTGGATGATTCTAGCATGGCTTGTATTAAGCATCTGAATGTGAGACGAGATTTGCATGATCGGATATGTGTATCGCTGAATCTTCTTAAGATATCAAGCGCAGTCAGTATTGTGCCACTTGTTTTATGAAATTACCCACGCACCAATGTAAATGATTTAAACAGGCATAGTATAGGTTGGCTAACATTAACAAGATGAACAATAATTCCTCATTTGTGAAGCGCTAACTTGTCATCATCGTGTCGTGCGTTGGTACTAATTTTCCTAAATAGCGATATATTGACGCTTAGTCAATGAAACATGTTAGTTACTGTAAAGTGTGCATTGTCTTGGACACATTGTAGTCGAAATATTATGGTTTTGCAGGACACTGATTTTGGCCACTTGTGTTGGTGATAATATAATATCAGTGTAGATTCAATAATGAATACCGTATATAGAAGAAGCACTATTTAGCATCGGAGGTTTGTAAGCAAATGAGAATAACCAGTCAATATCTACACTCTGCTTTTTTCTATTTACAATTACGCATTTGTCTGAATCGTGGATGACAGGAAATCTATTTTGGACCTGACTGAATAGAGATTGACAGTTTTAGTGGAATTACGTTCTTGTTATCTTTCTATATCGGGTACGTTACTATACCTGGTGGGACTGATTCGTGATAACATTTAAAACTGACGCAAACTTTGCTACGATTATAGTAATATTTATTTATGTAGTTCAGTGATCCTTTTGATTTTTATTTGTAAATGCTGTTGTTGAAAGTTGTTGCAGTCATTGATAGTAAGAGTCTATAGCATTGCTGTTTTTACTATGAAAACAAAATAGCGTTTGAATGCTAAATAGAGGCTAAATAGAGGCTAAAACTGGGAATGCCGCTTTTAACGTGGTTAAAGAGATATCGCTTGCTGTATTTCACTATGTTGTAGAATAAGCAACTAACGAAGGAATACCGATGGCTTAGTACTGCGCTAGGTGTGATACTTATAAAGAGAAATGAACAGCATCTATAAATGTCTACAAAATACTATGATCTCTGCTAATGGAACACGCATCGGTTTGCTTTGTTTGTAACGTGTACTGAAGTAATAATTATTCAAATTTTCGACTGATAACTGAGGTTCATGTCGCTCATAGGCAATGGTTTTCGAAGGCATAGCTATCAAAGATACATACCAGGTTCGGTTTTTAACCCACATTGGGTCAAATTAACCCTTTAATGCTCAGGCAAGGCAAACGGTGTCCGCAGTGGTCTTGGAGAATATGAATTTACCAAGAAAGAGAAGATTACTTTTGAATATGTACAACTGGAGTGACTGGCTTGGAAATAGAGACAGTCATTACAGTCATAAATTATCAAAATTATAATATGTCACTGGAATGGCTCTGCGGCTATCATTTACTTCTCAGTGCACCTGCTTTTAAAAAAATTTCTGAAGACTATAGAAAAAATGAGAACCACAGAAAACCTTCTGCCCCAGCACCATGGGAGAAACCGGCCATCCAGACCACCCCATACAGATGTCACCCCGTGAATTATCCTTTAAAATGCACTGTTCTCACACGTTTGTATGCAGGCTATTAATACAAATATTGTCGTCTAGCATCAATGACGTAACAGTGCGATTTTATCAATGAAGAAATGATGTAAAATAAAATTAATTGATTTTATTGAAGAAAATAGTATGTAAAACTGTATGAAATTTACCAAAATATGCATACCAACATACCTCAGGTTAGTAGTCGGGTACAGATCCAAGACTGGGACAATATCTTCTGGTATTGGCAGAATATCGGCCCAGTAACCCGCGTTTTTATGCTAAAAATGCAGAAGAATAACTTATTGAAAAATAGAATTTCAAAGTAGTGACAATTCTGCAGCAGATTTATTATACTCATTTAGTAAGATGTTATTAGAAACTTACTAAAGCTCAATCTAAGTGAGATTACAATAATATGATGTGATAAATCTGATGTCAAATATCAACACGTTTGAGATCATCTATTACTTAACACTTTAATGGCTAAATTTGATCAAGAATATTGAAATATTTGCTTATTGAATGTCCATTTGCAGACAATGCAAAGAGTATCTTTGAAAATTTACTACTGGAATGACTGGTTCTGTTATTGAAGCAGCCATTCTTGTGGTAAATTTTCAGAAATAGTCTTCTCTTGGCCTGCAATTGGTCATTCCTCAAGACCACTGTAGAGGCCAGTTTGTGACAGCTTCATCATGGAATGGTTAAATGTCTCATATAAGTCAGTCTGTCTGTGTATCTGTCAGTCTATCTACCAATCTGTCCAATAAAGACCTATGAACCATCCACTCACATTTTACTCATGTTGGAATCGAATTGAACTTTTGAAAACTGAATTCACAGAATTTAAATTTATAGGTAACTATGGCGATAAGCGGATGAATATTTTAAACTAATTTGATTGGGGCTTTTAACAGATTCTCGTAAAATTAGATCAAAATATTCGACAGAATCTTTGATAATTGTAAATTCACCAAAGACATAGGCTACAATCCATACACATTTGTGACGGACTTCGATGTTCGTGACGGAGTCAAATGATTTTGATTGTGATGTCAGCTAACACGTGATGTATTTGACGTCAGATACCTGAGTGACAGTTCATATTCCTCCATTATGTAAATGGCTAACTGAATAAAGTGTGTTGGCGGTACATCTGCGTACATGGATGTAAATATATTTGATAGAATGCATTTATCTTACCATTTTAAATATATTCCTTAGACACCTGTAATAATGTCAAATGATAGGTCTGATCTCAGGTATATGCCTTTATAATAGATTATGTCACATGCAGGCTGACGTCAAAATCAAAATATGCAGTGATTGACGTTTCTCGGTTGGTTATGAACATTGAATAGTCCATCAAGTGTATGAATAGTATGCCTTTGCTATTTAATAAACATTCTTTTGAATATTTTGAAACTAATTTGGCTGGACGTTGCTGCTGCCATAGGCTACGTGCATAGTTACATTACAATTAAGATGACGCAAATGCAGCATTCAAAGTATATAAATTGATGCCAACATGTGAAAAGCATGGACGGGTCTTAGCTAGAAATGAGCAGGGCATAAGTAGAAATAGATCCATCTGTTTTCACAAATAAGGGCGAATTGATGCTTAGTACAATGAGACAAGCTATTTATGTGCATAGTGTTATTATCTTTGACAAATTGCATTCAATATATTTTTGCAGGACATTGTTTGAAGATGTGCCTTGCTGAATATGACGGTGATAATTTAACTCAATTAATGGAATGTGATAACCACCATTTATAAAAAATTAAAAAAGTGCATTTACCCTCAGACGATCGAAAATAAGAGAAAATCTCTAATTAAACCAGAGATCCAGGCTTTAGGTTTTTTGTCTAAGTTTTAGAAGAAAAAGAGGAATCTTGAAAGAAAACTTTATGTTGGCATGGACTAAATTGAGCTTAATGGTGTTGCTGGAACGAGGTCCATCGTTTCTATAAGCTACGTGGTGCGATGAATTAGCATAATCCATGTATTATTTTGCTCCGAATCAGATTTGGTTATTGTTAGTTAACGTATATAGGATGTGGTCATCTTGTACTAAGATGATGCTGAACACTCTTGCTGTCTACGTTCATGCCATATTACAGCAACCGATTTTCTTCAAAATTAAATTTATTTAGCAATTAAATCTTAACAAAATATGCAAACTTACTACAGTGTTTTGCTTTAAAACACATAACCAGGATAACACACACTTTATTTCACTACGGTTTGAGATAATGTAAGAAAACAAAGGATTAAATTTGGCTTAAGGGCTGTTCTTGTATGAGAGAAATAAATAGAGAAGAATATCGTCTGTCAGTTCTAGCTTCATTTCATTGAAGGGTTTGCGGATTTGTTATATTTGACAGATATTGGAACGTTTATCAAGGGTTCCGTTTTTCATAGATATTGTCATAGGTAGGTTATTGGGCCAGTATGGTGTCAATACTGTGCTACTGTCTATTTCTCCACTCATAGCATGCACATTGAACTGTAGCTCGCCGGGTATTGTCGGGCCATTCCGATGTCTCATGTTGACTCACAGCGCCATAAGTGCACGATGAGTGATGACGCTGGTTAGCATCCAGTCTTGGGGTGACGGACCTTGAACGAGACTGCCCTGCGGGAAACAAAAACCGGCACCTAAGGCCGGTGGAACTCAATCATTCCAGTGGGGCCGTGCGACCATTGTCGCGAACATTAACCACAATGGTCTCATCCCAAGAGATTGTGTCACCAGTATGCCTGTCCATAGCAATTTCGTGATCTATGGACTTACAAGATTTGATTTGGTGACCTAAAAGTATAAGTCTATACAATGAGTTTACCTAACTAATTGAAAAATATGCTAGATAAAACTACAATAAGAGCATACGAAAATACAAGACATAGAGGCAGGTAGATGAACTTTTAAACATGGGGCTCCCGAAGGTACCACACAGACTCGTAGGTCCGCAGAGGTATCCCCGCAAGGGAGGCTCCCGTACACGAGACATAGCTATTTAACTTAATATAAGTTATTATACCTCTAAGCTGATAGGAAGAAGGCTATCTCAGACGAAAAAGTGATGTGCCTCATGCGGGCACTACTCCTAGTGCTTAATTGGGTGAGGAGTATTATCCTGGCGTGGACCGTCATCGCTGAATCCTTGGGAGAGGCAAGTGCCTCGCGCGGGCCTCCGTCTCGGGAAGGTGTCGCCACAGCTTAAAGCGGGAGAAGAATAGTAGGCATAAATGGGCCCACTCTAATATTTCAAACAAAAATGCTGTAGAAAGAAAAGACCATACCTAGTGAGATTATGTCTATAGGGGTGCGTACTGTTTTACGTGAAGATGGAACAGAAGATTTCCGATGGATTCCTTCGTTACCATCTTATGTGATTATGTATGTACCATCTTATGTGATTGCTAATATGCTGGATTAGTAGCTGCCACTTTATTTCTGTGGGCCTTCTGCTTTGCTTAATTCCTTTTAGTTGTTTTCAAAACAAGAATTAGTTTAGGCCGCAACTGGCCGATATCTACCTAGCTATTAGACACGGCTGTCATGGAGAACAGATGCCCGAGGACATCAATACTGTAGACAGTGCTCAAACATGTTACTTAGCAGGATCGCCGAACTGGGTGAGAATCCGGACATTCCGCTTCGCAACCACATGAAACATTACAGGACATAGTTTACATTTCACGGAAGCATTATTAGGCCATATCTCCTATCGTGGGGGTAAGAGAGACGAATGCACACCGTAAATGTCCTTCCCGTAAGGGCGTGGCAGATCTAAATATCATGCCCAGACATTTTAACAGAATTCAGTGAGAATACGTATCTCACCCATCACCGGGTCCTACGGAACTAACCGTTTAACCTGTCGTTAGGTTTATATACAAGTTGCCAGTTTTGCACTGTGGTGCGGGAAGGTTGTCATAAAATAATAATTAATACATGTATTTTCGCAGTGCTTTCCTACATTGGCTTAAAGTACTATCTACTAAGTATCCGAAGATACACGGGAATGTGTATGTGATACCGCACCCTAGCCATCACCGCTCGGAAACCCCAATATGTTCCCAGAGTCGGATCAGCCCATGGTGCGGATAGGGACATCCAAACAATTAAGAAGCCACAAGGCTAAGAGGAATATGAAGAGAGACAAAATCTTGGAGTTTTGAGTCTTACCGGAGTGTGGGGCTAGATTATCGCACTGCCGGAAGGGAAGAGTATATTACATAGTATGCAATGAAGAAATAGTCTCTAATCATTTTGAACCTATCCTATCGAGCTGAATAGAAAAGGTTTAGTCAGTAGCATGCCGGGATAAACAGAGTTATAGCATGGACAGCGACCTTAGTGAAAAATTGTTGGTGGCGGGAGAAAATGTTCCATATTTAAATGTTGCTGTATAGTGTTTCCTACGTCCACTGCATTCCTATATTTTCTAGAACTTAAGCAAAACAGTTTAACGGATGGCCACTGGCCATATACACACGTAATCTAACCAGAACAAACACTACAGTGGCAATGATTAAGATATATATAATAATACAGGTTAACGAACCTACTATAGTGCGGTTAGCCACACGTTGAGGAAAATGAAAATAACTATTTAACAAATACAGAAATTATAACTATTGGTCCTAAGACCGTCATGGTTCCTTTTAGTCATTGGAACCGTTAGTACGGATACGAGATAATTAACAAAACCTATATAGAGAAATAATTAAACAGTGAAGTATAGTTACTTGAATACTTGGTAGTCATTCCCAAGTCAGGCTACTATGTCACTGAAATTGACACGTCAATCCATAGTCGACGTGAGTTGATGCGCCCTCTGGAAGCTGGAAGGTTCCCGCAGGTTGGTTCCCGTAAGCTGTTTTCTGCAAACAAGAGTCCCGTAAGAACGTTTATGGTGGGGGAAGGACGTCACTTAGTGCTGTAGGCCTAATAGAATGTCTAACGAGCAGTCAGTAAAAGATACGATGGTACGACGTGGTGAAGAAAGTTCCCGTACACCGATGGCACGGATGGAAGGTCTAAACAACCCGATCACTAGCGGGGGTTGTTAGAGGCAAATGAAGATACAAAACAAAGCTTCACGGTGCTGGGTACGTCAACCAGCTCTAAAGACGCACTGGGAAGAGTTTACTTGCTGCAGTCAAAAGTTGAAAGAAGCTACATGATTGGTGCGGTGTCATTTGAAATACCACTTAGGCTTGGCCGGCAGATCCGGCGAGTCATCCATCAAAGAACATCCTGCCTCTACATCTGTGGACTCACATATTCAGGCCGCAAAGGCCTCACCGCAAGTTTGTGTTCCGAATGTAGATGTAGTATTCATGAACGATTATCAAATTAGTTCCAAATTACTCTCGCAGATGGGGAGTTAAAGAAACTATTTTTAGTGCGGTGGGTTGGAAACTGCACAATACGGGATAAAAACCTGATGCATAGTGAAGAAAGATGCGCATCGTGCTTGATAATAGTTGGTACAGCTCCAACCTGTTCGGCCCCTGGCCGAGGATGCTCTCGATCACTGGATCGCTTCTCCTCTTATACTCTCCATGACGTCACAGGCGCAGGCTTCATCCAATCATCGTTAGAGCAACAGCCAATCAGCACACAGCTAATAATAGCGTCGTCGAACGTTCTAGAACATTCTAGAAGCTTTATGTCCACGGGGTTATGATGTCAGGGCAATATTTTGAAGATAATCAAGAAGAGTTTTCCTGGATAACTCAGCCATTTCTCAACCGATTTTGAAATGGTTTACCGATTTGGATCAATGCCAGATTTAACGGGAACAGACAATCAATAAGAATTACAGAGTACCAGCTCGGTACACTATAAGCACCATCCTATCTAGGTCACAACTACACGCTCCATCGAAACAGCGTCCTGGCGCGTGCATGCGCATAATGTGTTTTAACGAAATAGTCGTTTTACGACACGCTCTCTCTTCCATAGGCCTATATGCGTGTATAGCCCTACCCAGAGGGGCGTGTTCAGAAAACGAATCCTAGATGGGCGGCGCGTACTCAGCTTAGCTGGTACGCCGGTAACCGACCGGTCGATCCGAACTACACCACCCCCTCCTAGTTTGACATCCATGGCAAACGGTCGTGCATGGCAGATCGATGCACGGACGTACGCTAGGCGGGAATCATAGACTTCCCGGGTAGGCGCGTGGCTGGAGAGGAGTAGTGACGCATAGATGCGTATTCAAGAGACAGAGCACATAGGGGTGCCCAGAGAAGGGGAGGCATACTTTTAGTTTTCAATTTTTCCAGGCCTTTCTTTTTTTGTGTTATTTTTATTATTAATATTACGGTGCGTGCTATAACTTTATTTAGTATATGATCCTAAACAATAGCTCGCATGGGTGTTCCCGTTAGTGCGGATAATCATGATCTCCGCAAAGAGCACCCAAGCTCCAACGTACCACAATTTAAATTTAAATATATATAAAAATATAATAACAAAAAGACAAGGTATATAAATATTACCTATTTAACATACCCTTATGAGGTATGTTTTTATTAATCACACCGAATTACTTGCGTACCCCAGGTAAATAAAGGGGCACGCAACATGTATCACAAAGTATTATTATTATATATATCTAAAATATCTATTTGCGGCCCGTCCTTGCGGGCAGCTCTCGCTGACCCCATATCCGTCCTGACGTCCAAGACAGAAAGAAAATTAATAAGAAAAATAAGATATATAATAATAACTTAAAACTGGTTTATCAGGCGGCCTCAGCGCGGCTGAGACTGCATGACGGGATTGTGACGTTATTGCACTGCGGGAGGTTGTATTCCTTACCTCGCACACGATGTCCTTACAACATTAGAGTCTGCAGTGCTCATTTTGTATGAGACACATCCGGACACTTAAAGTGTGCGGCTGTGTAGGATAACCATAGTCATCCTAGGGACGGGATTCAATTGATCTAACATATATAATAAGAAGAAAAGTATGTCAAAAATAAAGTAATAATTAACACATTTCCACGAATCGCCTATTAACATTTCTGCTGAATTACACATGATTACACCTCAGTAGTGAAATTTCCACATTGAGTTTTGGTCCCGCGACTAACGGTGGTTGGTCGTGGTGAATGCACTGCCATTGCTGAAATGTTCTCATCATTATTATTATTGGCACTGTCCGAAACATCCGAAGTGATGGTGGCGGAAATATGGGCATCCATGATGTCTCTCACAGTTACCGCTGGTTCCAGGATATCCGTCCGTGTAGCAGCGGCGGTACTAGTAGTTGCCAATGTTGATGATGTGGTGGTGACGGGAGCTGACGTGATGATGGCGGTTGTAGCTGGCGTGGTGGTTGCTGTAGTTGTCGTGGTGATGGCGGAGAGCTGCACTGTCGGCTGAAGACGTGGTGCTGGAACGGATACGGCAGGAGACGACATCTTTCGGAACTTAGCATACTTTAGCAGACGACTAGCAGTAATGTTCGGTACGGGATGGATATCCTGTGTGTGGGTGATCCGTTTCTTTCCCGCGTATGGACGTTCTGCCATGGTTCCCTTCCTGATTGCTGGGTCAGAAAGGCAAGGAGGCCGATACTGAATAACACGGGTCAGAGTTACGCTGATTGTCACAGGCTGTGATGGTCCTGGTCCTTCGTCTATGGTAAGCTCCGGTGGAGACGGAGGCTGCGGATAACTGGAAATGTCTCTCTCCGCAGGTGTTGTAATCACCACTGAAATTGGCTGACTGGCTGCTACTGTCTGTGATTCTACGGTGGCGGGTGTGGTTACCGTAGCTGACTGGCTAGTAACTGGTGCGGGAGATGCTGCACTGGATTTTACGGGAGATTTTTGTTTACTACTTTGCTTCAGGACCGGTGTGGATGAAGTGATAGGTACCGGCGTAACACTTCCAGATGCGACTGCGTCTGGCTGTCGGTACCTTACTTGCTGTAGCCACGGGAAGATGGGTAGTGTTCTTCGTGCGGGCCATTTTCTTGGTTGGGAGAACCTTGACCGTGAGCCGAGATTCGAAGCGGGTGGCTAGAACGGCGCGACCCTCATTCTCTTCCCCAGGAACTAATGTCACTTCCAACACACGATGATGATGCCAGAGCGCGTGAGTGATTCTGTAGCGAGTAGCAGTGTACAGGTACTGGCACATCACACAAAAATATGATGGGTGCGGTCGGATTTCCTAGTGAAAGTTCTGGTAAATGGCTTTCCGCTAGTCAACAATGAGTTACACGGGAACCGCTTCGGAACTGGCACCGATTCTTCTTCTTCGGAGGAATCCGACAATGCGAGATCTTCAAGAAGTGACATCTCGTTCCCCCATGGTAGTTAGTTGCAGGAACTTTATTCAAAACCTAATGCCCTATCTCTTCATGGTTTATAACTTTCCAGGCCAAATATAATAACAAAAATAATAATAAGAAAAACAGCAGAATTTAGTTTGCGACACGAAAGGAGCCTAATGCTATGTTCTTCCCTGGCGTTGAGTTTTGACGGTAAGTGTGCGTCCTCCTTTTATACTATTTGGTGACGTCACAGGCGGTGGATGACCACACCTGAAAGGTTTTACAGGTGATTCGGTCATTCTTATGTGAATATTTCCTTACTTTTCGGCTGGACGTCTTAGGAGTAATTCCTCCCATATAAGGGGAGTAGTTGTAACTATAGGAAGAATGGCTCGTTAAACTTGTCTTTATTTCGCACATTCAACAGCCTCCGATCAACATAAGAACGAGGTACTACTTTGTCCTTGCGGCGCCTCACCTTTTAATTAGCGTGAAGCGGTTTTCCAGGTTGGATGCTTATAAACTTGCCCATTCGAATTTTAGGCTGGAATGCCTGATGGGGTGCGTGCGAGCCAGGTGACGTCAGCGGTAATCTCCCGGACTCGCCCTCGCCACTCCTCCATCATGCTGTGGTAGTTTTTGGGCGGCTCTTTTGTTTAAAGCGTTTGATTCAACTCACTGGAAATAGTAGTAAATGTCACGTGGATCTAAAAAGCATGTGGTTGATCAGAACCGTGTATGCTGTCTATGGCGACGGTCAAAATGCTGTTGCTGAGATGTAGTCTGATGCAGAGGCGAGAGATAAAAATATATATGTTACATCAAGATCTTTATAATGTCCCGTATTTGCGCAAGTTCTTTAACATGCGTCTTGGTAAGTGTCTGTAATAGGTAGTTCTCAGTCTGTGGTGATTATAGACTGGAACGCACGGGAGAGAATTTTTGAAATTCTCTGTGATTTTGCTGCAGGATTTTTGATGCCACTTTACCAGCCCGTGCGCTAATGATTTGTAGCAGGTAGAGCAGTTGTGCTCTTAATCAAAAGTTTTACAGTAAAGTTGCAAGTAATTTGTATACGTGGTTTAAACAGATCTATTCATGCGGTAGATCAACGTTGCTGATCCCGTCAAGATAGCTGTGTTTTCCGAGCGGGAGGGCTGGCCAAGCATTCTCCTCGAAGGGTAGAACTAGCTCCATCCCGGCCTAGACCAAGCATATTTGTACCATTTTAGTAATGGCTGAATTACATTACAACTCGCAAACATGTGTGCCACAATTTTTACGATTACAATGCCGTCGTTCGGAGATTGTGAATACAGGCAACCTGAGTGTCTGTGTTTCTGACATGTTGGTGATTTGAATCTGATACGCGTGACTGGTTATCTGTGGATGATACTTGTGCTGTGGTGAAGGTGACGTGTTTATGGCCGTCAGGTGTGGGAGGGAGAGGTGGCATGAGTGTCAACTTTATCGAACCCTGAGGGTATTTCACTCTGTAATGGCCAAGCCCATGGGCGGAACAGAGTTACTTTAGAGCGAAGATGACCTGTAGGATGCTGTCGTAACTTTGATCAAACAATTGTCGATTTCAATTTTTCGGTGGCAAAATCCTACTCGTGAGTGACGACAAGGCGGGCATCTTGTTCTCTTAATAATATTGACTGTTATTACGTGTAGATGACGTATGTAGTTTAGTTGTTTCCATACGACGTCAGGAGAAATGGTAGGGGAGGACGCTGGACAAGCGTCTATCCTGTGACGCGTACTGTAGATGGCTGTGGGCATTCCTGATGTCCATATGATCAGTTCTCCCGTAACTGGATAAGAAGGTGTGTACGGGAGATTTGTTGGTTGCGTTCTGTTGATGATAATGCTGTTGTCAGGATGTCCGGGCTGTTGTATGATGCTAATGTTATAGGCGAAGTGTGCGCATTCCAGTTTTCCATGCTGGTGAATGTCAAGTCTGTTGTTATTTACGGGAGATGTAGTCTGTGGGAGGTATTACTTCTCCCACAGTTCTGTGCGGGAGGAATTTGTCGCGGGAACATTTATGTCTTTACCGGTAATTAATCAAGACCGGTAGGTGCTGCTAAATGCTGTTGTTTCCAATGTTGAATGTCTCCGTTATGCTGAGTATAACTGAGCAAGTATGTGATGTAGGCGCAATGATGAATTGACGTATCCAGTCCTGAAGGCAGGTATGTTCTTTGTAAGTGTTGACGTTCTGTCTGTTGTGTGATGTTCTGACTGCTCACGGGGGAGTATGGTAGGCCTATTGGATGGGGCGGCCTTTGGATGGGGGATGTGGTCATCTCCCGTGACACGACGGTTGGTGTCCTGTCGTAGTTTTGAGACACTGGGAAAATTCGAGCCGAGAGTCTGCTGAACAGGCTGCTTCCCTGCCCACCGCGGCGGTAATGTTGGTCGGTGCTGTGCGGGATGCCACCTCTGTTGCAGCAGTCACTCTCATACCTGAAGATTGACGGTCAACAGATGACGAGTGGAGTGTGAATTGGACTGGGCTAATGATGTCCGAACTTGGTGTGTAGATAAGGGATGCCAATTGGATTTGGGGTGTTGGTGCGGCAGGAGATATGGGTGCCACTTGGGGGTGGGGGGGGGGAGAATTGGTTTGGTGATTTTGGGAGGTGGTCGGGTACACCTTGTTGTACGGTTCTGCGGTTCTAGACACGCCAAGGCTTCATCCAGCCTCTTCACTTCCATGCTATTCACCACATGTTCCACTCCACACGAAGCATGGCTTGTGTCAGCCTCAGATTCTGCTTGTGGTAACTATATGATGGGGGGCATAGCATGAAGTGGGTGGGAGTGGGAAGAACTCGGAGGAACAACTTTTCCATCCAGTCCCTTAGATAAAACAAACAGAAAATTCTTCAGATACGACTTCCCAGATCTAGTAGACCCGCGCTGAGGAGGGAGAGGGCGAGTACGTATCTCGTCATCGTCGTCAGTGTTAGCCGCTTGTTCATCCACGTTCTGGCTTCGTAGAAATGGGGCTGAACTGGCACCGCGGTGCTCTGCACTAACCATGGGAACACTAATTTCCGTAGAAATTTCTGTCTGGGTACCGGTGTCATGCGAAACGCCCAGGCCGAGCTCTGATGCTGGGTCGTCACTGACACAAGGTTTAAGTCGATCGAAGTGGATGACTGAGGTCAGGCCATCTGAAGGACGGATGCGGTAGGGCACGTCTGATGTCTTACCTACTATCACATAGGGGCCTTTCCACTGGTAACTCAGTTTACTTGGCACGTTTGCAGACCATCGTGAATCGTGTACCGAAACCATTCTTCCTGCTTCATATGGATCTCCATGCACTCTCCGGTCGTGCCATGTCTTTTGCCGCCAGTGTGCAGTGGATAGTGTTTCTCTCACTAACTCATGGGCTTGTTCTATCCTTTGCCGCAAGAGTTAGACATAGAGAGATGGTGAAATTTTCTCCCTTGATATCCGTGGCATGGCCAGGTCCATGGGTAAGGCTAATTCACAGCCTAACATTAGCCGAGCAGGGGTGTAACCCGTGCTGGAATGTTCCGAAGTGCGGTAAGCCATGAGCACATACGGGAGCCATAGATCTCAATCTCTACAATCAAGGCATGTTTCCTTGGTAAGCATCTCCGCGAGAGTTCTGTTGACTCTCTCTACCATCCCATCACTCCGTGCGTGGTACGGAGTTGTCCTTGTTTTGACGATATGGAATAATCTGCAGAGCTCTGATATGAGCTGGCTCTCAAAATTACTTCCATGATCGGAGTGCAGTTCATAAGGCATACCAAATTGGCAGAACACATTGCTGACCAAGACCTCCACTACGGTGTATGCCTCTTGGTCCGGCAAAGCAAATGCTTCTACCCACTTTGTAAAATAATCTTGTAATACGAGGATGTATTTGTTTCCGTCCTCCATCGTATTGAAGGGTCCGAGCACATCGATAGCAACTCACTCCCACTGTGCACCAACAATCTTAATTTGCAATGGTGCGATATGGTGTTGGCCAACCCATGCCTTGACACTATCGTGAATCCCGATCCAGTGGAATCTAAGTTTGATACGAGCAACAGTCCTTTCCACGACCAAATGTCCGGTGTTATCATGTAGTTGTTTCTATATAAGTTGTCGATAACTTTCCGGAACAACCAAACGGTCATTAATGTACAGAACGTTATTTATTAATTGACATTCTTCGAACCGTCGGTAATAATATTTAGCCATGGTGGATAAATGTGTCACCGATTCCTTAGGAGGACGTGCCCGCTCCTGAATCCACGGGTATGTATTCCGTGTCTGCACATCTGTTATTTGATGGCATGTGATTTTCTCTGGATTCCACTCTGTGCACCTCAATTTGGGGAACACCGGAGATGGCGGTGTTGACTGTGTCATGGTGTCGGCCTCTTCATGTTCAGCCTCTGCGCCGATTCTGCTAAGGGCGTTGGCATTTCCATGCAATTTGCCGGGACGGTGAACAACGTTAAAGTTATAGGCATGCAGGGATTCCTGCCATCTCGCTACCTGGCCCTCCAGATTTTTTAAGTTCCTGAGCCACCATAGTGAGGCATGGTCTGTACGGAGTGTAAAGAGGCGCCCGTACAGGAAGTGTTTATAATATTTGACGAAATGGACCGCCGCCAATAATTCTCGCTTGGTGGTTGCGTATCTTTTCTCCATTTTACGCGAACCAAAACCCAACACCTGCTCTGTTCTGTCTTCGGTGACCTGTGATAGAACTGCGCCGATAGCGAAAGCGGATGTGTCAGTGTCTAAGATGAAATCGGGGTTTGGATTAGGGTGAGTAATAATCGGCACGGTGGTCAAGAGTTCCTTCAGTGCCTTGAAGGAGCCTTCACACTCACTCGTCCACTCAAAGGGTCGATCTTTCTCGGTGATCTGGTAGAGGGGTGAAGCAATCTTGCTGAAATGTCGGATATAACGGGGATAGTACTGGCATAAGCCGAGGAAACTCTGCGTCTCTGTAACTGAAGAGGGCCGAGGCCACTCTGCTACTGCCTTAGTTTTTGATGGCTGTGTAGCCACTCCATCACCGGATCTGACGTGTCTCAGGAACTCGACACTTTGTCTGAAGAGATGACACTTTTTTCATGTGAGTTTCAAATTGGCCGTGCGGAATCTTGAAAGCATGGTGTCAAAATATTTTAAGGCTTGCTCAAACGTGGGTCGGAAGACTATCACATAATCGATGTAACAGAGACAGATCTCCCATTGCAGTGTGGTTAATACCTGCTCAATGAGTCGTTCAAAAGTTCCGGGAGCGTTGCACAACCCGTAGGGCATCTTGCAGAATTGGAAAAGACCGTCCCTACAAACGAATGCTGTCTTTTCCATATCAGCTTCATCCATGGCTACTTGCCAGTAACCGCTAGCTAAATCAAGGGTACAAAACCACTTGGCTCCAGACAAGGAATCCAAGGCCTGATCTATCCATGGTAACGGATAAGCGTCTTTAATGCTAAGATCATTAAGGCGGTGGTAGTCTATACAAAACTGCAAGGTTCCATCCTTTTTGCCGGCTAGCACTATAGAGCTAGCCCATGGAGAAGCTGAGGGTTCGATAATACCCGTTCGCAACATGTCATTTACTTGTTGGTGTGCTGCCACTTCTTTATGAATGGGAAGACGTTGTACCGGTTGTCATACGGGGCGATTATTGCCTGTATCGATGGAGTGTCGTACGAGATGAGTCTCTCCAGGGATCCATATCTCCGGAGGAAAAACTATCGCGATATTTATGTAATAATTTCCGAATTTCTCGTTTTTGTGATTGCAATAATCCAACAGTGGCACACAGATATAAATCGTGTAGATGTTCGGGTAAATCATCAGTCAGCAGTGGTGTTGTGTCAGAAAGTGCAGGTGTTTCCAGTGAAATTGTGTCCACTAAATGGCCGCAGCGTACTCCTGGTTCCAGGGTGATGGGATCTGTGGTACCATTGGACACTCTAAAGGGTATCTTCGATTTATCAGTGGTGTCCACTATTATGCGGCGACTTGCGCATTGTGAGGCGATCATATAATCAGGGTCGGGTTCCAGCATGGCTATGTGTGTGTTGCTTCCTAACTGTGGTGCAGTAGCCCATAGGATCCGTTCCTGTCCCGGCTCAACCGTGGCAGTACTCGATAGTATTACTGCACACGTATCGTATAATGACGACGCTGGTCCGAGAGGTATTCGTCGGCCTTGTATGTTGAGTTCCTGTTGTCTGCAGTGTATGATGGCTTCGCTGGCACTGAGAAAATCAGAGCCAAGTATGGCGTCGTTATGAATGGAGGCGATGACAACTCTCTGAATGAATTGTATTTCCTCTATTTGGATGACTAAATTAACCACACCAGCCACGTGTACATCTGCTCCCGTAGCCGTCTGTAGGTAAATATTTGTAGGCTTAAGGGTGGGGGGGGGGGGTTCTTATGAGGTGGGATGCTCTCATACATGCGCTGGTCAAAAACTGTAATAGAAGCTCCGATGTCGACGGTGGGCTTTTAGAAATGCCACTAAACAGACAGGCATATTTGTAAATTACTTTTCAATGAACCTGCGGAGGAGTTTCCAATGATGCTGTCCACGATAATGGAGTTGGAGCAGCGTCACTCTGTATATATTCCGAGTGTTTCCGTATTGCTTCTCGTAATGTTGCAGGTGGCTGAGTGAGGAATGGGCCAGTCCGTCGTCTCTGCTGGGGTGTAGGCTGTGGTGAGGACGGAGCAGGGGGTAGCAATGGTGGTGGTGTTGTTGTCGTTTCTGTGTGATCAGTATTGGTATAGACAGCGGCGTGTACGGAATGACGGATAAGTTCTACCTGTTCAAGCCATTTCCGGTAATGCTTCATAGGATGTTTTGTTGAAGCACAGAAGAAACAGTGTGGTTTCCATGGACATGCGTTCTTCCGTCCATGTCGGCGCTTGCGAATCCATGAGGCGGAATGAATCGTCTCTCCCGAATTGCTACTGTCTGTGGATGTGGAAGATGCTGCTGATTGGGGTGGTGTTCTGCATACCACCAGGGGACACCGAGAATCTGGTGTCTTGGTGGCGGGACGTGGTGCTTTCAAAACCGTGGTTTCAGCGGAGGTACTACAACCTACTACTGCCATTTTACATAGGAAAGAAGGTTTGTCGTGTATGGAAAAAGAGAAGGATGTCCTTGCTGTGGATGGGGTAGCCAACGTAGACACGGAAGCCGTGCATTTTGGTGTTGGTATGAAAGCTGATTTCTGTGGATGATGGTTAGTCACTGAACGTTGTTGTGTGAAAGCTGCAGTTGAGCCGGGAGAAGGATATGGGCACCGAAGTGGCTCCATGTAATTCGGTACCCTTAGGAGTTTGACTGTTTCTCTGGTTGCAGTGTGCTGCTATCTGGAGCAGGCGTTGTGGATGGAGGTCAGTTAAGACACCGCTCCCTCCAATGTCCTGGCTGACCGCATCCGAAACAGGTGTTCGGTGGCGGTGCCGTGCTGGTAGTGTTTGCTGTTCTAAACTGTGTGGTGGCGAGGTTGGTGCTGAGTGTTGTTACCAAATTGGTGAGTGCGGAGATCTGTTTATTAATCTCGTCTATCCGCTCTCTCATGTTGCTGTTGTTGTTGTTGTGCTGGTTTCCGCGTCCTGGGACTCCACTGTACCCTAATTCTGCGGGCACAGCCCCTACCTCCAGGCGCTTGATTCTGACTGGTCTTCTGCGTATTTGATGGTGGTGGTATCTGTGCAGTTGGTGTTGCTGATCTGGGGGGAGCACTACTGGCCGGGGCAATAGCTGCACCCTTTATCTCATTGATAGGATGGAGTTGGCGCCGGTTATTATTCTCCTGCTCTAGAAAGTTCTCGATATGAACCGCGGTTGCCGTTATTTGGGCCAAGCTTCCGTGGTCACCGAGAAATAGCTTTTCTTTTAGAGCTGGGTCACCGCTTAATGCATCGATGAAAGTATCGAGATGCAAGTGAAGTACGACCCTCTGTATTGGTGCTCGGATATGCGCAGGTGACTAGCCTTCGAATTCGGCTAGCTAACTCAGGAAGCGTTTCTCCCGCGTGTCGTCGAAGATTTTTTAAGTTGCAGACGACTAGTTTCTCCGAGAGCTGTATCGCCAAATCGCTCTGTGAGTGCTCATTCCAGTTGGGTGCAGGTAGGTGTACTATCCGTTCCCAGATCCGCAAGAACTTGCAGAGCTTTTCTTGAAAGTTTTGCTGCAAGATACTCACCCATCTGTCTATCGTCCCAGCAGTTAGTCCGACTTATTATTTCGAACTGGATTTTATAGTTGGTCCAGTCATTCTCCCCGCTAAATTCGGGAAGAAGGATGACTTGGCCAAAACCGCGGGAAGAGTGAAGTGGTTGAAATCCGGGTGGTGCGGGTATCTGAGAAAGTGAGGATTGTACTGTAGTCGGTCGTGGTGCCGGTGGTGGTGGTGTTGGTGTCTCCCGTCGATGCAAAATCTTGGAGTTATGAGTCCTACCAGAGTGCGGGGCTAGATTATCGCACTGCCGGAAGAGAAGAGTATATTACATAGTATGCAATGAAGAAATTGTCTCTAATCATTTTGAACCTATCCTATCGAGCTGAATAGAAAAGGTTTAGTCGGTAGCATGCCGGGCTAAACAGAGTTATAGCATGGACAGCGACCTTAGTGAAAAATTGTTGGTGGCGGGAGAAAATGCTGCATATATAAATGTTGCTGTATAGTGTTTCCTACGTGCACTGCATTCCCATATTTTCTATAACTTAAGCAAAACAGTTTAACGGATGGCCACTGGCCATATACATACGTAATCTAACCAGAACAAACAATATGGTGGGAATGATTAAGATATATATAGTAATACAGGTTAACGAACCTACTATAGTGCGGTTAGCAACACATTGAGGAAAATGAAAATAACTATTTAACAAATACAGAAATTATAACTATTGGTCCTAAGACCGTCATGGTTCCTTTTAGTCATCAGAACCGTTAGTACGGATACGAGATAATTAGCAACACCTATATAGAGAAATAATTAAACAGTGAAGTATAGTTACTTGAATGCTTGGTAGTCATTCACAAGTCAGGCTACCATGTCACTGAAATTGACACGTCAATCCGTAGTCGACGTGAGATGATGCACTCTCCGGAAGCTGGAAAGTTCCCGCAGGCTGGTTCCTGCAGGTTGGTTCCCGTAAGCTGTTTTCTGCAAACAAGAGTCCCGTAAGAACGTTCATGGCGGGGGAAGGACATCACTTAGTGCTGTAGGCCTAATAGAATGTCTAACGAGCAGTCAGTAAAGGATACGATGGTACGACGTTGTGAAGAAAGTTCCCACACACCGATGGCATGGATGGAAGGTGTAAACAACCCGATCACTAGCGGGGGTTGTTAGAGGCCAATGAAGATACAAAACAAAGCTTCACAGTGTTCGGTACGTCAACCAGACGCACCGAGCAGAGTTTACTTGCTGTGGTCGAAAGTTGAAAGAACCTACACGATTGGTGCGGCGTCGTTTGAAATACAACTTTTAGGCGTGGCCAGCAGATCCGGCGAGTCATCCATCGAAAAACATCCTGCCTCTACATCTGTAGACTCACATATTCAGGCCGCAAAGGCCACACCGCAACTTTGTGTTCCGAATGTAGATGTAGTATTCGTGAACGATTATCAAAAGTTCCAAATTACTCCCGCAGATGGGGAGTTACAAAAACTGTTTTTAGTGTGGTGGGTTGGACACTGCACACTACGGGATAAAAACCCGACGCATAGCGAAGAAAGATTTCTTATAGCGCTTGATAATAGTTGGTACAGCTCCAACCTGTTCGGCCTTGGCCAAGGATGCTCTCGATCACTGGATCGCTTCTCCTCTTATACTCTCCATGACGTCACAGGCGCAGGCTTCATTCAATCACCGTTCGAGCAACAGCCAATCAGCACACAGCTAATAATAGCGTCGTCGAACGTTCTAGAACATTCTAGAAGCTTGATGTCCACGTGGTTATGACGTCAGGGCAATAGTTTGAAGATAATCAAGACGAGTTTTCCTGGATAACTCAGCCATTTCTCAACCGATTTTGAAATGGTTTACAGATTTGGAAAGCCCGTCGAATTCTGGTCTTGATCCATGCCAGATTTAACGGGAACAGACAATCAATAAGAATTACAGTGTACCAGCTCAGTACACTATAAGCGCCATCCTATCTAGGTCACAACTACGCGCTCCATAGAAACAGCGTCCTGGCGTGCGCATGCGCATAATGCGGTTTAACGAAATAGTCGTTTTTCAACACGCTCTCTCTCCAATAGGCCTATATACGCTTATAGCCCTACCCAGAGGGGCGTGTTCAGAAAACGAATCCTAGACGGGTGGCACGTACCCAGCTTAGCTGGTACGGCCAGTACCCGACCGGTTGATCCGAACTACAGAACAAAGAAATGTAGTGCTTAGTCAATTTCCTTCGAAAAAATGTGTATTTTGATTTGGCGTATTGGTTAGTTAGAGATATACTTGATTGTCATGCCATATCTATGAATTACATCTCTAGCTTTACTTGCAAAATAACCTATAAATTTATCACATACTGCATTTCCAATGTAGAACTAGAAACATTTACTGAAGTAACTGTAAATTTACGATGTCTGGCCATTAGCAATAGTATAAGCCCTCTTCTTATCTGACAATAGAACACGTCTGGTGATGATCTGATTAAAGGTGTAGTCGCAGTTCAAAGATCAATAGCTGAAATTTCTTTGAGATTATATTGTGCATGAAAAAGCTGATTTCTCGAAAACGGATGACACTTTCCACATAAAGGTCACCTTGGCCCTAAAGGATAAAACAAAGAGTCTTCTAAAATCCTCTTTGAAGTTGTATGATGAAAGTGAGGTTAATTATGACAAACGTGACAATTGGAAATTTTGACACACAAATGACCTTGACCCGCAAAAATAATTATCACTGGAAATTATTTAGATCTCTCAATATTCTAGATTCTGCCCATGTTTGAAGAGAAAAAGAATAAATCTCTCAGAGAAAACACAGTTCAAATATTGCTCCATAGGTTTACTATTGGAATATGTGGCATGGAAAAGCCGATTCGCCAACAGTATTAGGCAACGTCCTAACCAAGTATAGGAATGATATAATCAAATCTGTAATGTGTAGTTGTAGTTCAAATATCCATCGTGAAAATCACGATTCATTCTGTAAATGGTCATGTTCCATGCCTCGGGGGTCAAGGGTAAAATGTTACGGTCACCTCTTACGTCGACAGACATCTTCAAGACGCCAAGGCTAAGATTCTTCCCAAGGATGATAGTGAGCCGATCAAAACTCTAGGTGTAAGAACATCCCCATACATTTCCAATTGAACTTTTTGCCCACAGAAAGGTGGGTAGCTCGAAAACCCTTGGGACGATCCAAAATAAAAGTAACAGCAATGCAAGTCCCAAAGGATACTAGAAGATGGTGTGATTAACTCGTGGATTAATTAGTCATGTCAATTTGAATCTTGAAAACAATGCGTACCTAAAGATGCTAGCAGATGACGAAATTGCCGTTGGTGTCAGAAAGTGTATTCTATCATAAAAGACACGATATTTAAGCGATTTTCGCGATGCAGCTTCATACTGCTAAATATGATTTATCAAGCTACAGCTGACATTTGTATGCCTGGTGTTTCCAGAGATATACCATAACATTACCATCTTACTTCGAACCACTTCATAGTATAATTTCCAGAATGTATTTTATGATTTCATCAAGCAGAGTAGCTACTGTCCATTTTGAAAACAGTGATCCTGGATACGGTTTCAATCTCAGTGACAACAACATGTAATAGGAACCGCTTTCTCAATATCGATGCCAATCAGACATTCATAAATCGAATGAAGGAAAGGAGATATGTCAAAAGCGACTATATTCCCCCATCTCATGTCCCAGATAGCTTCATTAATGGGCAAAAACAATTCCGTTGCTGACATTTTGGAATTTTATGGTCCATAAAGTGGAACACTTCAGTGCTAGGCTTCCAATATTATCAGCAACTTAGCCAGAAATCTGGGAAAGTATTTCAAGATTCCATCAAAGAGGCGAGATTTTGATAGATCGTGGTTCTGTGTACTGTCATGTGGTCATCGCCTCCAATGCGGTGTTTCTGGTATAATCCAGATGATGAGAAACATATACGTTTGCTTCAAATACTACTTGGCTGCACAATTGCATGGGGAATATGTTAGCAAATGTTGACAAACGTTTTACAAATTCCCATGCTGTTCTATTTACACAGTTGATACGAGGGGTGTGGTTGGATGACTAAGCCCGAATTGGTCGTTGAGATGCGAATAGTCTAGCTTATTTTATATGAATTTTCTCACATGTCATCAAAGGTCCCATCACTTGTGCTTCTGGCTTATACTATCTAGGGTGAATATCACTTGATGAAGTTTTTCTCAAACTAATCAGCAACCAGTGATTAATTTCTTACTGGATATCATAAGCTACGGTGAGTGTCCATTTTTTCAGAGAATATTATGGTAGCTAAAACGTATGGATGGATCCAATCTGTCACTCAATATTAGACATTATAATCAAAATATGTCGCATGTTAGCTTACATCAAAAGCAACTAACGTTGATTTGACACACAAGTGGACATTATATGGTGGTAAACATCTAAATACTATGTCGTTTGTGAATTTTCAATTTCATAAATATTCAGTTGAATATCATAACACTAATCTGACTGGAGGCTGCTGCTGCCATAGGCAGCAACAGCTCCAAGTCAAATTAGTTTTCAAAATATTCAAACAATATTCAAACAGCCTAACTACATAGTTGCTATATCGGGCAGAGGTCTCCATCTTGCGCCCTCAGTAATTAAGTAAACTTCATTATTCAGAGCTTAACATGCGATAAATTGGGACTTCATATGTTTTGATGTGTTAAAGCTGCACCTCATTAATATTGCTAACGGTGGATCCAGTAACAGAATATTGAGGAATATATAAAGAAACACTGTTTAACACAAGACGTTCTTGTCACTACCTGATTTTATCAGAATCATGGATAAAGAAAGAAATCTATATAGAAAATCGATGTTAGAGTTGACTAAATAGAGATTGATGGTGTTGAGGTAACTGCGTGCTCGTTATCTATGTATCTGGGATGCAAAGTCGCAAATTAGTGTTAATGATTTGGCCTCAAGCCATGGTGCTCTGACATCAACAATGCTGATTACGCAGGCCAGTGTTCGATGTGAAATGCAGCATTGCTGAAACCTGTTGCAGTCATCAGAATCGATTCCTCTTAATATTCAATACTAGCTACCAACTAAGTGCAATCTGGAAGATATATCTTCTTTTAACGTGCCTTTCATGATCAAAATTGATGTATTTGTCTATGCTGTGTGATGAGCTACTCTGATAACGCAGGGTACTGAGCCAGGACTGAGCAAAATGCTTGGCCGTAGTGGCCCAGTATTGGTCCAATGTCGGCCCAGTAAGCTGTGTTATCAGGATTCTCAAAAAGGTGGATAGATACGTTATGGACGCCTTAAGCATGACAGTGATAAAGAAAAATGAGGTGGTAACAAGAAACAAATATTTCTGTCAACGTAACACGAACCAGCTTGCTGAGTTTGTTTTGTTTGTAATCTGCCCTGAAGGAATTATTCACACACTTTTAGTGATATGATCGAGGTTGCTGTATTTTATAGACAATACTGCTGACACCGATGGCCAGAGAGCATAATTTCCAACGATGCACTATACAAGATGTGTAATACGCCACCGCCATCTGTAATAGTCGCCCAGCAAAGATGGTCCATGTTTGGCCATGTGCTAAGGATGCCAGAAGACACACCAGCACAGAGAGCCTTGGAATTCGGCCTACTTGGAGCCAGCAAATACAGAGCCAGGAGAGGATGGCATTGCATAAATCTGCTAAGCGTGCTACGAGGTGGCCTCAAGAAAGCAGGATTAGGTACACTCAAGTCAAGAATGGACCTGAGGAAGCCAAGGATTTTGGCTGAGGACAAGACACAGTGGGCAAAAGCGAACAGGGACTGATTGCAGCTGTAGGATGTTTCTAATACTACAGCCGCAGAATACAGTAAGTATACATACTGCTAACGTGTATAGTTAGCAATGCCATCGAGACATATATATGGAATCTAAACCCGGTTTTAATGATAATACCAGTGTTCCGTGTCGCGATAAGGTCAAAGATCACAGTGCGAGAAAGAAAAACGGTGTATGCCTGACTGTTTGACTGCCTTCCTGCCGGCCTGCCTTCCGGCCTACCTGTTTTCCCGTATACGTGTCTACCAGCATGTCTGGCCTGTCTGCCTGCCTGTATGTCTGTCTGGCTGTCTGCATGCCTGCCTGCATATGAATGTATTTTGGGGATATGTGTTGAAAGTACAGATAAATATGACAGTGGAGCTTGAGTGGATGGGAATGTAACGGTTACATATACAGACGTCTCTGCTTCTGGATCCCATTTTCTGTAAAACATGTCCATTACGGGATTATGGACGTGTTTACATAAGTTACCATAAATCTGGCCATAATTTCATCAGAGTTATAAACACATAATAAGTGTGCCATGGCATTGGTCCGACAGTCCATTGGTCCGACAGTCCATTGATCCGCCAGCGCATTTGTCCGACAGCGCATTGGTCCGACAGAACATTGGTCCGACATCATATTGGTCCGACAGCGCATTGGTCAGACAGCACACTGTTCCGAAATGCATTGGTCCGACAGCACATTGGACTGACAGCTCATTGTTTGTTTCTACTGTATTTTATCGCGTGTTTTCTCTTACTTTTGATAATCGATAGCTCGCGTGGTTTCTGTTTCCTTTTTATACGTATCAGAAACAATACTCCCCCCCCCACCCCATATAGGTGACACCCACCCACCCCACACCCATTAGGTTATATAATGCATCTGTCGAACTTATCTTATGGTTTTGCAAATACACATCTTTACATATATCCTTGAATACATATCAATTGATATTCGTCTACCAGTCTGTCCACCCGTTCCGAACATCACATAGGAAGCCCCCACCCATCCATCCAACTTTGGTGCTGCGTAATAGCATATTGTCATAAAGTCTTTCTGCGTATCGGAAGTTGCTTACAATAAATTTTAGTGGATGGACATAACCTGTTGTGGCCAAATGGTCATTATGATGTCATGGTACATATTAAGCGACCACCTGCATCTAATCACTTCTAATGCATGTGGTCACTTAAACACGTGTATGTATTAAGGACTGCTAGTCCACCCCCACCCAACCCCCGAACGCCACAATTTCTGGTCATTTCCTGTTCAGTTACAATTTGAATCCGAAACAACGAAAAAATATGAAAATTTCGAAACTAATTTGACTGGACGCCGTTTCCAATTAAAATAGTCAAAATATTTTCAAAATATTCATAATTGTCATGAAATCGAGATTCCAGAACATCGCGAAATGCTACGGAAATAAATAATACATTATATTGATGAAAACATTTTTGCAGCGATGATTATCTTGGTGACGATGGAGGGGATGATACAATTTTGGTCAAACTGATGATGGTATTGATGACAATGGTGATTTTCTTGGTTATAATGGTAACGATGATGATACTAATGAGTTGTAACGATAATGATGACGATACTGATGACGATGTTGATAATCTTGTCTGTGATGATGATGATGATGATGATGATGATGATGATGATGATGATGATGATGATGATGATGATTGTATTGATAAAACACATGTTATCAGACGTTATTGATTGATAAGTATGAATAAATCAGTGAGTAATTCACACACGCTCACACTCACGCATCGACCCACGTGTCAGATAATGTCTAGCAAGGACTGGTTACGGCCTAGGTAAAGTCTAGCAAAGCATGACTAAGGTCTATGTAAGGTCTAATAAAGCCAGCTACGGCATAGGTAAGGCGTAAGTGAGGCTTAGCTAAGGCCAAGGTAATGTCTTGCAAAGCTTCACTAAGTCTTAGGTAAAGCTTAGCAAAGCATGTCTAAGGCCTGGCTAAGGTCTAGCAAAGTCTGGCTAAGACCTATGTAAGGCTTAGTAAAGCCTGGTTAAGATCTAACACAGCCTGGCTAAGGCCTAGTAAGGCCTGACTAATGCCTAGCAAAGCCTAGCTAAGTCCATTAAAGCATGGCATATGCCTAGGTAATGGATTACAAAGTATGGCCAATGGTTAGCTAAGGCTTAGAAAATAATGTCTTGCAAAGCTTGGCTAAAGCCCATTAAGGCCTAGCAAAGCGTGGCTAAGGCCTAGTTAAGGCTTGGCAAAGCCTGGCTAAGGCTTAGCTAAAATCTATCAAAGTCTCGCTATGGCCTAGGTAAGGTCTAGCAAAGCCTGGCTAAGGCCTAGTTAAGGCCTAAGTAAGGTTTAGCAAAGTCAGGCTAAGACATAGGTAAGGCCTGTGTAAGGCCTGGCAAAGCGTGGCTAAGGCGTATTTAAGGCGTAGTAAAGCATGGCTAAGGCCTAACAAAGCGTGGCTAAGGCCTAATAAGGCCTAAGAAATCCTAACTAAGGCCTAGTTACGGCTTAGCAAAGCATGGCTAAGGCCCAGGTAAGGCGCAGGTAAATCTTAGTAAAGCCTGATTACGGTCTATGTATTGCCTAGCAAAGTCTGGCTAAGGCCTGGTTACCGCTTGGATAAGACCTGGGTAAGGCCTTCTAAAGCCTATGTAAGATCTTGCATAGACGTATCAATAGCAGGCTAAGGCCAAGATATGGTCTTGCAAAGCCTGACTATGGCCTAGGTAAGGCCTAGAAGGCCATGGCTAAGGCCTAGATAAGGCCTAAGTAAGGGTTACCAAAGTCGGCTAATGCCTAGACAATGTCTGGCAAAGCATGGTTAAGGCCTAGGTAAAGTCTATCAAAAGCTCGCTAAGGTCTAGGTAAGGCCTAGCAAACGTTGGCTAATGCCTCGGTAAGGCCAATGTAAGGCTTACTAAAGCCTAGCTAAGACTTGCGTAATGTCTAGATAAGGCCTGCCTAAGGCCTGTCTATGACCTAGGTAAGGTCTTGCAAAGTGTGGCCAAGGACTAGCAAAGCGTGGCTAAGGCCTATGTAAGGCTTAGTAAAGCCTGGCTAAGGATTAACACAGCCTGACTAAGGCCTAGGTAAGGCCTAGCAAAGCCTAGCTATGCCCATCAATGCCTAGGTAAGGCTTGGCAAAGCCTGGTTAAGGCCTTGGTACTGTCTAGCAAAGCTTGGCTAAAACCCATGTAAGACCTAGCTATGGCGCGGATTAAGTCTAGCAAAGCCTAGCTAAGAACTAGGTAGAGTCTATCAAAGGCTTATGTCTAGGTACGGTCTGAGAAAGTCTCGCCAAGTCTCGCCAATGCCTGCGTAAGGCATAGTGAAGGCTTACCAAAGCCCGGCTACGGCCTAATTAATGTCTTTCAAAGCTTGGCTAAGGCGCAGGTAATGCCTATCAAAGCTTGGTACGGCCTAGGTAATGCTTAGAAAACTTGGATACGGCCTAGGTAAGGCCTAACAACGCCTGGATACGGCCTAGGCAATGTCTTTCAAAGCTTGGCTAAGCCGCAGGTAATGCCTATCACAGCTTGCTTACGGCCTAGATAATGCATAGCAAACCTGGCTAAGGCATATGCAAGGCCTAACAAAGTCTAGGCATGGCAGCGGCCTAGAAAAAGCCAGGGTACGACCTAGGTAAGGTCTAGGTAGGAATTATCAAAGCCTTCTGCGGCCTAGCCAAGGCCTTTGTAAGGTTTAGCAACGCCTGGCTACGGCCTAGGTAGTGTCTTGCAAAGCTTGGCTAAGGCCCAGGTGATGCCTAGCAAAGCTTGGCTAACGCCTAGGTAAGGCCTAACAAAGCCTGACCAAGGCCAAGGTAGAGCCTTGGTTAGAACTAGCAAAGTCTGGCTACGGCCCAGGCAATGTCTAGCAAAGCATGGCTATGGTTTAGGTAAAATCTATCTTAGCCTCGATATGGCCTAGGTAAGGCGTAGCAAAGCCTGGATAAGACCTGGTTAAGGCCTTGTTAAGGTTTACATATCCTGACTAAGTCCTAGCTACTGCCTGGCTAATGCCTAAGTAATGCCTAGGTAATTCTTAGCAAAGCCTTCTAAACCCTGGCTAAGGCCTTCTAAGGACTGGCTAAGGCCTATGTAAGGTCTTGCAAAAACTGGCTAAGGCCTAGTTAAGGCGTAGCAAATCCTGACGAAGGCGTAGTTAAAGCTTAGTAAAGCCTGGTGAATGCCTATGTAAAGCCAGGCAAAGCATGGCTAAGGCATGGCAAAGGCCTAGCAAAGCCTGATTAAGACCTAGTTAAGGTCAACGTAAGGCTTATACAAGGCAGGCAAAGGCATACGTACGGCCTATGTAAGGCTTAGCAAAGCCTGGCTAGGCCTTGTCTGGGCCTTAGGCAAGCTTAGCAAGATATTACCAAGGTCTTAGCTAGGCTTTGCTAAACCTTACCTAGGGCTTAGTTAGGCTGTGATAGACTTTACCTAAACCGTAGCCATGTTTTGTTAAGTCTAACCTAGGCCTCAGCCAGACTTTGCTAAGCATTACGTAGGCGTTATCCAAGCTTTGCCAGACCATACCTAGGCCTTGGGCAGGCATTGTTATACCGTACCTAGACATTACCGAGGCCTTAGCCAGGCTTTGCTAGGCCATACATAGGCCTTAGCCAGACTTTTCTATGCCTTACTTGGATCTTATTCTAGCCATCAGCCAGGATTTTCTAGACCGTGACTAGGTCTTGGCCAGGCTTTCCAAGGCCTTAGCTAGACCTTAGCCACGCTTTGCTAAGCCTTATCTAGGCCTTAGTCAGGATTTTCCAGCCTTAACTAGGCCTCAGCCACACTTTGTTTTGTCTTACTTAGGCCTCATCTAGGCCTTAGTCAGTCTTTATTAGGCTTTACTTAGGCCTTAGTCAGACTTTGTTAGCCTTCGTAGGCCTTAACCACGCTTTGCTAAGCCTTATTTAGGCCTTAGCCAAGCTTTGTAAGAACTTACTTAGGTCTTAGCCAGGCTTTGGTAGACCTTACCTTGGCATTAGAAAGGCTTTGCCAGGCCCTACATAGGTCGTACTCGGGCTTTGATAGACTTTACCTCGGCCGTAGCCACACTTTGCTAGACATTGCCAAGGTCCTAGCGAAACATTGCTAGGTCTTAGCTAGGCCTGACCTAGGCCCTAGCCAGGCTTTTCTAAGCCTAGCCTAGGCCTTAGCCAGGCTTTGCTAAGTCTAACCTAGGCCTTATTGAGGCTTTGATAGGCTTTACCTAGGTGTTAACCAGGCTTTGTTAGACATATCCAGGCCATGATAGCCTACGCCTTAGCGAGACTTTGCTAGATCTTAGATAGGCCGTATCTAGGCCTTTGCCAGAATTTGTTGGGCCTTACCTAGGCCTTAGCCAGGCTTTGCTGCGTCGTACTTAGGCCTTATCCAAGCTTTGCAAGACCTTACCTAGGTATTTGCCAGGCTTTGTTAAGCCTTAACTAGGTCCTTAGCCAGACTTGCTAAACATTACTTAGGCCTTACCCAGGCCTTAGCTAGGCTTTGCTAGACCTTTAGAGAGCAACACAGGCAATCGTCATCCCTGTTATTACAGTTCTCATCTATTCATAAAAGATATATACCCTTGCTAAATTTAGGAATATGTGTTACTTTATTAACACTTTAACTAACTTGGACTGTAGCCACCATTTTAGATAGATATTTGCGGACGCCATTATTTCAGACTCTATCGCCTTCGCCGGTGAGCAATTGCTCGTATAAAACCATTCTCGTAACGCTAATGTTGGTCATTCTTTTTATGGCTTCCAAGGTGAGCGCGTACTAAGCATAGCATAGTACAATACTAGTTCTATATTTCCTATGGTGCAAATAAAAACAAATATATCTATAACAGCAGCAACAGCTATCCGTCAAATTTTTGTCAAAATAATCGGCTGATAATACAATTGTCACTAGGCAAAGTTTTGATAACAACTTGGCTGAAAATCGTTGATGAAACAACTTTCAAGAAAATTGTTCTCAAAATAATCAGCAGAGCAGTCAATGTTGCAAGACCCGCTGAAGATATTTCGATCAAATTTATTGACAGTCATTTCTTGCACAGGCAGCAACAGTGTTGTCAAATTTCTCTCAGAATAATCAGCGGACTTTCGTTTCTGTTAGCTAACAAATGCATACACAATAAGTTAGGCCTATATATGATATACGGAATCGAGACCAAGTCTCAGATATGCTAGAAAATTATGTTCATTTCTTTGTCAATCAGGAGGTAAGCATATTATTCTATTCGTGGTAGGTATGTCCGAGGCGATCGTGCACGTACTGATAGACAGCTTGGTCTTCGTGCACATATTTCACTCTCAAATACGCATATGATATAGGCCTAACTAATTGTGTATGCACTTGCTAGCAAACAAAACAGGAAGTCCGCTGATTATTCTAATACGATTTTGGCAACGCTGTTGCTGCAATAGTCAGAAATGATTGTCAATAAAGTTGCGCGAAATATCTTCAGCAAGTCTTGCAACGATGAATACACTGCTGATTATTTTGAGAACAATTGGATTAAAAGTTGTTGCGTCAACGATTTTTAGTCAAATTGTTATCAAATCTATAGCTAGTAACAATTGTATTATCAGCTGATCATATTGACAACAATTTGACGGAAAGGCAGCAACAGTTTTCAGTAAACTTGTTATGAATATATTTGTTGTCAATTTCACAATAGGAAATATACACAGCTGGTATTGCACTATGCTATGCACATCTATGCGCTCACCTTGGAAGCAATCAAAAGAATGACAAGCTTTAGCGTTACGAGAATGGTTTCATACGTACAATTACCTACCGGCGAAGAGAATAGAGTTTGAAATAATGGCGCCAGCAAATATCTATCTGGAGGCTACAGTTCTAGTTATTTAAAGTGTCCATAAAGTAACAAATTGTCATAAATTTAGCTAGGATATGTATCGGTTAAGAATAGATGAGAACTTTAACGTTGACCACAGCAGGATTTCCTCGTATCAAATGAGGGGGCACGATATGAGCAGGTAAACTGATAACATATATGAGGCTTCTTCAAAGAATCAGAATCAACCCAGGTCTAAAGTTGTATCAATAAGCTCATAGTAGAACCTAAGTTATTGAAGAAATAAAATGAAACGTTATTACATTTTGACACGTTCTGCAGGATGAACGGACGGACTGACGAACGAACACATTGATGGATGGAGAATCGGAGTGCAAATTAATCACACGAGTTCTAATATTATAATGAAATCATAAAAACACCTATAAGTGGCGTCGCTGCTGCTACAGCTGCTGCTACTATTGCTGCTGCTACTGCTGGTGCTGCTGCTCCCGCTGCTGCTGCTGCTGCTGCTGCTGCTGCTGCTGCTGTTGCTGCTGCTGCTGCTGTTGCTGCTGCTGCTCCTGCTACCTTTACTATTCTTGCTGCTGCTGCTACTACTACTACTACTACTACTACTACTTCTTTTTTTTTTTTCTTTTTTTTTTGAAAATCCGACGCTGACGCAGTCGGACAAACTTCACGGAGGACCTCCTTTAAAAAGGCTTGCAAACCCCCAGAAAAAAACCTGGTGATCTAGTAAGCCTGATTAATATTACACCAAAGCAAAAGATAAATAATGAGCATTAATACAATCTGTAAATACCTATAGCTTAAATAGTATAGATACAAAACAATAAGCTGATAAAGATCCGATAGCCTAACAAAACTTAACAAAGGCATTACTATTCAACCCAGGTGTAGTAGTAGACCCGTGTGGCGAGTACAACTATCCAACAAATGAAAAGTACCTCGTCAATCAATGACAAATAAGTCAATCATTGACGCCAGTGGGCTGATTCTTTAAAGATCAGCGGGAGTAGTAGCATTTGGGTAGTATAATACATATAGTCGGCAGGAAAATTACAGTAAAATAGATGGAAATAGATGGCGCTCTTGTTTACATTTTTGATTTACTTTGTTGTAAGGTTTTGTAAATTACCCATGAACAAATAACCCTATAAAACCCTGGGCAAGTTTCTAAAATTACCCGGGACGATTTTATAATTCAATGGCAACTTACTTTTTCGATTGATTATTAAATTTCCCCAGTCTGTTTATTTGTTAACATGAATTATTAAACATAACAATATCAAAGTGCAGACTAAAATGAATTACAGGACACAGATTAATTAAAAGACACAGATAAATCAGCTGTAGTAATTAAATGATTTAAGCTAGTGCAGACTCATTTATTTTTACAGTTCCCAACTCTATTGAAACTATGTTTATTTTGCACCATATGTCCTTGAATACTTTTTCTTTGCCATGCTGCTTTAATCTAAAATATTCGCAAGGAATATGATTCAGCAGCAATGAACGAAATATTGCCTTTATTGCTCTATTGTGATTGCCCATAGATGGATTTTTCGTCTGTGCACACCAATGTTTCCAAATGGCCCAAACACCTATGGTTGGCATTGTTATTAAAATAGTCCTTTCAGACTTTACGATATTTACACCGCTTGATCCAAATTCTCTAAATAAGACTACATGCGTTTCTAGAACAATGGGATTCGCTCCAAATTGTGCCTAGATTTGGCTGATATAGTCCCAAAATTGTGACGATATTGGACATTCCGCAAATAAATGCTCGATTGTTTCCTCGTCTGTTTGACATAAGTAACACATATTAGAAGTCGTAATATTGCACTTGTATGTCAAGTGTCCCACCCATAGCCGTCGATGTAGTAATCGCCACAATAAATCACGAGCCATATTTGGTATGTATGGAGAATGTAAGATTTTCCATACATTTTTCCAACTGAATGGTTTATAGCTTGAGTCATCCCATCTCCTAATTGCTATGGGAGGTGTTACTTGTTTTCGTCTCATAATGTGGTACCATTCCTTGGATCTCATCTTGTATTTTAACATCTCATCATCAAGAACTAATGCAGGTTGTGGAGTCAAAATACTATTATTTACATTTGGCAGACGAAACCATTCAATTGGTACAGCATGTTTTATTTTATTTAGCAACCGCTGGACATCTATATGCCTCATATGTGTTATTCTAGCTACTTCTTGCATTGAAATCCATCTACGTGTTTGAGGGTGTATCATATCAGATAAATGTTGAATGCCATATTTTGCAAAGGACGGTAGATAAAGTACTGCATTGTTATAACATATATTACTATTGCCCCACAATTGCTGTTCTAGTACTTCCTTCCAGCACGTAGGTGGAGGCATGTATCTGTCAAATATTTCTAACTCCTTAACTTGATCTTTAAACACATCTGGTATCATTTGGCTATTCTGAGGTGGCTTCTTTGAGGCAAAAAGATGCTCTGCCAGAAATGGTTCTACAATTCTCTCCATGAGAGCTCGTGAAACACATGCCCACGTCTCATCTGATGTAATAAGATCATTAAAATATTTTAACCTTAAAGAAACACATTTCACTTTAATATCAATTAAATCAAGTCCTCCTTCTAACTTAGCATTATTGAGAACACGATGGGAAACTAAATGATTCTTTTCTTCCCATATGAATGAGAATATCAACTCATTAACCTCCTTTTCTACATGTTTTGGCATGTGTACAACCGATGCTGTATACCATAGCCCAGATAATATCAAGTTGTTGACAACAAACACTCTACCAAAAATTGAAAGCCGACGACGCTTCCAATTTGCTAATATTCTCTTAAGCTTAGATACTCGTTCATTCCAATTTTGTGTTGTATTCGGTTTCCTGCTAAAATAGATGCCTAAAATCTTAATGGTATCATTAGACCAATTGATTTCAAGTGGCTGGTCATTCCGCTCTTTCCATGGCCCTAAAAATAATCCTTTGGATTTTCCTTTATTGATTTTCAAACCAGATGCATTTTGGAACTTTTCTAGTACGTGGTTTAAAATTGCAAAATCATTGTTTGAACTGGCAAACACAGTTGTGTCATCAGTATATTGTGACAGCTTAAGTGGTCTTTCTATACCACGAATACATATGCCTTGAAAGTTATTATTTTGCCTCAATGCTATGCCAAGGGATTCCATCACAATACCAAATAATAATGGCGATAGGGAACACCCCTGTCTAACACCACGTTCTAAGACAATTTCTCTGGATAATTGATTGGTCACTAAATAGCTACTCTTCATATCCGTATATAAAATCTTAACCCATTTAATAAAGTTTGAGCCTAACCCAAACGATTGCAAAGAATTAAAAAGAAAATCCCATTCCACACGGTCAAATGCCTTTTCGTTGTCCAAGGCAATCACAGCTGAAGGGATGCTATCCTTCTCAACCAATTGTGTACGGTCTCTTATTAACATGGTATTGGTTAAAATTGTCCTCCTAGGTACAGCACATGTCTGCTCTGTTCCAATGACTTCTCCTAAAACACTACCTAGTTTCAATGTTAGTGCTCTGGATATTATTTTGTAGTCTACACATAGTAGAGAAATTGGACTGTAATTCTGAACTAGACGTCTGTCATTTCGTTTATATATTAGCCTTACGTATGCCCTAGCCATAGTTGGTGGTAAATGGCCTTTCTCAAAGATTTCAGTGGCTAATTCTTCCATTATTGGACCTACAAGGTGCCAAAGCGTTTGGTAAAATTCAACTGAAAGGCCATCACACCCCGGTGATTTTTCTAGTTTCATACCTTTAAGGGATTTAGTTAAATCTTCTAGTGTTAAGGGTTGATCACAAAATGCACTGCCTGTGTCTGACACCTTTTTGTCCAATTTTGCATCTTCATCTATTCCCTCTGAGTTGTACAATGACTCATAGTAATTGCATACAATAGTACTCATTTCATTGTTGGTATCGGTTGAACCATCCGGCATGTTTAATGAGCACATCACCTTATCTATTGCCCGTGCATTTTTCTAATGTGCAAAAATATCGGGTTGGCTTTTTCCCCTTCTGCGTGCATCTGGGCTCTTGCTCTAATTTTTGCACCCTCAAACTCATATTGTTCTATATCTCTTATTTTACTTTAAATTTTAGCCAGTAATTCATAATAATTATCTTCACCATATTTACTTTAGCATTAATTTTCTTCAGTGATCGATGAAGTATTTTCTTGCGTTTGCGTATTTCCCGTGCTTTTCTAATATCATACTTTCGGGAAATATACTTTAAATCCAGTTTTACATCCTCCCACCATTGCAATGTACTCTTATATGATGCTTTCCTATTAATCCAATGTTGCCAACTACTCTCTATATTATTCCTTATAAAATTCTTCTCCCAACAGTGTTATGTTTAATTTCCAAAACCCAACCCCTTTTGTTACCCAATCAGCATTGGCAAAGGTTACACAAAACCATGTTATGATCTGAGAATGCGACTGGCTTAATATTAACATCTCTCCAGTACCCTGTCAACAAACTATTCACATAAATTCTGTCGATCCTTGAACCAACTTTACCATCTGCTTTTTTGCTTGAAAACACATAAACGGGATAGCACAGCAATGTATTTCACTACACTTTGAGATAATTTACTCCATAAGTAAGTGGCGTAAGGGCTCTTCTTATCTTCCAGAAATAAATAGAGATAAAGTTCATCTGTCGATTATGGCTTCATTCATGACTAGGTTCATGGCTTTGATATACTTTGGAGATATTGGAAAGTTTACCAAGATGACCATTTTTTATTGATACATGTATGGTTAACACCATCTGCATACTGAATCTCTTTCAGCCACAGAACACTGTGATGTACACTGATAACGCGGGTTACTGAGCCGGTACTGTGCCAATACCGTGCTATTGTCAATTTATCCAAGTATAGATTGCACATTGGTCAGTGAGATGCTTTGTTTAATTAATTTCCTGTGACCAACACCGACAAATATGTGTATTGTGTTGGCTAGTGAGGTATATAGTTGATTGCCATGCCATATCTATGATTTCCTTCTAAAGCTTTCCTTACAAAATAATGTATGCATATAGGCCTATCACATACTCGCAATACATTGTAGAATTACCGTGTCAATTTGCATTTAAATTTTCAAGGCATGCCTAGCGACTCAGTTGGCTGAAAAAGTTACTGTTGGTGTCATAAAATATGTTCTATCATAAAGGCCAGGACAAGTTAACCGATTTTCGTGATGCAGGTCATTCTGCTAAACATGATTTATCAAGCTATGGCTGACATATTTATACTTGATGTTTCCAAAAATATATTCTAACATTACCAACTCAGTTCGAACCACTTTCATCTAGCAGAGTAGCTGCTGTTCATTTTTTCATAGGAATGTCGAGTTATCTAGGTCAAATATGTCAAATTTAACCCAAAGGTTATTTCAAGGTCATGACCTAGAACGTATGGTTATGCAATGGAAGCAAATCTAGGGGATATAAGGCTCAACAGTCTATGATGTTTGAACGAGCAGGTCAACCTAGGTGTCAATTTGACATCTATGACCTCAAAAGCCTGTCAATTATAAGTACCAAATTTGTTGATGATCGGATCAGAAGTTTCAAGTTAACAGGAAATCGCCCAAAGTGGTGTAAATTAAATAGCTCGAATGTTTAGTATCAATGGGTCAAGAATTACAGAGATATTGCCGCTGTAGATTTTATGGTATCAGGACACCAGATCTATATGACATAGAAAGGATTTCGAATCCATGTAAAGGATTCCGGATTTAATGAAAGAAGTTGAGGAGATAGGAGAGGCAAGGTATGGATAGGGCTGCAACTCAACTTAGATTATTGGGATTGGATAATGGCAAACCAAGGTGGTGATCTCTGCGGATTGAACTTAAAGTTCACATGCCTCTGCTTTTTGTCCAAACTTGATCAATAGTATCAATATACCAGTGATCAAGTTATGATCAAAATTCAGATATGTATGATTTGGTCAAAATTGCACGTTGCTCAGTCACCACCAAAGCTCATCATTAATCGACCACAATAATATCATTGATCTATCTATTGATGTTGAAGTCATAATGGGAAAAATAAAGGCCGATTCAAATTCTAGCAGTTAAGGTTAAACAGTTCCAATCTCTCTTTCAAAAGACAAGAGCTGTTTAAACTTCTTTACCAGAACCAGAAAGTCCGTCTACCTGGGAATGATACCATTTGATGGTTAATCTGCATGCGGTAGAGAAAATTCTGTAAATGAAACTATGAAAACAGAAAAAACTTTAATCATTCATTCATCACAGATAAAACGGAATATGCAACTTGATATCAATATAGTTTGAATGGAGTAGTGAATTGACGCAATAATTTAGTACATTTTAAAAGCGCCAGTGATCCGTTAAAAGCACGGATATAGTAACTGAATAAATTAATGCATAAATAAACGGAAAGGAAATTATTTTTGGAAATTTGATGATTGAAATTTTAATCAATCAGCCCTTAGGTTTCATTAAGGGTTAATTTATTAAAAAGGCAATCACCAAATAGCATAGTAAACTTATAATCAATTTGAATGCATGTTTTAATTCAAGGATTATGCATTACAAGTTCAATGGTATTTTAATAGCGAGTTGACAGCTAGTCGGTAGGATAATAATAATGAAATTTATACCGGGTAATTCAAAAGACTGGTGAACTACTCAACCAATCTAGAACCTACGTCATGAATTGGTTGATTAGTTACTCAGGCCCTGGAACTGGAAACTAACTAAGTATACATTATTTGAACTTGGACAAGTGACGTAATAACGAACAAAATGAAACAAATATTCAATCAATTTAAATAGAAATATTTCAATAATAAGTAAGAAAATTTACTTATAGAATATTTTGGAATTTGGTTACATAAGTAAAAATCTGGACAGTATCTGTACCACACAAGTTGGTCGGGGTGTATGGTAAATAATTTTGAGAAATCACAATTAAAAGTTAGATACGTTGAATATGCTAAATACAGAAGTCTTTATATGGAATGAAGGCGAACAGATGAAGATCCAATCTGTCGTGGCGCCGGGAGTGAAAACACACATGAAGAAACAGATGACGAATCCGGAAGAATGTTCTGTATTCCGAAATATAAACGATAAGGTCGAAGGCACTAAGATGATCCGAGATATTGAATTGAGAAGCTCGAAGACACTGAAATGATTCGTGTGATAACTCGGCTTAGTTACCGATACAGAAAATCGAGGCCGAAAGATGGCGGAGAACCTAAAAGATGGCAGCAATCGCTAATGAAGTCTGAGCATTTCAGAAGGATGAAAGCGTCGTAAAGATGACGAGATTGATGACATCACAGGTAGAAAAGATAGACTTCTACCTACCCAAACAAGGCACCAGGTTCCGCTTGCTTTGGGATTTGGTCTGAAGGCGATTAGATTGATGACGTCCCGGGTAGAGAATTTTGACTACTACCCACCCAAGCAAGGCACCAGGTTCCGCTTGCTTTGGGAATTTGTCTGAAGGTGATTAGATTGATGACGTCATGGGTAGATACAATCGACTGATGGCTGATATGACGATGATCACATTGAGAGAAATACAAAGACGAGACGACACAGGCACACTATTACTTTAAAATTTTTACATGGTGAGTTCGTGGACTCTTGAAAATAAACGGCTCCTAGATGACATGTGATCCGCTTAGAGATATGTTCCGAACTGTTGATTGGGAGTTGGCGATTTTCCTACCCAAACACTGTCACGATGAACGCACACATGGTTTGATGTATAAATGCGCTGCGGTTCGTATAATGCCTAAAGATGTGGCAATTTTATCATATTAAAATTTGATAAAACTCACTTGAAAATAGAAACTCAAGAATAATAATTGTACAAGAAAACTTAAAAATTATAAAATTAAATTGACCAATATAATAAAATCTAGAGGAACTATTTTCCAATCATAAAAATGCCAATCAAGTGCAATGAATGTGTCATGTTAATTTCAAATAATATTGATGCCTGGTCAAACATCGACTTTGAAACACTAGATCGATCAATAGTTCACCGGGTTACATAGTGGGATGGTTTAGGACGATATGACAGATCGTACAATTCTATACTGTGGTAACCAGTCACGGCTAGGAGCCTAATTAGCATATGAATTTGGAACTAGCTAATCAGACGTTTATTTCATGATCATAGGTATGGAATACATGGAGAGTGGAGCGGGAATAAATGGTAATACTGGATTAACCCTGCATATCCATGCTCCCTAAATTAATTAAAGCATTAATAGTCTGACGTCACACATACTATGACGTCACACATCATCATTTTGAAAACAGCATTACAGTATACTGTTTCTATATTATTGGCAACAACAGGTAACCACAACCCCTTTCTCGATATCGATGCCAGTCTTCCATTCAAAAATCGATACGTGTTAATTGCTTTTATATTTAGCAGTGAATGGAGGAAATACGATATGTCAAAAGCGATACTATTTCCTTATCTTATGTCCCAGACAGCTTCATAAACGGGCAAATACAATTTTGCTGCTAACATTCTTGGTATTTTATGGTCCATAATGTGGGACACTTCGGTGTTAGTCTTCAAATATTATCATAGACATAGCCGGACGTCTGGAAAATTATCTCATGATTCCATCAAAGAGGTGATATTTTGATAGATCGTGTTCTACAGTCGTCGCCTCAGATGCAGCATTCCTGGTATAATCTAGATGATGAGACATATATGTCTACTACAAATACTACTTGGCTTGAGAATTGTATGAGAATATGGTAGCGACTGTTAGCAAACGTTTCGCAAATTACCAGGCTGTTCTATTTACACAGGTGCCACGGAGGGTGAATGTGGATGAGAATGTCCGAATTGGTATTTGAGATGCGAATAGTCTAGGGTACAGACTTGTGCCCTCACTAATAACCTAAACTTTATTAAGAGCTTCGATGTAGGATTATGCGTGTTAACATGTGATAAATTTTGATTTTTCTATGTTTTGACGGGTTAAAGCTGCATGTATGTAATATTGCTAATGGTGAATCAAGTAATAGAATACTGACTAATATATAGAAATGCTGTTTAACACCAGACGTTTGAGATAGAAAAAAAGAGTCAGCATCAACATAATGTTTCTGTAATTACATCTTGAGTTATCTCTTTACAGGATTTGTCTGAACCTTGGATAAAGAAAAAATCTGTGTTAGAGATAACTAAATAGAGATTGATGGTGTTAAGGTAACTACATCCTCGTTATTTATCTACATATTGGAATCAGTGTCACTTATTAGTGTTGATGATCTTACTTCAAGCTCATGGTGGTCTAACATTATTAATGCTGATTTGTAGGCCAGTTTTCGATTTGAAATGTAGCGCTTTTGAAACCTGTTGCAGTGATCGATAAGGTTACATGAATTCATGTATCGATATGCGCACCAGATACCAACTAAGTGGACTCTAGAAGACAAATCTGCTTTTAAAGTGCTACTCAAGATAACACTCGATGTTTTTCTCTATTCTATGGGATAACATAGCCTGCTAACGCAGGTTACTGGCCAGGTACTGAGCCAATACCGGGCCATATCCTGAATGTATGTTTGGGAAATGTGTTGAAAGTACACATCAATATGTAGTTTGAGTGGATGGGAAGGTAATGGGTGTATATACTGAAGTATCTTCTTCCGGAAACTTGTTGTATCGATGACAGTCACACCATTTAGAACAAATACTAATTTTGATTCAAATGGATACTGAATACAGGGAAATGAATTGGCAATGCTAATGTATGAACCATGACATATGCAGCTGCGGGGAAATTTATATTCAATGACATTTGCAACATGCTTTTCAATGCCAAAATAATGATTTATTTGCAGTTCACACTTTAATGCCTAAATTTAGTCAGGAAAATCAAACTACCTGCTTATTGAATGGGCATTTGCAGGACAAGAGAAGTTGTTTTTGACAACTTACCACTGAAATTACTGGCTATGCCATCGAGCCAGTCAGCCAAGTGGTAAAACTTCAACAATTGTATTCGTTTTGCCTGCACATGGCCATTTCTAAAGACCCCTGTAGATACCTGTCTTGGCCAGCTTCTCCATTAAAAGGTTCATTTAGGAGACAAATTATTTACATATTCAGTGTTAATATCTTAGAGAAATGATAATCAATATGTTCTGTTTCACAGAATATTGATTTAGGCGTTACGTGTTGATAATAATTATAATAATATTCGCAATTTTGTCTCTGGTAATAAGAAACCACATTTATCACGAAACGTTAAAAAAATAAAGCTGAAAAATCGGTGAACACCTACAGAATGCATTTCTAATTACATCCGGGTGTCTGCTTTCAAGGAATTATGTATTAACATTGGAGGAAGAACGAGATGCTTGACTATCTATGCTGGTATAGAAATCGATAGTGTCTATCAAGTTTTGTATATAACGCAATGGATTCATATTAACGTATTACACTGACACGGAAATTATTCCTATTACTTAATATGTTAAATTACCCTCAAGATAGACAATATTTATTTTACATTTTACCAGAATTAAAGGATTGAGAAGAAATCGGTATCGGGACATCATAAGAAGATCTATAAACAATGCTGTCAAATAGAGAGAGAGTGAGGAGTAGGAGAGGGGGGTGGAGGGAGGATGGGGGGGGGAGGGGCGGATGGACGGACGGACGGAGGAAGGGAGAGGGAAGGGATGGAGGGAGGGTGAGAGAGAGAGAGAGAGAAAGGAGAGAGAGAGAGAGAGAAAGAGAGAGAGGGGGGGGAGGAGGCAGGGAGGGAGGGAGGGAGGTAGAGATGGAGCGACAGAAAGAGGGGCGGAGGAGGAAGAGTGTGAGAGAGATTAACGGAGGAGAGCTGGAGAGGGAGGAAGGGGGGAAGGAAAGGAGATGGAAGGTGTGGTGACAAGTGAGAGAGAGAGAGAGAGAGAGAGAGAGAGAGAGAGAGAGAGAGAGAGAGAGGATGGATGGTGGAAGGGAGGTGGGAGGGAGAGGGATGGAGAGAGAGAGAGAGAGAGAGAGAGGTGATAGAAAAAGAGTTGTGATATGACTGGAGATATAAAAGTGGCATGCACTGGAATTGTACACATAGATTAAATGACGCTTGAGAACAATACCCACTGGGAAATCAACAACCTAATAGTTTTCTATGATCAAAGCATACTGATCGAGCAGTGAGCGACAGGCATAGTGTGGATGATTCTAACATGGCTTGTATTAAGCATCTGAATGTGAATTGCATGATCGGATATGTGTATCGCTGAAACTGCTTAACATATCAAGCGCAGTCAGTATTGTGCCACTTATTTTGTGAAACTACCTGCGCAGCAATGTAATGCTTTAAACAGGCATAGGACAGGTTAGCTAACATTAACACAAGTTGAACAATAAATCATGTGCTAACTTGTCATCATCATGCCATACGTATGTACTAATTTTCTTATATACCGACTTATCGGCGCTTAGTCAAGGAGACATGCTAGTTACTCTACTGGGCACATTATCTTGGAAAATTGCAGTCGAGATATTCTGTTTTTACAGGACACTGATTTTGGCCACTTATATTGGCAATAATATAATATTAGTGTGGATCCAGTAATCGGATATTGATGAATAGCGTGTAAAGAAGAAACACTATTTAGCATCGGACGTTTGTAAGCAAAAGAGAATAACCAGTCAATATCTAGACTCTGCTTTTACTATTTATAATCACGTGTTTGTCTAAATTGTGGAGGAAGAGGAGACGCTTGACAGGAAATCTATTTTGGAGCTTACTGAATAGAGATTGGTCGGTTTAGTGGAATTACGTCCTTGTTATTTATTTATATCAAGTACGTCACTGTACGTGGTGCGACGGGTTGGTATTAGCATTTAAAACTGACACAAACTTTACTACGGTTAGAGCAATACTTATTTATGTAGGTCAGTGTTCATTTTTTAATTTTTTTTTTAATGGATCTTGCTGAAGTGTGTTGCAGTCATTGATAGTAATACCGATGGCTGAGTGCTACGCTAGGTGAATAAAGGTGAGGCGATATGGGGTCCGATTTTCACACCTTTTTCTTTTGTTCTTTCCTTTGTTGTCTCCTTTATTATTTTGATACATTTTTTCCTTTGATCACGCCGCCTTTTGAAAATGTGTTAAAATCGGACTCCAGCCATCCTCCAGTTCTGATTGGATGTTAGATGTAGAGGATGTCCATAAGCCCCTCCCCTCGTTAAATCACGTGCCTCCTGGCATCCAATGAGGTGATCTTAAGGGTAATTAGCATAATGATTGACAAGGGTTAATGGGGATAATTAAGGATGATTGACAGGTTGCATGTCTGGACTCATCTTTTCATGTGAACTGGTTCAATTGCGACGCCCCGCCCCCTCGTTAAATCACGGGCCTCCTGTCATCCAATGAGGTGAGTGTAAGGGTAATTAGCGTAATGATTGACAAGTGTTAATGAGTTTAATTAAGGATGATTGACAGGCTACATGTCTGGACTCATCTTTCCTCGGAACTTATTCAATCACCAAGCCCCCACCCCCCCTCGTTGAATCATGTGCCTCCAGACATCCAATGAGGTGAGCTTAAGGGTAATTAGTGTACTGATTGACAAGAGTTAAGGCATAGTGTACGGATGACCAACAGGATACATGTCTGGACACGTCTTTTTCTGTCTCTGGGAAATCATTCAATCATGGGAGAGTAATTCTAAATGATCGAGCTATAGCATAAGGACAATTGTGGAAGACACTTCTGTTAGTCTAACGGATTGATCCTTAAACTTCTGAACCTCAGCGTTTTTAGCCATGACAATGTCCAAGGGTCGATGTATCGTGTAAGGACAATCGATTAGGTATTACTCCAACAGATTAAAACTAACTTGTCTAACTTTAAAACAACTATGACTGCATGTAGTGATCGTCAGAGTCATACAAAACTCAACGAATCAATTTTCTATTATGTTAGATTAATAACAACACCCTATTAGGCCCTACATTTTAACGTTCCTCAAGTGACCACGCAATATCGGGGAAAACTTCCAGGATAAGATGACTCAGGCGTTGGACGGGTTATAGGCGAGGATTATTTCAGTTTTCAACGTATTATATGTTTATGCATATGGAAGACTGCGTTATAAGCCACATATCTTATCGTGCTTCCATTAGATCAAAAGTAAAATCCGTTTAAACCAACATCAATGATCATCCTGTCAAATTGGTTTCAAAATATTCAACAGCTTATACTTATAGTTTTCCGGAAATTGCTAAACAGGGAGTTCAGAGATCGATCGATCCCAACACGATCGAGGTGTGGGTGGAGCTTAGCTAGAGATTGGCGGGGCATGGCTAAAATGGAAAGGTCTATTAGCACGCAGTGTGCAATCAGTTATTCCGTTATAATCACTCAATAGACCATCATGTTGTATGAATTGTATGTCTTTACTATTTAATAAATATTATGCAAAATAATTTGAAAGTAAATTGATTGGGCATTGTTACCGCCATAAGCAGTAATATCGCCCAGTTAATTTAATTTCAAAATATTCAACAGCTTACGCTTAGAGTTTTCTGGAAATGGCTATCCAGGGAGTTCAGAGATAGATCGATCCCAACACAATCGATGTGTGTGTGGGGCTTAGCTAGAGATGGTCGGGGCATAGTTAAAATGGACCGGGTAAGGTCTATTCCAAACATTAAATGCTTTGCTCTCCCCGGGCGCACATATGCATGCCCGCACGCCAGCAAGCCTGTATGTACGCACGCACGCTCACCTGGCCATACTGTAGCTCGCGGGGGTATGCACTGGTCCACTGCTGTTAGTTGGGAGCACCCACAGTAAATAAGGATAATATTCACATAAACAGAAAGTATAACATTGCGGTCATAAGGACCGGTAAGGTACCTATTAGGCATCAGTACCATATACAGAAATAATGAAGTAAACAATAGTATAGCTAATTGAGTACCTATTGGTCATCGGTACAGTGAAAGTTCATAAGTCACTGAAATTGAGGCACTAATATGCCAATAGTGCAAGATGCAAGATGGCATGATCTGTAATGCAGGGAAGATTTCCGCAAGCAGGTTTCCGCAAGCAGGGTTCCGCAAGCAGGTTTCCGCAAGCAGGTTTCCGCAAGCAGGTTTCCGCAAGCAGGTTTCCGCAAGCAGGTTTCCATAGGCAGACATTGATATTACTTTAATTTATTATTTCTCCAAAATTGTTGTAATGCGGAAAGTCTGAAGACTGCCCACTGGAGCAGGAGAACTCAATTCCGAATGGCACCACGATGATGATCGATGGAATCACCGTCGGCCTGCAGTTTAGCCCACGCTGGTCCAGCAGTCTTCCTGACAGGTCGGCTTGCACGCCGATGATGTTGGTAAAAGCAAGCTCAACCCATATTGTATCTAAACATCTGCAGACGCCTAATGGTTTAAAAAACAGACAAAGCAAAATCTAGGTGAACAGCGTTTTTATTGCAGCGTTCCTAGTTGAAGCGCTATAAGCCTATAATTTAATAATTTATGAGCTAAGCTTTGGATGAATCGATCGTTTTTTGTTAAATCTAGTAATAACTCGATAATTGAAATCATCGGCTGTCCTTGAATCCTATAATACAAAAAATATATGCAGAACTCGCCACAACGAATCGATAATAGTGGCTGCACAGTAGCCTCATTATTTGTCTTGCAAACACATTTAAAGTTATTTCTTAGCTGTACTGCAACATCTTGCAGCAACATAATAATATACATAACATGTCAATTTGCAGGCCAAGACAAGGCTATCTTTAAAAGTTTACTGCTGGAATGTCGGAGTGAGTTATCTACCCAGTCATTCTAGTGGTAAACCTTTAAGAAATAGCATTCTCTGGCCTGCAAATGTGCCTTTCCCAAGACTCCTACAGAGGTGCGTTATAAATTATTCAAATATCCCTATGAATATCAAGTCTGATAAATCTGGGTTCAATTGAAAAATACACGAATACAATTGGATATTTTTTCATGCCAAATAACTATACACAGTTATGCTGCTGGTATGCGTTTGAGGAGTGCACATCTCCATGCGTGCCTACGGGCGTGCATGTGCGGGTGGGGGATGGGGGGGGGGGGGCGCTGTGCGGGAGCGTGTGCAGGGGAGCATTAGTTAGTAGTCCGTGGTAACAGAATGAGTATTAAATAGTAAAACATTCACTTTGTACAACTGACTGACAATTCCATGCCCAGCAGCAACAGCACCCAGTCAAATTAGTTAAAAATATTGTGCACCCGCAAATCCGCACATACACTCGCAAATCCGCATGTGTGCCCGTAAATCTGCATGTGTGCCCACAAATCTGCATGCTCGGTCACCCATTTATATGGGCGGACGCACATTTATACATGCGGTCGAGTGGCAGGTTCGCACTTACACACAATCCTATAAAATGTCTCAGATTCAAAACATTTTCTCGCTACAGTTTAAACAGCCCAAAAGGGTCGGACGTGTATTTTTTATCTACATAGTAGTTAGAGAAGCCTTAGGCTGTAAGAAGATTTCTACAACTACAACTTTCACCAATAAAATTTATATTAAAGTAATAGCTTTAACCTATAATCAATATGCCAAGACACCAACGTCTCGAATGTGAATAAACCTTTGCTAGGTTGCATGACCTGAAGCGACATAAGACCCAAATCCATAGCTATGACGATAGCGAGAATCTAGAGAGTGAAGATAAAAAAAATGACAGTGATGAAGCGCGAAGATAAGACGCTAAGGGATTCCGAGAGTGAAGCCTGTGATGACTAAACAGAGTCTGAGAGCGTTGATGCCTTAGCGGAGTCTGAGAGCGATGATAATGAAGGTGATTATGAAAAAGAAGACATGGATAATGACTCAATAGAGTCTGAGAGCGATGATGAAGGTGAAGATGAAAAAGAAGTCATAGGCAATCGGGAGCTCTTCGCCATATTCCAAAATATTAAGCTGGACTTAGACGCTGAACAATCAGGTTTAGAAGATGAGGCTGGTGAAGTGAACATAGCCGTCAATTATGTATAGACTGATGCGTTAATTACAAAGTGTACTGAGATAATGCACCAGTGGAGAAGATTACAAAACTCTATGCTCGTGAAAATAATTCATAGGGAAACTAAAGATTTTATCATCGAGGGGTACGCATACGATGAAGCAGTCTTCGCAATGTTTCGCAAAAGGGCGTTTCTGATCACGGAGTACGTAGGCAACAATCTAGATGCCGACTTTGATGATGGATCTGACACTGAAAGTATTGATATGACTGATGTGTAAGTTATCAATCTACCGTAGACTCGTGGATCTCCAGAACATTGACTATTTGAAAGTAACAGAAACTATATGTTTATCCTATGTTGTATGCTGAATCCGATAACATTATAAGTATTGACAGCGATCATGATCACACCACGACCTACTAAAACACACACACACACACACGCACGCACGCACGCACGCACGCACGCACGCACGCACACGCACGTACCCCCGCATGCACGCACACCTGCTCACATGACTGCATGCACGCCCACAAGTGCACCCGCAGCAATGCCCACAGCATACTTACACATGCGCACACTCGCCTGTGCACATGCCCGCCCGCACACACACCTGCAAGCACGCCCGCAACAATGCCCACAATGACGCCATGGCCTACGAACACATACACACACATGCACGCCCACACGCATGCACGCACGCATGCACGCCAACACACACGCATGACCACCCGCACGGCTGCACGCACACCCGCAAGCACGCCCACAACAACGTCAAGTCAATTTACTTTCAGTTACTTATAGTTACTTTGAAAATTAAAAAAAATATAGCCAATTGTATTTGGTGTATTTTGTATTTTTTCAATTGAACTGCTTTTGACTGAGCTGTTACCATGCGCAATGATAGGATTTGCAAGTCCCGATATCTTCTTTAACCACATTGAAATGTCGTCAAAGAGCTCATTGTTAACCATTCATGATGAAGACCGACAACATCGGCTTATACAGTGGTCTTGAGGAATGTTCATTTGTAGGCCGAGATAAGATCATTCTTGCAAATTTGCCATTGGAATGACTCCTTCGATAACTGAGACAGTCATTCCAGCAGTAAATTGTCAAAATATTCTTGTCTCGGTCTGTAAATGAACATTCAATACACAAATACTTTTATTTTCTTGATCAAATTTAGCCATTAAATGGATAAAGTAACGCCGAGGTTCATAAGTTTAATGATCAATCCATTAAACTAACACCGGCGTCTTCCACAATTGTCCTTATGCTATAGCTCGACCATTTAGAATTAATATCCCATAATTGAACGAGTTCCCAGAGACAGAAAAAGACGTGTCTAGCCATGTAGCCTGTCAATCATCCATACACTATGCCTTAACTCCTGTCAATCATTACGCTAATTACCCTTAAGCTCACCTCATTGGATATCTGGAGGCATGTGATTTAACGACGGGGCGTGGCTTCATGATTGAATAAGTTCCGATGAAAAGACGAGTCCAGCCATGTAGCCTGTCAATCATCCTTAATTAAACTCATTAACACTTGTCAATCATTACGCTAATTACCCTTACACTCACCTCATTGGATGACAGGAGTCCCGTGATCTAAGGAGGGGTGGGGCTTCGTGATTGAACGAGTTCACAGGTAAAGACGAGTCCAGACATGCAACCTGTCAATCATCCTTAATTATCTCCATTAACCCTTGTCAATCATTATGCTAATTACCCTTAAGCTCGCCTCATTGAATTCCAGGAGGCATGTGATTTAACGAGAGGGCGGGGCTTCGCTATTGAACGCGTTCCCAGAGTCAGGAAAAGAGGAGTCCAGACATGTAGGCTGTCAATCATCCTTAATTACTCACATTAACTCTGCTCAATCATTACTCTAATTACCCTTAAGCTAACCTAATTGGATGCCATGAGGCACGTGATTTAACGAGGGGGAGGGGCTTATGGAGATCCTCTAAATCTAACATCCAATCAGAACTGGAGGAGGGCTGGTGTCCGATTTTAACACCTTTTCAAAAGGTGGCGCGATCAAAGGAAAACGGGTGTCAAAATAACAAAGGAGAGGCCAAAGGAAAGAACAAAAGAAAAATGTGTGAATGTCGGACCCCAGCTCGCCTCACCTCTACTTAAGTGTGACACAGATAAACAGAAATGAACCGCATCTATAAATGGCTACAAAATACCAGGATCTCTGCCAATGGAACAAGCATCGACTTCTTTGTTTGCAACCTGTACTGAAGTAATAATTATTCATCTTTTAGACTGATAACCGAGGTTCATTTCGTTTAGAGCCAATGCCTCTGAAAGGCATATATATATATATATATATATATATATATATATATATATATATATATATATATATATATATATATATATATATATATATATATATATATATATATATATATATATATAACCATTCAATGATCACGCCAAATGATTAGGTAGTGGTCTTGAAGAATATCTGTTTACCGCAAAGAGAAAGCAACTTTTGAAAATTTACAACCGGAATGACTGAAATATAATCTGCCACTGGAATGACTGTGTGGTGGTCATTTTTCGTCGGCTTGACCATTAAAGCATTTTAGCTTCTCAGAGCACATATTTTTCAAAAAATGTCATAAGGGGAACCGCCGGTACTAACACCATTGGAGAAACCACACATCCCAGATCACTCCAGACCAATGTCGCCCTGTAAAATTCCCTTGAAAACGCATTGATTTCACATATACACATATTGCCGTCTAGGCCCAATGTCCCAGCAATAGTGGTTGCGATGCTATTTTCTTCCAATGTAAACATGCTGTAAAATGAAATAAGTTGATTTTAACGAAGAAAATATTATGTAACATTGTATGAAATTTACCAGAATACGCATACCAACATACCGCAAGTTAGTAGCCGTTACAGATCCTAGATTTGGACAATATCGGCGGTATTGGCAGTATATCGTCCCAGTAAGCAGCATTACCATGTTAAAAAATTAGAAAAAAATCGCACTCATTTAGGAAGACGTTATTATATAAACTTGCCAATGCGCAATCTAAATTAGATTATATTAATCTGCTATGATAAATTTGATGTGAAATATTAACACGTTTGAGGTCCTCTATTTCGTAACCATTTAATGGCCAAATTAGGTGTTTTTTTAATGTTACCATTGGAATGACTGGTTCGGTTATCGAGCCAGTCATTCCAGTGATATATTTTCAAAAATAGTTCCCTCTGGGCCTACAAATTGGACATGCCTCAAGACCACTATAGAGGTCGATTTTGGCCAGCTTCATCATGAAATGGTTAGATGTCTCATATAATTCAATCTGTCTTTGTATCTGTCAGTTTATCTACCAATCTGTCCAATAGAGCCCTAACAACTATTCACTCATATTCACACATGTTGGAATCGATTTGAACATTTGAAACCTGAATTCACAGAATTTAAATTTAAAGGAAACTATGAAGAAAAGCTTGTGAATGGCTGTATTCGACTGGGTGAAAAGTTAGAGTAAATTGGATCAATAGAGTATATTTTCTATTCGACTGGTATTTCCCTGGAAAAAATAAAGCATGAAACAAGCCATGTCAAAAACCGTGTGGCATGTTTCGTGAAGTATGTCACGTGATGCAAAATTTGAAAATGCTGGACATAAGAGCCGAATTCTACTATTATACTATTATTCAGCATTCACTATGTCTGAAAACATCGCTGGAAGGTGTATTTTATTTTTAAAATAATAAGATTTAGCCGATTTGTTAGGTTTCTGAACCTTCCATACTGGTAGGGTTTTTGTATTGGACTGGTACGTTTGCGTAGAGCACATTTTAGTACGCGGATACTGATGAAAATATATCTAATTGAATTCTTCTTACAGTTTAAATATATTTGCTAGACACTTCTAATAATAACAGATGCTCGATTTAATGGATCGATCCGATTTGGTACTCAAGTGTATGACGCCATAATTGATTTTTTGTAACATGTAGGCTGACGTCAAAATCAAAATACGTATTAAATGACGTACCTAAGAAGGTCATGAGCCTTGAGTAGTCTGGCATGTGTACCAATTGCTATGTCTTTGTTTTTTAATAAACATTCTGTTAAAATGTTGAAACTAATTTAACTCAGTGCTGTTGGTGCCACAGGCAGCAAGAACACCAAGTCAAATCAGTGTCAACATATTCAAAAGGTTAGTTACCTTCAAATTAAGATAATGGATATTCAGGATTCAAAGTATATAAAGTGTTCGCATGTGCAAAGAAATGGGCGGGCATAGCTAGAAATGGGTGGGGGCAATGGTCATGATGAAGATAGATACATCAGTATTGTCATATACTTGAGTGTCAGATTGGATCGATCTATTACACTAACATTTGATATAGTTTTAAATGTATACTATAGCATTCCAGCTTTAATTTATGTTACAGTCGATGGGCGGTGCATTTCTTTGCTGTGTATTATTCCTGTTTCATGTACATGCACCTATCAACAGCTCAATCCTAAAAAATATTCAGGTTACCAGATGAGATAGGCAGGAGAGTGATGAAACTCTCTTTTGTTAAATTGTCCCGTATGGTTTTATGCCTTTCCATGACGTAGTTTGTGAAGGCAATCACAGTTATTAGCCAGTATCTTTAGGAATATTGCCTTGACACAGTAGCCCCTATGGTTTGTTTGTGTCCGACACTGTACGACCTATACAATTGTCCTACTCAGATGACAGTTTAGGATGATTATCTAAAGTTAGCACCACATATCAAGCACTTATGGTTGCGATATAACTGGAGATATAAATGTGGCATACACTGGAAATGTACATATAGGTTTAATGACTCTTGAGAACTATGCCCATTGGGAAATCAACAACCTAATAGTGTCCTGTGATCAAAACGTGCTGATCGAGGGCGAGCGACGGGAATAGTGTGGGTGATTCTAGCATGCTGTGTATTAAGCATCTGACTGTGAAACGTGAATTGCATGATCAGATACGTGTATCGCTGAATCTTCTTAAGATATCAAGCGCAGTCAGTAGTGTGCCACTTGTTTTGTGAAATTACCTGCACACTAATGTAAATGATTAAACAAGTTGGTTAACATTAACAAGTCGAGCAATAAACCCTGACTTGTGAAGTGCTATCTTGCCATCATCGTGTCACGTGTTGCTACTAATTTTCTAAAATAGCGATTTATTGGCGCTTAGTCAAGGAGACATGTTGGTTACTCTAATGTGCACATTGTCTTGGAAAAATTATAATCGAGATATTCTGTTTTACAGGACACTGACTTTGACCACTTGTATTGGCGATAATATAATATCAGTGTGGATCCAGTAATCGGATATTGATGAATATCGTGTATAGATGAAGCGATATTTAGCATCGGGCGTTTGTAAGCAAAAGAGAATAGCCAGTCAATATCTACTTTTACTATTTTCAATCACGTGTTTGTCTAAATTGTGGATGAAGGCGAGACGCTTGACAGGAAATCTCTTTTGGACCTAACTCAATATAGATTGATGGTTTTAGTGGAATTACGTCCTTGTTATTTAAAAAGGTACCTCACTGTACTTGATGCGACGGGTTCGTGTTAACATTTAAAATGACGCAAACGTTACTACGATTATGGTAATACTTACTTATGTAGGTCAGTGATCATTGTTAATTCTGTTTTAAAAAGATGTTGCTGAAAGTTGTTACAGTCATTGATAGTAAGAGTATATGGCATTGCCGCGTTTACAATAAAAACAATATAGCGTTTGAATGCTAATTAGAAGGCTCAAACTGGCAATTCCGCTTTAAACATGCTAAAAGAGATAGCACATGATGTATTTCACTATGGTCTCGAATAATCAACTAACGAAGGAATACCGATGGCTTAGTGCTGCGCTAGGTGTGACATTGATAAAGAGAAATGAACAGCATCTATAAATGTCTACAAAATATTAGGATCTCTGCCAATGGAACACGCATCGGCTTGCATTGTTTGTAACCTGTACTGAAGTAATAATTACTCACCTTTTAGACTGATAACCGAAGTGCATTTCGTTCATAGTCAATTCGTCTGAGGCATATATAGCATAGATATATATCTGCGCACCCCATCGTGTGTCAAATTAACCATTTAATGGCCACACCAAGCAAATGGTGTAGACAGTGCTCTTGAAGAATATCTGTTTACCAGCAAAAAGAAGGCAAGTTTTGAAAATTTACAACTGGAATGACTGACTTGTAAACAGAGGCAGTCATTCCAGTCGCAAATTATCAGAAATATAATCTGCCACTGGAATGACTGTGTGGTTATCGGTGTTTTTGTGGGTGTGGCCATTAAAGCGTTTTAACTTCTCAGAGCACAGACTTTTCAAAAGGGAGAAACCACACATCCAGACCACGCCAGACCAATGTCACCCTGTAAAGTTCCCTTAATGATGGAATGATTCCAAATATACACATATTGACGTCTAGCCCCTATGTCTAAACAATGGTGGTTGCGATGCTATTTTCTTCCAATGTAAACATGATGTAAAATGAAATAAGTTGATTTTAATGAAGAAAATATTATGTAACATTGTATGAAATTTACCAGAATACGCATACCAACATACCGCAAGTTAGTAGCCGTTACAGATCCTAGATTTGGACAATATCGTCCGGTATTGGCAGAGTATCGGCCCAGTAAGCAGCATTATCATGTTAAAAAAATAGAAATTCAAAGACATTACAATTCCATATCAAATTTATCACACTCATTTAGTAAGATATTATTATATAAACTTGCCAACGCTCAATCTATATTAGATCATATTAATCTGGTGTTATAAATTTGATGTGAAATACCAACACGTTTGAGATCCTCTATTTCGTAACCATTTAATGGCCAAATTTGATTTTTTTTTTAAATATCGAATTATTTGCATATTGAATGTTCATTTGCAGACCAAGACATTAGTATTTTTTGAAAATTTACTACTGGAATTACTGGCTCTGTTATCGAGACAGGCATCTCAGAGGTAAATGTGTACATGTACTCTTCTCCTGGCCTTCCAAGTGACATTCCTTAAGACGACTATAGAGGCCCGATTTGGCTGACTTCATCATGAAAGTGTTAAATGTCTCCTATAATTCAGTCTATCTGTGTATCTGTCAGTATATCTACCAATTTGCCCAATAGAGACCTAAGAACCATCCACTTACATTTTACTCATGTTGGAATTGATTTGAACATTTGAAACCATGAATTCACAGAATTTAAATTTAAAGGTAACTATGGAGAAACGCTTGTAAATGTCTGTATTCGACTGGCCGAAAAGTTAGAGTAAATTGGCTCTATAGAGTATATTTTCTATTCGACTGGTATTTCCTGGAATAAAATAGAGCACGAAACAAACCAGGTCCAAAACATGTGGCATGTTTCGTGAAGTAGGAAATTTTAAAATACGGGACTTAGGATATGAATTCTACTATTATCCAGCATTTACTATGTCTGAAAACATCGCTGAAAGGTGTATTTTATTGTTAAGATAGTAAAATGTAGGCGATTTAGTAGGTTTCTGAACCTTCCATACTGGTAGGGTTTTTGTATTCGACTGGTACGTTTGCGAGGAGCACATTTTAGCAACTTCGCGAGTAAATTTACTCTACGGAAAGGTCCCAGTCGAACACAGCCACAATATTAAACTAATCTGATTGACGCTGTTGTTGTCAATGGCAGCAATAGCGACTAATAACATTCGTTTCAGTATATTCGAAAGAATATATTTAAAAAAATTAATTTCATCGCAGACATAGGCTACAATCCGTACACTTTCCAGACAGACTTCAATTTTCATGACGGGGCTAAGACATTTTGATTGTGACGTCAGCTAGCATTTGATTATGACGTCAGATACTTGAGTGGCAGTCCAGATTCACCCATCCTGTACACGGATATTAAATAATGTGAAGGATGAAAATAACTCTAATTGAATGCATTTTTCTTACAGTTTAAATATATTTGCTAGACACCTCTAATAATGACAGATGCTAGATTTAATTGATCGATCCGATCTGGTACTCAAGTGAATGACGTCATAATTAATTTTTGTAGCATGTAGGCTGACGTCAAAATCAAAATACGTAGTAAATGACGTATCTAAGTAGGTCATGGGCCTTGAGTAGTCTGTCTTGTGTACCAATTGGTATGTCTTTGTTTTTTAATAAACATTTTGTTGAAAATGTTGAAACTAATTTAACTCAGCGCTGTTGGTGGCACAGGCAGCAAGAACACCAAGTCAAATCAGTTTCAAAATATTCAAAAGGTTAGTTACCTTCCAATTAAGATTATGGAAATTCAGGATTCAAAGTAATTAAATTGTTCGCATGTGCAAAGAAATGGGCGGGCATAGCTAGAAATGGGCGGGCATAGCTAGAAATGAGCGGAGTATGGCTAGAAATGGACGGGACTTAACTAGAAATTGGCGGGGAATAACTAGAAAACTGGATGCATCTATTTTCCCAAATATGGATTTACTGATGCATGTCAATGAGACAAGCTATTTACGCGCATAGTGTTATTATCTTTGACAAATTGTAATCAATATACATTTTGCAAGACATTGATTGCACACGTACTATGATGATGACAATGGCATTGTTAATTTTGACTCCAGCAATAGAATATTGATGACTGCCATTTATAAAGGAAAGTGCATTTACCATCAAACGATCGAAAACAAAAATCTGTCATCATCTACACAATACTTCTCTAATTAAACCCGATATTCTCTCTTTGGGTTTTCTTTGTCTAAATTTTAGATGAAGAATCTTATGTTGGCGCTGACTAAATTGTTTTGTTTTGACTTGAATCGGAGGTTGTTCCCATGTGCTCCCATTTTGAAGATGTGGTCATTTTCTAACAAGCTGTTGCTGAACACCGTTGTTGTCTACGACCACGCCATATTACAGAAGTCGATTTTCTTCAGAATTAAAACTACTTAGCAATTAAATCCTAGCAAGAAGATGCAAACTGACTACGGTGTTTTGCTTTAAAACACAAACATGATAGCATGCGATGTATTTCACTAGCTTTGCGATCTACTCCAGAAGAAAACGATGGCATAAATTTGGCTTAATGGCTCTCCTGGTATGACAGAAATAAATAGAGATGAATTTCGTTTGTCGATTTTAGATTCATTCATGAAAAATGTTTGCAGATTTGTTATGTTTTGCAGATATTGGAACGTTTATCAAGGGGTCGTTTTTCATTGATATTGTCATATGCAGGTTACAGGGCCAGTATTGAGCTAATACCGTACTATTGTCTATTTCTCCACTCCTAGCATGCATATTGAACAGGGAGATGCTGTACTTAGTCAATTTCCTCCGACAATTGTTTATTTTGATTTGTCGCGTTGCTTAGTGAGACGTATACTTGATTATCCATGAATTCCATCTCTAGCTGTCCTTGCAAAATACATATAGTTGATTGCCATGACATATCTATGACTTCTATCTATAGCTCTCTCCTTGCAAAATAATGTATACATATGTCACATACTCTCAATACATTGTAGATTTACCCGTGCCAATTTGCATATTGAAAACAAGACGTGTCTAGACTCTGTTAGCTGACGAAATTACTGTTGGAGTCATAATGTGTGTTCTATCATAAAGGTCAGGACAATTTAAGCAATTTCTGCGATGCAGCTTCATTCTGCTAAACATTATTTATCAAGCTATGGCTGATATATTTATGTCTGATGTTTCAAGAGATATACTCTAACATTACCACCCTTGTTCGAACCACTTCATAGCAGAATTACCAGAATATATTTCGTAATTCCCCCTAGCGGAGTAGCTGCTGTCCATTTTGAAAACAGCTTTACGAAAATCGATTATGTGTTAGTTGCTTTTATATTTAGCAGTGAATGAGGGAAATAGAATATGTCAAACGCGACACTATTTCCCAATCTCACGTCCCAGACAGCTTCATCAACGGACAAATGCAATTCTGCTGCTTACTTTCTTGGAATTGTATGGTCCATAAAGTAGGACACTTAGGTGTTAGTCTTCAAATATTATCATACACATAGTCGGAAGTCTTGGGAATTATCTCATGATTCCATCAAAGAGGCGATATTATGATAAATCGTGCTTCTGTGCTGTGGTCGTCGCCTCAAATGCAGCGCTCCGTATATTCCAGATGATGAGACATATATACGTCTACGACAAATACTACTTGTTTGGGTAATTGTATGTGAATATGTTAGCGACTGTTAGCGAATGTTTCACCAATTCTCCTGCTGTTCTATTTACACATGTGCCCCGGAGGGGTTGATGTGGATGGATAAGCCTGAAGTGGTATTTAAGTTGCGAATCATCTCGCTTACTTTATGTGAATTCTCGTGTGTCATCAAAGGTTCCATCGCTACAGTTCCTGTCTTATACCAATTATGGGAAATAGTCCTTGACGGATGTTTTTTTCAATCTAATTGACAACCATTGAATCTTTCCATATTGGATACCATAGGCTCGGCGAATGTCTTCTTGTCATAGAATCATAATATAGATAAAACATATGAAGGGATGAAATTTTTCACCTCAATATCAAACATCATAATCAAAATAAGTCACTTGTTACATAGCATTAAGGTCAAAAGACGTACGTCTGACACGCAAGTGGCAAATATCTGACAGCAAGCATCTAAATTTTATATCATTTGTGAATTTGCAATTTCAAATAGATCCACTTGATTATTATCAAACTACACTTACTGGGAGCTGTTGCTTACATAGGCAGCAACAGCTCCCATTCAAATAAGATTCTAAATATTCAAACAACATACTACCTATCTATTATATAAGCCGGAGAGCTCAACTTGTGCCCTCACTAATTAAGGAAACGTTATTTTTAGAGCTTCGATGTAGGAGTAGGTATGATAACATGTGATAAATTGAGATTTAGTATGTTTTGATGGGTTAAAGCGGCATGTATGTAATTTTGCTAATGGTGAATCCAGTAATAGAATATTGACTAATATATAAAAATCCTGTTTAACATCAGACGTTTGAGATAAAACAGAAAAGAAAAATCAGTCAACATCAACATAATGTTTCTGTAATTACATCTTGACATATCTCTTTACAGGATTTGTGTTAAAGATGGCTAAATAGAGATTGATGGTGTTAAGGGAATTGCGTGCTCGTTATTTATCTACAACTTGGAATCAGTGTCACTTATTAGCGTTGATGATTGTAACTCAAGCCCATGGTTGTCTGGAATTATTAATGCTGTTTATGTAGGCAGTTTCGATTTGAATGGCAGCGCTTTTGAAACGATTTGTAGTGATCGAATGAGGTTATAGCAATTCATTTTTTCGATATGCACACCAGAACCCAACTGTGTGGAATCTAGAAGACGCGAGTTGACAAATCTGCTTTTAATGTTCTAATCAAGATAATATTTAATGTATTTCTCTATCCTATGGGATAACATAGCCTGGTAAAGCAGGTTACTGGGCCGGTACTGAGCCAATACCGGGCCTTAGTGTCAATATATGTTTGTGAAATGTGTTGAAAGTACAGATCAATATGTAGCTTGAGTGGATGGGAAGGTAATGGGTACACATACTGTAGTATATGCTTTCTGGAAACCAGTATCAATGACAGACACGCCATTCAAAACAACTGGTTATAAAAACAAACACTGATTTTGATTCAAATGGATACTGAATACAGTGAAATGAATTGACACTAATTGCTGATGTATGAACCGTGACGTAAGCAGCTCCTGGGAAACATATACAACTGTATTTATAACATTTTGACAAAATAGTGATTTATTTGCAGCTAAAACTATAATGCCTAAATTTGGTCAGGAAAATTAAAATACGTGCTTGTGGAATGGCCAGTTGCAGGCCAAGAAATCTTTTTTTTACGATTTACCACTGGAACTGCCATCGAGCTAGTCAGCTCGGTGGCGAACTTCAATAATTGTATTCTTTTTGCCTGCAAATGACCATATCAAAAGACCCTTGTACATACATAACTTCTCTATAAAAAGGTTAGCTGAGGAGACAAATTATTTACATATACAGTGTTAATAGCTTGGAAAAATTATAGTCAATATGTTCTGTTTTACAAAATAATGATTTAGGCGTCGCGTGTTGATAATAATAATAAAAATAATAATAATAATAATAATAATAATAATAATAATAATAATAGTAATAATAATAATAATAATTTTGGAACATTTATCACGAAAAGTTAAGAATAAAGAAGAAAAATCAGTCAACACCTACAGAATGTATCTCTAATTACATCCGGGATTGTGCTTTCAAGGGATTTTGTATTACTATTGGAGGAATAACGAAAATCTTGACTATCTATGCTGGTATAGAAATAGATACGGTTTGTCAATCCACATCTATTTGTATGTAGCGCAATGGATTCTTACTAGCGTGTTACACAATTATTTCAATTACTCAGAGAGAGGGGGTGAGGGGGAGGGGGAGGGAGGGAGGGAGGGAAGGGAAGGGATGGAGGGAGGGAGGGAGGGAGAGAGAGAGAGAGAGAGAGGGAGGGAGGGAGGGAGAGAGAGAGAGGGGGGTGAGAGAGGGAGGGAGGGATGGAGGGAGGGCAAGTAGGCGGGCGGAGGGGATGGCGGGAGGGAGGGCGGGCGGGAGGGAGGGAAGGGAGGGAGGGAGGGAGAGAGAGGGCGGGAGGAGGGAGGAGGGAGGGAGGGAGGGATTGTGGGAAAGAGGGAGTGAGGGAGAGAGGAAGGGAGAGAGAGGGAGGGAGGAGGGAGGGAGCGTGAGGATGGAGGAAGGAAGGGAGGGAGGGAGGGAGGGAGGGAGGGAGGGAGGGAGGGAGGAAAGCAGGGAGGGAGGGAGGGAGAAATAGAGATAGTGAGAGGGAGAAGGAGAGAGGGAGGGAGAGGGAGAGAGAGAGGGGAGAGAGAGAGGGAGAGAGAGGGGGAGAGAGAGCGCGCGAGGAGGGAGGGGGCGGGAGAGAGAAGGATTGCTAGATACGCACCATCAATTTTGAACGAAGCTCTACCATTATTTGTCTGTATTGAGGTATCCCACTATATCAAGATAACTATGCAAATACGCCGTTAAATATTTTGAAACTAATTTTAATGGCTGTTGTTGCTGCTTATGGCAGCAGCAGCGCCCAGCCAAATTAGTTTCAAATTATTCAACATACTTTATTAAATATCAAAAATATAAAATTTGAATATTTGACGGCCTATTCAATGGTCATGACGAAGATAGATACATCAGTATTGTCATATGCGTGAGTGTCAGATTGGATCGATCCATTACAATCATATTTGATGTAGTTTTAAATGATTACTATAGCATTCCAGCTGTATTGTCGGTTACAGTAGATGGGTGGTGCATTTGTTTGTTGTGCATTGTTCCTGTTTCATGCACATGCACCTATCAGCAGCTCAATCCTCAAACATATACAGGTTGCCAGATGAGCTAGGCAGGAGAGAGATGAATTCTCTTTTGTTAAATTGTCACGTTTGTTGATCTGTGATTGTGGAACGGTTTTATCTCTTTCCATGGGTACCGAGCGACGAGGTAGTTTGTGAAGGTAATCACAGTTATTAACCGGTCTGTGCTGATTTTTGCAATACATTCTTTAGGATTATGGCCTTGACTCAGTAGGCCCTATATTTATTTCGTGTTGGGCAGTGCTCGATCTATCGAATTGCCTAAGACAGGTAACAATCTAAGAGGACTATTCCCAGCTTAGCAGCACATATCAAGCACAGATAGTTGTGATATGACTGGAGATATAAAAGCGGCATACACTGGAACTGTACACATAGTTTCAATGAGTCTTGAGAACTAAGCCCATTGGGAAATCAACAACCTAATAGTGTCCTATAATCAACACATACTGATGGAGCAGTAAGCGACAGACATAGTGTGTGTGATTCTAGCATGGCTTGTATTAAGCATATGTGTATCACTGAAACTTATTATCATTTCAAGAGCAGTCAGTAGTTTACTACTTGTTTTATGAAATTATCTGAGCAGCAATGTATATGCTTTAAACACATATGCGATAAGTTAGCTAACAGTAACAAGTCAAGCAATAACTCCTGGCTTGTGCTAGCTTGTCCTCATCATGTCAGGCGTTGGTACTAATTAACCTAAATAGAGATTTATTGGCGCTTAGTCAATTGGACACGTTATTTACGTGCAAAGTGTGCATTCTCTTGGACAAATTGTAATCGATATATTCAGATTTTACAGGACATTGATTTTGGCCAGTTGTGTTGGCAATAATATAATACGGTTATTTGTGGATCCTGTAATATGATATTGATGAATACGGTGTATAAAGAAAACACTATTTGGCATCAGACATTTGTAAGCAAAAGAGAGCAATTAGTCAAAATGTATACTGATTTTTGTTCGATTTACAATCACGTATTTGTCTGAATCGTGGATGAAGAAGGGGACGCTTGACAGGAAATCTATGTTGGAGATGACTAAATAGAGATTGATGGTCTTAGTGCAATTACATTCTTGTTATTTATCTATATCGGGTACGTGGGCCGATGGATTCTTGTTAACGTTTAAAACTGAAGCAAACGGTGCTCCGATTATAATAATAATTATTAATGTAAGCCAGTGTTGAATTGTTGAAAATGGTACTGCTGAAAGTTGTTGCATCATCGATAGTGAGAGTATATAGCGTTTCCGTTCTCTAAATGAATACAATATAGTGTTTGAACGCTAATTAGAAGGCGCAAACTGGCAGTTCCGCTTTAAACGTGCTAAAAGAGATAGCACTTGATTTTTTGTACAATGGTCTGGCATAATCAACCTACAAAAGAATACAGATGGCGTAGTGACACTTTAGACGTGATTAGACTGATAACCGAGGTTCATTTAGTTCATAGGCAATGCCTCTGAAAGGCATCGCTATAAAAGATGTATACCCTAGTTGGGTGTTTAACCATCTTCTATCAAGTTAACCATTTAATTGTCAGGCCGGACAAACCGTGTCGGTAGTGGTCTTGAATAATATCCATTTACCGACCAAGAGAATCCTAGTTTTGATAATTTGCAACTAGAATGACTGGCTCGGCTCCAGTGATAATTTTTTCATATCTGCCATTGGAATGGCTGCACGGTTGTTGTTTTTGGTCGGCATGGCCTTTGAGGTTTTTAATTAAACAGATCTGGCTTTGAGTGTAATTGGGAGGTGGTGCATTTCTCGACACAGAATGAAGGAAATTGTTTTGCTTCTCAGAGAAGCTATTTTTCTATGGTTTTCAGTAGAGGGAGCCTCCTTACCCACACCATCGGAGAAATGAACCATCCAAGACCGGCCCATAACAGTGTCACTCATTGAAATATACACTGTTTCCATGCGTCTGTATGCCTCTGTATGCAGCCTATTAATACAAATGCTGTCGTCTAGCAACAGAAGATTACTTTGACCTCGCGCATTCTGGCATCTACAATGGCGACTATAATCATCTATGAGAGTCTTCGGACTCTAGCGATACATAAGCAGTTGATCTCGTTATTTGTGACCAGTAAACCAGAAGCCCATCAGATGTTCATCCCCCAACCTGATGATGAGCCTATCCGTGATCTGGGTCTGAATTGGGATCAATTTAGAGGACAAGGCCGTGGTCGTGGGCGAGGTCTGGGGTGACCGTGTGAGCTTCTACCGAATATCCATTATACAGATTAACTTTCTGTAGAGGAACCAGATATGACTTAGAATTTACTAATTGGACAGAATGGTACTGTATGGAAGAAGAATCCAGCACCATTCAGAAATGGCACGTTCAAGACATAACCAAGGCAACTTCTGGCACGTACATGCCGCTCAATGTAACAATATTGATGAAACCCAATATTGCTGGTGTATTTTATGTAGGAAAAATAGATAAATTGAGTAGTTTTTGCCTCTAGCTGAGCTATTCTTTAGTATTTTGACAATTTACCATGTTTAAAGTGAAACAGATTTCCACAGTGGATTATTCAATTCGTTTATAAGCATGATTTATTTCGGGGTCCAATCAGACCACAATGCAACCAGCGTGAAAAGATCGTTCTGTGGTATATACTATAGTGATGCTATAACTGAATAAAATCATCGGTAGTTGATTTTCAATCAATGTACGAATATTGTGGAGAGTTACATATACAACATGGATCAGATGAAATGGAATCTAATTCAAATTTGGCAAATATTGTAAATGATTCAAGGTTTGGAGACATATCATGGGTGTATTTCATGTGGTGAAAAGAATACGTTGGTAATTATTTGCATCTATATGACCTATTATCTTGTGTTTGACATTTATAACCTGTTCAAAGAGCAAAAGGTTTCCAAATATAGTTGCCTAATTAGTCTATATGCATATACATGTCGGGGTCCAAATGGGTCCCAGCTGGTAGGATATGTATGTAAAAGATGTTGGTATGATGAGGCGCAGACGACTATAGAGGCCAGATTTTGGCTGGCTTCGTCACGAGGACTCTCCGCCCACATTTTACACGCGTTGGCATCGATTTGAACATTTGAAACTTGAATTCCTAGAATGAACGTTTAAAGGTAACTATAGAGATAAGCTGGTGAAACTGAGGTTGCTCTCTATGGCAGTAACATCTCCTAATCGAATTAGTATCGAGAGAATGTTTAATAAAATGTAAATTCATCAAAGACATAGCCTACAATCCGTACACTTTCCAGACTGACTTCGATTTTCGTAGCGGAGCTAGTTCATTTTGATTGTGACGTCAGCTAGCATGTGATGTATTTGATTATTACGTCAGATACTTGAGTGACAGTTCGGATTCCTCCATTATGTACACAGATACCAAACAAAACTTGTTGAACGTTCATCTGCATAAACATTGATATAAATATATCTGCTAGAATGCATTTATCTCACTGCTTTAAATACATTTCTTAGACACCTGTAACAATGGCAGATGGTAGCTCCGATCTGTTACTCAAATATATGTCGCTATAGTCAATGACATTACATGTAGGCTGACATCCAAATCAAAACATGTATTGAATGACGTTTTTAGGTCGGTCTTGAACATTTGGATAGTACGTCAAGTATACGAATTGTATTTCCCTTACTATTTAATAAAACAATGTGTTGAATATTTTGAAACTAATTAAACTGGGCGTTGTTGCTGCCACATTTTTACCTTGAAATTAGGATTCTGTGGATTATGTGGATTCAGTATTCAAAGTATATAAATTGATCCCAGAACCCACAAAGCATGGAGGGTAATTAGAAATGGCCGGCATACCTCGAAATGGATCCTTCTATGGTCCCAAATAGGGATGTATTGACATGTAGTCAATGAATGAGACACGCTATTTACGTTTAGTCAATGAGACAAGCTATTTACGTTTAGTCAATCAGACAAGCTATTTACGTTTAGTCAATGAGGCAAGCTATTTATGTTTAGCCAATGAGACAAGCTATTCACGTGTAGTCAATGAGACAAGCTATTTAGGCTTAGTCAATGAGGCAAGCTATTTACGTTTAGTCAATGAGACAAGCTGTTTACGTTTAGTCAATGAGACAAGCTTTTTACGCTTAGTCAATGAGACAAGCTATTTATGCTTAGTCAATGAGGCAAGCTATTTACTTTTAATCAATGAGACAAGCATAGCTAGAAATGGATGACTCTAGTTTCCCAAATATGGACTTATTGATGCTTAGTCAATGATACAAACTATTTACGTGCACAGTGTTATTATCTTTGACTAATTGTAATCAACATACATTTTGCAGGACAATGGATAAAAGCGTGCCATGGTGATGACGATGACTTTGGTAATTTTGACTCCACTAATAGAATATTGATGATTACCATTTATAAGGAACTACAGTTACCATTAGACGATCGAAAATAAAAGATAAAAATCTGTGATCATCTGCATAATACCTCTCTAAATAAACCAGATATTCTGTCTTGTGTTTTCGTGCATTCGTCTATTTCTCCAATCATAGCATATAGGCCTATATTGAACAGTGAGCTACCGTGTTTAGTCAATTTCCTCCAATAAACTCCGACTTGTAGCGTGGCTTAAGGATATACTTGATTGTACTGCCATATCTATTAGTTCCATCTCTAGCTCTCCTAGCAAAATAACATATAAAATGTCACATAGTATCAATACAATGAAGAGATAGGCGGATCGATTTGCATCTTGAAAACAAGGCCTAGACACTCTATTAGCTGACTAAATTACAGTTGGTGTCGTAAAGTGTGTCTTATCATAAAAGCCAAGACAAGTTAAACGATTTTCGCGATGCAGCTTCATTCTGCTAAATATGATTTATCAACCTATGGTTGACATATTTATGCCTGGTGTTTCCAGATAGATACCCTAAGATTGCCATCTCAGGTCTAGCCACTTCATAGCAGAATTTCCAGATTTTATTTTACGATTTCGTCTAGCAATGTATCTGCTGTCCATTTTGAAAACAGTGGTCTTGTATACTGTTTGTTGTATACAGTGGCACCAACAGGTAACAGCAACCCGTTTCTCAATATCGATTCCAGTCTTCTATTCACAAATCGAATGAAGGAAATAAGATATGTCAAAAGCCCCTATGTCACCAGTCTCATGTCCCAGACAGCGTCATCAACGGACAAATACTATTCCATTGCTGACATTTTGGAACTTTATGGTCCATAAAGTGGAACAGTTCGGCGTTGGTCTTGGCCGGATGTCTGGGAAATTATTTCACGATTCCATCAAAGAGGCGATGTTTTGACAGATCGTGCTTCTGTGCTGTGGTCGTCGCCTCAGATGCGGTGTTTCTGGTATAATCCAGATGAGAGACATATATACGTCTACCACAAATAAGACACTTGGCTGCATAATTATATGGTGATATGCTAGCGAATGTTGGCAAACGTTTCACTAATTACCCTGCTATTCTATTTACACAGGTGACGCAGCGCGGGGTGAGGGTGAAAAACGACTAAACACGAATTCACCTTTCTAGAGTATCCATCCATCATCTGACCTTGTACGATGTGATAATCAGCTCAGCGCGTGTATGATGATATCACAATCATTACGTCACAAAGTGTTCCCTATAGACCGTCATCAAATCTCAAATAGTCCGACACGTTGTATGAATTTTATGTCTTTGTAATTCTTTGCTATTTAATAAACATGCTGTTGAATATTTTGAAACTAATTTGACTGGGCCCTGTTACTGCCTTAAGCAACGACACCACCCAGACAAATTAGTTTCAAAATATTCAGAGGCTTACTTGTGTAGTTTTTTGGAAATTGATAGCAAGGGTGTACCAAGATCGATCGATCCCAACACGAGCGAGATGTGGGTGGAGCTTAGCTAGAGATGGGCGGGGGATAGATAAAACCGGAAAGGTCATTAGTAGCTGAGCTGCGAATAGTCTAGCTGACTTTAAATTATCCCAGATTTCGGCAAAGGTTCCATCGCTATTGTGTCTGTGTTATTGCTACTATGGTTCATATTTCTTTACCAAAGTTTTCTCAATCTACTCGGCAGTCATTGAATCGTTTCTTATTGGACACCATAGTATATAGTGACTGTCTTCCTGTCATAGAATGCTATGATCACTAAATGAATGGACGCGATCTGCCTCAATATCACACATCATGATCAAAATAGATCACTTGTTAGCTGACACCAAAATTAAGTGACGTAGACCTGGCATGCAAATGCAAATGACTGACTGTAACCATCTAAATTATAAATCTTTTGTGAATTTGCAACATTCATTTGAAAGTTATCAAACTACTCTGACTGTGAACTGTTGCTGCCATAGTCAGGAACAGCTCCCCAGTCAAATTAGTTTCAAAGTATTCAAACAGCTTGACTAAATAGCAGCAATGTGGGCCGGAGAGTCCCACCTCGCACCTCAACTAATTAAGCAAACTTTATTTTTAAGACCTTTCGGTATTCTCTTAAAGATTATAATGTTAATATGCGATAAACTGGAACTTACTGTGTTTGATTGGTTAGAGTCAGACGTATCACCAACGGAGAAGTCACATAACAAAACAACAACAACAACAACAACAACAACAACAACAATAATAATAATAATAATAATAATAATAATAAGTACATTTATAACGAGCAAATGTCCGAGCAATGGCATGCTCTACGCGCTTACAATGTGGAAAAATGATCGCCAAATAATGTTATTTTATAAATAAGAGCTGCGAAATAGAAATGTTTTAAGACTCAGTTTAAAACACTTCAAAGTAGGGCATGTTTTGAGGTCTAAAGGGAGATTGCTCCATACAGAAGGTGCTGCGAAAGAGAAAGGATTTTGCCCATAGGTGGCCGTTTTCGCCTTCGGAATTATAAGAATGTTCTTGTTTTCGGATCGGAGAGCACGACCGGGAGCTTAGGGCTGTAGGAGCACGGACATGGACAGTTGGCGCATCGTGTTGTTTAGACATTGGTATGTTAAGCATAGGATCTTATAATGGATTCTCTGTTCTATGGGTAGCCAGTTCAGGTCATGAAGCAAGCACGGGGAAGCTGGGTGTTATATTTGCCACAGAGACATACAATCCTAGCTGCAGTGTTTTGTCCTGACTGGAGCTTATGAACGAGCGCCTTAGAACCGCCAGCAAGCAAGTTATTACAATAGTCCAGCCTCGATAAAACCAATGAACAGATGAGCGTGGTAGTGGTTTCTTGCGTTAAGTGCTTTCGGACATTGCTGATATTCCTCAGCTCAAAGAAGCATGCTCTGCAAGGAATTTTTTTTACTTACTTCTCCATGCTTAGCTCACTGTCCAACACTATACATAGAGCTCTATCACTGCTGGACAATTGAATCTGTCTAGAACATATTCTGATATTATCGAGATTGGCTTTTGCTGCCTAATAGATGGGCCTACTAATATGTAAGGCTAACGGTAACACAAATTATCATAAACCTTTGATACAATCTTAGTATACTAGCAAAATCTTGCTCTTATGTTTCCATATATGTTCAAATATGATATATGCAAATCAGTGTGTCAATTTTTGTCACAAAAGGTCAATATCTTCAAAGCGGCATTTTTCCCGCTGCTTAAAATCAGGCAGCTGTTCATTGTTTTCACTGACAACGTGCTAATAAAAGAAGGCACTGCTGAGGCATTCCAGACATACGATTGTGACGCAGGATTTTCAACCAATCTTTACATTGCTTTAGCATAGCTAAGTATTTGATATAATAGAGTTAGTGCAGTGTCGAATTTAGCCATGACCAGAAATTTTTTATCAACCACGTCTCATGAATTTCGAATTGTTGTAGTTAAACTATGTTTGTTCGTACGCAAAATGTATATGGTATATTCGCGTACAGCTTCTAGGAAGAGGTAAGCGGAAGGGGAGTGGTTGGAATTGGCATTGTAGTTCTTGCAAACCAATAAAAATGTGCTTATCATAGACTAGAATACGTTACGGAATCTGATCTGTGCAATCAAAATGGATATATTTCAATAATATTAATTTAAAAATTGCTCTTTCATTCGAGAAACTATGGTCAAGTTCTACTGGCGAATCATAGTTAACTATAGTTGGCGAGATACCTGTCGAACCTGAAATGAGAAATCTTAATGATATATTAGATAAGCTGGTAGAAGATCTTCATAAATATTTGAATATTTCTCAGTGTCCTGTCCTCGAGCATTTGGGTCAGCCGGAGCAGTATATGAAAGTTTACAGTGGCGAGCTTTTGGGGATGATATAAAAAAATAAAAATTTATTATGGATAAATTCACGTTCAGAGATACAGGTGATATCACGAAATACAATACCAATATATTAAAAAAGCAAAGTATTGGTTTTCTTATGCGAAGCCACAAAAGCAGCCTTGACAAAAGTTTTTAAATATTGTGAGTATCATGAACGTGGTTCCATAAGAATAGCCTTTGACATTATACTGTAAAACGAAGAGCCATATATTTAACTCTTTCAATGACTAAATTTGTTCAAAAAATTAACATATTTACTTATACATTGTCCATTTGCATACCAAGAGGAGACTATTTTTGAAAATTCACCACTGGACTGACTGGATCTGTCATCGAGCCAGTCATTACAGTGATAAATGTTCAAAATATTTTCTTCCCTTGGCCTTAAAATGGCCATTCCCCATCACTACAGAGGTATGTTTCGGCCGGCTTCGTCAGGAAAGTGTTAAAACCAACGGCAGTGGATCTTTATTACCATTGAAATTTTACACAAACAAAAAATAACCGAAGCCACTATGTCTATGAGTATATATTGATGGTTGTGTCAACCCATTCAGTGATGTTAAAGTCAGTTTCGCATTCCAATTGTAATAAATGTAGTTGAAGCAATTATGTTTTTGTTTGGTATATAAGTGTTATTACTACGTAATTGTATAGGAAAATGCTTTTATATTGTATGATTACTGTATTCTGTGGCTGTAGTAGTAAAAACATCCTACAGCTGCAATCAGTCCTTCTTCGCTCGATTTTGCCCACTGTGTCTTGTTCTCAGCTGAAATCATTAGCTTCCTCAGGTCCATTCTTGAAGTGAGTATACCGAGTACTGCTTTCTTGAGGTCACCTCGTAGCACGCTTAGCAGATTTATGCAATGACATCCTCTCCTGGCTTTGTATTTGCTGGCTCCAAGTAGGGCCAATTCCAAGGATCTTTGGGCTGATGTGTCTTCTGGCATCCATAGCACATGGCGAAACATGGACCATCTTTGCTGGGAACCGTTTGCAGACAGCGGCGACGTATTACACATCTTGTATAGTGCAACATTGGAAATTATGCTGTCTGACCATCGGTGTCCACTAACGGTGAGTAGGTGCTTGCGGTGGCAGGCGTCACGTTTGCCTATTTTTATTGCATCCATAGGGAACGCTTCTATTTATTGCTGGCTAGAATTGCCTATAGGCGCGGACATTTCGCGCAGGGGATTGTGGGGCTGTCTCGCGAGATCTCCATCGATACGAGATCTAATAATTCTCGGCGCGAAGACACGGCTCTATTTTTAGATTGCTGGATATCTCATAATTATTATCTTCATGCACGTGATTCATGGCGCGTTTTCTTATTTGTTCTGGTCCGACTGTAATAGAGTTTGCGCGGCGATGACCGCTTAATTATTTTAATAAACAGCCAACGGAACTTATATGTCCACTTTAGCACTCTATCAAACTGACAACAAATGGCTTCTTGCGGTGATCGTGAGAAATTGCCATTTGCATTAGCTACTCACCGGAGAACTTGTTTTGAAAGTTTACCACTGGAATGACTGGTTGGATAACCGATCCTATAATTTCAGTAGTAAATTGCAAAAGAAAAACCACAATGGTCTCTTGGACGGCAATTAGACATAGGACATTTTCTATGATAATGGATTTTTTCTGTATATGACGTCATAATTATTTAGGTCAGATGTAGCTGGACGTCACAATCAAAATGTGTAATGAATGACGTATCTAGCTCCACCAGGAACATTGAATAGCCAGTCAAGTATGCGAATTGCACGTCTTTACTATTTAATCAACATGCTGTTGAATATTTTGATACTAATTTGACTATACACTGTTCGAATTGTATGTCTTTGCTATTTATTCAACAGTCATTTTCTATGATAATGGCTGGGTTCTATCTGTAACTGAAGAATATGACGTCATGATCAATTACTTCATATACAGGCTGACGTTACAATCCAAAATGTGTGAATGAATGGCTTATCGAGCTCAGACATGAACATTGAATAGTTCGGCAAGTGTACGAATTGTATGTCTTTACTGTTTAATCAACATCGTGTTGAATATTTTGAAACTAATTTGACCTGGCGTTGCTGCGGCCAGAGGCAGCAAACCTTTAAAAGCACCCAGTCAAATTAGTTTCAAAATAGTCATCAGCTTACCTGTATAGTTTCCTTGAAATTGGAAGTCTGTGAATTCATTATTCAGCGTAAATATATATATATATATATATATATATATATATATATATATATATATATATATATATATATATATATATATATATATATATATATATATATATATATATATATATATATATATATATATATATATATATATATATATATATATATATATATATATATATATTTATATACATCGATTCCAACATGCAAAAAGGGGTGGAGCTTAGCTATAAATAGGCGTGGCATACCCAGAAATGGATCTCTCTATTGAAATCCTCATGAGCAAATTGAGCATTACATGGCTAATACCACTTGGTAATGCGTGGCCCGCACAATATGGACCACTTGTATTAAGAGACCACCCATATTTATAGGTCACATATTTTAACAAAGCCAACTATAGATTGTTGCCATGAATACATTGTACTCGTCCTCTGACGGAGGGAGGATAATTAATATCATTTGCTAATGGACATTGTCATGTTGTCTATCGATCATATTACGTCATATGATGTCATAATCAACGATGTGACGTATAGGATGACGTCATAATCATGACGTCATGACTGACTCAATTTAGTCCGTCTTAAATGCTTAATAGTCCGACACGTTGTACGAATTGTATGGCTTTGCTATTTACAAAACATGCTGGTGAATATTTTGAAACTAATTTGACTGGGCGATGTTACTGCCACAAGCAGCAACAGCACCCAGTCAAATTGGTTTCAAAATAGTCAACACCTTACCTGTATAGTTTTCTGGAAATTGATAGTCAAGAAGCTCAGAGATCCATCGATATCAACACGAGCGCGGTATTAATGTATTAATATACCACCCGGATTCAGTGACCGATTGACTAACGTTAGGCATATGGAAGTCATTTCAAGCAACCGCCACCAAGATGTGACTTACTTGGGTAGAATTGTGTGTTTTTCTAGCAAAATACTTTAGAATGTTTAACACCGAAATTTCAATATATCAGATAAAGACAACTATACGAATATCTTTTTAATACTTTGACTGGTAGCCCACCCCACCCTACCCACCTACTTGTTGCTACCATAGACCTGTATTAAGTATTGCAACGACAACGACTGCCCATTTAAGCCTATCATCTTCTCTTAATGTATTTTAACCCTTTCATGAGGAGGCCGCCAAATCCGGCATCTACAGTGATCTTGAGGATGTTAATTTGCAGGTCAAGAGATCGTTTTTGAAAATTCACCACTAAAATGACTGGCTCGATAATTGAGCCAGTCATTCCAATAGTAACTCTTCAAAACAGTCGTCTATTGGCCTGCAAATAGGCACTCAATAACCAAATATTTTTTTTCATATTCTTGACTCAATTTAGGTAATACAGGGTTAATAAATTATGAGGACGACGATGATGTACCATGTCTGTTTAACCTTTCCCGTATTGTATTATAGTATGATTCACATTTGTTGCATTCGAGATAGGGTAAAAATTACCTGTATAGGTACCTTGAAATTCGAAGTCTGGGAATTCATTATTCAGCGTATATATAGACATTGATTCCAACACGCAAAAAAGGGTGGAGCTTAGCTAGAAATAGGCGTGGTATGCCTAGAAATGGATCCCTCTATTGAAATTGGCATGAGCAAATTGAGCATTACAGGGCTAATACCACTTGTTAATGCTTGGTCCACACAATATGGACCACTTATAGTAAGAGAGCACCCGTATTTATAGGTCACATTTTAACAAGGCCAATCATAGATTGTAGATCCTTGCCATCCCGAACGCACATAGACCCGAATACAATACACTCATCCTCTGACGGAGCGAGGGTAATTAATACCACTTGCTAATGGGCCTTTTCAGGTTGTCTATCCATCATATTACGTCATATGACGTCGTAATTAATTAAGTGACACATAGGATAACGTCATAATAATGACGTCATGACTGACTCGATTTAGTTCATCTTAAATGCTTAATAATCTGACACGTTGTACGAATTGTATGTTTTTGTTATTTAATAAAAATGCTGTTGAATATTTTGAAAATAATTTGAATTTGGTATGGGTGGAGTTTAGCTAGAGATGGGCTAAACTGGAAAGGTTCATTGTATTAATAAACCACCACAGTTTTCAGTGCCCTATTGTATGTAGTATGTTCAGCCCCATAAGTTACCCCATATAGACTTGAGCTTTAATAAGCTAGTTTTATTCCGAATCTAACAAATTCTAGATGAAGTAATTTTAATACGCAAAATTTTGCTTAAATGATGGCGTATTCATGGTTTTCGGTGCCCTACTTTCCGTAATATGGTCGATTCCAGAACTTCGCTCACATAGACGTATATGAGTTTGAATATGCTAGTTACATTGGGAATTTAAAAGAATTCGAACGTGAAGTATTTTCGTAGTATGCAATTTCATCGCATACATTTGTTCCAATGTTGGCAGATCTGTGGTTTTCAATACCCTACAGTCTGCAATATGTGTGCCTACATAATTTCACCTATATGGTTAGATAGGGATATGAATACGCTAATGAATCTTGAGATTTTTACCACGTAGTAATTTCGTAATATTCAATTTAGTAGTCACGGACAGTTGTCAAAAGCCAACAATTTACTATATTCAGTATTAGAATCCCAGTTTGTAATCAATTTTTTTACATATAGCAGTGCTTTTGCACGATTCTACCATCAAGTAATTTGGTAATATGTTGTTACATATTCGCCATATGGCCCCATTGTAATATGGTTGGTTCACATTCACCACATTCAGATGGGTGTCGATATGTCCTGAAATATCGCTCATAATGGGTTCGGCCCAGAATATCACCCATATGTTTAGATAGGTATAGGCATAAGCTTACGACGTAGTGAGATTTTAAAATTTCGTAACGTAAATAAGCTCAAACTTAGGATAATTCATGGTTTTCATTGCAATACGTTCACCCCCAGAATTTCACCCACAAATACTTATAGGAAATATGCTAGTTGTATTCCGAATTTAAAAAAATTCTACAGGAACGTAATTTCATAGTACACAATTCAATACCGAAAATTGGCGCAAATTCTGTCAGATCAACGATTTTCGGTACCACACTGTTTGCAATAGGTTCGACCCCAGAAGTTCACCCATATGGTTAGATACGTATATGAATACGCTAATAACGTATCAAAGGTTTAAAAAATGTTTACTGTACAGTAATTTCGTCATATGCAATTTAGTAGTGGCATACCATTGTCAAATTCCAATAATGTACTATATTCGGTATCAGAATATCTCCACATGCCTTGTAGCCAGTTTTCGAACATAAGGCCATGTAGAACTTACTATGTTCTCGTACTGTGCGAAATATTGTAATAATTCTACCACCAAATATTTATTATAGTAATGTGAAGATATTTCTATATATCCCATATTATTAGGCACGTGTACTGGTAGAACCTGACTTATCAGGCTAATACCCTAACATTTGCACATATGATCAACAAGATCGTCGTCATCATTACAATGGTTGAGGCCAATTTTGGCCTTTTTGTCTAGCAAAAATATTTGATTTAATAGTTTGTCACTGTTTCCAGTAAAGATATCGTTTAATAGGTGACATAGATATGATAGCTAAATGAAACAGATCACGATGTTTCCCACTGGGTCTTCAGTCAGAATGTTTTCTACTATATCATTTTCGTTGGAAAAAACTATGTTCACGGTATTGGTTCTATCCTGGCCACTTAACTGTGTTGAAAAGGTTATCTGTCGGTACAGATCGGGGTCCTGTATTGCACCAAAAATATACTTGCTTTGTGCATTTCACTAGCATTGCAGTGTATATTTCACCAATATATTTCCGGGTAATAAGCTCTTCACGTCTGTTTAAGAAGGTATCAAGATTTAGGTTTAAAATATTCTTTACAGTTTTTCTTTAATATGTTTGAATGGGTGTCAGGGTCTGTACTGCTTCTTGCGCTAATTTTCTACTGACTGCGTTGCCAGCTCTGTTGATTTATTTATCTTTACAAGTTGTTGATACCTAATGACCCACATTTGATCTGTTACACTCTGTTAATGCAGTAGTGCAATTTTCTCATCACTGGCTGCTCTTAATTTTGTCTGTTCCTCTCTCTGTTAAGGAGTTTGGCCTGGAGAAAAAGGATGGATGGAAAAATTGTTGGACTGACCAAAAATATAAGCTGCTTTTCCTATCCCATTGCTAATACTGCCCATTTTTTCTGCAAGAAATATTCATTCTTTTGTGTTTATTGAATGCCTTTATATAACTTCATTTTTTCATGAAACAGTTGAGTTTATTCTCAGAATTATAATAAACTCCGGGCACGCTATTTACCATTGATGCCTTGCATCAATATGTGTACTTGTATTAGTAGTTGATTAATATATTATGGATAGCAATGAATGATGATGCTGATTATTAGAGGAGCTGATGTCACAGATATAAAGGTGACGGATATTATGTAATGATTCTAAAGGAGACGAGTTCGTAGGCTTTAAGGACATCATAGTTGAAAAAGTAATGCATCATGATTTATATTTATTATGAGTTGTTATGATTTCTCAAACATTCACATCACACATGCGTATTTATCCACAGTTTATGATGGTTGACAGATGACATGAGCACATGTCTCTAACTATATTTAGATGGTGGAAATTATGTGAACATGTTCAGTGATATTAACGCCAGTTTGATACACAATTTGTAATAAATAGTGGTGGGGCGGGGGTGGTGAAGCCAATTAGTATTTATCGTGTATGTATGATTACTCTATTCTGCGGCTCTATTAGTAGAAGCAGCTGCAATCAGTTCTTCTTTGCCTTTGCCCACTGTGTCTTGTCCTCAGCCGAAATTCTTAGCTTCCTCAGGTCCATTCTTGACTTGCGTGTATCGAGTCCTGATTTCCAGAGGTCACCTTGTAGCGCGTATTACTACATTAGTATATAGTAAAATGGCTTTCAATTGTCAGCAATTGATGATAGCATGCATAGTAGTGAATGACGTCAAGTGATTTTTCCTTTGGGAGGTCATATCTTGAACGTTTACATCACAAAAGCATGCCGCAGGTTACTAGTCTGGTACCAGGCCATATTGGCCAGATATTGGCCCAGGACTGGCCCAGTAACCGGCATCATTGGGGTTTTACAACGTTTCTGAAGGTTGATTGATGTGTCAAATACATATCTGTTGCCATATTTAGATGGTTATGTAGTATGTAACCCTTTCAGGTCATTGTACGAATGGAGTAATATTGAACCTTTTTTTAATATTGCATAAGATGTTTATGTCACGAGCTCACGGTCTGATGAGTTCAGGCAGATAAATGGGTTGGCCAGATTTTATAGTGCTAACCACGAACACTTTTGGTGACAACATAAGGTATATGATTGATGTCGCACTATGTGAATGGTTCATTTCCATCAAAGACATCATAGAAGAAGAAATGGTCCACGTGAAGGTGATGAAGTATCACGTTATAAGCTGATTCTTAAAGAGGAGAGATCGTATATCAAAAAGGGATTGAAACGATACCCAAGCTGATGGAATGGATCCGAATAACTAGAAATGTATCCCTCCCTTGAAAACAGATAAATAAAGCAATGGAAGAACAGTATTTCTGCTTCTGCTTTGCATATCTAATTTTACAAAACCCGTTTTTGTTCGATTCATTACTTCAAATCCACTTGGATGCCTGGGATCAGATGGTAACATAGTTTGCTGGCTTGAATTCCATCAGAATTACACTAGATTACTCAGTAATCAAGCACATTAATTGTCTACTCTATTGTTAATGTGAACGTTCTGGGGGTGGGTGTGGGGGATAGATTAATGGAGGACTTCCCTCTGTGACTAATAAATCAGAAATCCTGTGAACAAAATGGCAGATGTGGAATACACGTGGGCATCGCCATTAGCCCTACAATGATATGGTCAAATGTCACCATCTTTAAGTTGTTCCCAGTGGAATGGTGTCGCATAGGATGTTGCTGTGTTAAGATGAGCTGCTTACATCGATAATGCAATTTGTCTTTGCGCTGGGTAATCTTGTCTTGCTCAGTACATCAGTAGGTTACCAAGGTAGAGGCGAAAGGTTATAGGTTAGTAATGGTTATTGAATTTCAGACTGCTATCGGTTGGGTTATGGTAGATGCCATGTAATGAGTAAATGTGTAAACCTGTCCTCAGTATCCCCACTGCTGCAAACAGATAGGAGATGTATTTAAGTAAGGCATAAATACCCAAGATATGTTCACTGTTAATATGAATAGATTCCAAAATATGATAGAGGCCAGCACAGACGTTCATTCTGATTGGTCGAGAGACGTATGTGGTAAAGGATGCGCGCTCGGTAATTCCAATATTAACCAGACTCTATAAATGAACAAATTGGTCACGCCCCGACGCTACAAATCATGTGACTCTCTTGACCTATCAAAGTGTGCATATATGACAACTCGAGCTTGGGTACGGTTTGCGCGGGGAGTCGTTTCATCTCTCAAGCAAACTAGATTATGTCCTAACACGTACCCCTACTTAGGAAACAGCCGAAAGAGTAAGAGAAACTAATGCTGGATGAATCCAGTCTAGCTGTGACCCGCCAATTTCTAGATAAACTCCACCCACACTTCGCCCGTGTTGGGATCGATCGATCCCTGAATTCCCTGGCTATTAATTTCTTTTTGAAACCAATTTTACTGGGTTATGTTGCTGCCTATGGCAGCAACTGCGCCCAGTAAAATAAGTTTCAAATATTCAACAACATGTTTATTAAATAGTAAAGACAAAATTCGTACAACAACGCTTTAGTCCGTCGTATTATGCGTTCATGGCCAGCTTAAATGCGTCATTCATGATGCCATTGATTATGACGTCATCCTACACGTAACGCAGTTGATTATGACGTCATATGATTGATGGATAAGCTGGGAACATTATAGCCACCTTTTCTTCTAGGGTATAAATAATTTAAAATCCAAATTGCAAATTGAGGATATCCAACGATTATTCTCTAGTGGAAATAAAATGCACAGAAATATCCCAAAATCCTCTGGACAAAGTCGAAAATAGTAATCTACACATCCCCACCATAACAATGATGTATATCCACTACATCGGCTCTCAGAAAGATGGTTCTTGATTTATGTAAAATGTATGCTCCGCCCTATTTTATATACTTTGAATCCTGAATTCCCAGAACCTCAATTCCATGGTAATAATACGTCTAACCTATTGAATATTTTGAAACTAATTTGAATTGGTGCTGTTGCTACCTATGGCAGGAACAAAGCCCAGTCAAATAGGTCTCAAATTATTCAACAACATGTGTATTAAATAGTACAGATTTCGTACAATTCATACATGTGAACGGACTATTCCAGGTTCCTGACGAAGTATTTCTGTCAATTATGAATGCGACGTCAATATATGTGTGGAGTAGTTGATTATGCCGTCAATACCAGACTGATAGATTGGATTCATCAATTGTGTGATGCAAAGCGGTTTCTGTTTAGTTATGTACTTGATACAGAAATGTATCTCTGTTTCGTTGATGAATACCATTAAATCAGTATTCTGTTTTACAATACAGGTGCTATCTAGTAGTACGTGCTGGCGAAATGGTCTAACATAAATATTTTGTCACTAAGTTATTACTTGAGCAGAAATCACGATAATTATTCGCCAGAACAATCAATAATGTATTTCCATCAGGGATTGCTAACTTGGAATTGAGTTGACTTCTTTATTAGCAAGTCCATAAAACAAAACGAGATGCAGTACAGATCAGAAATAATCTAGCATGGTTCCACATCAAAATATAGCGTACAGTTGAATATTTTTAATACAATTGAGGATTCCAATTTATCAGTCATTCATATGACTTCATAATCAATTACGTGACGTGTATGCTGACGTCATAATTAATTAAGTCATGAATGACGTAGCTAAGTTCATGACGACCGCTTAATGGACCATTCCAGGTTAACCATCAATCATAATCAACTACATGCCGTGTAGGCTGACGTCATAATTAATTACGTCATGAATGACGTAGCTAAGTTCGGCACGAACGTTTAACCCTTTCACCACGAAGCCGGCCAAACGCGGCCTCTTGAGTGGTCTTGAGGAATGTCCATTTGCAGGCCAAGAAAAGACTATTTTTGAAAATTTACGGCTGGAATAACTCCATTCCGGTGGTAAATTTTCAAAAATAGTCTTCTCTCGGCCTGCAAATGGACATTCAATAAGTAAATATTTTAATTTTTTGAACAAATTTAGGCTTTTAAGGGGTGGATCGTTGACGGACTAAGCATTGGTGTACGAATTGTATGTCTTTACTATTTAATAAACATTCTGTTGAATTGTTTGTACCTGTATTGTTTTCTGGAAATTGATAGTCAGGGAGTATAGGGATCTGTCGATCCTAACACGGATGATGATGAGTGGATCTTAGCCAGAGATTGTCGAGTCATAGCTAAAACTGGATTCCTCCATAGGATTGGAATAAGCAGCAATGTCTTCCGTTCTAATGGACCCTTCCAGTTTTAGCTATGCCCCGCCCATCTCTATCTAAGCTCCACCCATACTTCGCCGTGTTGGAATTGATCGATCCCCGAATGCCCTAATTATCAATTTTCTGAAAACTAGACAGGTAAGCTGTTGAGTATTTTGTAACTAATTTGACGTGGTACTGTTGCTGCCTATGGCAGCAACAGCGCCCAGTCAGATTATTTCTAAATATTCAACAGAATATTTATTAAATAGTAAAGACATACAATTCATACAACAACGCATATAGCCCGTCTTCAAATATGCGTTACTGACGTACTTATCGACGGAATTCATGACGTCATTCATTATTATGTCATTCTACACATCACGTGGTTGATTATGGCTTCATACGATGTGTTGATAATGTGGAAATGTCTGTTATATTCAAAGAATTCAACAGACCACTTCTCACAAGCTAACATATCTCTGCTTTTCTTTTGGAAACATTTAAAATTATTTATAACCTGTACTGTAGGCCAGCCAGTAAACATATTCACAAAAGCGTACAACAGCATCATAAATAATAACCGATAGTTTTTCACAAATTTTCACCCACGCAGCAATACAAAGCTTTGCTAGGGCAGATAATAAGTGCAAGACGGAAAGGGAAAGATGTGCTAAGCCATGGTTTTCCCCTGAATGCCACCGGGCGAGGAAGAAATACACCAATGCTAGAAAGAGCCACCAAGTAAATAGAACAGATATCAACAATAGTGGCATGCTAGACGCCAGTAAAGAATACAAGAAAATAATGTCAAAAAATATTGCACAGTATAAAAGTATGTCAAGAAATAAAATAAGGCAAATGAGATTGAAAGATCCAAAAGCCTACTGGCAATTAATTAGACCTAAAAGTAAGACACCTTGTAAAGCAGACATGACAGTTACATATGAAAATTTTACGAATATTAAGTAGACGACGACGGACCAACTAACGGCCCAGATCTAGATATAAATATAGACAACGGACCACTAAATGCCCCTATAACCGAGACCGAAATTAACAAAGCAATTAAACGGTTAAAATCTACTAAATCAGCAGGTGTAGATGAAATTACGAACGAATACATCAAAACCACAAAACCCTTAATGATACACCTCTATAAAGACCTTTTCAATAGAGTTTTAGATAGCTGAGAAATACCAGTCACTTGGACCCACTGAATTTTATAAACAAAAAGGTAACGCCAGCGAACCGCAAAACTATAGGCCTCTAACGCTGCTAAGCTGCTTGGGTAAATTATTTACATCTGTCATTTGGCGCTGAATAAACATATTTATGGAAGAAAATAAATTGCTTGCTGAGAACCAAGCGGGTTTCAGGGAAGGGTATTCGACGGCTGATCATATATTTACCGTAGCATCCCTAAGACAAATCTTTAAAAGCAAGCATAAAAGAATTTTTTGTGCATTTATTGACTTTGCTAAGGCAGTCGATACAGTTTGGAGGGTCGGACTATGGCAAAAATGTGTCAAACTAAATATACGCGGTCAAATAGTTAACGTCATACATATTATGTATAGGAGCATAAAATATCAGCTTAAAATAAATAATGAACTCTCGCCAGTGTTTGGATGCAGATGTAAGACGGGGTGAAAATTTGTCTCCTGTCTTATTCTAAATCTATCTAAAAGACCTCGAAGAATTTCTCATAAGGAATAACTGCAAACCAACCGAACTAGAGTAACACGAAATGGAACTTACAGTACTTATAAAAAAATGTTAGTGCTCCTATATGCAGACGATGCCATTCTGATCGGAGAGGAAGAAACATAATTTCAGAACGTACTTGCAACGTTCGGAAACTATGCAGACTGATGGAAGCTAAAAGTTAATGCTGATAAAACCAAAATTTTGGTATTCGGCTCCACAAACCGTTACTATAGTAAACTTAAATTTTATCTTAACAACAAAGAGATAGAGATCAGTGAAGAACATAAATACTTAGACATTACATTTAGTGCAAACAGTCGTTTTTAAAAGCCCCAAAACACATAGCCGAACAAGCCTGCAAAGCATCATTCGCACGAATCAGGAATGCACGCACACTGATTCTACCAATCGATTGCCTCATATGACTTTTTAAACAACTGGTAGAACCAATACTGCTGTAGGTGTGAAACCATAGGCGTAGACAACTGCGACCAGCCAGAAAAAGTGAAATTAAATTTTTCTATGTAACGTATTAAAACTAAAACGCTCTACACCACGAAATATTATTTGTTGGGAAACAGGTGAAATGCCACTCGAGCTCTTAAGCAAACAGAGAATAATAATATATTGGTTAAAAATCGTGACAGGCAAAGATAATAAATTATCAGCATTAATTTATAAATACATGCTCACGGACTATACCCACAATAATATACAGTATAAGTGGTTGGTGCAGGTTAAGAATATATTAGACTCAACAGGACATAACTACCTATGGACAACGCCAACTGTTGAAGATATTAAAGCAGAATCGAATAAGATACATAAGATACCAAATGATCAGTATAGACAACACTGGAACAGCGAAATGCAAAAATCATGGACGGGAAAAACTTACAATGCCTTCAAAACACAGTTGGAAATGGAAAATATCTATGTATATTAGGAGACCATAACAGGATTACGTTAACTCGATTTAGAACTTGTAATAATTACCTACCAGTAGAAATAGGAAGATGGGAGGGGATACTAAGAGAGAATAGAAAATGTAATTTATGCACACAATATGAAATAGGTGATGAGTACCATTATGCTCGCACTTATGAATTCTTTAAAGACAAGCGCATAGAACTCCTACCAAAATATGATTATATTCGCCCAAACTACTATAAGTTCTCTAAGCTCTTCTCATCGCGAAATAAGAGACGATTGAGTAAACTGTGTATTTTTATCAGGATCATTTTAAAGAAATTCCCTATCCAATGACAACAACAACAACAACAACAACAACAACAACAACAACAACAACAACAACAACATCAAAAACAGCAAAACAACTACAACTACTACTACTACTACTACTACTACTACTACTACTACTACTACTACTACTACTAATACTACTACTATTACTACTACTACTACTACTACTACTACTACTACTACTACTACAACAACGTCAATAACAACAACAACAACGTCAACAACAACGTCAACAACAACAACAACAACAACAACAACAACAAAGAATGATGACCATACTGAGGATGATTGAGGTGGATGAATGAAGATGATAATTCTAAATTTAAAATAATAAGTAAATATAAATATATAGATTCTGTCTATAGCGTATAATAAGCACTCTAAAATAATCCTCATGTGTCAATGTAAAATTGGTCTGCGCGTAATAAATTTCATTCATTCACTCATTTAGGCTGGGCTCTGGCGGTGCGATTTATTCTGGACGACCCGTGTTACAATAGAGCGATCAGATCTGTCCCTCAATTAGCGGCCGTAATAATTAAAAACGGCTCATGTTAGCTGATGTCACAACAGACCTTTAAAAGTGTGTGAATGATGAAATGATTTTTTTGTGAAGCAGCTAACGTGAGGCTGTTGGCTTAAAGAATACTTTATATTCTAATTTTCCAGAGGAATCGAATTGAGGACCCTCATAGATCGTGACATCTAAGAAGAAAAAAATCCAGAAAGTCTTCTGAATTTTGCCAAATTATAAAGATGTCGGTCTAGATATCTGAGGTAAAGAAGAGGCTTTTTGGTTGATTTGTTCAGTGCATCCACTCCACAACATAAATAGTGCAAGAATTTGTCCTGAATTGTTTACCCATTGCACATATACAGATTTTAAGGTAATTTTCACCATTAAATTGGAAATCGTTTCCTGTCAGACTTAGCTTTAATAATTCTAAAATTTCGGTTTCTGGTCGATCTGGATCTGGAAATTTGACAAAAGCACTCTTAAAAGCATTGACACCAGCATCAATATCTATATTGGTATACATAGCATCTATGTCTAATGTGACTAAATATGCATCTTTCGGAACTGACAAATTGGATAATCTTGAAAAATGTTCTGTGTTCTTGGGAAAGCTCTTGTGTCTATTAGCAATTGGCTTTAAATAGTAATCAATATATTCTGAAATTCCATAAGACTCACTGCCACAGTCTGAAATGATAGATCATCCAGTTGGTGCTAATCGATTTAAACAGGCGCTGATTGGTTTATGGATTTTAAGCAAGATATAAAATGTTCGATTTTGTGGAATATTCTCACCTAGGGTTAGATACTTTAACTGTTTCTTATCGATGCACTTATCTGTATGTAATGAATTAATTATTTAAATAAAATTTAGTCGGTTTTGAGGCCAAATTCAATCATCAAGTTTTCTATAATGCTTAGTGTTACTTAACTGCCTTTCAGCCTCGCGGATGTAGTTTTCTCTAGACATAATGACAGTTGCTGAACCTTTATCGACTGGATTAATAATAATATTCTGATTCCTATGTAATTTGTTGATAGGCTGTCGCTCGAAAAATGAAAGGTTTTGCTTATTGTTTGTAACTGACAATGATCTGGCTATATCAGCAACCGTGTATATGGTTGCTTTAATATTGTCATCAACTAGCCTGGATTTTATAGTGAATTGTTTTGACTCCCTATTTATATTTCGAAAATGAAGTGCTATTTTTACTGAATGGCCAAAATTAGCTACATCAATAAAATCTGTATCTAAAAGCAAATCTAATCATATTTTTTGGTTTTGGAGTTAGTACAAAAGTAAGGCCGCGATCGAGTAGTGATTTTTCAGATGGTGAGAGATATAGTCACCTGATAAACTGACAAGGTGTGTTCCTAATCCTTTGCTTTGTAAGGGGAGCTTTTACCTTGACCCACATTCAGTTTAAACCAAGTGCCGTCAGCAAATGGTTATAGATCCAATTTTCTGTTTCCTTCGTCCAATTGATTCTATCCTTCTCAACATGAAAACTGCAATCAGAAATTGTGGGGATGGCCTTGTTAATGTGACAGTTGGAGGAGAAGATTGAGGAGGAAGAGCAGGATACGGAATTGAGAGCGGAGAAGAAATAAGAGTAGGGGGGGGGGAGAGAGATCGAGTCAGCGGATAACGAGGAGAAGATAGGGGAAGAGATTGGGAAGAGTTGCTATGTGGTAGATTAGTGGAACAGTGAGTAGCAACCCAGCAACGGCACACTAGAAAAGAATTGGTCTTTGGGAGAGACGGCCACGCGTCTATTACATCATCAACACCAGGTGCTGGTTTTGGTGATGTATACAGATTCGTCTGTTTGGAAGTGATAAGCGAAGGTGTGAAGGTGGTTGGTCGCTGATGTCGTTTATTATTCAATGTGGAATGTGAATCTGTATCTAAGCTCGATGTGGCGGCTGGTGTTGGAACAGAGATCGCTTTATTTTGTTCCTCACTATTTCTGTCAAAAATCTATAAGGAATCAAGAATTCCGTTAGAGTCGGCCACCTTTACTTCTCTCTGCCTTTAATTTGTCCAATTTGCTCTCATAATGCATGAGTAGATTTTATAAGCAGCTATCAGCCCAATTTTGTTTTATCATGCTGGTCGATTAAAAAAATCCGTCATCTCGTAAGGTAGGGCAGAAGAACGAGTTTATCTCCTCCATTTTCATAATGCGGGATTTCTGGAGCGAGTTTGTCCGTCCGATCGTCCATCCGTCCGCAAAATGCATCAAAACCAAAGCGTATTACACGCAATGACAAATGAAATGTCATAAAATCAATATCATTCAACAAATGATAGAGAAATGTAACAGCAACCATTAGGTTGCGAGATTTGAATGTGCCTAATTAAAATATTTATAGAGTGAGAAGAATATTATATAACGATGTTGAAATATTAAGATGTATTGCCATTACACAGATGCCGTTGGGCTTTTCCTAACATAGATATAAAAAGAACCGATTCCCATTAATTAACATTCCAGACAGAAAGGTGAAATTGTCGGCTGATGGGATGACAAGCGATCAGTCAGTCATTCGTGATTAGTTGTCCTGTATTTTCCAACAAGCAGACAGGCTAGGCCATACTATCAGTTGAGAAAACTGAAAGGATTTCGCAGCCTGTTGATTGAAAAGCTAGTTTACCAATGGGCATTTACGGGCAGCTGTTTAACAGAATATATAGCCATGGTACTTGAGAACGCATGCATAACATTGATAATAAGTATTTAGTGGCCAGCACCAATCGTCACACCTGATCATATAGCTGCATGATCCATCTTTATCGAATTAACAACACAATGTACGTTTCGATTGAGTCAGCTTCCAAGGGTGAAAATGGAGTTTATTACAGATTCTGAGCTAAGCAGACAGATTAGAGTGCAACGCAGAGAACAGACACCCATCTGAACCATAGCTTAAGATCATGAGTTCACGATCATTCGCCATCGATAGCCATGTGCGCGCGTACGTGCGTTCGTCCACGCGTGCATGTGGGCGTACGTGCACGTGCGCGTGCGTTGTGTGTGCGTGCGTGCGCTATTTGAAAGCCGCATAACGGAATGATCAAGACCCGTTCAATCTTGGATTTGCACAATTAACATCTATCAGGCCAAAGAGTAATCATAGCGGAAGCCTTAATCATCTTCCATAAGCTTAGCAGGATCGCGCAATCAATGGGATACGACTTAATTCTCTACGGAAAACTTGGTTCCGTCCCTGAGTATGTGAATTTCTGCCTGTTCTACAGGATATTTATCCCTTTGAAATAACCACCTAATATCCTTTACGATTTACTAACTATACTGTTGAATATTTTGAAATTAATTTTACTAAAATCATGTTGCTGTCAAGTTCCTGCCAAATTATTTCTAAAATATTCAACAATTTACCTATGTAGTTATTTCCAAATAAAGAACCTGGAATTCAGGTTTCAAAGAGTTAATTCCATGAGAGGTCTTCGGAGATCATTAGTTTTCGCTTTATAGATATTGAAGTCTATCAATCCATTGCATTCGTTCAACACTTATTCTGATCTATAGAACACATTTCCGCAGATGCTGCGTCAATGTCTCGATTCCTGTGTGTATGCACGCTTACTGTTATTGCAAATTACGAATGATGAAACGCTAGGAAGTAGAGGTGAGCTACAGAAGCAATAATATGTCTGTAATTCATTTACATCTCGAAAATACAGATTCAGTTGATGAATATTTGGAACAAATTTGGCAGCAACAGCTCACCGTAAATTCAGAGTGTTTATTAAATTGCAAATTCACCAAAGACATACAATGGAGGCTTCCAGTTTTAGCTATGCCCCCCCCCCATCTGTAGCTAAGCTCCATCCACAGTTCGCGCGTGTTGGAATTGATCGAGTCCTGAACTCCCTGCCTATCATCAGTCTTCTCGGATGGGACTTTAAATTGAGGTCCCGTCATACAGTGCCCATCACTGTGCGAACTTGAGCTAGGGTTAGGTAGGGAAAAAAATATCTCGGCATAATCAAAGTAAACCGGATGCTGAATGGATTCGTCCTCGGATGGAACCACACAACATACGGATTACAAAAACAAAACAAAATTGTTAGAATTAGAATCTTTCGGACCTTTCGATGGGACTATGGAGGGATGTAACCCGGATGACTGATCGAGTTCGTCCTCGGACGGACACAGTCACCATACGGGCTACCTAACCAATCAAAATCAAACAAGTGCGCGCTGGTGCCTGCTCGGATGATGGCCAGAAGAGCAAATGGGTCCCAGGACCCGAAAGACCCCACACCCCAACCTCCCGACTCCCCCCAAAGGGGCCGGTGAGGTCTCTGACCTAAAGCCCCCCCCCCCCGGGTACATCAGGTCATAAGACCGTACGCACCTACTCCCCCTCCCCCGACCCAGCACCTACCCCATCCCTTCCCCACCCCAGTTAGGTCTAGGTTAGGCCATCGCCATCACCCACGCCCAAGCACGAGGAGCAACAGAAAAGCCATGGACAAGAACAGCAACATGAGACAAAATCGAGAGACAACGATCAACACACACACACACAGAGAGACACAAGCTAATGCACAAACCGACGTCACAAGAATTCACAAGAATTCAACAGAAACCATAAAGGCCAGGCGTGAGTCTAGACCCTAGCATTGGGAACTAGCATATAAACGCCTTAAATATTACAACACACACACACACCCTGCCTATCAATTCCCAGAAGATTATACAGGTAAGATGTTGAATATTTTGAAACTAATTTAGCGGAGTGCTGTTGCTGCCTATAGTAAAGACATACAATTCGTACAACAACGCTTAGTCCGTCATCAATTATGCGTTTGTGACTAACTTATCTACGTCATTTATAAAGTACTTAATTATAACATCAGCCTACGCGTCACGTAGTTGATTATGACATCATGTGATTGATGGATAAACTGAAATCCTCCATTCATACACCTTCGTGGTGTATTTGCTATTTTCGTGACGAAACTACATTATTTTGATTATAACAAGGTGTGTGCGTCAGCTAACACGTGATGTATTTGATTATGCCGTCATATACTAGAGTGGCAGATCGGATTCCTCTATTGCACATACTTATAATCTAGTAGAATGTTTGACAATTGTTCCAAATTGTGAAAAAGTACCAAATTATGCACATAGTTAGTTTTTCACGGGCTCTTCCATATAAGAGCAGGATACGCGTGATCACAACATCAAGATGGTTAAAATGAAGTTTTATACCCACTATGAAATGGTCAAAATCACGGACACTATTTATTTTACAAATGTTTTTATTTTGAATTTCATTTGATAATTATTGTGGATGATATTATACTTTCAGAATATATCTGGCACATTTCGGGGACAACCTATAGGGACTATATGGTGGTTGATTAATCTCATAAAATGCAACATCCGAAAAGAATGATCTGTGATAATGCCACAGATTATTCAATATACTATATTCAATACAGATTGTTCAAGACACTATATTCAATAAATATTGTTCAATACACTATATTCAAAATACAGATTATTCAATACACGATATTCAATACAGATTATTCAATACACTATATTCAGATTATTTAATACACGATATTCAATACAGATTATTCAATACACTATATTCAGATTATTTAATACACGATATTCAATACAGAGTATCCAATGTTTGTTGGTAACATCTTATTCTGTGCGTATTTACAAAGAAAATGTAAACCAACAAACAAATTGTTTTATTGTTTGCATCAAATAGCTGTTTTCAAGCACATGTATTACAAATCCGTCGGATCCGTATCTTCAAAAATCCATATTCTGGATTAATGGACCTTTCCAGTTTTAGCTATGCCCCACCCACCCCTAGTTAATCTCCGTCCACACCTCGCTCGTGTTGGGATCGATTGATCCTTGAAATTCTTGACGATCAATTTCCAGAAAACTATACAGCGAAACATGTTGAAGCAGCAACAGCAACCGGTCAAATTAGTTTCAAAATATTCAACAGAGTGTTTATTAAATGGTAAAGACACACAAATCGTACGTGTCGGACTATTAAACGTTAAAGATGGACTATATCGAGTTATTCATGACGTCAGCCTACACTTCACTTAGATGATTATGACCACAATTGATTGAGTGAGGAAATGGATTCGTGAATTAGTCCCATAATAGGCTTATGAACAGTTGTGTACATAACAATATGATAAAGACCGCGATAGCAATGCTGCAAAAAGCATCCTCTGTAGAAAGTAATGTTCTCAACTTCTCAAATCACTTTTGAAAGAAACAAACATGTGGTCCCTCATCAAAATCGAAAGATGAGAATGTTGGCTTACCATATAAGGACGTTATTAAAACTAGAGTATCCATGATAATATCTTCAGTTTTATCCATCTTTCCTTCGCCAAATCGCGCAAGTGGTTGTAGGTTACGTTCCTTGGTCGGGGAAATGGCCACCTCAAACGCCTTCTCCTTTCCAGCAGAAAAGAGATAACTGACTGTGTCCCATCAAATGATCACATAGGTAGCAAGTAAAGTGGAAGCTATGTATTTGTCTGTTTGCTACAGCTCAGAAGTCAAATGCACTGTGAATTCGTATATTGTAATGAATTTTCCCATTCTTAATATCAATATTTCTTTGATATTGGACGTATTACTAAGACATATGGGCATCATATTACATCTAGTCTCATCTGATTGTATCACTAACCGATTATACTTTAGCTTGTTTACAGAATAGTGAAAATGAGCCATGAGACGTGTATCTGCATCTTCGTAGTCTGAACATGCCAATGGACCTTCCCAGTTTTAGCTATGCCCCGCCCATCTCAATCTAGGCTCCACCAACATCGCGTCTGTGTTGGGATCGATCGATCTCTGAACTGCCTGAGTATCAATTTCCAGAAAACTTTACATGTAAACTGTTGAATATTTTGAAACTAATTTAACGTGGTGCTGTTGCTTCATATGGCAGCAACAGCGTCCAGTCAAATCACGTATTTTTAATAGAGACATACAATTCGTACACTGTATCGGACTATTAAGAGTTAAAGACGGGTCAAATAGAATCATTCATGACATAATGATTATGGCGTCATTATACACGCCGCTTAACTGTTTATGACGTCATATTACGTCAGATGATAGATGGATACACGGAGTCCTTACATTTCCCTCCCATGATCAATGTGGCAGTATTTAATTTCTGTCTTGTCTCTAGCTTCACCCCTGGTTTTGAGAGAAAGTTCAACAAATTTGCGTTTGTCTTACCATCTCTATTTACTTTGTAAATGTATGCAAAATAAAGGTCAGTTGCCTAGGATAAGTCATTGTTTGTCAATCATACTATAAGTGCCTCGCTATTGCCATGTGAATAAACCAGCACAATCTTTCATTAATATGATATTCCTTATATTATGTCAATCGCTTCAACCATTTATCCCATTTATACCACAAATAACACATTCTTTATGGTGAATGGAATATGGTGTTGAACAGTTTGAAACTAATTTGACTGGGACCTGTTGCTACCATTGGCAGCAACAGGTTCCAGTCAAATTAGTATCAAAATATTCAACAGCTATCCTGTATAGTTGTCTTGAAATTGGGATACTGGCATTTCAAGGTTTAAACAGATACTTCTTCCATCACACATATTGCTCAGTAGCGCAACCAGGAAGAATGGATGAATTCGGTTTTTCCCATCTGTAGATAAACTGCACCCACGCTTAGCCAGTGTTGGGATCGATCGAACCCTGAACTCACTGAATCTCAATTTCCAGAAAACTAAAGTAAGCTGTTAAATATTTTGAAACTAATTGCTGCCTATGCCATCAATAGTGTCCTTTCAAATTAGTTTTAAAATTGTTCAACAGAATGGTTATTGCATAGTAAAGACGACATACAATACGAAGTGCGTGGAGGTTATTTATAAATGCGCAGGGTTCGCTAAAAATGGATTCCTACATTAAGCCGTTTGTGAGACAGATAGAAACGAGTTGGCCCAGTGAGGACAACTGCCTTCGTATTTCCAACTGAGATTGGAGCATACTGGTGAGTTAATATTCTTTCTTTGGCCATGTCTCATGGATTTGAATAGTAGTTTAGACGTGATGCGGTGACTAGGGGATTACTTCTAAACTACGCTAAGAAAACATTCCCAGTGATTTTCAGCTATTGTGGAAGGTGTTAATCATGCCACAACTACTCGCTGATACCGCGAGTTGAATAAGAACGGCTGTGCCAGACAATCAACAGTTAATTCCCATCTCCAAATGATAGCCATTCATTCACCAAAACGAACAACATCGAGTGAATAGGACCAGTAATGTAGAACGAATATGTATTGATTACCGTACTATGATAGACAATGATCGGACTGGGTTTAGTGAGGGGTGTGGTGGGTGGGTAGATGCAATAGGGTTCACGAGATTATGCTTGGTGAATTTTGATACGAATTGAAGATCGTTCTGTTAGGTAAACTTATTTTACTGGGCATGCGCAAATGCCACTTATGTTTAGTTTCTCTTGTTGCGCGAACTGATAACAGTATAGGCTATGGACGTAATGATTGAGAAGACGAATACACATCTTAATTTCCGAGAATGAAAATAGGTTATGCTTAGCAATATCAAATAAATGAATAATTAATATCAACGTACTTTATTATGCTGACATAGGCCCATTGATCATATTTGACGAAATCAATTTATCCCACGATCTGTCACTCAGGTTATGACGTCATAATCAATTACATCACATATTAGCTGACATCACATTTATATACGTAATATAACTCTGTCATGAAATTTGAAATGTCCATCAAGTGTACGAATTGTATGTCTTTGGTGGGTTTACAATTTAATAAACATGCTGTTGAATATTTTGAAACTAATCTGGCTGACAACCGTTGCTGCCACATGCAGAAACAGCCACCAGTCAAATTAGTTTCAAAATATTCAACACCTTACCTGTATATTTATCTTGAAATTAGATTCTTGTAATTCATAATATATAAATCGATCCCAATGCGTGCAAAGCGTGAGAGAAGCGTAGGTAGAAAGGGGCGTGTCATAGCTAGAAATGGACGTGACATAGCTTGAAATGGGCGTGACATAGCTAGAAATAGTTCTCTCTATTATGTTCATGTTAATAATGGAGGATTTCAGTTTCTCAGTCATTCATATGACGCCATATGATGCCATAAGCAACTACGCGACGTGCAGGATGACGTAACAAACAATTTCGTTACGAATGACGTAGCTAAGTTCCTCACGAACCCTTAATTGATGACGGAGTAAGCATTGTTGTACGAATTGTATGTCTTTACTATTTAATAAACATGCTGTTGAATATTTTGAAACGAATATGAGAGCCTTTGCTGCCATACAGCACACATTCAAATTTTTTTCAAAACAATCAACAGTCTACTTAAATGCTTTTCTGGAAATTGTTAGTCACTAGGAATTGACCGATCCCAACGTTGGTGAAGTGTGGGTGGAGCTTAGCTAGAGATGGGCGGGGGCATAGCTAAAACTGGATTCCTCCATTGAAATATAAATTCTCTGAATTTCACTAAAGCCAGGTTACGCTTTCGTTTTTTACCCGCGTCGCTAGACGCAACACAAGGGTTAATGCGAGCATGAAGGGCTTCTCTTTCCTGTTATTCTTGTTGTTGTTCTTAAGACATTAAGTAAACTCTGGTCTACTGGAGGAATCGTCTCCCAACTGGGTTGGAAGCTTACCCATCAGGTTCCCAAGACGTATGCCAATGCTGGGTGCAAACGCTAAAACGCCTTCAGCAACATTATTTTCGTAATAGACATTTTTTCAATAGCGCTGATTCTACTAGAGATATCTTACTCCAAACATGGGTGAAATCTTGCCCATGAGGTTCCCGAAGTAGTATGCCAATTCTTGGGTCAAAATCTAAAAGGCAAAGGCATCGGCTTTCAACAATATTCTTTTCAAAATAGATACTTTTGATCTCACGGCGGCCCGATTGAAAAAAAGAATCAACGAAGCGGGTATTGGACAAACGCATCCTTGTTATTGAAGGACGGGGCCTAGATATAAGGAGAGTAACCCTGGCTAACGCTAACTTAACCCTCTTGTGTCAACTTAACCCTTCAAACTTCAAACCTTCTCGTTCAAACCGACCACAATCAGCTACCTAGTGGTCTTGAGGCATGTGTATTTGCAGGCCAAGAGAAGAGTGTTTTTTAATATTTACCAGAATAACCGGCTCGGTAACTGAGCCAGTTATTCCAGTATTAAATTTTCAAAAAATACTCTTCTCTTGGCCTTCAAATGGACACTGGTTATGGAACAGTTTAAATTTTCTTTAACGTTACCCTTTTGATCGTCAAGCCGGCCAAAATTTCAGTGGTAAGTTTATAAAAAATAGTTTTCTAAAATTAAAATATCTTGAAAAATATTGACCATCAAAATGTTTAATTGATATATCAAGCAGCATTCTGAGCGCTTTGAAGCGCTGTTGACACAAGACGGGTTAAATGCTTCTAATCTAAGCCCAATGGTGCGCCAATAGTAATGTTTTAGCCATGTTTTATTACCATCTCATCGGGATATGCCAAACCGATTTTGCTCAAATTTTAACACAATACATTCTCTTTCTGTCAATTAGGATTTCTAGACGGGTCGTGATCAGAATTTTAAAAACTCTAATTGTGATCTATGGAACTGCTTATCGGATTTGGCTCAAATTTTAACACAAGAAAGCTGCTGAAAAGTACATCCTGTGCTTAACGTTGGTGCTGATGCGTAGACAAGATTTTAGAAAATCCGAATAAAATGAAGTGAATAAGGTATTAAGGATGTCAACGTGCCATCGTGACCATAATATTAAATCAGAAACATGATAGGAAATCATTCCAGTGATTTGAAGCTATTGTAGAACCTACCCAGATAACCCGGCTTACCGGGCCAATGCTGGGCCGATACCGTGTATCGGCCCGTTATCGGTACAGCATTGGCCCAGTAAGCTGCGTTATCGGGGATATATTAATCATTCCAGATGACTTGCCGATAATGATGAGCGAGAATAAATGCGCGCCTGTGCCAAACAATCAGTACCTAATTTGCGTCTCCAGACGATCCTCCATTCATTCCCACAAATACGAATAACACAGATTGAAAGGAGGCAGTAATGTAGAGCGAATCTAATATTTATTGATAATGCTAGTGGAATGGGTGTTAGAAACAAAGGTAGCTGCTGTGGTGTTTTGTTAAAGAGACAGTCGCCGCATCCCTTACCATTCCTGTGATTCAATATGCCACAGACAAACTATGCTGGAAATCTTTAGCTGTTTATCAGTTCGTCAAAGAAATATATTCAGACTTGTTGATACATTTCTCACCCCCTCAACCTAATAGACCTTTCCAGTTTATCCAGCCATCGTATGACGTCATAATCGACTACATGATGTGTAGGATGACGTCATAACCATCGACGTCATGAATGGCGTAGATAATGGCGTCATGAACGCATAATTGAGAACTGATAATCGTTGTTGAAAGAATCGTATGGCTTTACTATTTAATAAACAGGTTACCTGTATAATTTTCTGGAAATTGATAGTCAGAGCGTTGGGGGATCGATCGACCCCAACATTGGCGAAGCGTCGAAGGAGCTTAACTAGGGATTGGTGTGGCCTAGCTAGGTCTGGAAAGGTCCATTGCAACCCACTGTGCATTTCTATTAGGTCCCCATAGCAACATACTTACAAGCCCAAAGGCTACAACTGGTTGAACTGTGTATCTAGTTTGCATAAATACAATACGACCGCCATATGTAAGAAACATGTCGTATATCTGCTCGCGTGTAGCATATATTGGAGTTGTTTAACCTCCCACTGTGGGTTTTATGAGGACTGGGATTAATTTAGAACACATGTTTATTTGATTTGATGGCATGGTCATTTGCAATAAATCCAATATGGCCGCCATATTAGGCATTCATGTCAACGAACCGCAAATGCATACACAATTCATTAAGAAATATGTTCAAAAAAATCTATAAGAATCCTACAAAAAGCCTAGTGAGATAATGGACCTTTCCAGTTTTAGCTATGCCCTTCCCACATCTAGCTAAAATCCACCCACACTTCGCCTTGTAACAGCGCCCAGTCAAATTAGTTTCAAAATATTCAACAGAATATTTATTAAATAGTAAAGACATACAATTAGTACAACAACGCATAGTCCGTCTTCAAATATGTGGTCGTGACGTGCTTATCTACATCATTCATGAAGTCATAATGACGTCATTCATTATGATGTCATTCTACACTCACATAGTTCATTATGACGTCATTTGATGGATGGATACAGTGGAAAGGTCAATTTCCTCATATGAATGCGGTACTAGTCAGAGGACTCGGCATCATCACTCCTCATCAGTGAAATCTAGCATTTCAGAATTTATACATCCTGTGCATAGGCATTCTCTTCAAACAGAACTATCGGTCTAACCATACTTTCTACATCTATATGGTTTGTAGTACAGTCCTTCTTACAATGGAGGCATCCAGTTTTAGCTATGCTCAGCCCAACACTAGCTAAGCTCCATCCACCTTTTGCCCGTGTTGGGATCAACCGATCATAGTGCTCTCTGAATTTCAATTCGAAGAAAACTGTACAGGGAAGCTGTTGAATATTCTGAAACAAATTTGCAGCAACAGCCTCCAGTCAAATTAGTTTCAAAATATTCAACGGAATGTTTTTTAAATGGTAAAGACATACAATTCGTACAACTTGACAAACTTAAGTGTTTAAGATGGGCCAAAGCGCGTCTTTCATGGCGTAATTTATTATGACGTAAGCGGACATGTGACATTGTTGATTATGACGTCATGTGATTGATCGATAAACAGAATTCCTCCAGTGCAGCCTATGGTATCAAGACGTTCAGACCTCGTGCGCGTGGCTGGTCCGTCGCTATTGAAAGCAAACTACGATCCACAGCATGCCATCCCAAGTCATCTGCATTAATCTCATCTCCCGAACCTTACCACCACCTCTTTATCTGAAAAATACACAAAAACTGTGATGACTGCCATCAGTTGATGTTGGTGGTGGTAACTGTGGTTCAACCGGTGAAACGATCCTAGATATCTTAGCACAAGAGCGTTTACATCGAAGCTGGTTGTATCCTGGGAGCATCCATATAGTCATCGCAATGCCCTTTCTCCAGCATTAGCTATATCCTTACTGTCTCTGCATGTCAAAGTAAATAATGTTACTTGTCCACAGAAAATAAATAGCATCACCCTTCCTTACACGCATAGGCTGTCCATGTCCAAATAAGCGGGTTGCTGTGTCACACCCGATGATTCCATACAAAAGGAGAATGTTTTGCACACAACGCGGCAAAAATGTTGTTTAAATTGCTTTATAAGCCACGTGCTCCTCTATGTTAGGCCTGCCTTGGTCCTGGTGCAAAACAAGACATTCGAATTTATTTCACAATGATATAACAGAGAAAACAACACGTCACTGTCAATCAAACTCTGTGTTTGTATTCCTAGCGTCCAGGACAGCAGCTTAAACTATTGGGAAATCTGTATCATCCTTTGCATGATCTGCTCTGAGGTCAGGTCGCTTAAGTTTGTCAATGAGTTATTATATTGTCCGCTTTGTGTTGCCATATTAATTTTTTGCCTCGAATAATCATCTCCCCTGTGAAACATACAGTGAAATCTTCATCACCTCCATTTCCCCCAGCGATGAGTAACACGACTTGTTGTAGGCTACTATATGTATAACTATCAGAGACGACAACAGTTGTACCATATTTATCTGTTATATGTTTGGCATACTCTTCACCAACACTCTTACAGGTTAAGCCTCTTGCCCCAGGAATGTGATGTAGAAGTGTTCCACCAGCAATGATATAGTCTGCATCTCTATGAGCTTTCCACTAATCCTCGACGAGCAACTGCCACAGTTTGTCTGCTAAAGCTGTCATATTAGCCTTCAAAGGAAACTGCATCGATTCAAACAGAGCTGAATGGGATTGAAAAGAACAACGGTGACATAGCACCCTAGTACTTGCAAATAAACACCATGGTCTGAAAGAGTAGCTAGGGTTCAAACATAATAATTTCGCCTTTCACCTTGTTTGACGCTTGTAACTGCCTGCTCGCTCTCTTCCTGACAGCGGACTATCCAAAAGACTTTCAAACCATAGACGCAATGAGAGCCTCTCTCTCTCTCTCTCTCTCTCTCTCACTCTCTCGCTCACTCTCTCTCTCTCTCTCTCTCTCTCTCTCTCTCTCTCTCTCTCTCTCTCTCTCTCTCTCTCTCTCTCTGTCTCTCATCCCCACCCACCCCCATCTCTCTCTCTTCCCCCCCCCACTAACCCCAACCCCCCCCCCCTTCCCCCCTCCCTCCCGCTTCCTCTCTCTCTCCTCTCTCTCTCTCTCTCTCTCTCTCTCTCTCTCTCTCTCTCTCTCTCTCTCGCTCGATCTCTCTCTCTCTCTCTCTCTCTCTCTCTCTCTCTCTCTCTCTCTCTCTCTCTCTCTCTTTCTCTCTCTCAAGAATTCCGTTAGAGTCGGCCACCTTTACTTCTCTCTGCCTTTAATTTGTCCAATTTGCTCTCATAATGCATGAGTAGATTTTATAAGCAGCTATCAGCCCAATTTTGTTTTATCATGCTGGTCGATTAAAAAAATCCGTCATCTCGTAAGGTAGGGCAGAAGAACGAGTTTATCTCCTCCATTTTCATAATGCGGGATTTCTGGAGCGAGTTTGTCCGTCCGATCGTCCATCCGTCCGCAAAATGCATCAAAACCAAAGCGTATTACACGCAATGACAAATGAAATGTCATAAAATCAATATCATTCAACAAATGATAGAGAAATGTAACAGCAACCATTAGGTTGCGAGATTTGAATGTGCCTAATTAAAATATTTATAGAGTGAGAAGAATATTATATAACGATGTTGAAATATTAAGATGTATTGCCATTACACAGATGCCGTTGGGCTTTTCCTAACATAGATATAAAAAGAACCGATTCCCATTAATTAACATTCCAGACAGAAAGGTGAAATTGTCGGCTGATGGGATGACAAGCGATCAGTCAGTCATTCGTGATTAGTTGTCCTGTATTTTCCCACAAGCAGACAGGCTAGGCCATACTATCAGTTGAGAAAACTGAAAGGATTTCGCAGCCTGTTGATTGAAAAGCTAGTTTACCAATGGGCATTTACGGGCAGCTGTTTAACAGAATATATAGCCATGGTACTTGAGAACGCATGCATAACATTGATAATAAGTATTTAGTGGCCAGCACCAATCGTCACACCTGATCATATAGCTGCATGATCCATCTTTATCGAATTAACAACACAATGTACGTTTCGATTGAGTCAGCTTCCAAGGGTGAAAATGGAGTTTATTACAGATTCTGAGCTAAGCAGACAGATTAGAGTGCAACGCAGAGAACAGACACCCATCTGAACCATAGCTTAAGATCATGAGTTCACGATCATTCGCCATCGATAGCCATGTGCGCGCGTACGTGCGTTCGTCCACGCGTGCATGTGGGCGTACGTGCACGTGCGCGTGCGTTGTGTGTGCGTGCGTGCGCTATTTGAAAGCCGCATAACGGAATGATCAAGACCCGTTCAATCTTGGATTTGCACAATTAACATCTATCAGGCCAAAGAGTAATCATAGCGGAAGCCTTAATCATCTTCCATAAGCTTAGCAGGATCGCGCAATCAATGGGATACGACTTAATTCTCTACGGAAAACTTGGTTCCGTCCCTGAGTATGTGAATTTCTGCCTGTTCTACAGGATATTTATCCCTTTGAAATAACCACCTAATATCCTTTACGATTTACTAACTATACTGTTGAATATTTTGAAATTAATTTTACTAAAATCATGTTGCTGTCAAGTTCCTGCCAAATTATTTCTAAAATATTCAACAATTTACCTATGTAGTTATTTCCAAATAAAGAACCTGGAATTCAGGTTTCAAAGAGTTAATTCCATGAGAGGTCTTCGGAGATCATTAGTTTTCGCTTTATAGATATTGAAGTCTATCAATCCATTGCATTCGTTCAACACTTATTCTGATCTATAGAACACATTTCCGCAGATGCTGCGTCAATGTCTCGATTCCTGTGTGTATGCACGCTTACTGTTATTGCAAATTACGAATGATGAAACGCTAGGAAGTAGAGGTGAGCTACAGAAGCAATAATATGTCTGTAATTCATTTACATCTCGAAAATACAGATTCAGTTGATGAATATTTGGAACAAATTTGGCAGCAACAGCTCACCGTAAATTCAGAGTGTTTATTAAATTGCAAATTCACCAAAGACATACAATGGAGGCTTCCAGTTTTAGCTATGCCCCCCCCCCCCATCTGTAGCTAAGCTCCATCCACAGTTCGCGCGTGTTGGAATTGATCGAGTCCTGAACTCCCTGCCTATCATCAGTCTTCTCGGATGGGACTTTAAATTGAGGTCCCGTCATACAGTGCCCATCACTGTGCGAACTTGAGCTAGGGTTAGGTAGGGAAAAAAATATCTCGGCATAATCAAAGTAAACCGGATGCTGAATGGATTCGTCCTCGGATGGAACCACACAACATACGGATTACAAAAACAAAACAAAATTGTTAGAATTAGAATCTTTCGGACCTTTCGATGGGACTATGGAGGGATGTAACCCGGATGACTGATCGAGTTCGTCCTCGGACGGACACAGTCACCATACGGGCTACCTAACCAATCAAAATCAAACAAGTGCGCGCTGGTGCCTGCTCGGATGATGGCCAGAAGAGCAAATGGGTCCCAGGACCCGAAAGACCCCACACCCCAACCTCCCGACTCCCCCCAAAGGGGCCGGTGAGGTCTCTGACCTAAAGCCCCCCCCCGGGTACATCAGGTCATAAGACCGTACGCACCTACTCCCCCTCCCCCGACCCAGCACCTACCCCATCCCTTCCCCACCCCAGTTAGGTCTAGGTTAGGCCATCGCCATCACCCACGCCCAAGCACGAGGAGCAACAGAAAAGCCATGGACAAGAACAGCAACATGAGACAAAATCGAGAGACAACGATCAACACACACACACACAGAGAGACACAAGCTAATGCACAAACCGACGTCACAAGAATTCACAAGAATTCAACAGAAACCATAAAGGCCAGGCGTGAGTCTAGACCCTAGCATTGGGAACTAGCATATAAACGCCTTAAATATTACAACACACACGCACACCCTGCCTATCAATTCCCAGAAGATTATACAGGTAAGATGTTGAATATTTTGAAACTAATTTAGCGGAGTGCTGTTGCTGCCTATAGTAAAGACATACAATTCGTACAACAACGCTTAGTCCGTCATCAATTATGCGTTTGTGACTAACTTATCTACGTCATTTATAAAGTACTTAATTATAACATCAGCCTACGCGTCACGTAGTTGATTATGACATCAGGTGATTGATGGATAAACTGAAATCCTCCATTCATACACCTTCGTGGTGTATTTGCTATTTTCGTGACGAAACTACATTATTTTGATTATAACAAGGTGTGTGCGTCAGCTAACACGTGATGTATTTGATTATGCCGTCATATACTAGAGTGGCAGATCGGATTCCTCTATTGCACATACTTATAATCTAGTAGAATGTTTGACAATTGTTCCAAATTGTGAAAAAGTACCAAATTATGCACATAGTTAGTTTTTCACGGGCTCTTCCATATAAGAGCAGGATACGCGTGATCACAACATCAAGATGGTTAAAATGAAGTTTTATACCCACTATGAAATGGTCAAAATCACGGACACTATTTATTTTACAAATGTTTTTATTTTGAATTTCATTTGATAATTATTGTGGATGATATTATACTTTCAGAATATATCTGGCACATTTCGGGGACAACCTATAGGGACTATATGGTGGTTGATTAATCTCATAAAATGCAACATCCGAAAAGAATGATCTGTGATAATGCCACAGATTATTCAATATACTATATTCAATACAGATTGTTCAAGACACTATATTCAATAAATATTGTTCAATACACTATATTCAAAATACAGATTATTCAATACACGATATTCAATACAGATTATTCAATACACTATATTCAGATTATTTAATACACGATATTCAATACAGATTATTCAATACACTATATTCAGATTATTTAATACACGATATTCAATACAGAGTATCCAATGTTTGTTGGTAACATCTTATTCTGTGCGTATTTACAAAGAAAATGTAAACCAACAAACAAATTGTTTTATTGTTTGCATCAAATAGCTGTTTTCAAGCACATGTATTACAAATCCGTCGGATCCGTATCTTCAAAAATCCATATTCTGGATTAATGGACCTTTCCAGTTTTAGCTATGCCCCACCCACCCCTAGTTAATCTCCGTCCACACCTCGCTCGTGTTGGGATCGATTGATCCTTGAAATTCTTGACGATCAATTTCCAGAAAACTATACAGCGAAACATGTTGAAGCAGCAACAGCAACCGGTCAAATTAGTTTCAAAATATTCAACAGAGTGTTTATTAAATGGTAAAGACACACAAATCGTACGTGTCGGACTATTAAACGTTAAAGATGGACTATATCGAGTTATTCATGACGTCAGCCTACACTTCACTTAGATGATTATGACCACAATTGATTGAGTGAGGAAATGGATTCGTGAATTAGTCCCATAATAGGCTTATGAACAGTTGTGTACATAACAATATGATAAAGACCGCGATAGCAATGCTGCAAAAAGCATCCTCTGTAGAAAGTAATGTTCTCAACTTCTCAAATCACTTTTGAAAGAAACAAACATGTGGTCCCTCATCAAAATCGAAAGATGAGAATGTTGGCTTACCATATAAGGACGTTATTAAAACTAGAGTATCCATGATAATATCTTCAGTTTTATCCATCTTTCCTTCGCCAAATCGCGCAAGTGGTTGTAGGTTACGTTCCTTGGTCGGGGAAATGGCCACCTCAAACGCCTTCTCCTTTCCAGCAGAAAAGAGATAACTGACTGTGTCCCATCAAATGATCACATAGGTAGCAAGTAAAGTGGAAGCTATGTATTTGTCTGTTTGCTACAGCTCAGAAGTCAAATGCACTGTGAATTCGTATATTGTAATGAATTTTCCCATTCTTAATATCAATATTTCTTTGATATTGGACGTATTACTAAGACATATGGGCATCATATTACATCTAGTCTCATCTGATTGTATCACTAACCGATTATACTTTAGCTTGTTTACAGAATAGTGAAAATGAGCCATGAGACGTGTATCTGCATCTTCGTAGTCTGAACATGCCAATGGACCTTCCCAGTTTTAGCTATGCCCCGCCCATCTCAATCTAGGCTCCACCAACATCGCGTCTGTGTTGGGATCGATCGATCTCTGAACTGCCTGAGTATCAATTTCCAGAAAACTTTACATGTAAACTGTTGAATATTTTGAAACTAATTTAACGTGGTGCTGTTGCTTCATATGGCAGCAACAGCGTCCAGTCAAATCACGTATTTTTAATAGAGACATACAATTCGTACACTGTATCGGACTATTAAGAGTTAAAGACCGGTCAAATAGAATCATTCATGACATAATGATTATGGCGTCATTATACACGCCGCTTAACTGTTTATGACGTCATATTACGTCAGATGATAGATGGATACACGGAGTCCTTACATTTCCCTCCCATGATCAATGTGGCAGTATTTAATTTCTGTCTTGTCTCTAGCTTCACCCCTGGTTTTGAGAGAAAGTTCAACAAATTTGCGTTTGTCTTACCATCTCTATTTACTTTGTAAATGTATGCAAAATAAAGGTCAGTTGCCTAGGATAAGTCATTGTTTGTCAATCATACTATAAGTGCCTCGCTATTGCCATGTGAATAAACCAGCACAATCTTTCATTAATATGATATTCCTTATATTATGTCAATCGCTTCAACCATTTATCCCATTTATACCACAAATAACACATTCTTTATGGTGAATGGAATATGGTGTTGAACAGTTTGAAACTAATTTGACTGGGACCTGTTGCTACCATTGGCAGCAACAGGTTCCAGTCAAATTAGTATCAAAATATTCAACAGCTATCCTGTATAGTTGTCTTGAAATTGGGATACTGGCATTTCAAGGTTTAAACAGATACTTCTTCCATCACACATATTGCTCAGTAGCGCAACCAGGAAGAATGGATGAATTCGGTTTTTCCCATCTGTAGATAAACTGCACCCACGCTTAGCCAGTGTTGGGATCGATCGAACCCTGAACTCACTGAATCTCAATTTCCAGAAAACTAAAGTAAGCTGTTAAATATTTTGAAACTAATTGCTGCCTATGCCATCAATAGTGTCCTTTCAAATTAGTTTTAAAATTGTTCAACAGAATGGTTATTGCATAGTAAAGACGACATACAATACGAAGTGCGTGGAGGTTATTTATAAATGCGCAGGGTTCGCTAAAAATGGATTCCTACATTAAGCCGTTTGTGAGACAGATAGAAACGAGTTGGCCCAGTGAGGACAACTGCCTTCGTATTTCCAACTGAGATTGGAGCATACTGGTGAGTTAATATTCTTTCTTTGGCCATGTCTCATGGATTTGAATAGTAGTTTAGACGTGATGCGGTGACTAGGGGATTACTTCTAAACTACGCTAAGAAAACATTCCCAGTGATTTTCAGCTATTGTGGAAGGTGTTAATCATGCCACAACTACTCGCTGATACCGCGAGTTGAATAAGAACGGCTGTGCCAGACAATCAACAGTTAATTCCCATCTCCAAATGATAGCCATTCATTCACCAAAACGAACAACATCGAGTGAATAGGACCAGTAATGTAGAACGAATATGTATTGATTACCGTACTATGATAGACAATGATCGGACTGGGTTTAGTGAGGGGTGTGGTGGGTGGGTAGATGCAATAGGGTTCACGAGATTATGCTTGGTGAATTTTGATACGAATTGAAGATCGTTCTGTTAGGTAAACTTATTTTACTGGGCATGCGCAAATGCCACTTATGTTTAGTTTCTCTTGTTGCGCGAACTGATAACAGTATAGGCTATGGACGTAATGATTGAGAAGACGAATACACATCTTAATTTCCGAGAATGAAAATAGGTTATGCTTAGCAATATCAAATAAATGAATAATTAATATCAACGTACTTTATTATGCTGACATAGGCCCATTGATCATATTTGACGAAATCAATTTATCCCACGATCTGTCACTCAGGTTATGACGTCATAATCAATTACATCACATATTAGCTGACATCACATTTATATACGTAATATAACTCTGTCATGAAATTTGAAATGTCCATCAAGTGTACGAATTGTATGTCTTTGGTGGGTTTACAATTTAATAAACATGCTGTTGAATATTTTGAAACTAATCTGGCTGACAACCGTTGCTGCCACATGCAGAAACAGCCACCAGTCAAATTAGTTTCAAAATATTCAACACCTTACCTGTATATTTATCTTGAAATTAGATTCTTGTAATTCATAATATATAAATCGATCCCAATGCGTGCAAAGCGTGAGAGAAGCGTAGGTAGAAAGGGGCGTGTCATAGCTAGAAATGGACGTGACATAGCTTGAAATGGGCGTGACATAGCTAGAAATAGTTCTCTCTATTATGTTCATGTTAATAATGGAGGATTTCAGTTTCTCAGTCATTCATATGACGCCATATGATGCCATAAGCAACTACGCGACGTGCAGGATGACGTAACAAACAATTTCGTTACGAATGACGTAGCTAAGTTCCTCACGAACCCTTAATTGATGACGGAGTAAGCATTGTTGTACGAATTGTATGTCTTTACTATTTAATAAACATGCTGTTGAATATTTTGAAACGAATATGAGAGCCTTTGCTGCCATACAGCACACATTCAAATTTTTTTCAAAACAATCAACAGTCTACTTAAATGCTTTTCTGGAAATTGTTAGTCACTAGGAATTGACCGATCCCAACGTTGGTGAAGTGTGGGTGGAGCTTAGCTAGAGATGGGCGGGGGCATAGCTAAAACTGGATTCCTCCATTGAAATATAAATTCTCTGAATTTCACTAAAGCCAGGTTACGCTTTCGTTTTTTACCCGCGTCGCTAGACGCAACACAAGGGTTAATGCGAGCATGAAGGGCTTCTCTTTCCTGTTATTCTTGTTGTTGTTCTTAAGACATTAAGTAAACTCTGGTCTACTGGAGGAATCGTCTCCCAACTGGGTTGGAAGCTTACCTATCAGGTTCCCAAGACGTATGCCAATGCTGGGTGCAAACGTTAAAACGCCTTCAGCAACATTATTTTCGTAATAGACATTTTTTCAATAGCGCTGATTCTACTAGAGATATCTTACTCCAAACATGGGTGAAATCTTGCCCATGAGGTTCCCGAAGTAGTATGCCAATTCTTGGGTCAAAATCTAAAAGGCAAAGGCATCGGCTTTCAACAATATTGTTTTCAAAATAGATACTTTTGATCTCACGGCGGCCCGATTGAAAAAAAAAATCAACGAAGCGGGTATTGCACAAACGCATCCTTGTTATCGAAGGACGAGGCCTAGATATAAGGAGAGTAACCCTGGCTAACGCTAACTTAACCCTCTTGTGTCAACTTAACCCTTCAAACTTCAAACCTTCTCGTCCAAACCGACCACAATCAGCTACCTAGTGGTCTTGAGGCATGTGTATTTGCAGGCCAAGAGAAGAGTGTTTTTTAATATTTACCAGAATAACCGGCTCGGTAACTGAGCCAGTTATTCCAGTATTAAATTTTCAAAAATACTCTTCTCTTGGCCTTCAAATGGACACTGGTTATGGAACAGTTTAAATTTTCTTTAACTTTACCCTTTTGATCGTCAAGCCGGCCAAATTTCAGTGGTAAGTTTATAAAAAATAGTTTTCTAAAATTAAAATATCTTGAAAAATATTGACCATCAAAATGTTTAATTGATATATCAAGCAGCATTCTGAGCGCTTTGAGGCGCTGTTGACACAAGACGGGTTAAATGCTTCTAATCTAAGCCCAATTGTGCGCCAATAGTAATGTTTTAGCCATGTTTTATTACCATCTCATCGGGATATGCCAAACCGATTTTGCTCAAATTTTAACACAATACATTCTCTTTCTGTCAATTAGGATTTCTAGACGGGTCGTGATCAGAATTTTAAAAACTCTAATTGTGATCTATGGAACTGCTTATCGGATTTGGCTCAAATTTTAACACAAGAAAGCTGCTGAAAAGTACATCCTGTGCTTAACGTTGGTGCTGATGCGTAGACAAGATTTTAGAAAATCCGAATAAAATGAAGTGAATAAGGTATTAAGGATGTCAACGTGCCATCGTGACCATAATATTAAATCAGAAACATGATAGGAAATCATTCCAGTGATTTGAAGCTATTGTAGAACCTACCCAGATAACCCGGCTTACCGGGCCAATGCTGGGCCGATACCGTGTATCGGCCCGTTATCGGTACAGCATTGGCCCAGTAAGCTGCGTTATCGGGGATATATTAATCATTCCAGATGACTTGCCGATAATGATGAGCGAGAATAAATGCACGCCTGTGCCAAACAATCAGTACCTAATTTGCGTCTCCAGACGATCCTCCATTCATTCCCACAAATACGAATAACACAGATTGAAAGGAGGCAGTAATGTAGAGCGAATCTAATATTTATTGATAATGCTAGTGGAATGGGTGTTAGAAACAAAGGTAGCTCCTGTGGTGTTTTGTTAAAGAGACAGTCGCCGCATCCCTTACCATTCCTGTGATTCAATATGCCACAGATAAACTATGCTGGAAATCTTTAGCTGTTTATCAGTTCGTCAAAGAAATATATTCAGACTTGTTGATACATTTCTCACCCCCTCAACCTAATGGACCTTTCCAGTTTATCCAGCCATCGTATGACGTCATAATCGACTACATGATGTGTAGGATGACGTCATAATCAATGACGTCATGAATGGCGTAGATAATGGCGTCATGAACGCATAATTGAGAACGGATAATCGTTGTTGAAAGAATCGTATGGCTTTACTATTTAATAAACAGGTTACCTGTATAATTTTCTGGAAATTGATAATCAGGGCGTTGGGGGATCGATCGACCCCAACATTGGCGAGGCGTCGAAGGAGCTTAACTAGGGATTGGTGTGGCCTAGCTAGGTCTGGAAAGGTCCATTGCAACCCACTGTGCATTTCTATTAGGTCCCCATAGCAACATACTTACAAGCCCAAAGGCTACAAGTGGTTGAACTGTGTATCTAGTTTGCATAAATACAATACGACCGCCATATGTAAGAAACATGTCGTATATCTGCTCGCGTGTAGCATATATTGGAGTTGTTTAACCTCCCACTGTGGGTTTTATGAGGACTGGGATTAATTTAGAACACATGTTTATTTGATTTGATGGCATGGTCATTTGCAATAAATCCAATATGGCCGCCATATTAGGCATTCATGTCAACGAACCGCAAATGCATACACAATTCATTAAGAAATATGTTCAAAAAAATCTATAAGAATCCTACAAAAAGCCTAGTGAGATAATGGACCTTTCCAGTTTTAGCTATGCCCTTCCCACATCTAGCTAAAATCCACCCACACTTCGCCTTGTAACAGCGCCCAGTCAAATTAGTTTCAAAATATTCAACAGAATATTTATTAAATAGTAAAGACATACAATTAGTACAACAACGCATAGTCCGTCTTCAAATATGCGTTCGTGACGTGCTTATCTACATCATTCATGAAGTCATAATGACGTCATTCATTATGATGTCATTCTACACTCACATAGTTCATTATGACGTCATTTGATGGATGGATACAGTGGAAAGGTCAATTTCCTCATATGAATGCGGTACTAGTCAGAGGACTCGGCATCATCACTCCTCATCAGTGAAATCTAGCATTTCAGAATTTATACATCCTGTGCATAGGCATTCTCTTCAAACAGAACTATCGGTCTAACCATACTTTCTACATCTATATCGTTTGTAGTACAGTCCTTCTTACAATGGAGGCATCCAGTTTTAGCTATGCTCAGCCCAACACTAGCTAAGCTCCATCCACCTTTTGCCCGTGTTGGGATCAACCGATCATAGGGCTCTCTGAATTTCAATTCGAAGAAAACTGTACAGGGAAGCTGTTGAATATTCTGAAACAAATTTGCAGCAACAGCCTCCAGTCAAATTAGTTTCAAAATATTCAACGGAATGTTTTTTAAATGGTAAAGACATACAATTCGTACAACTTGACAAACTTAAGTGTTTAAGATGGGCCAAAGCGCGTCTTTCATGGCGTAATTTATTATGACGTAAGCGGACATGTGACATTGTTGATTATGACGTCATGTGATTGATCGATAAACAGAATTCCTCCAGTGCAGCCTATGGTATCAAGACGTTCAGACCTCGTGCGCGTGGCTGGTCCGTCGCTATTGAAAGCAAACTACGATCCACAGCATGCCATCCCAAGTCATCTGCATTAATCTCATCTCCCGAACCTTACCACCACCTCTTTATCTGAAAAATACACAAAAACTGTGATGACTGCCATCAGTTGATGTTGGTGGTGGTAACTGTGGTTCAACCGGTGAAACGATCCTAGATATCTTAGCACAAGAGCGTTTACATCGAAGCTGGTTGTATCCTGGGAGCCTCCATATAGTCATCGCAATGCCCTTTCTCCAGCATTAGCTATATCCTTACTGTCTCTGCATGTCAAAGTAAATAATGTTACTTGTCCACAGAAAATAAATAGCATCACCCTTCCTTACACGCATAGGCTGTCCATGTCCAAATAAGCGGGTTGCTGTGTCACACCCGATGATTCCATACAAAAGGAGAATGTTTTGCACACAACGCGGCAAAAATGTTGTTTAAATTGCTTTATAAGCCACGTGCTCCTCTATGTTAGGCCTGCCTTGGTCCTGGTGCAAAACAAGACATTCGAATTTATTTCACAATGATATAACAGAGAAAACAACACGTCACTGTCAATCAAACTCTGTGTTTGTATTCCTAGCGTCCAGGACAGCAGCTTAAACTATTGGGAAATCTGTATCATCCTTTGCATGATCTGCTCTGAGGTCAGGTCGCTTAAGTTTGTCAATGAGTTATTATATTGCCCGCTTTGTGTTGCCATATTAATTTTTTGCCCCGAATAATCATCTCCCCTGTGAAACATACAGTGAAATCTTCATCACCTCCATTTCCCCCAGCGATGAGTAACACGACTTGTTGTAGGCTACTATATGTATAACTATCAGAGACGACAACAGTTGTACCATATTTATCTGTTATATGTTTGGCATACTCTTCACCAACACTCTTACAGGTTAAGCCTCTTGCCCCAGGAATGTGATGTAGAAGTGTTCCACCAGCAATGATATAGTCTGCATCTCTATGAGCTTTCCACTAATCCTCGACGAGCAACTGCCACAGTTTGTCTGCTAAAGCTGTCATATTAGCCTTCAAAGGAAACTGCATCGATTCAAACAGAGCTGAATGGGATTGAAAAGAACAACGGTGACATAGCACCCTAGTACTTGCAAATAAACACCATGGTCTGAAAGAGTAGCTAGGGTTCAAACATAATAATTTCGCCTTTCACCTTGTTTGACGCTTGTAACTGCCTGCTCGCTCTCTTCCTGACAGCGGACTATCCAAAAGACTTTCAAACCATAGACGCAATGAGAGCCTCTCTCTCTCTCTCTCTCACTCTCTCGCTCACTCTCTCTCTCTCTCTCTCTCTCTCTCTCTCTCTCTCTTTCTTTCTTTCTCTCCCTCTCTCTTTCTTTCTCTCTCTCTCTCCCTCTCTCTCTCTCACCCCCACCCACCCCCATCTCTCTCTCTCCCCCCCCCACTAACCCCAACCCCCCCCCCTTCCTCCCTCCCTCCCGCTTCCTCTCTCTCTCTCTCTCTCTCTCTCTCTCTCTCTCTCTCTCTCTCTCTCTCTCGCTCCTCACTTCTTCTTCTCTCTCACATTATGTGTGTATATATTATGCAATTTAATTGTTCTGCTCCTAATTAATCATTCTGTAGGGAGATGGCTTTTTTAAGTTTACGTAACGTGTGTCCAATCCCATTATACATATCTGTTGCAATAAAATGTGTTTAAATAAAAATTTCTTCAGCCACCATACGTTCTTGACTACAGTCAGATCATTTCTTGCGATGTCTTCTGTCACCAAATTACATGTAACTTATAGTAGTTTGCTGCCGAACTCTATAATCCATAGTTTGGCAATGTGGTGTAAAACATCCATCCAGGTAAGATGTTGAATATTTTGAAAGTAATTTGACTGAAAGCTGTTGTTGCCTTAGGCAAATTACTATCAGAATGTTCAACATGATGGGAATTACATAATAAAGAATGTGCTGTAGGAAAATTAGTACTTACATGGCACCATGTACTATTGTAACAGGAGACACAATGGTGGCGATCATAGTTCAACATTAAACCGATGTTAAAAAGCAAATACTTGTGTTGCAGATAAAGGAATGTGACGGGATAATCTGTTAGTACAATACGACATTTGAGATGAGAGTAGAATCTATTTAAAGTGAGGCACCTTTGTGGTGAATAATATTTATGTGTGAGAACTTGTTTGAAATGAAGACAGTTAAGTTCAAGACGTACACCTCCTAATTCTTGTTATCACTAAATTGGCAGCGGCGAAGACGACGACGACGACGACGACGACGGCGAAGGCGGAAGAGCGAGGGAGATGGTGGTGAAGAGGAGGAGAGGCAGGAGGGGGAGGAAGAGGAGGAGGAGGAGCAGCAGAAGCAGCAGCAGCAGGAGGAGGAGAAGGACGAGGAGAAGGAGAAGAAAAACAAGAATGATAATAATAAATAATTTTCAGACCAACATACCGACATACCCGTCTAGAACGGACACCTGTGATTGGGATACACGGTGGAAGTTTTTTGTTTCGGGTGGTTTTAAGGCAGTCATTTTAGAGAACCGTCATCTCGAGATCTAAATAACCGATTTACTGGTGTAAATAACTATTATGTAACCGCATCATGGTGGCCACATGCGCATGTTTTACTGAATTCAAAGTCTGCATTTCAAGCTACATACGATGGATTCTTTACACAATCTAAAGATACATTTCTACCTACAATCCAGCTGATAAATAAGGTAACATTTTCCAAAAACTAAAACAGAAACATGTTCGTTAGTACAATTTTGAACACGATGTAAGAAATGTTCTGTTGTATATTTTGAACAAAATTGGATTGGAAGTCATTGCTGCGTTGGGTAGCAATGTCTTCCAATCCAAGTAAGTTCAAAACAATTAACACCGCGTTTTGTTTTATTTTGAAAAATATTAAGTTATTTCTCAGTTGTACTCTATGCGCTGCCCATTTCTTGTTAAGCCCAGACAACTTTTCACGTGTAGGTGAATCGATGTTAACACTGAGAGTGAATTCATAGATTCCCTATTTTAACACAACTATATAAGAAAACAACAGTTCCCAGTCAAATTAGTTTCAACGTTATCAAAACAATGTTTATTAATTAAGTATGCTATTTCAATAGTTCGTTGGCTAGCGCATTATATTTGGCAAGATCGCTTGAGTGAGTGGATTTAATTCCTTTGACTTTTGTAAGCGCAAGCCTAGTACTTTGATTATATAAATCTTTATAGTCAGTTTGCTGTCCCCGGTCAACTCGAAAAGACTAACATGTAATATGTTAGTATGCATTAAGGAACCACTTTAATCGATTAGGTGTTAGTGAACCACTTAGAAAGTGGTTCAAACTAACAAATATACGAATGTACTCTCTATTCGTATATTTGTTGGTAGACGTCAGGGTTTCAAAAGGGGACATTATTTATTTGGTGTTTAGCTCTTTTTCCCCGACGTCTTGGTATTATATTTTTGTATTATATATTGTAGTAGTATGGGTTTCCTCTTTTTATAAAACACCATGGCAACCTATAAGCGTACCCTAAGCCTTAAGATAACAACCAAGGGGTGGGGTGTCACGGCTATCAACGTGTATCATGGCTTAAGGGAAATCGTTGACGTGGGACCTGCTGCTTTGCAGGGGCTTATCAATGTTTCTAAAACTGTATGGAATGTAACAGTGTCAAATGAGGGGGTCAAGGAAAGGCTTCTAGAAGATGTTCTTATTGTAAAAGGCGAAGTTTGTAACGTAGGGGAAATCGAGTCAGATAGGTTGCAAGTGAAGATGAAAGTCATGAATGAACTCAAGAAGTATGACAAAGTGCAAAAGATTGAACGGGAAACGTATCCCTTTGACAGAATGCTAGAAAACGGTGTAAGACGCATCTGGTTTGATAAAGTGGATAGCCCGTTCCCAAACAGATTGACGCTTGATGGCAGCTTTGTCCTGCCCTTATGGTATAGAGGGCAAATTAAAGAGTGCCGGATCTGCCTAAGTACTGACCATTTGGCAACAGATTGTTCCAATCGAAACAAATGTTTGCTCTGTGGTTCAGTTGACTATTTTAAATGGCGCTGTCCAAAAAATCAAAACAAGCCCTCGGTATCAGGAGATAATCGCCCATTAAAGGATGCAACTGAGTCAAACGCTTCTGGAGCAATCACTACGGAAGCTGTTGTTGCGGTCCATGCCACTGAAAATGACACAAACAAATCATCAAATCCTGTTAAAGTAACTACAGTTGATGAAATTCATGTATTAGAGGAGGGTATAACCTTAAGTCAAGAAAATAATCAAAATGCAATGGAGCCAAACGTGGCTGTAAAAACACGCAGGAAAATGATGATCTTACAGAAGAGCCAGTTTACAATTCCTTAGAAGATGAATTAAAATTAGGACAGGATAAGGTTAGGACTCAGCAGACAGAAAGTTCAGAAAGAACTAGGAAACATTGAATTCGCAGGAAAATTAGGTAAATGGTCTAAGCAGCGAGCTAAAAAACCAAATCAAGTTAATCTAATGATTATGATTATCTGCACCATCAATTGTAGAGGATTAAATACCGAATTCAAGCAGCGCCACTTGCTTGAAGAATTAGCAAATGAGAGAGTTGATATTGCTTTTCTACAAGAGACCACAATTCAAAAAATTGAAGTGTATGAATCTCTCAAAGATATTTCAAAAGGGCAGATTTTATATTCTTTATCACAAGATAATAGCGCGGGAGTGGCCATTCTTATCCTGCCCTGCTGTCTCAACTATGTTGCTGTTATATCGTCATCAACAGATACAAATGGACGATGGATTTGTGTATCAATTGATGTACTAAACACAAGTTTAAATTTGATGTGCCTTTATGCGCCAACCTCTCATCAATTGCGTCGTGAATTTCTAAATGATGTTTCCACAATAATTCAAGACAGAACGCCTGAAAACCTAATTATGGGCGGTGACTTTAATTGCATATTAGATGAAATTAAAGACAGAAACGCTTGGTCTAATTTTAATGACACATCTCATAATATTTTGAAACACATCTGTGAATATAAAAGCTTGTTAGACACTTATCGGATTGAAAATCCAGAGGGCAGGGACTTGGTTTTCAACCGATGGAAAGAAAGCATCCAGATTGGACCGGATCTATGTAGAACGATCATTGAAAGGTTACATGTGTAAAACTAACATAAAACCAGTAACTTTCTCTGATCACAATATGTTTTCCATCACATTAGACAATGCTGACTGGATCAAACGAGGAGATGGATTTTGGAAACTCAATGTAGCGTTGTTACGAGATAGTTGCTATCGCAAATGTGTAGAAAGTTGTTGGAGGCATTGGGATGAAAAGAGAAGTTTGTATGAATGTATAACCGACTGGTGGGAGGATGTTAAATCCGACTTGAAACATACATGTATTTCAAGGCAGTATTCCATCAGGAAAGCACGAGAAATGCGAAAGCGTAAAAAGGCGTAAAAATGGTATCACACTTGGAGAGCCGTTCTCAAGATGAAATCTGTGGTCTTCTGCAGTTCTTCCACAGGCCCATACAGCTTTTCAAGAAAAGAGGTTGACAAAGGCCAGATCTCTTCTCTCAGCAGCTGATACGTACTGCAACATTGAAGTATGTGCTCTGTGGTCTGTTCTGCTTCTCCACAAGGACAAGCGGCCGATGTCGTAAGGTGGAACCGCCTGTACATGTGTTGGTTTGGTCTGTTATGTCCAGTTCTGAGACGAAAATTGGTCACTTGCTCTGGCCTCGAGAGATGATGGTAGGCATCTTCTGATTGAGGTGTTCTATAGAGTGACTTGATGATAGTCGTCATCTCTGTATGCGTAACCATGTTTTCTGTCTGATTCTCTTCTGCACCCACCTTTGCCATCTTGTCTGCTTCCTCATTTCCTTGGACTCCACAGTGTGAGGGGATCCACTGCAATGCTATCCGAAAGCATTTGATGGTTTGTAGTGCTTCTTCAAGTTGTGGCAGCTTACCTTTGGTGATAGCCTCAAGGACGGAGCGGGAATCAGATAAAAAGACAATCTGTGCAATAGGGTCTGCTGTTCTGCTGATGGTATTAGCTGCATGGACCAGTGCTTCGACTTCGACTTCAGCTCTGTAGTTTGAGCAGTGTTTGTCTGTCGGTATTGCAGCTGACTCGTGTTGTCCATTTTGGATACTGTATGTGCAGTCCGGCACCTCCGCTCCTAATTGCATCTTTGGCTGATCCATCTGTGTAGATCCTTATCCATGTCTCCTGAGGGTACATTTCTTCCAGCATGGCTACGGTCAGGGCCTTCTTGCTCACATCACTGTGTTCATCTTTGGTTGTGAGATGAGGTACTGTTGTGCGAATAGCTATGCTCTCTAGTTTGTTTTCCCAGGGTGGAGAATCAAGGGTGTGGTTTGGGTCTTCTATTTTGTGCTGGCAACATTTCTTGGTGTTTCCTTTGAAGTGCTTGTGTCTCTTTCACAAAACTTGATCTTTTAAGTCTTCCTGATGACAGCTGTGCTTGCCTGATCTTCATCTGGTGGTTGTTGAAAGAATATAATTATTACGAACTATTAGTTAAATTAAAAGGTAGACTAAATGAAATTGAGCAATATCAGTTTGATGGGGCCAAAATAAAGGCAAGAGCACAAATGCACACCGAGAGTGAAAAGCCTACACGTTACTTTTGTAACTTGGAAAAAGCAAGAGGTATAGAGAAATTAATGCGCTCACTGAAGACTAATGATGGTGTATCAGTCTCCTCAAATGCAGAGATGATGGAAACAGCATCCAAATTTTACAAATCATTGTATAAATCTGAGGGAAGTGATAAAACTGCAACTAGAGATATTTTAGCTAATATAACGCAGAGACTTCCAAATGCATGTCGCGAAAGTTGTGACCAATCACTAACAAAATCCCTCGAAGGTATGAAGTTAGAAAATTCTCCTGACTGCGACGGACTTCCAGTCGAATTTTATCAAACATTCTGGCACATATTTGGTCCAGTATTAGAAGAAATAGCATCTAGCATTTTTATGCAAGGGCATCTCCCTCCATCGATGGCCCAAGCATATGTTCGGCTTATATACAAGAGGGGTGACAGAAATAAAATACAGAATTATAGACCAATCTCTCCACTCTGTGTAGACTATAAGATTATTACTCGGGCACTAACATTAAAACTTGGCGCAGTCCTAGGCGAAGTAATTGATGATGATCAAACGTGCTCTGTACCAGGAAGAACAATATTAAACAACGCATTGCTTATACGAGACCTTATTCAATTAGTTGAAAAGGATTGCATCCCAGCAGCAATAATAGCACTTGATGATGAGAAGGCGTTTGACAGACTTGAATGAGATTTCTTGTTTAAGTCTTTAGACCATATTGGCTTTGGTTTCATAATTTTTAAATGGGTCAATATCTTATATACTGATATAACAAGTTGCTATTTAGTAAATAAGCATCTATCCGAACCTGTAGTGTTGGAACGAGGTGTCAGACAGGGTGCCTCTTGGCTCCGCTTCTATTCGTCATAGTTATGGAATCGTTGAGGGCCACATTGAGGCAATGTAATGATTTTCAAGGAATATGTATACATGGCGAAGAAAGGCCACTAAAGGTGTCTCAGTATGCAGATGATACGACTCTGTTTGCAGGTAAAGATTCAGATTTTAGAATTTTAAATGGAGTATTATCAGATTTTCAAAAGGCATCAGGACTTAAAGTCAATAGAGACAAATCTAAGGGATTATTTTTGGGCGCTTGGAAGGACAGAACTGACAATGTTATGGATATTAACTGGTCAGATGATGTCATAAAGATTTTGGGTATTTACTTTAGTAGAGAACAGGATGTAATAATAAACTGGGAAGAAAGGCTATCCAAGCTAAAGTGTGCATTAGTAAATTGGAAACGACGTCGCATAACTGTATTTGGCAGGACATTTGTCCTTAACAATTTAATTTTATCTGGACTGTGGTATACCACTTCTGTAGTTCATATTCCCAAATCAGTAGAGTCAAAGATCAGCACGTTACTTTTGTCTTTCTTATGGGAGGACAAAGCCCATTTAGTATTGCAGTCAATCCTCACCAATGAAAAGCGTGATGGAGGCCTGGATTTGGTTAATGCTTTGCTAAAACTGAACTTCTTGAATAAGTTACTCACTTCAAACTCATCTTGGTCAAGTGTTGCAAGGACACTTCTACAAAGGTACGTAGATCCATTTCCAGTAGAATGTTTATTTTTGTGCAATAAACTGCCACCTAACCATCAGAAGATACCAAATGTATATAAAGAACAGCTCGAAGATTTAAAGATATTTACACGATAAATGCCACAACCCAGTTGTTGGGAAGATGCCTTAGAGCAACGTCTTTGGGGGCAATGCGTTGATTCGTGATAATGATGCTGTATTATATTTGCCCTCTATGGCCAAAACTGTCATTCAATATTTACGTGTTTTAGTCAATCCAAAATCTCGCAAATGGATTGTGATGCAGGATGTAGCAACAGCAACATCAATGAGGTATATTGATGCCCAACGCTTATTTCTTAGAATAAAGAATGCAATACCTGGTGAATGGTTCAAATTGCCGAAAGCACGTGGCAACAGAGATATGTTGCAACCAACATTAACATTTAAGTCAGAGCATATAAACTACAACATGGCATCTAGAGCCTGGTATGGAATGCTAATGCAAAGTCGGAGACAGACTCCTGTTGCAATTAGGCAATGGAACACTTCAGGATGCACGCCAAAGAATTGAAAAAATACGTGAAAAACAATACATCTACCTTGTCTACCAGCAAATGCACGGGACCTGGCATGACGATTTCTCCATCGAAGGCTATGGGTTGGCCATCTAACTTATATGTGCAAAATAACAAGTACAGACCGGTGTTTATTATGTAATACCGAGGAGGAAACAATATACCATCTGTTTACACAGTGTTGTACAGTTACAGGCTTTTGGGTATATATCATATATACTCTTTGCTAAATTTGGAATCAATTGGTGAAATTAATGGCTGAAACTATTATGTTCAAAGATTGCTCAACTATCGGACGAATCCTTAATAGCAAGGAGAAAGAATTGTTAGTAACCCTGTTATCTGTAGGAGTGTGGGCCATTTGGAAGCATCGGTGTTCAGAGGTCAGAGATAAAACAGGAAACAACCACCAAAGAGCCATACAAGCTATATTTCGATCATTGTTGATAAACTGCTTTCATTGTGAATTTTACATGCTAGTGGAACATGGAAAAGAAAGTAGATTTAAAGATATATGGTGCAAAACTGGCCTAGTATCAATTGAACATGGATATCTAAAAATAGCAGAAGCAGAACTTGTATAAGCTAGCACACTCGCTGCGTGTTGTTTATTGATATATGGTATTTTATTTTAATTAATTGAGTGTTAATTAAAATGTCTTAGGAGATGATAATTTTGACGAATAGCCTAACCTTGGGAATCGGTATATTTAAATATCAATTGAGCATCGCGTCAATATTCTGGAGGTGATCCGACTTTCGAGTTCATTACGTTAACAGAGTATGACATCTTACATATATACAATTAACATCCTGTTGTAAATGTTTACTGTAGGTGTATTTGTTCCAAGGTAATTTACAAAAACTTACAATGAAGTAAATTTAAAATGTGACCCCAGAGCGCCATCTATGTACTCATAGTTTGTATACTTTTGCTTTGTGCATTTTACGACATAAAGGCTACTACGCCTGCTCGGTATTTAAGAATCGGCCAACTGGCGTCAATGAGTGACATTTTGTTACTTATTGACGAGTCACCTCGCCACCAGTTGGCGAGCTGCACTTGCCATTTGGGCCCAATACTATACGGTGTGCTACGTTAAACTAAATTTGATCTACTTAGCCTGCCGGTCATGAATCGGCTCAATGGCGTCAATGAGTAGCAGTAACTTACTGATAATTATTGATGAGTCGCTTTACCACTTATTGGGTAACTGTGCTCGCCATTTGGGCCTACTACTACACAGTGTGCAAATAGTAATTGCTTTGTTGAATTATCTTATGTTATCAGCTCTTTATTAAGTTTTTTTATCTAGTTATGCCATGGGTGTGGTATATGGTAATAGAGTATTTAGCTTGCACTGTTTTGATTTGTTAAGTTTCTATTGTTATTCATATACTATTAATAAAGCCTGCTATTTCACCCGATTTTTTATGGGGGTTTGCAAGCCTTTTTTAAAGGAGTTCCTCCGTGAGGTGTGTCCGACTACGTCAGCGTCGGATTTTCAAAAGTAATAGTAGTAGCAGCAACAACAGCAGCAGCAGCATCAACAGCAGCAGCGGCAGTAGTAGTAGTAGTAGTAGTAGTTGTTGTTGTTGTTGTTGTTGTTGTTGTTGTTGTTGTTTTTGTTGTAGCTATGGCAATGATACAGGAAGTGTGGTCTTGGCTATCATATCATTATGTAATGATAACTGTTTAGTGTGTTATCTAGATCTAGTATGTATTGAGTATGCTAGTTTTAATTATGTCTTTGTATGATTTGTGTTAGTATTTTTTTCGCGTGTTTGTTTATCTGTTTATTCCACGCTTTGGCATCACGAATTGAAATTCTACGTTTTTCTGTGTCTGTTCGTGTGTATCTAATGTGGAGATGATGTTTGTTCCTAGTGTTGTATGCACGGATTTCGATGTTGTTTGCAAAGCTGTGGGTTATAGATTTAGGTAGGATTTTGTGATGAAAGGCTCTGGTAATGTTGATAATCTGTGACCTACCTATGTCTGTGAGTTTAAGATGTGTTTGTGTTTTGAACATGTTTTGACCCTTTTCCATTTTTGAAAACATTTTAATACCTTTTTCTGAAATGTGGAATACAGGGTTTTAATAGTGGCGTGTGTTAGGTATGGCTACCTATTTAATGACCCCAATGCATCTTGCTAATTTAGCTGTGACTACCCCAATTTGTTTGCCCCAAGTCAGGTTCTTGTCTAAAAAAAACTCCTAAGAATTTAGCAAAAGGAGCTTATTCAATTTTTTTTATTAATATAGGTTTTTGGAATACTTTTGTTTATTGTTTGTCTAGACTTTCAAAATAGCATATAATTTGTTTTATCAACATTTAATGATAGCTTGTTTACTTTGAACCAATTAATAACTCATTCCATTTCTTTATTTACTCTTTCGTATAATATATGTCGGAGCAAAAGGCATTGGTGTCATCGGCAAACAGTTTTAGTGAGAAATTGTGGCAGATTTTTGGTAAGTCATTCATATATAGTAAAAATAGCAGAGGGTAAAAAATTCACCCATGAGGAACACCACAGATTAATTTCCTGTTTTTAGAGCAGGTTGCATTAAATTGCACGCATTGTGTTCTATCAGTTAAATAGCTCTGAAACCAGGTGCCCATCCTTGGATTCCATAATAGGCAAGCTTTCCTAATAAAATATTATGATTGATAGTATCAAAGGCTTTCGAAAGGCTATTATACAAATGCATCATCTATTCAATCTCCTAACACCTTGAGTGTCCCAGCTGATCCCAGAGCTCAGTCTATGTTTCTAAGTGTAGATTAGATGTTGATGGTTCTAGCGGTAGAGTTCTAGCGCATGATCACAGTTTCCCAACGGATCTTTCCCTTTTTAGCTATGCCCCGCCCATCACTAGCTAAGCTCCACCCACACCTCGCCGTGTTGGGATTGATCGATCCCAGAATGCTCTAACCATCAATTTCCCGAGGCAGGGAAGCTGTTGAATATTGTGTAACTAGTTTGACTGAGCGCCAAGTCAAATTAGTTTCAAAATATTCAACAGAATATTTACTAAATAGTAAAGACTTACAATTTGTAAAACAACGCATAGACCGTCTTCAAATATGCGTTCGTGACGTACTTATCGACGTCATTCATGACGTCATTCATTATGATGTCATTCTACACATCACGTAGCTGATTATAACGACATATGATGGGTGGATACTCTGGAACGGTGAATTAGTGCACTATGTGGTAGTATGTTGGTCATTGTCAGCAGAACGTTGCAATCATATTAATATTTGTCTGCAGAGACTAATCTCCTGTGATGGTAATAGGATAGACGTTGTTACAGACAATATATGCTCACATACATTTTTGCTTCGCAGTGCTTAAATGACGATATTCAACGTGACATGTCTCGACAGACTTCACATTTTTTTGTGTGTCATTGCACGTGATGATCCCCCCATAGTATCACTCCAGTCCAAACCTGTATCACCATATGGTGACCCTGTAAATGAGCTCTGGACAGAGACGAACTGAAGGACATCAGGCGCCGGCGTGCGTATTGGATTGGGAAGCAAGCAAATCGATCGTTCTATTATTGAGTCTTTTAGTTTGCGTCTGTAAATTACGACATAGCAATTACCCCCTTGAATTTCAAAACAAGAAATAGCATGATCGTACACTAGTATTCCAAATCTTTGGTCGTGATAACAAAAATCCGGAAATCCGTAAATCCGGAAATCTAAAAAAAATATGCAATGTGACAAAAACCGAGAGCGTGGTGGACGGCAATTTCTGTTCACTCTTCTATCTTCGCATTTCAAATCAAATGAACCAGCTTTCTGGCAGTAAAATCCACATAATGACTTAAACATAAAGCATCGCTTGAAAACCCATATGTCACTCTGTGACCTGGGTGTAAATAAACTAACAAACTATCTAATAAACTATCATAGACCGCAATTACTCTATCGCTTTCACTGACGGCGGAACTATATTGTGCGTGATTAATAACGCGTCAATGAACTTATTCTGTCCGGACAGCGATATCGGTTGATAGTGCTTAAATTACGAATGTGTTTGCTATGGAAGACACCAAGCGTGTCTAGAACTGCCTTCGGAACGGCCAATCTGTTACCAAGAAGAAACTATGGAACCTAAGGACGATTTGCTTAAACGTTTTTGGAATAGAAATATGAAACCAATGATTCGTGACTCCGATTAGTCTTTTTGGAACATGGGAGCTTAAGATAACATGTACTAACATTCCGACAATAAATCAAGTGGTAGACAACCTATGTTCTTCCAGAGAAAATGAAAGTTGTTGTCATAAACCAGGCATATAAATACCGTTCACTACAGTCGCAAAACAATACCAAGACTCAATTGTTACTGAGTATACTTGACAACTACTTAGACAATTAACCTTTCCAGAGTATCCATCTTTCATCTGGCCTAGCATGGCGTCATAATCATTACATGTATGATGACGTCACAATCATTACGTCACAAAGGGTTCCATATAGACCGTTATCAAATCTCAAGCAGTCTGACATGTTGTATGAAGTGTATGTCTTTGTAATTCTTTGTTATTTAATAAACATGCTGTTGAATATTCAACAGCTTACCTGTGTAGTTTTTTGGAAATTGACAGTCCGGGTGTTCAGAGATCGACCGATCACAACACTAGCTTAGCTAGGGATGGGCGGGGCATAGCTAATCCCGGAAAGGGCCATTGGTTTTACACAATTCCCTTCTCTAACTAATTATGTTGGTGTGTCGTATGAACTTAGTTCATTTAGGTTAACAGCATGTTGTATGGTCATCCTTGCACTCCACAGACAATGGAGAAATCCAGTTTTAGCTATGCTCCAGCCCATCTCTGTCTAAGCTCCACCCACGCATTGCTCATGTTGGGATCGATCGGCCTATGCACTCTCTGAATCTCAATTTCCAAAAAACTATACGGGTAAGCTTTTGAATATTTTGAAACTTATTTAGCTTCAAAATATTTAGCATAGTGTTTATTAAATAGTAAAGACTTACACTTCACACAACATTGCTTCGTCCGTCATAAATTAATCATTCGTGACGAACTTATCTACGTCAATCATGATGTGATTGATTATGACGTCACCCTACACGTCACGTAGTTGATTCTGACGTCATGTTATTGACGAATAAACTGGAATCCTCCATTTCTCCATGAATCCACTATTTAAAACGTTTTTTACACAGCATTTCATTCTTCAATTTGTTACGTAGTTTCTGTATAATCTGACATCGTTCAAATACTGTACTATAGTGAGCAGTAACTGTTCTATATTTTAAAGGGATATTACACTCATCTCAAATGTTGTATTGTACTGATAGATAATGTCGACCTGTGATTGCTGGCATAATGTCTCCGCAAACGAGTGTATGGGCCTTGTATGCACGGTTAAAAATCATCCTCTACTCTGTAATGATGATCATGCTGAACACATTGAAAGGAATTTAACTGGATGTCGCAACATATTCCTGTCAAATTAGTTTCAAAATAGTCAACAGATTTACCTGTATGGCTGATTTTATGCCATACTGTAATTCATGGTATATACCGAGGCAGACTTGAATTTTTCTGATTGGCTGTAAAGGCAATAACAGCAGCCTTAATAGATAGGCTGAAATATATCAACGTTTATCTATTAAAGCCTGAATATCTTTCTTTGACGACATGATAAAGAGGCTAGCAAAAGTGACACGCATTGTCTATGTGTGGCAAATAGCATAACTTGAATGCATAGTAAAGGATGATGTGAGGTTTCTTTTAAACTATATAGTTTTATAATGGAACAATCATCATAGGGTGTTGAATTTGATTGGTAACAACGTTTCATCTAGCTTATCCAGGAATTTTTGTTAGTAGAGGTGGGGCGGTTTGGGCGGTTATTTTCACTCCTTTTCACTTTTGTTATGCCCATTAGGTGTCCATGACGTCATGATTATTGATTTTGACACCTCCCTTTTCCTTTGAGCTCGCCGCCTTTTGAAAAGGTGTGAAAATAACCGCCGATACCTCCTCCAGTTCTGATTGGATGTTAGATATGTAGAGGGTGACCATAAACCCCTCCCCCTCATTAAATCACGTGTCTCCTGTCATCCAATGAAGTGAGCTTAATGGTCATTAGCGCAATGCTGATTGACAAGGGTTAATAGTAGTACTTTAGGATGATTGACAGGTTACATGTCTGGACTCCTCTTTTCCTGACTCTGTGAACTCGTTCGAGCATGAAGACCCGCCACTCCCGCCCTCATTAAATCGCGTACCTCCTGGCATCCAATGAGGCGAGTTTAAGGGTAATTAGTGTAATGATTGACAAGAGTTAATGCATAGCGTAAGGATGATTGATGAGCTACATGTTTGGACACGTCTTTTTCTGACTCTAGGAACTCGTTCAATCACGGGAGATTAATTCTAAATGGTAGAGCTATAGAGTAGGGACAATAAAGTGGAAGACAACGCCATAAGTCTAATGGATTGAACTTATAAACCTTGGTGTTTTTAGCTGTGACAATGTACAAGGGTCGTTGTATCGCTTAAGGACAATCGGTTAGTTATTACTCTGACAGATTAAAATTAACTAGTCGAGCTTTAAAACAACTCCAACCACGTGTAGCAATCGTCAGTCGGACAAAGTTCAGCGAATCAATTTTCAATCGTGTTAGTAACTATACATTTTTAACGTGCCTTGAACGGCCATGCAATATTGGGGGGAAATTCCAGTCTAAGTTGACTCAGGGTTTGGACGTGTTATAGACGATGATTCTTTCAATTTTGAACGTATTATATGTTTATGCATATCGGAGACTGCGTTAAAAGGCACATATCTTATCGTGCTTCCATTAGAACAAAAATAAAATCTGTTTAAACCAACATCAACCAGTCAAATTAGTTTCAAAATGTTCAATAGCTTACACTTATAGTTTTCTGAATGTAAATTGACTGGGCGCTGTTGCCGCCATAAGCATAAGCATAAACCTTATCCATTGACCATCAAGTCGTACGAATTGTATGTCTTTAATATTTAATAAACACTATGTAAAATATTTTGAAACTAAATTGACTGGGCGTTGTTGTCTCCATAAGCAGCAACATAGTCCAGTCAATTTAGTTTTAAAATATTCAACAGCTTACGCTTATAGTTTTCTGGAAATTGCTAGCCAAGGAGGCCAGAGATCAATCGATCCCAACATGATCGAGGTGGTAGGTGGCGCTTAGCTAGAGATGGGCGGAGCATAGCTAAAATGGAATGGTCTGTTAGCATGCAGCGTGCAATCAGTTATTCCATTATAATCACTTAATAGGCAATCAAGTTGCACGAATTGAATGTCTTTACCATTTAATAAACATTATGCAAAATATCTTGAAAGTAAATTGACTGGGAGTTGTTGCCCCCATAAGCCATGGGCGGATTATCCACGAGGCTAACGAGGCAATAGCCTAGGGCCTCGCACTTGAAGGGGGCCTCGCACTTATACCCAAAAAAAATTATGTTTTATTTTTCTTTAGGCAAGCTACATAACGCAACGAAGAGACACTCGGTCAATATCTCCAAAATAGATTATTGCCTTATCATGGCCTTATGTCAGTGACCTATGTTATTCTGTTTATAGTCTGTTTTATTGTTTAAATATCGATTGTAACAATGCTCGAGCGGCCGAGCCGAGTTACTCGAGTAGTTTCTTTATACTTTATACCTTGTTTAATATCGTCAGTACATGTACAGTAATATTGAATGTTTCCTTTGTAGGCCGCTTATCGTTATTCATGTTGGGATGGGCGTGGTGGAGGGGTTATTCAGGATCATGTCCCTATTTTGGGACATTTCGTATATAAACTGCCCGACGAGTGGTGAGAGTTTTGGAGGACAGTCTAAGATGAAAAATAATTTTTCTAAGTTGGTCAGATTAGGGAAGGTAGGTAGAGTTAGCGTAAGTTTGTTATATAGCAGATCTCTGTACTTTTTGTTTACTGAACATACGGCCATAAAATGTAGTTCATCTTCTACTTCTAGGTGGCATAATCTGCATTTTCTGTCCTTTCTCTCAACCTTCCTGTATCTACCGCTTTCTATTTCTAAGCGATGGGCACAGATGCGTATTTTGGTCAGCGATCTCCGAAAGTTTGAGTTGGTTATATGAGTGAGATATCGAGCAATGGTGTAAGGGCGTTTAATATATTTATAATGCTGTAATTTTTTAGATGACATTAGTTTCTGATGATAATGCTCGAGATAATTCTGTTCAAGGATATTCTTTACCGCACTCCCCATCTGTTTCCTATGGTGTGGTCTTGTATCTAGGGATGTGGCATTTATGTTGTTCTGTACGAACATTGTATTGATGTAAGTGTGCCAGGTTTGATTTTTTTTGCTAGGTCTAGTGTCTTGCTGCACAGGACAGCATCTTCTAGAATTGTGCGATTGGATGGTATATTTTCCAAATATGCCCAGTATTTAGATGTAAGGGTGTTTATGTCATTAATAAGTGGGTATCTACCAAGCTCAGATTTACATGCGAAGTTGGTAGTGTTTCTACCTATTTGTAAGTTAAATTTACAGAATTTGGTATGGACTTTCTCATATAATTCAGACTCCAATATGGCCATGTATTTGTGATAATTGTTGTTTGTCTGTTTCCCTTGGAGCTCAGCTGCCCATATTTCAGAGTTGTATAATATAATAGGTTTTATTAGGGCGTCAAATAGTTTAATGTATAGCTTAGGTGGTGGAGGCGAGCCAGAAAAGGTTCTCTGGAGTTTGAAGAGTACTTTCAGGCCCTTTGCGTAGAGGTTTTCTTTGGCTTTGGTGAGGTTACCATTTGAATTGATAGTGCATCCAAGGTATGTATATTCATTCGCTTGACTAATTTCTTCAGCACCTATTTTGAATTTATAGCAGCTGATTGGTTTGCCCCGTTTGAGTATCATATAATTGGACTTGTTCACATTTATTGTCAGCTTCCATTTCTTACAATATTTATATAGTATGTCAAGAGATTTTTGCAGCACGTCCGGGCTTTCTGAAGGGACTACAAGGTCATCAGCCCAGAGCAAGTGATTTAGGGTCTTAATTTGGAGAGTAACTGGGTCAGACGAGCTAAGAGGAAATCTAAGGTCACTTAAGTAAATATCAAATAGGGTGGGGCTGATGTTATCCCGTTGTTTTACTCCTGTCTTGGATGGGAATGCTTCTGTGAGTTCATTGTTTATTTTAAGGGAAGTAGTAGTATTATTGTACATTGGTTTTATCGTCCAGTACATCTTTCCACATATTTCCATATGCAACAGTTTCAGGAGCATTCCTTCTCGCCAGACCTTGTCAAATGCTTTACTGAAATCTATGAAGCATATGTATATCTTTTTGTGATCACGTGTGATGTATTTGTTGATTAGAGATTTTAGAATGAATAAGTTGTCTGCTGTTCTTCTGCCTTCCCTGAACCCAGCTTGATTGTCGGGCATCAGATTATTGGTGATTTATTAACCTGTTGTTGAGAATACTAGAGAAGAGTTTTCCTAGATTACTAGATATAGTTATTCCAGGTAGTTGTTGGGATCTAATTTTGAACCTTTTTTGTGGATTGGCATTATGTATCCTGTAGACCAGCAAGATGGGTATATACTACTGTTGTAGACTGTATTGAAGATTCTAGCGAGGACTGATAGAATGATATCTTTCCCATACTTTATCATTTCATTTGTTATTTGGTCGAGGCCGCAAGTCTTGTTATTTTTCAAATTAGATATTGCGTTCAAAATCTCATTTGATTTTATATGTTCATTTAATGGGCTAGCAATAGGAATGTATGCTTCTTTTCAGCTCGCAGAGTATGTCTTCCGACTCCTTATCATTTACGAAGGGGTCTTGAATGTTAAGTTTTCTGAAGTGGTTTTCTAGGTTGATTAGTACCTCTTCTGGGAGATTAAGATTATCAGGGGATTTTCTTAGAAGGTTATTTATCACTTTCCAGTACTGTTTTGGATTGTCACCATACATGCTTTCAAGCTCATTAAAAAGTTTATCTTTAACAGCTTTATTGTTTTTTTGGTCATTTGTTTTAAGTTCCTCCTGAGTCTTATGAAGTTATTTCTTGTGTGTGGGTTATTGGGAGATTTATGCAGGGGTTGAACTGTGTGTCGTAACCGTTTGTTTAGATTTTCTAGATTTGCGGGTTTATCAGTTTTATGTTTCTTTACTTTGTTGGTAGATTTTGTGAGACATGGGCATGTACGTGATGCCGCACCAAGCATAATATTGTTCAGTTGGTTGACAGCGTCGTCTATATTCGTCAAATTGTAATTCATTGAACTTTCCATAATTAATTTAATACGCCGTTGTGAGGTTTGCGTTACAAGTTCTGATAAATATTTAGTCTTGTTGGATTTTGTGAGTTTGTATCGCATCGGGATTGTGTTGAGTTGACGATTGGATTTTTTTAATGATTTTCTGGTTGCAGTTCGTGATGAGAGACAGGGGGCAATGGACAGAGTGTTGATTTGGAGCATCAACGTGAAGGCTCAAGATGTTGGTCATGAATTTATCATCGCTTAGCATGTAGTCAACTGCACTACTTCCTTGACAGTTGAAACAAGTTAGTTTGCTTTGATAATCTCCTTGTGTCCGCCCATTTAGAATACGATTGCTCCCCCCACCCCACCCCACCCCCGATACACACAGTAGACTAAACAAACGCGATGATCACGTGACGCACACGTGGAAAGTAATTTGTGTTGCCTCAGTGAGTCAGTGGAAGCGGTCCGAAGCACTGTTAAACGGTTTTTGATCGGGAATCAATAGGCCTACATTCAGTCATTCATTGATTCTCATAGTCATACTGTGGATAGCCGTCAAATTTAAAGAAAGGCAAGGCAACATTGTTACAATGTTATTATGTTACTGACTAAATTAAAGCTACATTGTCACGGTTGGCTATATGAATATTGTTTACAAACTGTATATTACACCCTTGCATCTATCGGGTCAATATTATATACCTTAATATACCCAGACAATGTCCGTTTGGGTAAAACGTATAATTTTAACCCTTTCGCCGAATAATCCATGAAAACCGAAATTATTTATTATGTACGAAACATTACATATTCTATTGAATATTTTGGAAATAATTTGACTGAAAGCTGTTGGTGGCTCGGGAACCAGCAACTTTCAGCCAAATTGTTTTTAAAATATTTAACATGGTCGGAGATATGGCGTATGGGAAATGTTGTCTGCAAAAAACTCGGCAGTCAATGTGTTAAAAATTCCATTTTATCTGCTATAAAGCCTATAATAATTAACTGAAATGATGCCAAATATACGTCAGATTGCACCACAGAGCGTCTAGATTTAAAAAAATTTCGGGGGAGGGCATGGTGTTGTGCCTAGGGCCTCGCACAACCTTAATCCGCCACTGCCATAAGCAGTAACATCGTGCAGTCAAATTAGTTTCAAAATATTCAACAGCTTACACTCATAGTTTCTGGAAATTGGTAGTTAGGGAGTTCAGAGATCGATCGATCCCAGTACGATCGAGGCGTGTGTGGAGCTTAGCTAGAGATGGGTGTGTTATAGTTAAATTGGACCGGTTCAGGTCTATTCCAACCGTTAAAGGATTTGCTCTCCCCGCGCGCACATACGCACGCCCACAAGCCCGCATGCACGCCCGCAAGACCATGCATACTCTTCGTATGCACGCACGCACGTCTGTTCATATGCATGGACGCACGTCCGCACACACGCCCGCATGGACGCCCGTACGCCCGCAAGCCCGGAGGTACGCACGCACGCACACCTGTCTGTACTCACGCACGCACACCTGTCCGTATGCACGCATGCACGGCCGTACATACACACGCCCATGCGCACGCATACACGCGCGCACTATGATGAAACATCTAACGTGATGCATAACGATAACCGCTAGTAAATTTGTGACAAGGTTTCGTTAAGATTATTTTAAACTGTAACATATTCCGCTTATATTTACACTTTCTTACAATCAGATTTGCATATATACATATTTCGATTCTGCTACGGAGAGCATCTGCTGGAATGGAATGACTGGTTAGGTTATCTAGCACGTCATTTCACTATTAAACGTCCGTGGCTGGTTTTCTCTTGGTCCGCAAACGCAACACGATCGAGGGATGGGCGGAGCTTAGCTAGAGATGGGAACGGCATAGCTATAAATGGAAAGACCAATTAGCTTGCAGAAGGCAATTGGACATGTCGTTATAATCACTTAATAGATCGGCAAGTTGCACAAAGTGTATGTCTTTACTATTTAATAAACATTATGTAGAATAATTTGAAACTAAATTGACTGGGCGGTGTTGCAGCCATAAGCAGTAACATCGGCCAGTCAATTTACTTTCAAATATTCAACAGCGTACCCGAAATTAAGTGATTATAGCATTCCATCAGCACCTATGAATTAATTGTCATCTGACTGGTTAGGCAACGCAACCTTTGTCATGAAAATATCAAAATTGTCATGCACAGCATTCAGCACAGGTTAGAGTGACCTGATATCGAAGCTTATTGTTCCAAGACGGCCCTGGCCCAGTACCGGACCCCTAACCTGAATTATCAGAGTTGTCTTGGATCCATGCATTCATCTTCTGGATTGCATCATACCCTCTAAGCAACCTAGTCGAAGAAATCAAGACGAACGACTTTCCTCCATGGAGAGTCGTTCATCGAGCTTCCCATAATTCTAGTTTCCAAGCGCAATTTACCTTAGCAAACTAGACCTTTTACCCTACGCTACCCTACGCTACCCTACGCTACCCTCCCCTAGCCTACCTTAGCCTACCATACCATGCCATACCATACCATACACTACCCTATATGCAAGACCCACCCCATTGTCCAATGCTAACATACGTCACAACTCCTACCTTGCATCAGTTGCAGTGGCAGCCCAATAATAACTGGCATAAGCTATTCCTTTGGTCAATCTAGTTCTAAGCTAAGATAGGGATGAGGGCTGTGTTGTTTATTAAGTCGATGTTTAGTCCGTCTTATACAGTTTGCCACTGCATTTAACAGGCATAGGTTTATTCATTAATATATCTACAATTTTCTAGCTCGGTAAGCGGTACATTATCCACTTAATTATTGTTTTATCGATTTGAACGGTAGGAAATCAGTAGAATGCAGTACATATGGGAATATTAGAAGCGAAGCATCAAGTCGATGGCCTAGTGGAGGGGTCCTATCTGTCACTCAAGTACCTGGTATCATATTCAAACACATCATATGTTAACTGACATCACAATCAAATCTCTGTCATAGTATACGAATTGTATATCTTTGGAGAGTTTACAATTTAATCAATATTCTGCTGAATATTTTGGAACTAATTTGACTGGGAGCTATTGCTGCCATGATCACTGTATTCTGCGGCTGTAGTAGTAGAAACATCCTACAGCTGCAATCAGTCCTTCTTCGCTTTTGCCCACTGTGTCTTGTCCTCAGCAGAAATCCTTAGCTTCCTCAGGTCCATTCTTGACTTGAGTGTACCGAGTCCTGCTTTCCTGAGGTCACCTCGCAGCACGCTTAGCAGATTTATGCAATGATGTCCTCTCCTAGCTTTGTATTTGTATTACCTGTGTCGGTACCTTGAAATTTAGATTCTGGGAATTCAGGTTCCAAAATTTCAACTCGATCCTAACAAGCGTAGAATGTTGGCGGAGCTCCGCTAAAAATAAGTCCTATTCACAAGCCGTTCTATACAACTTCTCACGTCTGTTTTTGCGTACATAATAGAGATGTTGGCAGCGTTTGCTGCTAGCCCGCTAGCGTCCATGACGATTATCCTGATTGTGTAATGAAGTTAGTGATCTCTTATCACGTCCAGTCATATCTAAAGTACATATATCCAAGACACGCACACACACACACACGCACGCGCGCGCCAGTACACACACGCACGTCCGCACGCACATTACACAGTCTGGAAGACCGGCCTGTTCCTGGAAATTAAGTATGCATATATACGTGTGGGGATGGCTAGCAGCGCAGAAGAAATCGTGCAATTTAGTAATATTTACCCCAACCTTTGTTGTTAACAGACATTACATGCACGCGTGCAAGCAAGCTCGCGTGCACGCACGCGCGCTCACGCACCAGCAGACCCAGCGTGCAGTCCCATGGTGCGTGAATATTTCAGCAGCCGCATTCCAGTAATGTAACCCAATTTCCTATAACACAGGTTAATAGAAACTATAGAGGCCCACATGGAACACAAATGATATGAAAGATCGCATCCAACACGGTGGAATAACACTGTTATGATCTTGCTGACATGATGACTATATCAAGAAATGTACCTTTCCATTTTATCTATCCATCATATGACGTCATAATCAACTACGGGGCGTGTATGATGACGCCATAATCAATTACAGCATGAATGACTTGACTTAGCCCGTCTTAAGCGCTTAATAGTCTGACACGTTGTAAGAATTGTATGTCTTTCCCATTTAATAAACACTCTGTTGAATATTTTGAAACTAATTTGACTGGGCAAAATATCCAACAGTTTGCCTGTATAGTTTTCTGGAAATTGATAGCCAGTGAGCGCAGCGATTGATTGCTCCCAACACGGATAAAGCGTGGGTGGAGCTTAGCTAGAGATGGGGAGGGGGGGGGGGGCATGTCTAAAACAGGATTCCTCCATTGGCAACTATATAAAACATGTGTGTCTGGATTCCGTGATCTTATATAAAGTAGGTTGGAATTCAGTTATCATATATTATTAAAACTTTGATTACGACTTTAATATTCCGAATTTGAGTATCTCTGAGGCAAAGACAAATTAAGTAAAAGCATAGATCAACATGGAAGCAACAACTCCCAGTAAAATTCTTTCCAACTGTTCAACAGAATGTTTATTAAATTGACATTGTTAATTAAAGTGTAAATTCATCAAAGATATGGAATTCGTACACTTTAGAGAACCGGTCCACGCTTTTCCCGTGTTGGAATCTATCGAATCCTAAACTCCTTAAATCTAAATTTCCAGAAAACTAAACTGGTAAGCTTGTTGAATATTTTGAAACCAATTTGGCTGTGTACTGTTGCTGCCCATCCAGTCAAATTAATTTCAAAATATTCAACAGAATGGTTTGTGATGCATGTATTTTGCAATGTGCTTTAACTTATTTAGAACAATACATATCAAATTTACAGTTGTCTATTATGTTACAATGTGCTCCAATCTATTTGTCATGCTTGAATCATTAGTATCTATTTATATAACTTTGTCCGTGTATAGTGGTATTGTCCTTCTGTATGCTGTGGGGGTTGGCAATTTGTCTAAAGGTTATTGGTTGCACCACATTATTCGGTCAATAAGCACTGTTTTTGCCAATAGATATCACATTAACAGTTACCACCCATGCTATAGCAAGCTCTAATGCTTTCTAAATATTTCAATCATTGGTATTAAATACATTTGTCCATTTCTTGTGAGGTTGCCTGTCTGTATATCGTGGGGCTATTTGTCTAAGTCCTGTGGCATGTGCCACCGTAACTGATTAATGCTTAACTCAGTTTTGGGCAATACATAATGCATTAAGAGTGACGTTCCATGTTACCATGTTTTCCAAATTATTCTATATATTTCAGCCATTAGTATATATCTAACTAAATTTGTCCATGTTTCGTGAGGTTTGCCGTCTGTAGGGTGTGATGCTATTTGTCTAAACATTGTGTGTTGTACCCCCAAGTACTTGTCAAGGTGCTTTGACTCTATTTAGGATAATCACATTTACAGTTGCCTCCTATGTTTACATAACTTTGTCCATGTATTGTGGGGTTGTCCTTCTGTATGTTGTGCGGTTGGCGATATGTCTAAAGGTTAATTGTTGTGCCACCGTAGTTGGTCAATAAACACTGTTTTGGCCAATATATACACCTGTGCAAAAGTTAAGCACCAGCAAAAACAATAGAATGTAGAAACATGATGGTACAACTAGGCTGCCATACTTTTTGTCCCCGCGTTAGCTGACATAATTCGAAGTACGAAATGCACATGCATGCATGACTTCACGCCGCTTGATGTCCGTGCGTGGCGGGAAACAGCACACGTGTTCAGTTATGTAAAAGTCAAGTTTGAGGTGTAGAACATTACATACAGATTTAGGCTACAAGATTAGGAATTTTGTGTTCATGACCGTGGTTTATTTGTACAGAGAGAATTAGCTCTTGATTGTGAACCGCTATGGCAAGACGAAGGTTAAGTGATCGTGTGAAATGGCAAATCATAGGCATGCATACCACTGGTATGTCATGCAGAGAGATTGGCAGACAGCTGAACATTAACCATACTGTAATCAGTCGTTTGATTGCTAAACATGGGCAAACTAACGAGGTGAAGGACAGGCCTAGATCTGGAAGACCGAAGAAGACTACTGCCCGTGATGATCGAGCCCTAGTACGCCTTGTTAGGCGATCTCCATTCACCAACAGCAGAGTGCTCAGCCAGCAATGGGAAACGCGCAATAGTGTCAATGTCTACCGTCAAAAGGAGACTGTATGCTGCTCGCATGAAAGATAGGAGACCTGTCAGACGTCCTCTCCTCACTGCACACCACAAAGAGGAGCGTCTGAGGTGGTGCAACGAAAGAAGACACTGGAACATGAGATCCTGGAGACGGGTACACTAGTCCGATGAAAGTCGGTTCCTGCTTCATGCCACAGATGGTCGAACTCGTGTATGGAGGTCCAGACGCACGGCGTACGACCAACGTAACATCATGGAAGAAGTTCCATTTGGTGGAGGTTCAGTTATGATATGGGGGTGCATCTCATTTGATTGTAAGCTGGATCTGCTGACTGTACCTGGAACACTAAATGGACAAAGATATCAAGATTCCATACTGGATAGAGTTGTGGTCCCTCATTTTGTAAATCATGCACCTGGAACCCACCCTATATTCATGGATGACAACGCCCGACCACATCGTGCTAGAGCTGTGCATGAATACCTCCGCCAGAATGCCATCGAAACCCTACCATGGCCAGCAAGGAGCGCTGACATGAACCCTATTGAGCATATCTGGGACATTCTGGGAAACATGGTGAGAAGGAGGGATCCTCCTGTGCAGAACCTACAGGAATTAACAGACGCACTCCATCTTGAATGGCAACGAATACCACAATGGCATATCAGTCGGTTGGTGACCAGCATGAGACGTCGTGTCCAGGCCGTCATCCAGGCACAAGGTGGATATACCCGGTATTAATAATGACAGTCTCAAACTCGTGCACAGATGTTAAACTTCGTTTTCAGACACCATTAATGACAATCTAGCCACGTGTGTCAACTGTAGGGCAATAGTTGTCAGTTGTGTCAACGTAACCATATTCAGGCCTCGTTTTCAAGTTCAAACAAAAACATACAGTGTTTCACCACCATCATAATCAGCATTCCTCTAGTTGCATTATTACCACTTGCACTAAGATGGATGGGTACATAAATGTTTATGCTATTGCTTTCTTCATAGCACATGAATATACCCTCGCATCTGCGTAAAAATAGGGTGGTGCTTAACTTTTGCACAGGTGTATATATATATATATCATCACATTAACAGTTACCATCCACGTTACCATGCTCTAATGTTTGCCACATATTTCAGCCATTGTTATCATACATACATTTGTCCAGGTTTTGTGAGGATGCCTATCTATATGTTGAGAGGCTATTTGTTTAACTCTTGTGGGATGTGGCATTGTAATTGATTAATGCCTCTTAATTCAGTTAACATAGATGCATCCAATGTTACCATATGTTCCAAGATATTCTACAAATTTCAGCCATTAGTATCCATTTGTCTAACTCTCTTCGTGTGTTGTGTGGTTATCCGTCTGTCTGTAGTGAGGCTATGTGTCCATGCCATGTTGGTTGTTCCACTGTATTTGGTTAATAGTCATTATCTCTGTTTAGGACGATACAAACCTCATTAACAGTTACCTCTCATGTTAACAGCGCACTAATGTATTCCACATATTTCAGCCATCAGTATCTAGTTAACTCATTTTATCCGCGTTTATAGGGTTGTCTGTCTGTAGGTTGTGAGGCTATTTGTCTAGAATTTATGGGTTGTGCAACAGGTAATTTGTCAATTCTCTTAAATCTATTGAGGACATTAGTATCTACATGTATTTACATAACTTTCTCCCCGTTTTGTGGGGCTGTCTTTCTATATGTTGTGGGGTGGTTGGTTGTCTAAAGGTTGCTGGTTGTGCCATCGCATTTGGTTAATTAACTCTGTTTGGCCAATAGATATCACATTAATAGTTACTTTCCCCCCACACACTACCCCCCCCCCCATGTTGCCATCCACTTTAAACCTTTCCACAGATTTTAAACAATAGTATGATATATATTCGGCCTTGTTTTGCAAGGGTACATGTATGTTGTGAGCCTATTTGTCAAGACCTTGCGGGTTGTTGCATCGCAAATCGTTAATGCACGTTATCTCAGTTAGCACTTGCATCCCATGTTACGTTATGTTTTAATCTATTATACATATCTCACCCATTAGTACATATAGGTCTAACTCTGCCAATGTGCTGTGGGGTGGTCTGTCTGTGTGTTGTGAGGCTATTTGTCTAAGCCTTGAGGGCTCTTCCAAGGTAATTGGTTTAATACCAATTATAGCTCTCTTTAGGATAAGACAAAATGCATTAACAGTTACCAGTGCTCTAATCTACTCCACACATTCCCACAATTACTATCTATTTGTATAACTCTGTCCATGCACTGCAGGGTTGTCCGTCCATATGTTGCGAGTCTATTTGTCTAAACATTGTGGGGTGTGCTAAGCATCTACCCACAATGTACAGACAACTATTGTTCACAATGGCCTGTCGTACTTACAGAAATTTCTACCCCAATAGTGTAGCATTATCCAGATGACGTCCACCCCAGAAGGTACAGACACGAAAATGTGCACAACGTAGCTCTCGTAGGTCTGTCTGTCTGTCTGTATGTCTGTCCGGAGATGTATCTAAAGATGCTGATCTGATTTGGCTCCAATTCTAACACAATAAGGAATTTGTCTTGCTAGCCGATTTCTAAATGTTGGCCATGATCAGGATGAAAGAATCCAGATGATGGAGGATCCGCATTAGATCAAATTCTGGATCGGTGACAATTTCAGGAAAGGGTGTGGCCATACACTATGATGCCACAACTTTGGGCGTGATCCGAAACAAGCGACCAAAGGGCCTGTGATGCTCACGTGGACCATTAGGATTTGAACCATTTGCATTTAAACATGATGGATAATTCCAAATAAAATCCAAGATGCCACCAAAAAATAACCAATAAAAATATTCGGTTGATATGTTGAAGTCTACCGACATATGATCATTTCACCATTGTTGAAAGTGGGACATTAATTAATGAGGACTACCGTTTTTAAATGGCTCCAGAAAATTTTCCTAAAATCACAGATGGCTTCCAAAACATTGACCAATGAAAATTACCCAAGCGGTTAATGAGGAGTATGGTTTAAACAATTACCTGACATTTTTCGGAAACCAAGGTGGCCACCAAAAAGGAGTCGAGCAGTCAAAATTCTGTCAACCAATTCTGAAGCGTACCAGCCCATGGTCCTTCCAGCTCAGTTTGGTTTAAATTGGTCAAGCGGTTAATGAGGAGTAAGTAGTCTTTTAACTGATTTCCCAAAATTTCCGCAATAGCCAAGATGGCCGCTGAAAAAGTGCTGTATACAAAATTCGGTAGACATGTTCTGAAACCTAACACCATAGCCTCCATCCAGATAAGGTTGGTTAAAATTGCCCAAACAGTTAATGAGGAGTAGCATTTTAATGGTTTCCCACTATTTTTCGGAAAATTCAAGATGATCTCGGAAAGAATTGACTAATCGAAATTCAGTATATGAGTTCTGAAACATACCACTCTAGGATCCTTCCAGCCGAGTTTGCTTGAAATGGGCTAGGTCGTTAATGAAGAGTAGACTTTTAACCGATTTCCAGAAATATTCGGAAAATCCAATATAGCTGCTGGAAAAATTAATCAATCAAAATTCTCATTAGAAGTGCTGAAGCCTACTAGCATAAAATTAGTCCAACCAAATTGGTTCGAAATCGAGCCATTTATCTTGGAGCTGTAGAGACTATAATAGAGACTGTTGTAAGTAACTATCTACTATAAATGCTTATCCAGCAAGGACTTGCCTTAGCATGATTGAACTTTTTCAGTATTATCAGATTAAGCTTAAATTTAGCAGCATGAAAGATGGCAACAAGTTAGTTACACATCTCTGCCAAATTTTTGCCTTATAGGCATAAGCCTACAAACTACTGAATTAGTCTTGCTGATAATCAGCTCGTAAATATAGATATATTTTGTGTTTATATCAAAATTTCGAATTTGGTAAGAAGTAATCATATATAGCAGAAATTTGTCTATTCGTTGCTTGCCAGTCGGAATTTTCTGAATCATTTTCATTTTCATCAGAAAGTAGGAAATTCAACAGCGCTACACCACTGGTCGTCGTCGTCGACGGCGGTGGTGGTGCTGGTGGAGGTCGTGGTGATGGTGATGGTTGAAGTGATGGCGATGATGATGATACTGTTGATGATGATAGTGATGTTGATGATAAGGAAAAGTAAAAGGAAGAGAAGCTGGTGATGATGATGATGATGATCATCCGAGTCCCTAATTCAAATTCACAATTAAAGAATTGTATTAATTTATATGGAATGAAATCATTATATGTTAATGTTTATTTCGTTTCATTACATCTAGACTCACAATTTAAGCCTCTAAAACATACAATTTTAACAACTTTTATTTTCAAGCAGTTTGGTGTGAATATGCACCTTTAATCTTTATTATTATTTCTCCATAACCGACTATTTGACACCTGTGTCTTTAAAGGTACATATTCACACCAGAATGATTGAAAATAAAATTGTTAAAATTGCATACTTTTAAAAGCTTAAATTATGTGCCTATATGAAATGAAACGAAATAAATCTTAACTTATGATGATTCCATGTAAATTAATATAACTTTTTATGTTGCGAAATTTTACTGTGAATATGCACTTTTAATCGTTTGAAAAGATACACACAAAATATTAGACGTCTCTATTTCGCCCCTTAATGGGGAGTGGGCATTCCGATCGGTATGTATGCGTGCATGCATGCATGCATGAGCGCGTGGGCACGTATGTGCGTGCATGCGTGCGTGTTCTCCCGCATGTGTATCTCAAAATCTACTGCTCCAATTTGTTTTAAATTTTAGCACAAGGAAGGAACTTGCCGTGCACGAGGACCGACTTTGCTCAGATTTTAACACAAGAAAGGGCGAGAACATAAACTAGTATTCCACAACTGTTGGCGTGATCTGAAGATATGCGGGAAGTCTGAAAAAAATCTGGAAATCCAAAAATGTGAGGCGATGGTCTGCAATCTCCGATTGCTATTGCTGTAAGCTGTAAACCCGCCATTCCTCCCTCCATCCAATCATCCATCCAATCATCCGTTCATCCATCCATCAATCGGTCGGTCGGTCGCTCAGACAATCAACCAACCAACCAACCAACCAATCAACCAGCCAACCAACCAACCAACCAACCAACCAACTAACCAACCAACCAACCAACCAACCAACCAACCAATCAAGCAATCAAGCATCCATCCATCCATCCATCCATCCATTCATCCAAAGAGCAAATCGATCGATATATCGGTCTGTTAGTCGGTCAGTCGGTTGGTCAGTCCATCCATCCGTCCATTAATCCAGAGCAAATCCAGTCATCCATCCACCAACCCTCCCATCCATCCATCATCCACCCATCCATCCATCAATCCAAAGAGCAAGCAAATCGATCGATCGACGATTCATCAATCACTACCACATATCACACCATGCTTTGCGAGATATGGGTGGAGGCATGATGAGCTTGTGATAGGCAGCTGGGAATAAGACCATTGAACCTCGTATTGCCAATCTCTGAGAAGGTATGTTACCAGCCAATACCAGGTTTTGGACATGTATTGCAGAGATATACTAACATAATGCTGGTTAGTATTAGTCTCACATAAATAATGTTAATGCATATATGTAAATATCAAATTACAATTTATTGTAAAATTAGTATGTAAAATTGCAACATACCGCCTTTTATAGTCTTGTAGGGAAAGAGTCGAATCTAAGTCAGTTAGCTATTAACAAAAGCATGATGCTGGTGCCGTCCGTCAGTCGGTCGGTCGAATGCATTGTGTGATATTTACATCAAAGTTGCTATGTTGTCCTTTGATAATACGGGTTGCCGAGGAACTTGACATATCTTATGACATTTGAAATACTAATCTACGCAAATATTTTTGAAATGATGCTTTGCAGGTGAACATCATAAAGGCAAAATACATTAACAAGTTGAAGTGCGCAAAATCATTTATCTGGGGAAAACTGTGTGATGGCTTTATAGGGTTTTCTTCATATGAATCTTTCTTAAATAGTTGTTTTGCAACAAACTGTTAAACGACATTCTAAAGTACATTTATTTAACACAAATACTTGTATGAATTTGTTTGGAAATAAATGAAGGCGAATTAAAACAATAAAACTACGTTTGTAAATCTTTTAGCTTTCAGTAGACTACAAATTTCAAACGTCACATATGTGTGTGAATATGTGTATCTCGAGCTGTATTTTTTAAAAAGATAAAAACTACTGGCCCGATCTGATTTTGCACTGGGATTTCCAGACTTTTGCCCCTGATCCCGATAAAAAACCAGATCATGATGGGATCAAATTCTGGCTCTATTGCCATTATTGTTGTTGTGTGCATGCCCTTCACTCCTTTCTATAGTGCCCAAGACTGCTTTGTCTGATATAAGCACATACTCAGCCATGTGTGACAAAGATGATCTCAGACAAAGATAACATTTAAACATTTTAATCTAGAAGTGCCAGAATATTAGTTCCGGTCTTGAATAAGCTGATGAGCATTTTGAAATAAATTTCACTGGAAACTTTGACCCACAGCTGCCAGTCAAATTATCTTTAAAATGTTCAACAGTAGGCTACATTTGTTAAACGCTGGTAACTAGTTTGAATGTATTTTGACTGGAACATGTTGCTGCCATAAGCACAGAAGCAGCTATCAATAAAATTCCTTTCAAAATATTTACCATAATATTTGATGATTATTTTGAGAGTAAATTGACTGACACATTGTAAAATCTGAATTATTCAAAGTGCAGATTTTTGGATATAAAAGATTACTCTGCATTCTGATTTTGAATTGAGCATGAGAAGGGTCAAGGCGTGGTCACAGCCATTACGTCGGCGTACAAGTATAGTTTTGATTGTTACATAGAATAAACTCACAGTATGATACAAGTTTGAAGTTGCTGTTTGTCGATACAAGTATTATAGCTAGAGTGATGCAACAAGACCAGAGAGAACACTTTGGCACGAATCTAAGAATCTTTGATAAGTCAGATGGCCCGGGGATGGATATAAATATTTGATCACAGAATCAAAGGCGAGCCGCGTCCACCACTTGAATTCAGATAAATTTGAAAACCAATGAGCTGCTGCTGGTCCAGAATTTATAACATGTTGCCTCCGTATGGTGCAATGGCTATCAATGAAATTACCCTTCAAAATAGTCAACATAATATTTAGGAATCTGAAAATTCAATGCTTTAATGGTTACCGCTTAACCATTTAACCCTCATATCAGCCAAAACGGCTTCTGCAGTGGTCTCGAGAAATGTCCAGACCAAGGGAAGAATATTTTTGAAAATTTACCACTGGAATGACTGGCTCGATAAGCGAACCAGTCATTCCACTGGTATATTTTCAAAAATGACCTTCTCTTGGTCTGCAAATAGACAATTTCTTTGAAAAAATTGAATTTTTTAAAACAAAATCGAGGGTTAAGGTGTTAATGGTTAAGTAAGTATTATTTTTTTCATAGTAAGGTTCTATGTGCAGATAAAGAGAAGACTATTTTAGAAATTTTTACACTGGAATGACTGGTTCAATAAGCGAAACAACCATTCCAGTGGTAAAATTTCAAAAATAGTCTTCTTTTGCTCTGCAAAAGGTTTTACAAAAAATAGTCACTACCAGCAGATACTCAGATGGCAGATTCATACTCAGAATTTCAGTACCAGATGTGTGGCCAAATATTCAAATGCATTTGCAAATGCATTTGCATTTGCACTTGCATTTGAATAAAGCCCCATTCATACGCCGAGGAAATTTACATATATGTATTTATACACATATGTAAATATGCACAATAGTGTAAATGCAAATTTGCCGCGTGTTCATACGGTCATATGTATATTACCATGTATATTAATATTTTCACTTCATTTAACTCTAAATCTCTGTCAAGTACAGGTCGTCAGTGAAGGTATTGGATTAAAAGATGGACAAACTTAATTTCCTAAGGAGGCAAAGGAAAAGGACATTACCTTATATAACATGTGTGGGCTTAATTGCTGGACTGTCAAAGGAAAGAGACATATGGCGAAAACCAAGGTCTCAGGAATGGTGGGAAACAACAGTGAATGAGAACTTTGATGAACAGCAATGGATTGAAAACTTTCGGATGAGAAGGGACACCTATGACCTCTTATGTTCACAATTAGAAGAAACACTTTCACAAAAAGAAACACAGGTTGTGCCACCGCTTGATGTTAGAAAACAGGTAGCAATTGCCATATATTTCCTAGCTTCATCGGCGGAATATAGAACTGTAGCTAATCTTTTTGGTGTAGGCAAATCGACAGTTTGTGAATGTATCCATAAGGTTTGCAATGCAATAGTTGAGAACTGGATGGAAAAATATGTATCCTTTCCTAAGGAGGATGAACTCAAGAATGTTATACAGGGCTATGAGGAGAAATGGAATTTCCCGAACTGTGGTGGTGCCATTGATGGAAGTCATATTCCAATAATTGGTCCTTGTGAGTCACATGGGGATTACCTTAACAGAAAGGGGTTTTATTCCTTGATACTACAAGCAGTGTGTGACTACAGATACATTTTCCGAGATGTAAACATAGGCTGGCCAGGCAGGGTACACAACGCACGGGTGTTTGCTAACTCAGAAAATTTCTATAAAGGTGAAAATAATTTGCTTTTCCCTGATTGGAAGAAAGAGATCTTGCTTCCGGAAATACGCACATCAATGCCCGTTGTTCTTATCGGAGACCCTGCATACCCCTTGAAACCATGGCTTTTAAAACCATATTCAGATAGGGGTCAACTGACAGACATGCAGCGCAGTTTAAATTATCGTCTGAGCAGAGCAAGAATGACGATTGAAAACGCATTTGTGAGGCTGAAGGGTCGCTGGAGGTGTATCCAAAAGAGACTCGATGTGGACGTAGATTTTGCAAGTACCGTTATCGCAACTTGTGTTATTCTCCATAACATCTGTGAACTTCATCGTGAAGACTTCTTAGAGCAATTGGTCGTCGAAACCGACGAAGTTATGGACAATGATATAAATGATGGAGATGGAGACCGAGCCAGGGTCTTATTTGGAAAGTGGATTTGTGATGACATTGTATCAGCGTTTGCAGAGAATGTGCTGTAGCTTCGTGAATCATGCATACGTATTGAATGTTATTTCCAAAATATTGGTTCAGTCTGGTACATAGGTCCTGAAAACCTGTCGTCGCATCTCCTAGTATTTGAGAGAGAATTGAATGAAACTTGACAGGATGATTGATCCATAAATTGTATTCACTAATCCCTATCAGTGTCCCATAAAATCCTTGCCCGAAGAGCACTTCTAATGTTGTACTAACAGGGTGTGCTCTTTTCTCTTATCGACAGCCTATCTAATGGAGGTATGCGATCTATCGCTCAAGTATATGACTCACAATCAATTACATCATATGTAGGTTGACGTCGCAATCACTATGCCGGCATCTAGCTCCACCATGTAGCTAGTATAGCCCGTCAAGTGTATGACTCATAATCAATTACGTCATATGTAGGTTGACGTCGCAATCACTATGCCGGCATCTAGCTCCACCATGTAGCTAGTATAGGCTGTCAAGTGTATGACTCTTAATCAATCACGTCATATGTAGGTTGACGTCGCAATCACTATGCCGGCATCTAGCTCCACCATGTAGCTAGTATAGCCCGTCAAGTGTATGAATTGTTTTTTGATAAATATACAATTAAAAACCCATTCTGTTGAATATTTTGAAAATAATTTGACAGTCATCTTGAAATTTAGGTTCTGAGAATTCAGGTTTTAAAGTATTAAATTGATTCCAACAAGAGTAAAAGATGGGCTGGCCTAGCTAGAAATGGGCTGGGCTTAGCTAGAAATGTATCCCTCTATTTAGCTGTGCTCGGGGAAGATCACCAAAATATGACTGACACGAAGCATTTTGCGTAAAAGCAGGAGACTGAGGAATATCATTTCTGTGGTCCTTGGGGAGTTTCACTAGGTATGTCTCCAGGTTAGGGTTTGCGTGTCATGGCGGAATACATTTCAATTATTTTAATGTTAAGTTATGAAAACGAAGCAAATCATGATTTTTTCCACAAACTTCTTTGAAAAAAGTAAATGCATAAATGTATTTGACTAGATGTGTTCATAGGGCTATGTGGATGGTCATTTTCATGAAGTGTTTATTTTAAGCTGGTACCCGATTCCAATTGCGAGAATTTGGAATCGGGTACCAGCTTATAATAAATGCGCCACGAAAGCACGAAAGATCAGAAAATGCCCTATGAAAGGAAGATAAGCACTGAACGTAAAACAATTCAAACTGAGTAACACTTAATTAAGGTCAGATAGATAGATATATCACCATTAGAGATCTCACAGTTCCTATCATTGTATTTTTTTCACAATAATACAAGACTGCATGTATTACAAATTCATGTATGTGTTTGACTCGTCGAAGCTTGAAACTTCATTCGGCCATTGAACATCTGCCATCTGCGCATTAGGTGATCCATGTTGAGAAGTCATCATCGAAACATGAGCGGCGCCTTGTTCTGGAATCTGAGTACTACTACGTCCAACCATTCCCATAATCATGTGCATCATGTTAAACTGATGCTGTCTTTCTTCGCGCTTTAGCCATTCGTCAGATTCCAGCTTAGCCTTCTCTAAATCTATTCTCTTCATTTCCGTCTTTAGCTTTTCTCTTTCTAGTTCCAAGAATTGCCCTTCAGCCTTTCCATTTGCAGTACTGAATCCTTCCATTACGGATCCTAACGCTACCTCCAAATGAGTTTTCTTAACACGCTTTCCTTTTTTGAAGACTTCACATTTGTCATTGCATCACTCGGAGACACAGATGGTGACGCATTATTCTTCTTGCGACAATTTTTGTCTGTGTCAGCTTTTGATGATGATGCGGCAGTTCCATCCTGTTTGACTGCTTCCGATAGCCTGTCATTTTCTTCTGATTTATTGTCAAATTCACCTTCATCAGACTCAACGGTATTCATCTGCTCGGATTCCTGATGAGATTCCTCACCACTGTCATCACTGTCATCGCTATCTTCTCTTCGTCTCTTGCTGAGCGGTTCGATGATTTTGACTGGCGATGAAGCTGGTCGGGTCCCAAGGATTCCGTCTAGAAGTTCAAAGTGCTTACATGTTGACCGTCCATGTCCACTTTTTTAAGGCTTTTTAGCGTATGCATTCGAGTCTTACATTGTTCTGGCGACATCTCAAATCCCTTTTAACTCATTTGTTCCGAAAGTATTTTGTAAATCGAACTGTTCGTAATCTTTGCATTGTCCAACTGTTCCTCAACACAATTCTCCTGCCACAAACACAATAACAACTCAGTTTCTTCATCTGTCCAACCAGAACCTCTTGGTTTCTTTGGCGGCATTTTCAACAAATTTATTTGTAAAACTGTATTCAATGGAGCCTTGACATGTACTGACCGACCTATTACTCGCGGTGCTATGATACTAAAAATAAAGTGTCCCAGGAGTGCCCCAGTTACTATTCTATAAATAGAAATGATGCAATTTCAGTATAATGATTTCAACAAAACACTGGTGTGCAATTTTACCTCCCGTTCATACGGCAACATACACGTTAATTTACCCTCTGTGTATTTTTTGCACGCTTAAATTTACTTTTGCATGACCTCCAGACCAGGTGTAAATTTGCACTGAATTTGCATCGCATTTACACTTGAAATACATTTACATATGTGTATTTCCGTTCATACGCCAAAAAATACACATGTGCAAATAGTAAAATTGCATTTGCACAATACACATGTGTAAATTGTGGCGTATGAATGGGGCTATATGAAAGTAGCAAAAATTTGCATTTAAATGCAATGGTGCTAGGCTGAATTTGCACTTGCATTTGCATTTGAATCATTTACAAACATTTGCATTTGCATTTAAATGCAATACTCTGCACTTGGATCCAAGCCTGCTTAATGGACATTGGAAATGAGTACAAAATGAATGAAATAAATGTTAATATTCTGCGGTATAAGGGTTAATACAAATGTAATTTTTCAACAGTAGAAGGGTTAATATGCAGGAATAACTTCCAGTCAATTTGTTTTGAAAAATAGTCAGCAGGTATCCTTAGCATCTACAATAAGCGCAAGTGTTATACCATGGTCAACAGATATTAAATGACAATAAAATCCCTATTACATTAATCTGTTTGCCTAGAGCAGTTACAGTAGCAAATCTTGTTATTACTCCGTGGTAAATAGATATGAAATGACAATTAAATGTCACATTAATCATTTTGATTAGAGACTCTAGAAACTGTTTGCTACTACATAATAAAGAGGACAATTAAAATCAAAATATTTTGGCTGTTTACTGATGGATTCCATTCATTTTCACAGACACTCGGCTGACTGTCGATCTGCTAAGGTGGTACCATGTTGGTTGTTCTAGACATGGTGGTTTATGAGAAGCACCTAGCAGAAAAATGGAAAAATAATCCACGATTCCTGTCAAACCATTAATCTGCCATTGAATAAAATGGCAAATTCTGATTTAGAAGTCGAAATAAAACAGGTATAGCAATTTTCGCCATCAAAATCCATCAAAAGAAAAGTTCAAAATGTCTGCCAAAAGGTTCAAATTTGATTGGTCCATGGCGGCCATGTCGTTTTAGATATCAAGTTTCTACGAGTGATTTTCACTCGTCCATATTGACTAATTATATTCACCAATTTTCAGCTAGATCGTTTCAGAAGTTCCAGAGGAGAAGCTTATTTTGTGATTTATGACTTCATCAAGATGGCTGCCAAACCCGTGAGCGAATCCTGTTCTCTTTAGCTATTTGATCCTAATGCTGATCTAGACTATAGATCCTGAGTTTTGGAGCAAGTGACTAGCTTGTTTCGGAGAAGAATTTTGAAATTCTGCCAAATCTGGCGGAAGAATAAAAATAATAATAACTAGAGGTTAGAGGACTAACCTCACGAGTTTTGGGTCAAGTTTATTGCTTGTTTCAGAGAAGAATTTTGAAATTCTGCCCAATCTGGTGGAAGACTAAAAATAATAATAACTAGATCTGTTCCATGAACAGATATATGGCTTCCAAGAGTACCTGCACTCGAACTAGACCCTCTTTTCTTGTACTTCATGTTCAATCCAGTTCTCTCGTAAAATTCAGTTTTGAGAACTGCTCAAGACAATGTTTCGTGCCTTTTGGATGAATCACCTAGGTGGCTTTGGAGAAGACCTATATACATCCATAAAACTGGCCACAAAACTTGGCAAAATGATTGGCCATTCAGCAGTAAACTGGTAGATTAGGGAATGAGCATTCAGCAGTAAGAGGGTTAAGAAGTGAATGAAAATTGTATCTTTCCAATATGCTTAATAAACACTGGAAAACTTGTACACAATTAATGAAATAAGAGTTCACATTCTGCAGTATAAGGGTTAACACAAATCTAATCTTTCACCAGCAGAGGAGTTAATAGGCAGGAGCAACTTCCACTCAAATCGTTTGAAAAATATTCAGTAGGTATCCTTAGCATCTGCCATAACTGCAAGTTTTATATTGGCATTCATAAGTTCATGGGTTAATCGGCCCCATGGTCGACTGGTTTTAAATGGCAATTAAATCCCTATCACATTAATCTGTTTGCCTAGAGCATTTACAGTAGCATATCCAGTTATTTACCATGTGATAAACAGATATGAAATGGTGGATTTGGAGAAGGTTTATATACAGACACAAAACTGGTCACAAAATTCAGCTAGATGATTGGCCATTCAGAAGTAAATAAGTTAATCAGGGATTGGCCATTCAGCAGTAAAAAACAATTGGAAGTGTGTGACAATTTACCTTTCCAATATTTCTTAATGGACACTGGAAAATTGTACAAAATCAATGAAATAAAAGTTAACATTCTAATATTTCACCAGTAGAAGGTTTAATAGGCATGAACAATTTCCTGTCAAATTGTTTTGAAAACTATTCATCAGCTATCGTTAGAATCTACATTAAGTGCAAGTTTTATATTGACATTAATAAATTCATGGGTTAATCGATTAGGTGGTCAACTGGTATTAAATAGCAATTAAATGCCTATTATATTAATCTGTTTGCCTAGAGCAGTTACAGTAGCAAATCCAGTCATTACCCCATAGCAAACAGATATGAAATGACAATTAAATGTCACATTAATCATTTTGATTAGGGACTCTAGCAAACTGTTTGCTAATATATAATAGAGGAAAATTAAGATCTAAATATCTTGGCTATTTACTGATGGATGTGGTTTATTTTCTCAGCCCCTCTGTGGACATTAAATTTGGTAACATGGAACCTGTTTGATTGCTCTAGACCCGGTGGTTCGGGAGAACCACCCAGCAGAAAAGTGGATAAATAATCCAAGATGGCTGCCAAAAAAAATCATCGCTCATTTTGAAAAGTAACAAATTCGAATTCACGATACCAAATAACATAAGTATAGCAATTTTCGCTATCAAAATTCATCAAATAAAAAGGTTCAAAATGGCTGCCAAGATGCTCAAATCTGATTGGTCCAGTACCAGCCAGCATGCCCGAGTGGGCCCCACTAGGGTTTTGATTGGGCTGATTAGGGCTGAGTGGGCTAGGGCTTTGAGTGGACTTTTGTTTGGGCTCTGTTCGGGAACCAATTGGGTTTTTGGTCAAATTACAAAACGTGATAATTATATTCCCTGTGTCACATTTCATGTGAAAAATCATTCCCCCCAATTAAATCTCAAAGAATATTTCATGACATAGCTTTTTAAATTTTGACAGGGCTGAGAAAGGGCTGAGTAGGCTAGGGCTTTGAGCGGGTTTTCGTGTGGGCTCTGTTCGGGGCCCGATTGGGCCATTGATACAATTTTAAATCTTAAGAATTATGTTCCCTGTGTTTCATTTCATTTGAAAAATTATTTTTCCCATTGAATTTCGAAGTCTAAAGCACAATCGAAGTTTTTAACCTTTGACTGGGCTGAGTAAGGGCAAAGTGGGCTAGGGCTTTGAGTGGGTTTTCGTGTGGGCTTTGGTCGGGGCCCGATTGGGCAATAAGTACAATTACGATTTGATCAAGAATTATGTTCCCTGTATTTCATACCATGTGAACAATTATTTTCCCCATTAAATCTCAAAGCATACAGCATGATGAATGTTTATTACTTTTGACAAATCTCAATAATGTCTGAGCGGGCTTTCATGTGGGCTTTGTTCGGGGCCTGATTGGGGATAATGGTACAATTATGAATCTTAAGAATTATATATGTTCCCTATGTTTCAACAGTCCCCCAACATTGTCACTCGAATGGCTTCATTCCAAATTTGGAATGTCAACTCCTTATGACAAGGCCTCGCTGGGGAGTGCATATTGGCAAAATATGTCCAAACCCATCAGAGTTATCCCCCTTGATTTCATGAAAAATCGTAAAAAATGTCGTTTCCGTTCGATAACTTCAGTTAGCTTTAATGGATTCATTTCAAATTTATGACAAGACCTTGGTGGGGATTGCATATCGGTGAAATGTGTTCAGATAGATCAGAGTTATTCCCCTTGAATACTTGAAAAATCATAAAATATTTAATTGTTTCCTTTCAATAACTTCAGTTAGACTGCTGGGATTCATTTCAAATTTGGAATATCAACTCCTTATGACAAGACCGCAGTGTGGATTGCATATCGGCAAAAATGTACCCAGAACCATCAGAGTTATTCTCCTTGATTGCCTGAAAAATCATAAAATATTTGGTTTCCGTTTGATAACTTCATTTAGCCTGGATGAATTCAATTCGAATTTCGAAAATACATCCCTCTGCATGAGACTTTGACTGGGATTGCATTTGGCCAAAATCTGTCTGTAATGACCAGCGTAATTCTGCTTGATTTCTTGAAAGATTTATGTAGAATATTTGAATTTAAAGATTTGGGGTTGTACTAAAAAAACCTGGTATGGGGATGTGTGACTAGAACTGGTATTTTATTTCATTTCAAAAATAATTTTTCCCATTAAATTTCGAAGTCTAAAGCACGATCGAAGTTTATATAACTTTTGACTGGGCTGAGTAAGGACAAAGTGGGCTAGGGCTTTGAGTGGGTTTTCGTGTGGGCTCTGTTCGGGGCCTGATTGGGCATTCAGTACAATTACGATTTGATCAAGAATTATGTTCACTGTATTTCATACCATGTGAACAATTATTTTCCCCATTAAATCTCAAAACATAAAGCATGATGAATGTTTATTAATTTTGATAAATCTCAATTATGTCTGAGCGGGCTTTCGTGTGGGCTTTGTTCAGGACCTGATTGGGCTAATGGTACAATTATGAATCTTAAGAATTATATATGTTCCCTATGTTTCAACAGTCCCCCAACATCGTCACTCGAATGGATTCATTTCAAATGTGGATTGTCAACTCCTTATGACAAGGCCTTGGTGGGGAGTGCATATCGGCGAAATATGTCCAAACCCACCAGAGTTTTCCCCTTGATTTCATGAAAGATCGTTAAAAATATCGCTTCCGCTCGATAACTTCAGTTAGCTTTAATGGATTCATTTCAAATTTGGAATATCACCTCCTTATGACAAGACCTCGGTGGGGATTGCATATCGGTGAAATGTGTTCAGATCGATCAGAGTTATTCCCCTTGAATACTTGAAAAATCATAAAATATTTAATTGTTTCCTTTCAATAACTTCAGTTAGACTGCTGGGATTCATTTCAAATTTGGAATATCAACTCCTTATGACAAGACGTCAGTGAGGATTGCATATCGGCAAAAATGTGCTCAGAACCATCAGAGTTATTCCCCTTGATTTCCTGAAAAATCGTAAAATATTTGGTTTCCGTTTTATAACTTCATTTAGCCTGGATGGATTCAAATCAAATTTCAAAAATACGTCCCTCTGCATGAGACTTTGACTGGGATTGCATTTGGCCAAAATCTGTCTGTAATGACCAGCGTAATTCCGATTGATTTCTTGAAAGATTTATGTACAATATTTGAATTTAAAGAATTGCGGTTGTACTAAAAAGCCCTAGTTAGGGGATGTGTGACTAGAACTGGTCTTTTATTTCATTTCAAAAATAATTTTACCCATTAAATTTCGAAGTCTAAAGCACGATCGAAGTTTAAATAACTTTTGACTGGGCTGAGTAAGGGCAAAGTGGGCTATGGCTTTGAGTGGGCTTTCGTGTGGGCTCTGTTCGGGGCCTGATTGGGCAATCAGTACAATTACGATTTCATCAAGAATTATGTTCACTGTATTTCATACCATGTGAACAATTATTTTCCCCATTAAATCTCAAAGCATACAGCATGATGAATGTTTATTACTTTTGACAAATCTCAATAATGTCTGAGCGGGCTTTCATGTGGGCTTTGTTCGGGGCCTGATTGGGCTAATGGTACAATTATGAATCTTAAGAATTATATATGTTCCCTATGTTTCAACAGTCCCCCAACATTGTCACTCGAATGGCTTCATTCCAAATTTGGAATGTCAACTCCTTATGACAAGGCCTCGCTGGGGAGTGCATATTGGCAAAATATGTCCAAACCCATCAGAGTTATCCCCCTTGATTTCATGAAAAATCGTAAAAAATGTCGTTTCCGTTCGATAACTTCAGTTAGCTTTAATGGATTCATTTCAAATTTGGAATATCACCTCCTTATGAAAAGACCTCGGTGGGGATTGCATATCGGTGAACAGTGTTCAGATCGATCACAGTTATTCCCCTTGAATACTTGAAAAATCATAAAATATTTAATTGTTTCCGTTCAATAACTTCAGTTAGACTGCTGGGATTCATTTCAAATTTGGGATATCAACTCCTTATGACAAGACCTCAGTGACGATTGCATATCGGCAAAAATGTGCCCAGAACCATCAGAGTTATTCCCCTTGATTTCCTGAAAAATCGTAAAATATTTGGTTTCTGTTTTATAACTTCATTTAGCCTGGATGGATTCAATTCAAATTTCGAAAATACATCCCTCTGCATGAGACTTTGACTGGGATTGCATTTGGCCAAAATCTGTCTGTAATGACCAGCGTAATTCCGATTGATTTCTTGAAAGATTTATGTACAATATTTGAATTTAAAGAATTGCGGTTGTACTAAAAAGCCCTAGTTAGGGGATGTGTGACTAGAACTGGTCTTTTATTTCATTTCAAAAATTATTTTACCCATTAAATTTCGAAGTCTAAAGCACGATCGAAGTTTAAATAACTTTTGACTGGGCTGAGTAAGGGCAAAGTGGGCTATGGCTTTCGTGTGGGCTCTGTTCGGGGGCCCGATTGGGCAATCAGTACAATTATGATTTGATCAAGAATTATGTTCACTGTATTTCATACCATGTGAAAAATTATTTTCCCCATTAAATCTCAAAGCATAAAGCATGATGAATGTTTACTACTTTTGATAAATCTCAATAATGTCTGAGCGGGCTTTCGTGTGGGCTTTGTTCGGGGCCCGATTGGGCTAATGGTACAATTATGAATCTTAAGAATTATATATGTTCCCTATGTTTCAACAGTCCCCCAACATCATCACTCGAATGGATTCATTTCAAATTTGGAATGTCAACTCCTTATGACAAGGCCTCGGTGGGGAGATCATATCGGCGAAATATTTCAAAACCCACCAGAGTTATCCCCCTTGATTTCATGAAAAATCGTAAAAAAAAATGTTGCTTCCGTTCGATAACTTCAGTTAGCTTTGATGGTTTTATTTCAAATTTGGAATATCATCTCCTTATGACAAGACCTCCTCGGGGATTGCCTATCGATGAAATGTGTCCAGACACACCAGAGTTATCCCCCTTGAATTCTTGAAAAATCATAAAAATGTTGTTTCCGTTCGACAGGGTTGGGTTTTGGACAGTCCAAAACTAACTTTGAGCAGACATTGTCCAAAACCTGTCTAAAACCTGTCTTAAATGGTTTAAACCAGTCCAAAACTGTCCAAAATTGTCCAAAACTGTCCAAAACTATGTTGGACATATCACCATACTCTTATGCATCATAATCCTATTAAAAAATAACAAGAAATCAGTTTATGTGAAGGGGGTTTATATCCTGGGCGTAGCATACTAACAACTTTTATGAACTGCGGATGTTCAGCCATTGAAAATGGAAGGTTACAAGCATAAAACAACCTCGCAACTTCTATATCTATTGCTGACTTCATCGCTGAGGTGGTAGTGATACAATGTCGGCTCAGATCGGGTTGAATTGAGAATTGAACTGGACAGGTTGGTGAGGGTGGTGCTGATTGTGATGGCAATTCTTCTCTTAGTCGCTTTGTGCATGGTGCAGCTGATGGTTTGTCCAGCTGAAACAAAGAAAAGGGATATTACATGTGCTATATAAGCCAAATGTAGATATACACCCTACCTGGTCCAAGCCATTTGGGGACAAGATATGATAATCTTTTTAAAAATTTACATTAAAATGACTGGCATTGCAACAAAATCAGTCATTCCTATGTTGAATTTTCAAAAGTAATTAATTTTATGTCATAATTCAATACATTTAAAATTTGGAATGGATAGAGTTAAAGATAGACCACCCTTCTGTCAAATAAATGCATGTTTTTATTTATTTTCAAAACTTTGGGACTTGCTGAATATTAGTTTGACTGTTTGCATCAGTCTATCTGAAGGGTGTTAGTGTGCTATGCCAAATTGTTTTCATAATATTACTGTAAAGGTATTCAGGTAAGAGTATTTCTGAAAACCCTGGGTTGCAGAAAGTATAGGGTTAAGCAGATCATTGTGTGTTATTTCTAATCTTAAGCCAGCGCCCTCACAGGCCAATTATCACACATATACCATTGAATTGTAAAGAGGCTCAGCATGTGATTGTGGTTATCAGAGATTATCAGACCTGGCTCTATTACTAGCATGGCAAAGAGAATAATTAACTCAGGTATCTGAACTAAAGGTGAGACATCCTGTTGATAACCCCTATGCGGCCAAGACAATTACAGTGAATAGTAACCATACCTACATTGTACATTATGACTTTTAAACACAACTTAGCACAAATTTTTGAAAAATTTTCACTGAAATGACTGGCTTAGTAAAAGCGGCAGTCATTTCACGAGTAAATTTGTTTTCCAGTCAAATTAGTTTCAAAATATTCTGCAGTTTTCCCGCATAGTGTCCTTGAAAATGATAGCTGAGGAATTCATCGGTGAAAGGGTTAAGGCATGTATTAGATATATTCGACTCCTAGCACTCCAATGTCAACAAAAAACATTTTTCAAATAAAATTAAAAGATAAACTGTTTTTTTATTTTCAACAAATTTGTCATCGCCCAACAAAATTGTTGAAAAATGAAAACCAGTTTCCTTGGTATAGTCACAATAAAATATAGAATTTTTAATTATTGACATTAGAGGGCAAGGGGTTAAGCATTAATTTTATTTACCTTCAAAATCTTGATGTCTTTGCTGATATGTGTGTCTGCACTGTCTGTATCAGCCTGTTCAACAGGACTTTCAGTAGACTTCTCATGCTTCTCATAGTGTATTTTCATCCTTGCTACCTTGTTGACAACTGTGTACTCACACTCTCTACACTTAGCCATTTGTTTGCCATTAATCTTAACTTCCAAAAAGTGCTTCCAAATTGGATCCTTAGGCCTACCACCTTTGAAATACATATTAACTATTTCAAATACCATCAACACATAAATATTCAGGACAACAGAAGAATTCAAAGATTAATGTAGCACAAGGATATCTTTTTACTAATTGTCTAATTGATATCTAGCATTAACTGAGGATAGATGAAAACATGAAGAATCTAATTTATATTCTATCAGCTTAATGCCTTAATCCCAAATTTGCATAAGATCTTATGTAAACATAGCTAATGTGTGTACTGAGTAGTGCATTCCAAAATAGCCTTAGAGAGCAAGGGTCATCAGTTAATTGTTGAAACAACATCTTAGCAGACTATATTTTCTCTATGAGTTTAGGATTCTTCCATAGGCCATGAACATTTTGCAAGAAATAGATTTAGACACAGAGACAGTTCTCAATAATATAAACATCTAGCTGTACATAGGTAGTCCGATATGTTTACATTATTGATTAAATAGGGTGTCTGTGGGTTTAACACAACTGGTCGAAATATACAGAGTTAAAACATTTAAGACAAACAAAAGTTGAAAAAAATTAACCCATGGATTATACAAAGAAGCAAATAAGACTCCTAATTTATTGAAATCATATGTGTCCTTTTAAATTATTATTATTATTATTATTATTATTATTATTATTATTATTATTATTATTATTATATAGCAATAAAGTATCCAAAAATACATGTAGATAACCATCCATCAATATGTACATGTACCTGTATGTGTCTAAATGCTATATAGTTGTTTTAAGAAAATTACATTTCAGAAAAATATTTTTTATACCAATATTTTAGGTTTTGGACAGTTTTGGACAATTTAAGGTGTCCAAAACCTATTTTGGGCGGACGGTTTAAACCATGGTTTAAACCGCGGTTTAAACCACTAGTGTCCAAAACTTGCCAACCCTGCCGTTCGATAACTTCAGCCAGCTTTAATAGGTGCATTTCAAATTTGGAATAGCATCTCCTTATGACAAGACCTCATCGCGGATTGCCTATTGCCAAAATGTATCCCGACACACCAGAGTTATCCACCTGGACTTCTTGAAAAATCATAAAATATGTGGTTTCCGCTCGATAACTTCAGTTATCATAAATAGATTCATTTCCAATTTGGATTGTGAACTCCTTATGGCAAGACATCGGTGGGGATTGCATATTGGCGAAATGTGTCCAGACACATGAGAGTTATCCTCTTTGATTTTTTTTTAAATCATAAAAATGTTGTTTCCATTCGATAACTTCAGCTAGCTTGAATGGATTCATTTCAAATTTGGAATATCACCTCCTTATGACAAGACCTCGGTGGGGATTGCATATCGGTGAAATGTGTTCAGATTCATTAGAGTTATTTCCCTTGATTATTTGAGAAATCATAAAATATTTAATTGTTTCCTTTCGATAACTTCAGTTAGACTGCTGGGATTCATTTCAAATTTTGAATATCAATTCCTTATGACAAGACCTCATTGAGGATTGCATATCGGCAAAAATGTGTCCAGAACCATCAGAGTTATTTCTCTTGATTTCCTGAAAAATCATAAAATATTTGGTTTCCGTTTGAAAACTTCAGTTAGCCTTGATGGATTGAGACTGGGATTGCATTTGGCCAAGATCTGTCTGTAATGACCAGAGTAATCCCCCTTGATTTCCTGAAAGATTGTATGTACAACATTTGAATCTAAAAAATTAGGGTTGTACTAAAAAGCCCTGGTCGGAGGATGTGTGACCAGAACTGGTCTTTTATTTCATTTGAAAAATTATTTTACCCATTGAATTTCAAAGTCTAAACTACGATCGAAGTTTATAACTTTTGACTGGGCTGAGTAAGGGCAAAGTGGGCTAGGACTTTGAGTGGACTTTCGTGTGGGCTCTGTTCGGGCCCGGATTGGGCAATCAGTACAATTACGGGCTAATGGTACAATTATGAATCTTAAGAATTATATGTTCAACTACATTCCCTCACTGTAGAGGCGAAGAGGAAACAATGATGCACTTCCTCGTTGTATGCCCATTGCTCAACCATGTTAGATCAAAGCATATAGACAAAGTTCTGAACATCCTGAAGCATTCTGGTCTCCTATCAACACACGAAACCTGTCTGCAAGATATCCTAGATCCTGAAAGACTTATCACTGAGTAAACTGACTCCTACAAAATAGCAAAGTTATAAGCAAAGTGTCTAGGGAACTCTGCCACATAGTGCACCATGCACGGAGCAAAATGATCCTGGAAAACAAGAGCACGTGCATGACCCAATGATGGGAAGAGGCTGTCATGAACCCTAATCAAATTAAACCTTCTTGTTTGCGTTGCGTATATTATTATGATTAAAGATCAGAGACTTTCCATTACTGCGAATAAATGTGAATCGTGAACTACTATAACGACTATGCAGAAGTTCTACTGAAGAGTACAGATGATTCTACATCTTAGGACACTACTCGATAAGGATCGAGGTGCATCTAAAGGACAAGCATCCAAGAAGCAGGATTTAACAAGACAAGACAAGACAGGAATTATTTTCCCCATTAAATCGTTAAGCATAAAGCATGATGGCAGTTTATAACTTGTAACCCCACTCCACAACTTTTGGATCAAGGTGGGTGGGGTATTTTCTGGAGGCCATTGCAAAGCTATGAGTTTGCCCCCAGCCCACCCCAACTTTTTGAGCATCTAAACATGAAATTTCATATTTACATGTAACCCACAAAAATGTAGAAGCCATCTCAGAACATCTAGATTTCTAGATTTGTATCTCAAGATAGGAGAGACTGGGGAGCCACCACTCCCACCCCATTGCACTCCCCTGCACCCCCACACCCACCACCACAACCACCACCCCTGACTCCCTCCCCAACAATCACAATTTAGGGAGAGGGCTTTTCTAAATTTCGAACAATTTGTGCCCAATCCCATTGTAATATATGCAATAAAATATGTTTAAAAAAAACAACACCCACAATTTGAATTGAATTGAATTTGCATTTATTTGGCTGAATGATATTTACAGTATATATTGTGCATACAGGGAGTCCACTAGAAGCATAGCCTATATATGTAAAAAAAACCCCACACCTTACAATATAACATTACATTTATTTGTATGTGGAGTATACCAGCCACGGTGCTCCTACGACAGGAGGCATTTACAGAGCAAGAAGAAGAAGAAGACTGTCGTCTGCTTCAATTTGTAAAATGCTTGTTGAATGTTGACCGATCACGGTCACCGATGTCGAATTTATTTAAATGTGAAGAAAACATTGATCTCGTGACGGCGGCCATGGAGAACATCAGCTTACCGGTAAATGTCATGCAAGTAATTAATTGTTATCTTGAACTAGATGCTAGAACTAGTTTTCGTAAAAAGAAAATCTGTCTATATCATATATGACTCTCAAACGCATAATCATGAAGTTTAGATTAATTTTATGTATTGATCTAATGCGTGGTTTATTGATGCAAAACATAAATAATTTATCAACACAAATGTCTACGCTGTTTGAACGACACCAGTTTTCGTTTTTAGACGCCTGGGGAATATTATTTTAGAGACCGACCACACAATGGAAACTCTACAGCTAATAGTGAAGGGTGTCAGAGGCATAACTAATAGTGGTTGGCTTTATGTTGGTTCCACCACACACACACACACACACACACACACACACACACACACACACACACAACACGTGGACACAGTTACACACACCACCACCACCACACCCACTCCCAAAGTTGGCCAATAGAATGCATTCATCAGCATCATGTTTACGGGAGGCATAAGCCAGTGCCGTGTTATTGCCTCGGGCTCTTTTTGTTGTAGTTGGCTTGCTAAGGCCAACTCAAAAGATTTTTCTTTGAAGTTGATAATCTAGTTTGTTCTTGAATGAATTGACTGTTATTTAAGACGTTCGTTCTTATTTGCGGAAATGCTGTGGTGCAGATGGGTGTTCCCTTGTTAGCTGTGGTGTGCTGCCTACACTCATTGTTAAATCATGCGCCTAGCATTTGGTTACATGTTGATTTGTGGAGGCAGTAGTTGGTCTTATTGCTGTTGTTTTAATTTTCTGTGTTTATCCCTATCCGAGTCTCGTTCTCTACGCAAGTGTCTCAATGCTACCACAAAAATGTGGCATTCATGATTGCCACACTTGGCCATGGTAACCCTTTAATTGGCAAAATTTCAAGAAAAGTAAAATATTTATTTACAGAATGGCCATTTGTAGACCATGAGAATATTATTTTGAAAAGTTTACCACTGCAATGACTGTCTCGGTTATTGAGCCAGGAATTCTGGTGACAACTTTTTTAAATCGTCTTCTCTTGGCACTTCCACTACTCTGAAAGTATGTCATGCATCAGAAGTAGGGCAGCATGGCCTACTTTTAGCCCGCAATACCATACAACACTCTTGTCATAAAACTATACTCTTTTGCATACTAGTATGCAGTGTTGAAGATTAGCATGGGCCCGGCTACCGTGGCGCCTAGATTTTAGGCGGGGGGGAGCCTACCAAAATTTCAAACTCACTAGCCTAGCTGGCGACCTAAATTTTCAATTCATATTAGGATTGTGAACATAAAATCATTTTATATAGGTGATGAGTCTATTGCATGTTGAGCCAATATTATTAACCCTATTAACTAACCGATGAATTCCCAGTATTTCAATCTCGGGGCAAATGAATGCGAACGATGTTGAATATTTTGAATTTAATATGACTGGAAATAAGGCAGAAATGGCTTCCACTCATATTAATTTCAAAATATTCAACAGAGAATGCTACACAGTGTAAAGAATTTACTCTTTCAGGGATAAGTCATTGTAATGGTTAAGATTGAAAACAATGGTTTTTAGATTGTCTTAGATGTCCTGTATTTCTAAATGTTGGACCATGTGTGTCGATGCATCATAATGATAAAATTGGGCCCTTGAAAAATTGTCTGGACCCCTTAATTGGTCTGGTAATAGCCCAGTAACCTGTGTTAGCAGGGTACCATAGGGCAAACAAAACGCCTGTTCTCGATTTCAGAATTACTTTTGTGTAGCCTAGAAATCGAGATTGATCGATGTTATTGAGCTATTATTAAAACCAAGATATGAGATTTTAGTTAATTTAAATACTCGTTGGAATCAGTTGGAGTATTATTACTATAGATCCCTTGTGAATTTCTACTGTCCTCACACACCCACTTAGTGACACCTTCCAACTCACACATACACCCAGCCAGTGACACATAAATTTACTCATCCACCCGCACACTACAGAGATACCTACCAATCCACTCACTCATGCATCCTCCGAGTCACCGACTGAGTGCTGTCACTCACTATGTCACTCACTTACTTCTCATTCGTTCGCTGACACGCCAAAGCTCGCTTGTGCACTCACTCACTCACTCACTCACTCACTCACTCACTCACTCACTCACTCACTCACTCACTCACTCACTCACTCACTCATCATCACTCAGCACAGGGTTCTGCCCAGGATGAAATTAGTGGCAGACATTTTTACAGCAATTTTACAAAGTCCCTTGAAATAAAGCTTAATTTCAACAAAATATGTGAGAAGTGGTGGTTAAAAAAGATAGTTTAGTCTTTAGTGCTGGTTAAAATTGTTGAGTGGTGGCTAATCCCGACCAATGTGCGCAGAACCCTCTCAGCACTATTGTCAATCTTGTTAGCATTACTCAAGTCACCATCACTGTCACTCACCGTCACCATCACTCATTCTCACAAGCGCTCATAATTACCATTGCTCACATTCACTCACACATGATACCGTCAGTGAACTGCAGGTTAGGAAATTGGATGTATTATTATTATTATTTGGGAGCACAATTGCGGTGTACATCTTAAAATGACGTTTGCACTTAAATACATAATACATACGTTTCCACCCCCACATCCTTGAGACTTCCCTTTCTCATTTTCCCCTTCCCTTTACCGCTTTAATGACTAAATTTGGTAAGGAAAATCAAAATATTTTCTTATTGAATATTCATTTGCAAGCCAAGAGAAGACTATTTTTGAAAATTTACCACTGGAATGACTGGCTGAGTAATTGGTTCAATGTCTCATCCGAAAGACAGGGGGTGTAGGAATATAGTTTATGGTTGGGTGGGGCGCCTAAACTAGGCGTTGGGCTAAAACATAGTTGGCGCGGGCACTATGGGGGATATACTATCAGAGAGGAAAAACCTATGGGTGATATCGGCCCCTTACCTCCTCCCCCAACCCTGTTCCTACGGCTATGAAAGATTGTAGAGATATTGAAAAAATAAGCCTGCGGCTACTTTGATGAAGTCGCAAAATCAGCTTTGTACAGCGTTACAAAAAACAATAAAGCTAATAATTCAAACATTGAATATCGAAAGGTTTACCACTGAATTCAATTGTTTACTGGTATAGGGTCCTGAAATTTTTTTCGAAAAAATGAAAGTTTCTCTTAGCTCAGAATATCAGTAGAAATTCAGCAATTTTAGGCCTGCGCTAACCAAATACAGGTATGTATGTTGACAGCACTATGAAAATTGAAAGTGGTCAGAATCTAGAATAAAGAAATTCCGAAATAGTTTAGTAAACTATTTCGGAATTTCTTTAGACATTCAAATGCTGCTGTGAATTAGGAGAACATTCTGGCACAACATTTTTTGAAAATTTTAAAAACAAACATTTTGACATGATGATAATCAGCAATATTACATTATGTATAAACAAATACGCTAACCTAGCGAGTCGCTAATAGTATACAAAAAAAACCTGCGAAAGGTTCCCTCGTACAGATGTACAGGTCAACAGTCACTGTTATTCTTTTACGTGCAGATAATGATATTGGTGTTTTATCACATTTCTTCTGTTATTAGGTTAATTATTAGCTCACCTGGCCCGGTGAACTTATGGCATGATGGCCGTCCGTCAAATCGCATCTCCTCATATCGCATCTCCTCATTTATGCTTTGACCGATTTCAACCAATATAAATGGGCCGATGTCAACAAAACTTGGGTAGACTAATTCTATACTAGTAGGCTTCAACACTTCTAATGAGAATTCTGAGTGGTCAATATTTCTGGCGGCCATCTTGGTTTTTCTGAAAATCATTTAAAATCATACTCCTCATTAACCACTTGGACGATTTCGAGCAAACCCTTTTGGGAGGACTCTAGAGTGGTATGCTTCAGAACTTGTATACAGAATTTTGATTGGTCTACTTTTTCGTCGACCAGCTTGAATTTTCCCAAAAATTGCGGGAAAATGTTAAAAAGTTAAGCACTACTCCTCATTAACTGCTTGGCCAATTTCAACTAGACTTGGCTGGAAGGATACAAGGCTAAGAGGGATTCAGAACATGAATACAGAATTTTGATCAATCAATTTTTCTGGCCCCATCTTGGATTTTCTGAAAATTTCTGGAAATCAGTTAAAAACCTACTCATTAACTACTTGCCCGATTTCAAGCAAGCTTGGTTGCGTGCCTTCCACTAGTGTAAGTCTGAGAGTACTATACTCCCAAAGTTCATGTTTGGACTCCTAAAACAAAGACTAAGGAAGTCCTTGACTTCCTTTTTTCTGGCCCTGACACCACCAAAACTATGATTTTAAGCAAATTTAATGTATGGGAACCATTTTAGACTTCCATGCTCGGACTCCCAAAACTACTACACAGGAAGTCCAGGACTTCCTGTGTTTAGAAATTAGTGGAAGCCATGTTTGGTTGGGAGGACCCTAGGCTGATATACTTCAGAACTTGTATACAGTATATTGATTGGTCTATTCTTTTGGTGGCCATCTTGAAAAAATGGTGGGAAATCGGTTAAAATCCTACTCCTCATTAACTGTTCTCAACCATTTTTGGCTGGAAGTATCTTATGGTGGTAGGCTCCGTGATTTCTTTTCAGAATATTGATTGTTCAAATTGTCAGGCGGCCATCTTGGATTTTAGGTTGACTAATTCTATGCTAGTAGGCTTCAAATGGACATATCTCAAGACCAATGCAGAAGCCATTTTTGGCTGATATGAGTGTTAGCTGGTTAAAATGCTACTGCTCATTAACCACCTGAACAATTTCAAGCAAACTCGGCTGGAAGGACCATAGAGTGGTGTGCTTCAGATCATGTACACAGAGTTTTGATTGGTCTATTTGTTTGGCGGCCATATTGAATTATCAAAAAAATGGCTAGAAATCTTTTTTTTTTAACCGATACTCTTCATGAACCGCTTGTTCCAGTAGCCAATCTTGTTCTCCAAAATGACATCTCAGGAACTGCTGTACCGATCAGGCTGAAACTCATTAGATTCAATTTCATCAATAACTAAGGGTGATTAAAATTTGTTGACGAGAACTTGATCCTTGATAAAACATGGTTTTCATGGACCAATTCAAATTTAGGATTTGACGGCCATATTGGATTTTTTATTGGGTGGATGGAACCTAGGATTCAATATGATTGTGTGGTCATCGTTCATCATTAATTCCCACTAAATATTGAGTGTACTGAATTCCGAATTTTGTACATGTATTTTATGTCTTGTTGCTGCTGAATTTAAAGTATTTTGGCTGTTCAAATGCTAATGGTTCAAACGCTAATCATCCAGGTGAGCATTAAGGCCCTTAGGGTTTAAATTGGAAAATATTACTGTTTTAATTAATAAATAGAGCATATATATCATGCCTTATTAGCTATTTTAAGAATACCACTGAGTACCCCCCCCCCCCACCCCACCCCCTTAAAATCAGGCATTCAGTGGTGTCAAGGACAGAAAAAGAGGAAGTCCAAGGTCTTTGTTTTGGGAGTACAAACATGCGATTTGGAAATATAGTACTCCCAGACTTCCACTAGTGAAAGTCCTGTCTAAACAAAAGATTTAAAAAAAATTTTGCTGGAGCAATCTTATGGTGGTCAACTCCATTCTACCGGTATTTAGAATTTTTATTGCTCATTCATAAAAAATAATGCATTTATAACTTGTAATTCTATTCTGTTGTAGGTGGTGTATCAATTGGAATCCTTTCATGTGGTAAAGACAATATGTGGGCTGTAGACATTGACGGTATGGTGTAGCACGGGATTGGAGCCCTTCCGCCATCGATGAGCTACCGGTACCTCAGTCCCAGTCTAACTGCCAATTGATAAGTGTAAGACATATTTTAGACACATTTAAGCTTGCCCTGAGAAATCAATGGTGCAAGTATAGCTCAAACATTTTGTTCAACACTACATACACTGTAGCTTTGATTAGGGTTGGGCGATATTGCTCAAGGCATGACGATATCGGTATCTCATTAAAATACCGCGGTATCACGATATATCGTCATATGGGTGGGGTGTGGAGTTAGGGTGTAAACATAGAATAACATGTATTTCAAATTGGTGGCGTCTGCAAGTTATTTTCATTAAATTTGTTGCATTGAAACCGTAAATTGAGACGCCATGATTGTCATTTCCGCATATTTAATACACGAAATTCCACACTGACACCCTTCAATATACAGTTTAAAGCAACGAATGTAATGCAACTAACCATATTCATCACAAATAAGACAAATAAATGATTTTCTTCTGTTCTTGTGTTGTATTTTGTGTTATCTTTACCTCACGACAACTGTCAAAGGATTGAGCAAGGAATACGCATTAACTTCATTGTGCGGAAAGGAATTCCGCAGAGCGAAATCTGATTGGCCGCTGTATCATACTTGAGCCAATCAGAATTCACACTGCAGAATTCCGACAGCTGTTATCACGCCCGCCGCTAATTAATAAAATAACACTGCATGATTTTGAACGAGAACCAGCGTGAAGACTGGAAACAATTATATCAGATTTTATTTGGTCTAATATTAAATACTAATTTGCCCCATTGTAGACCTATTCAAATTCGCTCACTACTTAGTGGGTTTATCCATTGATCTCAAGGCGTAGCCGGGATGTGTGAAATTAACCCAGTTAACTCTGCAGCCAAGACTGCCACAACAAATAGAAGACTGGAAATAATTAGGCCTAAATTCTTTATTTTAAGGACGTTTCTCAATTAGAATAAATCCGTAATGTTATATGTGGAATGAATTTTGATTTGATTCGTTTAAAAATGCTAAATATATTGTATAAAGTTACATAAAAACGTATAACGGTAAAGCAAGAGATTAACTTCCCCCTCACCCACCGTTCCAAGCTGTGGTATTGATAAGGGATTAAGTGTGTGTGGTTTCCTATCGACCTCAAAAGTTTTAAAGTTTAAATCTTTCATGGTCAGAAGAATGTTTAACCATGCAGATCAATGACTAATGGATAAATAGCTTGACCTGTAGTAATGACGTCATCAGAATGGAATGTGGGTAGTGCAAATGGTATTCCCCACTGACTAATACTCAGAATGAGGCAAGAAAAAACATGGCGTCGTCTATTTGTGTAATTATGAAAAGTGAACAACAAAGGATTATTTTGTACTTTAAATCATTTTATTAGCGCAAACAAACCATGAATTAAATGAACACAGATTATTTTGAAGTTTATTAAGTTTGTATTACCTTAGACAAAGACTGGATTATTACTTAAAGACTATTACTGGACCGAATAGAGGTAAGAGTATGACATTTCTAACTTAATTATTTATATTATACTCAGTTAAAAGTGCAATATCGTCCTGTCGGTATTGACGATATTTGCGATTTTTCGAAATTATGACGATTTCGGTATCGGTATTCGGTATATCGCGATATTGACGATAATATCGAAAAATCGCCCAACCCTAGCTTTGATACAGCGGATCACTTCTTATGTCAGACATATTCTCTTTACTGTTTTGAAATAGAGGTATCCATATGCGCATGTAGCTATACACCACTATTTCTAGCTAAGGTCTGCTCACTGTTTACACTTTGAAACCTGAATACACAGAATCTAAATGTTAAGGTAACTGAAATACATGTAATTTGTTGAAAATATTGAAACTAATTGCCTAGGGCTGTTGTTATGGCAGTAACAACTTCCAGTCAAATGAGTTTCAAAATATTCAACAGTCAGCAGAATGTTTATTAAATTGTAAATGAAGTAGAAACTTACAATTTGTACACATCGTGACAAACATTTTGAGATTTGTGATGGAACTAAACAGTATTTTTATTGTGACGTCAGCTAACTAGTGACTAGGGGTGTGCATTTGGGCCAATACATGTACCATTACACGTGTACACGTTAGTTTTAACAGAACACGTACACGTATTTGTCATTCTGGTGCAAAAATGTAGTACTAATATATCTATTTAGCCTATTCTTGTGTGTAGAGGGGTGGAATGTGGTGGGGTTGGAAAATAAAAGAATGATTTATTAACCCCTTTTGTGTCAACAGCGCCTCAAATTGCTACGCATTCTGATTAACCAAATACAAAATATTAAATTGTTGCACCGCTAATGTCTATTTGCAATTCAACGGAAGATTATTTTCTAAAATTATCACTGGAATTTACAGAAAAGAGCTGCTTGAAGTCATTCAAATATGTTTCTAGAGCCGGCATTAACATTCAAATGAAAATGAAAATCCAAATTTTTGCTTGATCATTGTCCATTTGCATGCAAAGAAAATACTATTTTTTAAAACATTACTACTGAAATGTTTGCCTCAGTTACCAAGCCACTCATTCCAGTGGTAAATATACAAAAGTAATTTTCTCTTTACCTGCAAATGGAAATTCATAGACCATTGCGGAGGCCGCTTTGGCCGGCCTGCCCAGTCAGTACATGGTTAAGTTGACGAAAATTCCTATTTGGCTCTTGTCCTGGACAGTTCAACAGCAAGTATCAGTGATTATAGCCTTTAATGGTCAAGATTGGCTAAGAAAAAAAATTAAAATCTCATTACTGAATGTCCATTTGCGGCAAAGGCAAGACAGGTTTTTGAACATTTATCACTGGAATGACTGGCTCGCTTGGTGAGCCAGTCATTGCAATGTGATAATTTACAAAAATACCCTTCTCAACACACAAAGACTTTCAATAATGACATTCCTGAAGACGACTACGTATAGAGGTAATTTGGCTATTAATGAGTTGATCAAAGGCGGCAAGCAGTCCACTGTGGGCTTAGGTAAGTGCCACATGCCACATCATTCAGTGGCGCAGCAGCTTAAATCCGCCTTGTTGGTCGATGTGTTTATGCAATCAACTTGTTGGCAACAATAAAATCTTCAACAACATTGGTGGAACCGACTGCCAAATTTAATAAAAATCAGCCAATTGGTTTAATATATGTTAGTATACTAGGACTACCGTGCTATCATTTTTCATTTTGTTAGATTTATTTCACTCTATAAAACACTAGATACATGTATGCAATGGTGCCTTGATTTTATCTTTCTAGAGCAATCACCATGCGTAATTTGGAGAAGGAACCTTGAAAAGCTCGCTCGACGCCTCCTTGGACCAATGCAGTTCCACTGGTGTTCAACTTGTGTGGCGAAGGAGACAAATGCGATTTCGCTTCCATGAGTCTTAACGTGTAGTAATAAGTAAGTTGTATAACAGATGACATTTGTGTAGTTTGCATGTGTGTGTGTGTGCGTACGTTTGTGTGTGTGTGTGTGCATGCATGTGTGTGCGCCTCGTAAGTGGAAATCATGTCTAAGCAGGGCTAGAAATTAACATTTTTAACGGTGATCCATACAGATCAGTACACCACAAACTTCAGAGATCCCTGGCATTTTGTACTGATCCGTACTGTAGTTCTGGCAGTTCTTATAATAAAAATAACTAGAGAACATTTACTGAAGTAACTGTAAATCTGCGATGTATCCTGATGATGATCGAATACAAACTGAAAGTGTAGTCACAGCTCAAAGATCCGTGCTGGAAATGCCGATAGGTTTAAACTAAAAGGTCACCTTGACCCTAAGGATAAAATAAAGTGTGTCTTCTAACTTGATCTTTGAAGTTGCATGATGAAAGGCAGGTAACGTATGCCTAGCATGAAAACTGTAAAGCTTTACCCGTGAATGACCTTGACCCCGAGGGAGATATTAAAATTTTAATTGAACTTTTATAGATCTCTCAATGTTCTAGAATCTGGCCAGGTTTGAAGAGAATCAGAAGAAAACTATAGGAGATAACACTGTTCCAATATTGCTCCCATAGGTTTACTATGGGGATATGTGGCAACCAAAAGCTGATTTTCTCGAAAACTGTTGGTCGGATCAACTTTTAATTTGACACCAAGTCAGGTCAATATGAGAGCTAGAAGTTCACCAAATTTCAAGTCGATCGGAGCAAAACTCACTTTGGCGGGAATTTTGAAAAATCCTCATCCAGATTTGCAAAAAAAAATTTTCCCTATAAATTTTTTTTCACAATTTTTTATTCCGAGATAATTTTTGCAAAAAACGAAAACTGGTGTTTTTGCCCAAAATTTTTTCATGGTGGCCATTTTGAAAAAAAAAATTCAAAAATAATCATCTGTGGCAAAATCCTACCCAACAATGAGAGTGATCCGATCAAAACTCTAGGTGTAATAGCACTTCAAACATGCATTTGAAATCACCATACATCAAAGGTATGGTGGGCATCTTGGAAAAAAAAATTTGAAAATTTGGGCAGATCCAAAATAAAAGTAATAGCACATGATTCCAGGCCTAGTAGCAGAAGTTGACCAAATTTGGAGTTGATTGAATGAAAACTGTAGGAGGAGATAGGGTACAAAGTTTTGGACGAAGAATAAGAAAGAAGAAGAAAGATCCTGAGAGAAAACAATAATCTGCGATTAATAATAATAATAATATATTGTATCTCTATAACTGTGTACAGTTCAGAGGAAATAAACCATTCAGAAAATAAAATTAATCAAATGTTCTGAATGCATTATTTACACCATATGAGGATAATTAATCATTTAATGGTCAGGAACTCAAAATGTTTGTTTAGTTGATGTCCATTTGCAGGCCAAGAGAAGTCTTATTTTTGAAAAATTACCACTAGAATGGCTGGCTCATTTATCGAGCTAGTCATTCCAGCGGTATATTTTCAAAACTCGTCTTCTCTTAGCCTGCAAACGGACATTTCTCAAGATCACTATAGAGGCCATTTTGTTAAAAAAAACAAAAGATTTTAACAGCTGGATGAGCTGGTTGATGAAGTTAGCAGTAAATCCTGTTTGAATTGTCTTAAAACTATTGGACCACTGAAACAGTGATCCATTACTGATCCCTAAGCGAAAAAGGCCTACAGATTACAGGATCAGTCGTTAATTTCTAGCCCTACTACCGTTAAATCCCGTGTATATTGCGCTATCGTGCATAGTGCGCACCCCTAAATTTAACCAAAATCGGCCTGAAAAACCGTTGTTTCCGTGTATAGTGCGCAGTAAGATTGAGAGACGTGTGAACGAAAACTGGTAACAAAAAAATCAATGGCTTACTGCGTGTCGAATAGGCTTTCCTTATAAAATCTTGTTTGTGGCGTGCATTACTCTGTTGTTTAATCATGGGAATATCATTCGCCTACACTTTTAGCAAATATTTTGTATTAAACTTTATTGAATGATATAAAAATACAAATATAATTTCCATCAGAACAGGTTAGAATCCGAATTTGATTTGAGCAGAGCTCATTAACATAAATGGTCGTTAGAACATAAAAAATCGGATATTTATTTTGTTTCAATTCATAAAATATGAGTTTTGTGCGTTGATACGTGAGAATAAAATCGATTTTAATTTTTAAAAACTCAAATCCATTTTGGCTCACTCTAACAGTGCCGGTAATTACTTTGATAACTATATCACGGGCGAGCCCATGAGATTTTGTTCAATCATATACGCAGTAGATGAGTGGTTTCAAGACTCGGTTCACAGGCAGTGTAGTCAGGTGGTGGGGCAGGGTGGGTGGATTAATGCGTTAGTTTATTCCACGCATTGTTTATTAAATAAATTGAATTATCTTCAATTTGAAATGATTTTCTATTCTCATCCTTTCGTTTCTACAGTTACTTCGTCATACGTTGATGGCTGTGACCTTTAACCTTAACCTGTCAATCATAATCATCCTGCCCGCCGATTGGTCAAAACATTGTGCTGTTTAGCACATATAAAACATACCTTTTTATATCTATGTAAATGCTAGATCACCTTGAAAAACATCGGCTCTACCATTCTTTTTTTAACACATTTATGTCCATATCTGTGTAGTAATCTATGGATTCTAAACATCTCTATGTTCAACTTGGGAAGACAGGAGTAACCTCCCTTTATAGAAATAAATTAGAACAAATTACAGGAAATAATGGCGTTGTAAAAAAGTTAAATGATGGTTTATTTGATCATTTTACAACACTATGGTATTTAATAAAGGTATAACACAATATTTAGACAGTAGTAAGAAATTTTAACGATCTAGTTGAGATAGTACCATTATAGACATGTTAGAATGCGATCGTTATTCCCGACTGATTCCCGATCCATACAATCCTATTTCAGCCCTGAATTTTGCGATTCTGACGAAAAATTCCGAGGAGAAAAATGTGACAAATATTTATCTTTGTATATAGTGCGCAGTAGCTTTTTATAACATGTAATTTGAGCACAAAAAAAAGTGCGCAATATACACAGAATTTAACGGTAAGTCAGCATGAATTTTTGTCTCGTCTGTGAAGCAGGAAGCGACACATAGTTATCACTTTTCCGACGGTGGTGGCATCAACATTAAGTTTTTGCGTTTAGCTTTGAATCATTTACCAAATTTATATTTCAGAATTGCTCATACAACCAGAACTAAGCTTGGACACATGGTTCCCTATGCCAAGAATGTGTGCTGACAGTAAGGTGTACTAGGTCAAAGGTCATGGTTATTCCGACATTGCTATTTGACCTCTGCTTTTTCAACATTAAGTTGTTGCGCTTAGGAAATTATTTACATTTATAATTCAGAATTACCAGAACTAAACTTGGACACATGCTCCCCTATACCATAAGGAAGATGTGTGCTGATAGTGAGGTCACTACATAGGTCAAAGTCATTCTGATATTGCTATTTGACCTACATGTATAGATCCTTTTTTAACTTTCGTTGTTCCGTTTAGCAACACATTTACATTATACATGTACAAGAACTGAACTTGAACATATGGTTCCCTATACCATAAGGGAGAAGTGTGCTGATAGTGAGATTAAAGGTCACGGTCATTCGGACATTGTTATTTGACCTCTGCTCGTTAATCCTATTAAAAATAAACTTCGATACATGATTACCTATAATGGAGAGTGATAACGACGTAGTCAGTGATATGTATACCAATGTAGGTTTTTAAGCCTGACGCTTGGATACAACTGTGCATCCAGAAGTCTGAATGGTCAGAAGCTAATTTTTCAGCTCCTTTTATACTCTCATGGGCTGAGCCTGGGGATTGACTATCACATGCCCTAAAACGGGCATGGGAAGTTGGGGTGGCCGGCGCAGTTTTGGCGGTGGTTGTGTGAGATCACCGGTTGTGAGGAGTTTGGCGGTTGAATCCAAAATGGCGGCTCATGGTTTTTACCGGTTGTGGTAATTTTTACCGGTTGAGGTGTTTTTTACCGGTTGTGGAAATTTTTGCCGGTTGTGGCAGTTGAATCCAAAATGGCCGCTCATGTGGTTTTTACCGGTTGTGGTAATTTTTACCGGTTGAGATGTTTTTTACCGGTTGTATTAATTTTGCCGGTTGTGGAAATTTTTGGCGTTTTTTTGTTTTGAAAATATTTTGCCGGTTGTTTGCATTTTTTGCCGGTTTTTGGTTTGCCGGTTTTGGTCAAAAATTGTTGGCGGTTCTGTTATGAACATATGTTTCCACTCGGTATTTGTAGCGGATTTGGTGGTTTATTTTCGGCAGTGGGTATGGCCCATTTATTGTGAGGTTTTGACCAGTGTAGTCATTACCTTTTTATATTGATTCAGACTTATGGCGTTTCGTTCATAAAAGTGGAACTCTTCAGAGTGGGAGTGTAGCAGGTGAAGTGTTCGTATCACCTGTGGGTTTATCAGTTTGAGTAGTCTTGCGGTGGCCGGGCGGTGCGGTCGCTAAACCCGGTAAAAAGGTGTATTTATCGGGTGGGTGATGGGGGAGAAAGATATGAAGTGAACAGGTTATGAGTAGAAAAGATTTATTGCATATGTAGATGAATGATAGACAGAAATAAAAGATTTTCAGTAGAAACGAAACGTTGGTTTGTGGAGAAAATGGGAGTGCGGAAATCCCCTCTCTTCCAGGTGAGCGTGATGTCCCGTAGATTGGTTGTCCCTTGCTGAAGAAACCGGGATATTAGTGCACAGAAGATATATATGAAGATATTGACATATATTTAGAAGACAGTCACTGTAGTGGAACTTCTGCGCGGGATCTTTTGTGAAGACAACGTAAAAAAATAAAATTGAGAAAAAATGTTCAGAGAGCTCTCTGTTGCTCCAGGTGAGCATTGTGTTCCTGAAGATGTTGTCTAGAACTGTGTTGTTCGATGGAGCATATACAGAAAAGGATATAGATATACACATATTAGAAGTAATGTAGTTGTAATTGCGGAATAGCGTATCTGGTGGAACATGCAGAATCTAGAGCTGGAGGTGTGTTAGGCTCCAGTCAATGTGGGCACACATGTTGCCCATTAAAGCCGTCATCCTATCCCATATAGGGTCCGGTGCCAAAGAGTTCTGGCTTTGGATTGTTAGGTAGCAATGTAAGCAGTTAATATTGAAACGGTGGGCCGGCGCTAGAGTTCATGGTGATCTGGAGAAGGAGATCCAGAAATTGTTTTAAGCGAAGGTAAAACAGTTTTCAAAGAATCGGAGTTATATAAATTATTGTATGCGTCACTGATACTAAGTTCTGGTGAATTCGGACGCGTGATAACTGGTGAGATGCTCGTGATGTTGGCGTCTGTATCCAGACTGGAGGCCGTCGGTGGTGAGGACTGTGATGGTGTCTGGCTGTCGTGGGTCTCCGGGTAGTCAGTAGGACTTGAATCTATATGCGCCTCGTATATCTTCCAGTGCTGGAATAGTGAATCTGGATTACGGTTTGTGTCTGGCACAAATGTACACAATTTTGAGAGTGTATCTGAAATTGATTTGTGGTCGATGTCCGCACAGTAGTAAGAGTTTTTCGTGGGTGAGCTCAGCTTTGGGATCTTGTATCCCGTGATTTTCGGATTTAGAAGATTATTAAAAGCCGCTGGTAGTTTCCAGTTCCCAGTCTTGTGCCTACTCACCTTTTGAGGGGTGTGGTAGTCGAATTTATCACAGACCACATGAGCCGCCATTTTGGATTCAACCGCCAAACTCCTCACAACTGGTGATCTCACACAACCACCGCCAAAATTGCGCCGGCCACCCCAACTTCCCATGCCTGTTTTAGGGCATGTTATAGTCAATCCCCAGGCTCAGCCCATGAGAGTATAAAAGGAGCTGAAAAATTAGCTTCTGACCATTCAGACTTCTGGATGCACAATTGTATCCAAGCGTCAGGCGTAAAAACCTACATTGGTATACATATCACTGACTACGTCATTATCACTCTTCAAATTCAAACGATGAGCTTACCTAGCAACCAGTTGCCAAGGGAAAGAGATAGTAATCCTACCTTCTATCTCAGGACTGAGCCTCAACTCAGTCGATGCAGATGCATTATTGGCACAGTCGACCACCGACGTAACCACGCACCGAACTCTGCCTAAACCGGCGGCACTAATGCCCACGGGGGAAGCCAGTTCCTCCACCGTCGACCCTCCAAGAACGGAAATAGAGCGGGCATTAAAGAGAAGAAGGGTGGAGACAGACTCTACCGCCACATCAGTAGCAACAGAAACCGACCCAGGAAGCAGCGCCAAATACAAGAAACTGGCAATCCCTGAAGAGCATCAGGGAGCCTACAGGCTGTGGAGAAACGCAGCCTGCAAACCCACTAAATTAGAGTTCCAGACGGAGAAACTAGAAGAGGCTCTGTCTGACGGCACCACGCTGGGCATGCTCCGCACGAGGGTCATTTGGACCCCCGAATCAGAAGATACCGAGTACAGGAAAGAGTGGATAGAGCGCATCAAAACGTTCGAAACTTCACTTTGAAAAATGCAACAACAACACCGCCACCAGAGAAGCAGAACTGGCCATAGCCACAACCACTGTAAGGCATAGCCGACTACATAGGTCACAAAGCCCAAGAAGACGACCTCGCCCAAACACTATCCGCCGCCAGCAGCAGAAGCAGAACGAGAGGCCCTACCGCCAACCGGCTGGGTGCCTGTCCCAGGCATCAAGGAGGCAGTATACCAGACCAGACTGGGCAGATCGCAGAAGAACCAACAATAGACCGGCACAGAACAGACCAGCCCCACTAATGGGCACTAACAGTTAACAAGCTATTGAGCAACTATTGATAGCGGTTCAGAAGCTAGCAGCATCAAGAAGATGACTACTAGAAAACTGCCACACCATCTATGATTCATATTTTACAAACTTTTACTGTAATAATCAACCTCTGATCAATAGTACCAATATTCATTCTATTAATGTACACTGTTCATTACCAAACTGTAACAATAATGCTGTGAACAAAGAAGATGAAACCTACTCCTCCACGTTTGTCTTCAACCACTCATCAAATCCCATCAACCAGGGTACCGTCAGTCTATTGGATAAGGGTCTGGGCTTCAGCCCAACGGTTTCAGAACCACAATTAGGCAAACTGTATACCGACCTACAGGCTTTCTTCAGACGCATGCGCCTCAAACATTTCTTTACACCAAGCCCGCACCCACCCCACACACTTCTACACAACCACACTGGCATACCGGCTACAATACCGATGCCAACCGTTCTAACGTTCCAGGACGTCATAATCAAAAAGTTTGCCGCCAAAAAAAGCACAATGCCGCCACCCACCATGGATGCGCCATTTGAGGCTTTCTTCAAGGCGGTCAGGTACGACTTCAATAAACACGTCCATCGACGCTCCCACAAGAGCAACCTAACCGATGACGAACAAACTGCCTTAAACGAATTGACACAAAATCATACAATTGTGATCAAAAAAGCTGACAACGGACAAGCAACCGTAGTACAGAACAAATCCGACTACGTAGCTGAGGCACACCGCCAGCTAGCTGACACTAGGTTCTATAAAAAGGTCGACACAGACTTAACACACAAACACACCAATTTGGTGGAAAAACGCCTGGACCAGCTAGCTAGAGACGGGGGAAATAGACCCCACAACCACCAACAATCTCATTCCGAAACCACCAAAAACCGCTAGGTTCTACCTCCTACCAAAGGTCCACAAGGAGAGGAATAAGGAAGGCCTTATTCCAGGCAGACCAATTATTAGCGGAATAGGCTGCCCCACCGAGCTTATTAGCAGCTTTGTGGACGAGCATATCAAAGTACATATCACAAAGATCGCATCATATGCTAGAGACACCACAGACTTTATCAACCAAGTCGAAAGTTTCGGAAATACATCACCAGACACCTTACTGGTCACCATGGACGTCACATCTCTGTATACTAATATCCCAAATAACGAGGGTCTAAGAGCAGTAGCAAAATTCTGCCATAGACACGGGCTCCCTGGAAACCTCACCATCAGAGGCCTCCTGAACCTTCTAAAACTAGTCTTAGAATGTAACAACTTCGAGTTCGATGGCGAACATTACCTCCAAGTAGGAGGGACCGCCATGGGCAGCAAAGCAGCATGCTCCTTTGCTTGCATCTTTATGGCCGATCTAGAAACAAAACTCCTAGCTGGAGCCCCATTCAAACCTTCGCTTTACATTAGATACATAGACGACATATTCATGGTTTGGGAACATGGCGAAAAGGCCCTCGATTCCTTCGTCACGTACATGAACTCATCCCACCACAGTATCAAATTTACTATGGAGTCGTCACGAGAACGTGTCTCCTTCTTGGACACCATGGCCATCAACACTGATGGCCAACCAATAACCTTCGATCTGTATACCAAACCAACAGATACACACGGATATCTCCACTACGAGTCAGATCACCCATCTATCTGTAAGGACTCGTCCCCATACGGACAGTTTCTGAGACTCAGGAGAATCTGTACACACCCGGAAGATTTTGACAGAAATAACCTAGCCCTCTTGGGCCATTTCGAGAACAGAGGATACCCGCGCGCAATCCTAGACAAAGCTAGGCACAGAGCCCGCACACAGAACAGGAACGATCTCCTACATCCACCCACAAAACCCAATACAACAAAGAACACCTTCCCATCCAAACCAGTCTTCGTATGTGATTTCAACCGCACTGGCATCTTTCTTAAAAATGCCATCAAGAAATCTTGGCCCATTCTGGAAGCAAGCCACAGATGCAGATTGGCCTTCCCTGAACCGCCACTATTCGGTTTCAGAAGAAACAAAACCATAAAAGACACAATAGTCAGAGCTAAGCTACCGGCGGGGGGCAGAACACTGCCCCACAGAAACCCACTCATAAATTGCACTACAAAAAACTGCAACATCTGCAACACAATGCAGAAGAATAGATTCCTCTCTAGCTCCCATACAGGGCTCTCCTACAGGTCCAAAATCATCGGCAACTGCCAGACAAGAAACATAGTCTACCTGCTGACATGTTCAGTCTGTAAAAAACAGTATGTAGGAGAGACGCTACGCACCTTTAAAATCTGCATTCAAGAGCACTTATGCTCGATCACCAACCTCTACAAACATGAGAGGTACGACACTCCAGTCTCACGGCATTTCAACAGACCCAGGCATTCTACAATGAACATGCAATTCAGAATATTCCAGGTCCTTTCTTCGGACCCCGAGGATGAAGTATCCACCAAATGGAGAAGACAGAAAGAATGCCACTGGATCCACCAGCTCCACACAATGGAGTCGACAGGCATCAACCAAGCAGGGTAGGGGTCACCGCCTTCCCTGGGCCGACAGGCATACCATAAGCAGACAGACCCAGTACGTCGTTATCACTCTCCCTGATTACCTATAATGTTAGGAAGCAGAGTGATAACAGTATGGTCAAAGGTCAAGGACATTGTGACAAACAGGAGACTGACGAGAATTTTAATTCTGTGTAATTCTTGTTAAGATATACATGTACATGAATATGCATGTGTGAGTGTGCAGGACTGTTTAATGGCATAATACACCTTTCGTCAACATTAAAATTTCAATATACACAGACTATGCAGAGGTGTAGGGGTGGGGTACCGAGAGCAATAGAGGAATCCAGTCTGTCAGTCAATTATACATGTATGGCATACTTAAATCCATCATAAACACTTAATAGGCTGTTCTATGTATTGTACATATTTAATAAACAATTACAGTGTTAAATATTTTATCATAGGCAGCAACAGCACCCAGTCAAATTAGTTGCAAAATATTCAATAGCCTACCTGTATAGTTTTCTGGAAATTGAGATTCAGGATTCGATCCGTACGGTTCTGCTGACCCAGTTGCTTAGTGGGGTCAATTGGCCCACTCCCTCGAGAAAATATGGGTTATTTGGGCAAATGATGGGTCAATTGCATACATGGAAGATAGCTGTGGCCTAAAATCCTGTGGGCCATTGACACATGTGTGAAGGTAATAATGGGGCATTGTGAGTTTTATAATGCTAAATGGTACAAGGGCCCTCCCTGCCTTGGCAGAACCCTTTTGTATACTTTAAACATTTAACAATGATGTCAGTGATGGCTGCTGCATTGATCACTGATACTCTTCCTGTTGGTCAATAATGATAAGGACCAAAATTTGTGTTGTTGGTAAATGTCATCTGCTAGGACACTCGAACCGTTGGTCAATAGTTTAAGTATCCTATTGGGTATGGCTTCCCCATTCCGATTTGCCAGTGGGTTTTATCCCATTGATCAATAGTGTCAAGGACAATGAGATTTTTGTATTACCAGCTCAAAGTTGTACTTGTGATCATTAGGCCATTACTCATCTTGGTAAATGGCATGTGTTGGTACACTTAAACCATTTGATAATAATGTCAGGGATGGCTGCCCCATTAACCAATGGTAGCTGTCCCGTTGGTCAATAATGTCAAGGATATCAATATTCTTGCCTTTCCTCATCCAGATTTTTTACTCTAACAATTGTCCCATTGGTACAATGTACATGTAAATCTGTTGATACACTTGAACCATTTGCCAGTGTTGTCAGATATGGCTGCCCAATTAAATTTAATCAATGGTTCTTTTTTCGTGGTTCAATACGTTGGACGGCAATATTCTTGCGTTTCCTCACCTGTATGCGTGTCTCATGAGCCAATGGAGCTTTCCCCGGTGGTCAATAGTATCCTATTGATAATCATCATAAGCTGCTTCTCGATCATCTTCCACTCGCTGTTACTCCTACTCCCTCATCCTCCACTCCCTGCTGCTGCTGCTCATCCCTCATCCTCCACTCCCTGCTGCTGCTACTACTCCTTCCTCTTCCACTCCTGCTGCTCCTCCATCATCCTCCACTTCCTACTGCTGCTTCTCCCTCCCTCATCCTCCACTCCCTGCTGCTCCTCCTTCATCCTTCACTCCCTGCTCCTCCTCCCTCATCCTCCAGTCCTTGATGCTGATCCTCCTCCCTCATCCTCCAGTCCCTGCTGCTGCTCATCCCTCCACTCTCTGTTGCTGCTGCTCCTCATCCTCCACTCCCTGCTGCTTCTCCTCCCTCATCCGCCACTACCTCCTGCTCCTCCTCCTCCCCCCTCCCCCCCCCCCCATTGGTAGAGGATTTATATTGTCCTTTTCCTTCACGGAAGTTATGACATCATAACTAGGAGGCGCATTTTCTTCTGGGTAAATTGACTGGATACCGGTCTTCATATCCAAAAATATATTGGGCGTGGTCTCGCAAATAACCATGCGCTTGAATCAAGAGGAACAGATTATCCACAATACAATGCACGTCCTAGTTATGACGTTATAACTTCTGTGAAGGAAAAAGACATGATAAATCCTCCATCCCCTCATCCTCCACTCCCTGCTGCTGCTCCTCTTCCATCATCCTCCACTCCCTGCAGCTGCCATAACAGCAGTGCTGCTGTTGCATTGTAGGACCCGTCTGCCGGATGCTCCTGCATACCTGTACGTGTCTGTCATGTCTATAATTGGATCGTATTCTAAATTATTCTAGCTAATATGACTATTAAATTAATATGTTTGTGTTTTTGTTTTGTAAGCATTTTAACTTATTTCTGAGCTGCACTTGTATGAATAGATGTAAAATGAAAGTTATTTTCTGTTTCACAGGTTGTGCGTACAAATGTAGGAACCACAAGAATACAACAGAATCAGAAATCGAGAAGCTTATTGGGGAATCGCTTCGAAACGCCTCGAATCGTTTGGTGCCTGAAGACGGTGTACTAAATCCATGCCCGAACAAGATATATGCTTATAATTTTAAGAACTTAAGATGTATTCTACTATAGCAATTTCATTAACAAGTACACATTAAAAGGTATTATTACAATTTTATTTGAATCTTCTGTTGCTTTCATTAGCATTCCCTCAGCCTTTCTTATTCGCTAGGGTTAAACCTGTAAAAACCCAATTAGAAATACAAATAGCTTTTGTTTTCTCCACTCAATTGTATTCACCTCTACAATGATGAGGATTCTCTGTATGACTGTAGATCCCTAGTCGATTACCATTCATCATGATATCATCTGCATATTAGTTTCTGAAATAACCCAAATTGTGTTGCCATAATGCTTGGAATTAAGATTGTTAGCTCAGTGATCTTATGGCATGGCAACCATCCATCGTTGACCCATTGTCCACCCATCATCCATCCATTCATCCACCTGTTGTTTGCATGTCCTCTGTTAAATTGTACTGCTTTAAAAGGCCTCTACTCATTTATCACTTAGCGGATTTTAACCTAACTTGGCTGGAAGCACCATATGGTGGTACATGTAGGCTTCCGAAATTTGATTGGTCAATTTTTTTATAGCAGTCATCATGGATTCTCTGAATTTTTAATATTTTGATTGCATAACTAGCGTATGAAACTGGATATGATACAGGTCTCTATCTTAAGTTACATTGTAACCACCTTATTCTAGCTAGCCAGCCTAACCAAAATGATATCAGCCATTTGTCATGAGTGTAATATTGGCCCGCTTGAGCAAAGGTTTTCTTGAAACAAGGTAACCTTAACAGAAGACATCAGCACACCAAATGATCAGATTTCAGCATATTGGAATGAGACAATAACTTCGAGAGATTGAAGATCGATGGCCTTTGACCGTTTCTTGCTGTCCACTCTTTGCTACTGAAATATCCAATCCTTGTCCCTATTGATCATCACATATATGTAGGTGTATTACCTTATATAAAGAAAGTGGCGTCCGTCCATCCAGTATTGCTTTCAATACGATTCACCAGGTAGATTAACCTAAAATAATCTAACATTGAAATCTCAAGTCTGACATCTATCTCACCAAAGGGAAGGGTGAACACATTGTTATAAATATAATAAACAGATGTATTTTAATTTTAGGTTATTTCAAAACAATCATAGATGATTCCTTTTAACTATTTTGAAAGTAATTTTAGTGGAAGCTGTTGCTGCATTTTACTCAAATAACTTTTAACGTATTCAACGACTGTTGTATGATTGCTTCAGTTTCAAGGTTGACTCCTGAGTTATCACGGTTAACAGGTTCAATGTCAATACATAGATCGAGACTGTAAGTAGACAACCAAAATCTGCTGCAGACTATGTTGGTCAGCCAATGGGCATTGCGGGTAAATGCTTCCCACACAGTCTTGTAGCTTAGGCATCTTACCAATGTTGGCTCTCTGTTGGTGGGCCAATGTAACTTTGCTCGTTGGCTCAATGTTGGCCCTACGTTGGCTGAATGTGGCTTGCCAACATTGACCCAATGTATGTTTGCTCATTGGCGCCATGTTCACGCCAACATTAGGCTGGTGAACAAAATTACGTTGGCGTAAAACAGGCCAATGTTTGCTTGCTATCTAGAACATTTTGTTGAATATTTTGACAGCAACAGCACCCAGTCAAATTAGTTTCAAAATATTCAACAACTTACCTGCATAGTTTTCTGGAAATTGATAGCTAGGGTGATCGGGGATTGATCGATCCCAACCTGGGTGTAGCATGGTTGGAGGTTAACTAGGGATTGGCGGGGCATAGCTAAATCTTGAAAGTTCCATTGGAGCCCTGAGCAAACCAAGTGACACATCTGAGCGGGTCCCGATTGGGCAGCCCAATCGGTCCTACCTATTTATCGAGCCCAGCAGGGACCATCTACTAGCCCAATTGGGGCCCACTCATAGCCCGAGTGGGGCCCACTCATAGCCCGAGCGGGGCCGACATAATAGCCCACATTTGGGCTAGCCCAATCGGGGCCCACACCAAGCCCAGTGACACTTCTGAGCGGGCCCCGATCGGGCAGCCCAATCGGGGCCTACTAGCGAATGTTGGCTGGGGTGCGGCCATATTTGTTTAACTATGAACTTCTTATGAGCTTTCTTCAATTGACGACGTGGACTAATGGTATTCTCCGAATTTCAGCTTGACAGTCCCAGTACTTCCAGAGGAGATGATTATTTTGTGTTCTATGATGTCATCAAGATGGCTTCCAAACCCCGCAGCCAATCATGTTCCCATTAGCTATTTTGATCCTCCGCGCCTCTGTGAATACTAAATCTGGTAACATGGAACCAGTTTGGTTGCTCTAGACCCGATAGTTCGGGGGACCCACCAGCAGAAAAATACATGAATAATCCAAGATGGATGCCAAACCAATCATCTGCCATTTTGAAGTGACAAATTCGAATTCAGGATCCCAAATTACATAAATATAGCAATTTTCACTATCAAATTCCATCAAACAAAAAAGTTCAAAATGGCCACCCAGATGTGCAAATCTGATTGGTCCGTTGCCGCCATGTTTGTTTAAATATGAACTTTTTACGAAAAACCTTCAATTGCCCACGTGGACTAATCTTATTCTCCGAACTTCATCGTACCAGTACTTCCAGAGAAGATTATTTTGTGTTTTATGACGTCATCAAGACGGCTATCAAATCACGTAGCCAATCATGTTCCTTTTAGAAATTTTGATCCTAGTTCCTAAGTAGACCAGAGATCCTGAGTTTTGGGTCGATTGACTTGCTGGTTTCGGAGAAGGATTTTGAAATTCTGGCAAAGCTGGCGGAAGAATAAAAATAATAATAAACGGAACAATCAATCTAGTCTTCCAGAGCTTCGCTCTTGGAAGCCTAATAATAATAATAATAAATGGAACAATCACTCTAGTCTAACCTCACAGGTTCCAAGAAAAGGTTTCTGGTCAAAGGTGTCATTGGATGGTAAAAGGAATGTCACTGTGAACTATTTTTAATATCTGGAGAACATAATGAAAAAAGATCAAAAACCAAAATGATAAAAAGAAAATAGAAATTGTCAAAAACAGCAGAAAATATGTGAATATCAGACAAAAAGGACCAAGAATTGCCAAAAATTATGAAAATGGTCAAAACCCATTAAAAATGGAAGAAATGACCAAAAACGACAGAAATGGTAAAAATTTGTCTAAAGCTGTCAAAAAGGACCAAAGTGGTAAAAAAAACAATAAAAGTTGACGAAAACGGGAAAAATTGTCAAAATCGGTCAAAAAGGTCCAAAATTAGCAAAAAATAATAAGAAATGGATAAAAACACAAAAAAGTAGTCAAAGTGATAAAAACGACAAAAATTGATGAAAAATGAAAAAAGCAGCAGAAAAGTGGCAAAAATCAATCAAAAAGAATTGTCAAAAATGATGAAAAAAGGTCTAAAGGTATAAAGATGGAAAGAATGACCAAAAACGACAAAAATTTGTCAAAATCGGTCAGAAAATGGTCAAAAAAACATAAAAATACCCAAAACGTTAAAAAATTGCAAAAATCGGTCAAAAAAGGCCATTCTGAACAGTTTAAAAAATGATCCGAAAAACCCAAAAACAGTAAAAATGACCAAACACAGACAAAAACCATTGGATATAATAAAAAATGATCAAAAACGAAAGAAATTGTCCAACACAGCAAAAAAATGGCGAAAATCAGTCAAAAAGGACTCTGAATTGTCAAAATGATGAAAAATTGTCAAAAGCATCAGAAATGGAAAAAATTACCAAAAAATGAAATAAATGGGAAAAATTGGTCAAAAAGGAGCAAAATGGTTGGAAAAAAAAATTTAGAAATGACAAAAACGGGGGAAAATTTTCAAAATTGCTCAAAAAGGTCCAAAATTGGCAAAAAATAATAAGAAACAGACAAAAACCCTAAAAAGAAGTAGCGATAAAAACGACCCAAAATGATGAAAAATGTAAAAAAAATTGTAAAAAAACAGCAGAAAACATGCGAAAATCAGTCAAAAATGACCAAGAATTGTCAAAATGGTGAAAAATGGTCAAAAAGCATCAAAAAATGGAAATAATTACTAAAAACGACAAAAATGATGAAAATTCAAAACAATTGTCAAAAACAGCAGAAAAGTGGTGAAAATCAGTCAAAAAGAATCAAGAATTGTGAAAGATGATGAAAAATGGTCAAAAAGCATCAAAAAACATCATTACCAAAAACGACAGAAATGGTAACAAATTTTCAAAATCAGTCATAAAGGGACCAAAATGGTAACAAATGGCAAAAATTGGTCAAAAAGGAACAAAATAGTTAAAACAATCAAAAATGACGGTAATTATTATCAAACACAGACAAAAACCATCAGAAATAATAAAAATTATCAACAACTAAAACAATTGTCAAAAACACCAGAAAAATGGCGAAAATCAGTTTTAAAAAAGTACGAAGAATTGTCAAAATGATGAAAAATGGTCAAAAAGCATAAACAATGGAAAGAATGACCAAAAACGACAGAAAGGGTAAAAAAAAAATTCTAAATCGGTCAGAAAGAGACCAAAATGGTTAAAAACCATAATAAAATAACCAAAATGGACCAAAATCTCTCTCTCTCTCTCTCTCTCTCTCTCTCTCTCTCTCTCTCACCCTTCTTGACCTCATAACACGCTCCGAGTTGGATGTCTCGTATTTGTTTTCAAGTTAGAATCCTGGATATCTCGGATGGACTAACTAATGCACGCTTGTATCAATTAGTACGCCGCGTCTTTCGTCTTGCTTCAAACACATTATTTTAGTCTCTCATAAAACCACTTACATTTATAGAGACACTGAAATGACTTCTATAAATATGTTTTGAAAACTAAACAACTAAAAGTTGTTGTCCTTTGCAACAGAAACCGCTCCAGTAGGACTGGCCTCAAATCCCCGCCCTCCATACCTTCCCGCAATTCAAGTCTATGTTTACTTGACAAGGTGGTCGCTATACTCAGCACGTTACTCAATCCGTCTATTGCCAGTAAAGGACGCAGATACATCAGAAACAGGACACGCAAATGTTCAACGACAAAACCACATTCTCTCTAAATACACATTGACATTATTAACTGCATATTTCATATACACTTACCTGATTATAAAACAGACCGATATGACTGAAAGTCGTTGCTGTCTAAGTCAGCAACACTTTTCAGCCAAATCCCACAGAAAATATTAGACAAGATTCTTATTGGTTATTTGAACAAAATCTGAGTTCTTTCTAACTTCAGAATGGATTGCGTCAACGATTTCGAGATTTTTGCAATATATAGTCCGATAATCTTGCCCTGTTAGAGCAAATTAGAGCGTACGATAAATTTGGTTTGAGAGCATAACTTCAGAGTAACTGATAATGTATCTGCCTTATGATGGATGTATTCAACTTATCTCTCACAGTAATTATCATGTGGTACGCGGTGTGGTTTGAAGGGCCGGTCATTTCTGGACAGGTGTTTAGAGAAGACAAATTCATAAAACTTGAAGAGAAACTAAGCTCTTTGCAGTCTTCCCGAGATATTCTGCAAACTACGGTGATTAGGTCAGCTAATGACCTAGCTCAAGAGACTTCAAAGATAATATTATTAGAAGCATCCCGGCTTCAACTCCAAAAGAGTTTGGCTCAGGAGACCGAAAAAAGAACACTGTTAGAAGCTCGATTCCATTCATTACAGAATGGTCAATCGTATGAAAAACAGAGACGGACAGTATTAGATGATCAACTCACTCAGCTGAAAGGGGGTAAGTCGGCATACCATTCAGAAGTTAGATTTGATGATAGAGGAGGCGTAAAGTTTATAAGTAGTACATCAAGGTCTCAAAAGTGCTAATTACAGAAAATCTATTTTCTCTTAATACTAGAACAATCAATGGCAACCTGTTTAAATAATGTCTACCAATAGAAAAGGGACGGTGGGATGGAACTAACAGAGCAGAACGTGTTTGCAACCTTTGGAATGAGAATAAAATCGGAGACTAGTGTCACTATTTATTATTTGTGACTTTTTTCAAAATAAGCGAGTAAACATTTTGCTAAAATATTATGGCAAAGGACCAAATTTCTTCAAATTTCTCCAGCTCTTCTCAACGCATAACAAGAAACTTCTAGCAAAGATTTGTCACTTAATTACGGAGATTACAAAACACTTAACGCTGGTTAAATTACTACTACTACTACTACTACTACTACTACTACTACTACTAGCACCGCCACCAGCACCACCAGCACCACTACTACTACCACTACTACCACTACTACTACTACTACTACTACTACTACTACTACTACTACTACTACTACTACTACCACCACCGCTACCGCTACCGCTACTACTACTACTACTACTACTACTACTACTACTACTACTACTACTACTACTACCACCACCACCACCACCACCACCACCACCACCACCACTACTACTACTACTACTACTACTAGGCTATTAATATTGATATAGATAAATATTCACTACCGCCATAAATGTTATATTATATGTTACTCATATGCTTTCTAAAATTGCCTGAGTGTGAGGAGAGAATCTGAATCAGTTCTGACGGGTTAGGCGGAAGCACAAACTTTGAAAAACCCAACGTTAATAACCCATAGGACCAAATCATAAACAGTTAGTTACAGGGGTAGGATATATATTATGTTGACAGTGGTATGACCGATGTGACAAACCTGGCCATAGACATATAGTTACCGGAGTTCGATATATAATATGAGAAACAGTGATGGTGCGTTGAATTTCGAGAGTAATAACGATGTATCAATGCAACATTTGATTGAACTGGCATAGTGTATACTAGATTATTTTAAAATCCTTTTTTTCATTAATTAACACTGGTGTGACATGGGCCCTCAACCTGATATTACAAAGAAAGGGAGCAGGCTGACAAACAGGGCCGGATTCCCGGGAAGGAAAGTGGCGAGTGAAAAAAAATGTTTACGAATAAATTAAACAGGCCACACAAAATATGCCAGAAGACATCCGACAGCATTTGTACCAAATGGTACTTTATATTATATATGGTCGTGAGTTAATAATATTCTTATTAACGTTGTGCAATAACGCATAGACGGCTAATGCTTAAACAAGCCTTGAAAACAATTGCCCGTGTACATTTTACGCTCAATACAAGTGAGATATCTCTTAGTTTCTGATTTGTGGGTTTTTTGCATTTGGACGTCTCGCTTCCGAAATTAGAAGATAAACGTAAACACAGCGGGTGTGGTAAGACAATTGTATGTATTTCATAACACTGTGGTCATTTCTATTCACAAGATTTTTTTACAGTCACTGATGACTGATCTAAAACTCGGGATCAAAGAACGGCACCGAATGTAGACATAGCATTTCCCATTTTTACCTCACCTGGCCAGCATAGCCAAGTGAGCTTATGCCATGCCGTCCGTCGTTCGTCCGTCCATCCGTCCGTCAACTTTTACTTTAAAATGCTACTCATCATTAACCACTTGGCGGATTTCAAATTAATTTGGCATGAATGATCCTATGAGGGTAAGTTTTATAACTTGTCTATACAGAATTTTGATCGGTAAATTTTCTCGGCGGCCATCTTCAATTTTCCGAACAATGGCGGGAAATCGTTTAAAACACTACTTCTCATTAACTGCATAGCAATTTCATCAAGGCTAGGAGGATAGAACCCTGGTATGTTTCAGAACCTGTATACAGAATTTTGATTGGTCAACGGCCATCTTGGATTTTCTGAAAATGTGTGGAAATCACTTGAAAGCCTACTCGATAACCACAGAGCCGATTTTAATCAAACTTGGATGGAAGGACCCTAGCATAGTATGCTTCAGAACACGTATACAGAATTTTGATTGGTCAGTTTTTCAGGCGGCCATCTTGAATTTTCCGAAAAATGTTGAGAAATCGTTTAGAACGCTACTCTTCATTAACTGATTGTGAAATTCCAACCAGACTTGGCTGGAGGCATACTAGGATGGTAGGTGTCAGAACTTGTATACAGAAATTTGATTGGTCAATTTTCCGTCGGCCATCTTGGATTTTATGAAAAATGGCAGAGAATTGTTTAAAACGCTACTCATCTTTAACTGCTTGAGCAATTTAAACCAGACTTTGCTGGAAGGATACTAGGCTGGTAGGTTTCATATCTTGCATACAGAATTTTGATTTGTCCATTTTTCCAGCGGCCATCTTCGATTTTCTGAAAATTTTGGGAAATCAGTTAAAAGGCTACTCCTCATTAGCCGCATGAACGAGTTCAAGCAATCTCGGCTGGAAGGACCATAAAGTGGTATGCTTCAGAGCTTGTATACCGAACTTTGATTGGTAAATTTGTTCGGTGGCCATCTTGAATTTCCAGAAAAATGGCTGAAAATCGTCTACTACTCATTAACTACTTGGGCGTTTTCAACCGGACTTCCTGGAATGAGCCTAGAGTGGCAGACTTCAGAACTTGCATACGGAATTTTGGTTGGTCAATTTTTCCAGCGGCCATCTTTTGGAAAATCAATTAAAAGGCTACTCCTCATTAACCGTTTGGCCAATTTCAACCAAGTTCGGCTGGAAGAACCCTAGGCCGGTACGCTTCAGAAGCTGTATACAGATTTCGACGGCTTGATTTTGATGGTGGCCATGTTGGATTTTCAGAAAAATGGGAATTCATATAAAATGTTACTCCTCATTAATCGCTTAGTCAATTTCAACCCAATTTGGCTGGAAGGATCATGTTGTCGTAGCCTCTAGAAATTTTATTCAAAATTTTGATAGGTCAATGTTTTGGCAGCAATCTCTGATTTTCTGAAAGTTTTCCGGAACCATTTAAAAACGGTGCTCCTTCAATCAATAGCCCGATTTCAACAAAACTTGGGTGGAACGATCCTATGATGATAGGCTTCAACATATTAAAGGAGAGTCTTGATTGGTCAATCTTTTGGTGGCCATTTTGGATTTTTCGAAAGTTATCCATCATGTCTACAAAAATGCAAATGGTTTAAATGCCAATCTTCCAGTTGAGCGCCACAGGCCCTTGGGCCTCTTGTTCCTTGTACTCTAGTTGCCAATTGTAGCGCCGAGAGATCATTCTCCTGCCTAAAACGTGTAAAAGACTACTTACGATCATCATTAAGTCAGAAAAGCCGTTTTACTTGCCATAGAGTCTGAACTTTAGAACACATATTCATATGCTGATGCTATAGATGGCTTTGCCAATATGAAAGTTCCTTCCAGTTGTGTGAAATAATCACGCTTTCAATGGAGGAATCCAGTTTTAGCTATGCCCAGCCAAGCCCCAGTTAAGCTCCACCCATATTTTGTCTGTTTGGATCGATTGATCCCTGCACTCCCTGAATGTTAATTTCCAGAAATCCATACAGTAACGCGGTTGAGTATTTTGCCATAACAGCACTAGCCAGTCAAATTAGTTTCAAAATATTCAACAGCATGCTTATTAAATAGTAAATACATAGAATCCGTACAACGTTAGCCCGTCATCAATTATGCGTTAGTGACGACCGTAGCTACGTCATCTTTCACGTAATTGATTATGGCGTTAACCTACACGTGACGTAGTGGATTATGACGTCATATGATTAGCTGAGCAACTGGAATCCTCCATTTTAGATGAGTAAAGCATATACTCACGGTGTCATCACATAAGACTCGATCTCATTTTTAATGACTAAATTAGTTAAAAAAAGTCAAATTATTTGTTCATTAAATGTCCATTTGCAGGCCAAGAGAAGACTGTTTTCGAAAATTTACCACTGAAATGACTTTCTCTGTTACAGAACGTGTCATTCCAGTGGTAAATTATTAAAAATGGTTTTCTCTTAGATTTCATTCAAACTCAGTGGGAAGGTCCCTAGTGTATGATGCTTCAGAACTTGTATACACAATTTTGATACGTCACCTTTTTTCGGCAGACATCTTGCATTTTCTAAAAATTTCTGGAAATCAGTTAAAATCCTACTCCTCATTAACCACTCGGCCGATTTCAATTTAACTCAGTGGGAAGGACCCTAGTGTAGGATGCTTTAGAACTTGTATACAGAATTTTGATTGGCCAATTTTTTCGATGGCCACCTTGAATTTTCCGAAAATTGACGAGAAATAGTTTAAAGCAATTTCAGCCAGACTTGGCTGGAAGAACACTAGGGTGGGAGGTTTCAGAACTAATTTACAGAATTTTGATTTGTCCATTTTTCGGCGGCCATCCTGGATTTTCTGAAAATCAGTTAAACGGCTACTCCTTATTAACCGCCGGGCCGATTTCAATCATCCTCAGTGGGAAGAACCCTAGAGTAGTATGCTTCAGAGCTTGTATATAGCATTTTGATTGGACCATTTTTTCGGCGGCCGTCTTGAATTCGAATATTTGCGGCAGATTGCTTGAAACACTACTCATTAACTGCTTGGGCAATTTCAGCCAGACTTGGCTGAAGGATACTAGGGTGGGAAGTTTCAGAACTTGTATATAGAATTTTTATTGGTCAATTTTTCCGACGGCCATCTTGGATTTTCTGAAAATCAGTTAAAAGCTTACGCCTCATTAGCCACTTGGCCGATTTAAAGCAAACTCTCTTGGAAGGACCCTAGAGTGGTATGCTTCAGAACGTATATACAGAATTTTGAAGTCAATATTTTCGGTAGCCATCTTGAATTTTCCGGGAAATAGTGTAAAATGCTACTCCTCGTCCACTGCTTGGACAATTTCAACCAGACTTGGCTGGAATGACACTAGGCAGGTAGGTTTCCGAAATTGCATAGAGAATCTTGATTGGTCAATTTTTTCGGTGGCCGTCTTAGACTTTTTGAAGATTTCGGAAATCAGTTAAAAGGCTACTACTCATTAACAGCTTGAACGATTTCAAGGAAACATGGCTGAAAGGACCCTAGGGGTGTGCTCTTTAGAGCTGGTATGCAGAATTTTGATTGGTCAATTTGTTCGGTGCCATCTTAAATTTTCCGAACAATGGCTGGAATTCGCTTAAAAGACTACTCGATCATTAACTGCTTGAGCGATTTAAGGACCCTATGGTGGTAGGATTCAGAACATGTATACATAATTTTGATTGGTCAATTTTTTCAGTGGCCATCTTGGATTTTACGAAAATCTTTGGAAATCATTTACAAGGCTAATCCTCATTAATCGCTTGGCCAATTTCAACCAAACTCAGGTGGACGGACCAGAGTCTGGTACACTTCAGAACCTGTATACAGATTTGTGACGGCTTGACTTTTTGGGTGGCCATCTTGGATTTTCCGGAAAATGGGAATTCGTTTAAGACGCTATTCCTCATTAGCTCCTTGGGCAACTCAAACCAAATTTAGCTGGAAGAATCCTATAGTGGTAGCCTCTAGATTTTATTCCGAATTTTGATAGGTCAATGTGTTGGTGGGCAACTTTGATTTTCTGAAAATTATCCGGAGACATTTAAAAATGGTACTCCTTAATCAATTGTCCGATTTCAACAAAACTTTGGTCGAACGATTCTATGACGGTAGGCTTCAAAGTGCCAATTGAGAATCTGGATTGGTCTATTTTTTGGTGGCGTCCTTGGATTTTCCAAAAATTATCCGTGTCTATTTAAATGCAAATGGTTCCAATGTGAATGGTCCAAGTGAGCGTCACAGGCCCTTGGGCCTCTTGTTACTTTGAGTAACACCACTGCATGGGTTATAAGATGCCGACATGCCAATATAAAATAAACGGTTTCATATCGGTCTTCTCTCATTCATGGGTTTTTCTTTGAACAACAACCATGCATGGATTATAAGATGCTGGCAGGCCAGTAAAAAATAAACAGCTTCCATTCTCTTTTTCGCTCATTCGTAGGTTTTCTTTGAGGGTTGTATCTAGGGATCCATACTATCTATATTATGGAGAGGTGGGTGGAAAATCGAACTGGTTGAAACGATTTCTAGCATGTCTGGTGATTGGTCGACGTAATTTGATTCGCTATATACAGAGTGATTCTGGACACAGTGCGAGGTTCTTTACAATAGGTACAGACTCTTTTACGCTAACAAAAGTTTTTGCGTGCTCTTGGCGTGGAATGATAGGACATAGGACAATTCCTACCAAACCCCGACTCAGGGAATATGAAGCTTATTCACAGTAACGGTCGTACATGCGAGTTAAACAGTAATGAGAACATCTCACTGACTAAATAACGAAGAGTGCCTGATTAGACCAAGCATTTTGGCTGGCCTTATTTACAGACAGTTCGACGTACTTGTGGAAGGTGAGATTGCTGTCCATGTAGACACTCAAGTCATTTATAACATGATCTCCTTCGCTCCAGTACGACACTTTGTCCAATCAACCCTGTCATTCCGTCAGTGAATTCTGGGTGGCCTGTCCCTAATCTTATGACTTGACATTCGGGGTGGGGGTGGAATTTGATTTACCAGTCTCTGGATCTAGCAATGTAATTCTAAATAATGCCTAAACCCTGGTACCTCTGCCTACCTGGAGAGTAAATCACTGCACATCATTTTACAATTCTTATCAGCTACAACATTCTTGATTATTGTTCAATTGTCCTGATCAGGTTTTGTCAGTTCAAAATGAAATGTGTCTATCTGGTTTTTTTATTTCAGTATTGAAAGATCACCAGGACACGTTACAGAAAGCAGCAGAGAACGTTTCTTTATCATGCTGTGTCCCGTCGTTAAACAAAACAAAAGATAAGTCGGTATCATGTGTCATGCTGTGCCCCGTAAATCTGTATCATGTTTCTTCAGATGTAAATTCCTTTAAAAGCTAGAATTCATACTGTAGAGAGACTTTTCATGGCGGCGTCATGACGGTTGTTGACGAAAAGTAACGGATTTGTTAGGCATAAAGTCAACTACAACTTTCACTGATAATCATGTTGAACCGCGTGCTTCATTCATGAACATGGTATTTAACCCTTTAATGACTAAATCTCTTCAAAAAATTAAAATATTTACTTCTTCAATGTCCATTTGCAGACCAAGAGAAGACTATTTTTGAAAATGTTACCAAGCCAGTCATTTCAGTGGTAAGGTTTTAAAGATAGTCTTCTCTTGGCCTGCAAATGGACATTACTCAAAACCACTACAGAGGCCGGTTTCGACCGGTTTCGTCACGAACAGGTTAAATAGTTAAATACTCCCCGAGAGTATACAGAGGAAGATTTAAAATGGCAACTCCATCGCTTTATGCCAGAACGGTAAATTTGGAACTTCTCTTTCCGTTTATTTCACCCACCACTATTACTGGGGCGCTGCCTTAAATATTATGACATTATTTTGTTGATGTTGTTTTGAACGAGAGGCGCTAACATCCTTTTACACAACTCACTCAATTTGTACTGGTATTTTTAATAGAAACATACGACCCGAATACTTTATCAATGGAGGGGTCGCCCACTATTTACACACGCTGCAATTGATTTGAAACTTTAAAATCTGAATTCCCAGAATCTAAGTAAAATGCATGTATCATGTAAGCTGTTGAATATTTTGCAACTAATTTTACTGCGTGCCGTTACTGTTTCAAAATATTCATCAGAAAGCTTATTAAACTGTAGATCTATCAAAGACATACAATTCGTACGCTTGAAGGACCTTTCCATGTTCACGATGCAGCTATAATACGTCATTATTGTGACGTCAGCTACCCAGTGACGTAACTGATTATGACGGCACATTATTGAGAGACAGCTCGGATCGCTTCATTTTGGATATGTACACTATTTTTATAAGTTTTTGGCTTAGATCAACATATTGTCTTATATTCCAGGATCGGTTCACCCTATTGGGACTAAACCTGGGAGACTATGCTTCCTTATATCAAGGGGATGGAGCGTAATGATATTAAAGTCGTATGGACAAACTTCAAGGTCGCTCTGACCTTGGTATAAAACTCTATTTTTATCTCGCATTTTCATGAAGTTGAAAAAAGATTTTGGGAGTGTGGGACAATGTCGGCGTCGGCATATGAAAAAGAAATTAATTTTCAAATTTACAAAACTTTGAACTTTAATTATTTTAGGCCTGTTTTGCATCCAATTTATACTCATAATTTCTTGGTTAAGCTTTTTTTAAATGACATTTGCACCCACAAGGGGGTCATCCGATTTGAATAAAACTTCAGAGATGTGTTCTATACGCTGCTTAGGACTTGTCCAGATAAAAAATATATTGATTTTCAAAATCTTTCTATTTTTTCGGCATTTGAATTTTGATAATTTTATGGCTGATTTGCATCCAGGTTATCTGTATTATGCTGCGGTTACGGATTTTTCAAATGACAATTTAATAAGCAAAGATTTGCTTTTGAAACTTGAAACCTTGGGGGCAAGGATGTCCATGACACTTTTGGACTTTTGTTCTAACCCCTGCCCCCAACCGGGGCTGGGCCCATGGGTCAAAAGATCAAAATTGAGCAGTAAAATTGTAATGCAACTCCTCCTAGACCATTTCAGATAGAAACTTGAAACTTTGGGGATGATTGCACATTTGGACAGGGATGTGCATGACACTTGGAATCTTGGTATGACCCCAGGGGCAGGGTCTTGGGGGTGGGAAATGTGGGGGTCAAAAATTAATTTTTTTCAAAGGTTGTCATGTCGCATATCATTTTCAAGCCAATGATAAGTAGTCTACAGTACAAGGAATTATTTTGATCTTGGGTCAAACTGAGGGCATGGGGGCGGGGTCAAAAGGTCAAAAGTGGGTACCAATCGATTGTAATGCAACTCCTCCTAGAGCATGTCAGATATAAACTTGAAACCTGGGGGGTGCTTGCACATATGGCTAGGGATGTGCATGACACTTTTGGAATTTTGGTATGACCCCAGGGGTGTGGCCCTGGGGTGGGGAATCTGGGGTAAAAAATAAAATATTTCCAACGGTTGTCATGTTGCATATCATTTTCAAACCAATGAGTAGACTACAGTACAAGGAATTATTTTGATTTTGGGTCAAACTGAGGGTAGGGGGCGGGGTCAAAAGTGGACACCAATCGATTGTAATGTAACTCCTCATAGACCATTTCACATCCAAATATGTATTATGCTCATTGTTTTTTAAAATGTTTCTTCGTTTTTCAGACAATGAACTTTGCTTATGTTTGGACCATTTGCCTTTCGGTTAGCCCCAGGGTGCCAGTTGTCATTACAATGAGTAATGACTTCAGGTTACTCATTGGTTCAATCTCCAAGCTATGCTTGTCCGATGAGTAATACCTTGGGTGTTTTGAATTGGCCTGTTGATTGTCAAGTTTCAAAATGAGACTGAATCCGCTGGTCCATCATATCATGTGATGTACAATTAATATACATTACAGGTAAGCAGGACTCGGTACACTCAAGTCCTCAAAGTGTATGAGTACGTTGTTTCCATTAAACTGATCTACACAGAGAATGTGGATTGGTTATTCACGAACTTGCAAGCGATTGATAAATAGAGGATCTGAAACTCGGTCACATTTAATATCACTATTATCAGCCGAGTCGAAATTAAAACTTTGAACAAGCTGTAACGAATACAATGTGATAATTTTCGATGAGGTTGATATAGCGACATTAATTGGGACCGAGTTTCATTCACATCCTATTTAAGTATTTATCATATAAACTGAAATTTTTACATATTTTACAATAGTTATGCACGTTTATATTTTTTTTCAACGTTGATTTTCATGACGCATCGCTTGTCGGAGCCCATAAGTTGTTGCTTTAATTGATCAATTTAAGTGGATTCGCAAGCCCAATAGCCGTTGAATATTACACATGTGTTCATATCGAAAGATATCAAGCGGTCTGAAAGCCGTGTTTATATCATAAACAAAGTTATCAGCTCTAAATAAATTACCGATACTGCATTGCAAGTGTCTGCTAAAAACACTGCTATTAATAACCATATACTAGATTAGTACTGCATAGACATTATCTTTCTCTGAACTCCTACACAAATCTCACCACCCCCACCTCCCCCCCCCCCCCCCCCACCACACACACACACACACACACCTCCCGCACTAGGTGGCCGCCCAATTCACTTAGCGGTTGCTCTGGCCCTGGTCTTGTCAAATCTATCTATTTAGAAACGCATATTCTTGATTCAGTGTATGGTGACTGGTCGACATGGGGTGACTGTACAAGGACATCTGGAGAGAGACAAAGAAAGCGCCTCAGAACATGTACCAACCCACCTCCGACTAATGGTGGCCGAGAATGTATGGGTCACAGTCAGGACACTGATCATTGCAACAACGCAGTATGCCCGCCAGGTAATACATAGCATGGACACATATACTGAACCTTCGTACATGGGACATCCAATATGTCTTCCTTATAGTAGATAGATGTATAAAAAAGTTAACATTAGCCTATGAAGAGAAATCATAAGTGATACATAAACCAACTTTCACTAAGCGGTTCTTTATGATACGTTGTTTGATTTTGTGGACAGGCAGGCAGGCAGGCAGGCAGACAGAGGCAAGCAGGCAGGCAGGCAGACATGTGTGCGGGCGAGAGGGCGGGCGGGCGGACTGACGGATGGACAGGCAGGCAGGCAGGCAGAAACACACACACAAACAGACAGACAGGCAGACAGACAGGCAGGCGGACTCGCAATACCCTCTTCGCCCTGTGGGACGTGAGTAATAGTAAAGGGAACAATCACTGTAGTATTCCAGAGAGATTCTCGCTAGTCTAATAATAATTTCCTTTCAATAGGGTGATAAAATCGGAATCTTAGTTCTACCCCCAAGAAATTTCGGAAATCTAGATGTCGTCTGACTGGGGCAATTTTTGGGCAAACAGCCTTATTTGTCAAATTACAAATTTTTATTTTTATTTCAGTTCCAAATTTCCATATTTTCCGAAAATATCTTTGAATCGGGCCGGATTAGTGCATTTTTGACATACATTTTCATACTTCTAGCAGCATGAATAATTGTGGCATGATTAGGACATCCGGGTTGAGTGGGAGAGGAGGGTTCATTGCACGTGACTCACGCGCAATGCAGGAGACTTGACATGTCTGATACATATTGGTGTAATTAACAACAATCAATATAATTTATTATAGGCCTGTCTGATACATATAGGTGTAATCAACAACAAACAATATGCTTTATTACATGCTTGTCTGATACATATAGGTGTAGCCAACAACAAACAATATAATTTATTACAGTCCTGTCTGATAAATATAGGTGTAACCAACAAAAAACAATATAATTTATTGCAAGTCTGTCTGATACATATAGGTGTAGCCAACAACATATAATTTATTACAATATTGGCAAGACAACATACATATATTTAAGCAGTACTAGGATATTTGATGGCCTAGCTACATATGCCAATGGGCACAGCTCTCAGTTGCCGACTTCCACAGTGGGAGTAGGGACCATGGTGGGTTCAGTGACCATGGTGAGTGGTGGGACCACGGACCACGGTGGGAGTAGGGACCACAATGGGAGCCGGGACCATGGTCGGTGCAGTGACGACGGTGGGTGTAGGGACCATGGTGGGAGCAGGGACCACAGTTGATGTAGGGACCACGGTGGGAGCAGTGACCACCCTGGGTGCAGGGACCATGGTGGGTGAAGTGACCACGGTGGATGCAGGGACCATGGTGGGAGCAGGGACCATGGTGGGTGCAGGGACCATGGTGGGAGCAGGGACCACGGTGGGGTCAGGGACCACAGTGAGAGCAGGGACACTGGTGGGTGAAGTGACCATGGTGGATGCAAGGACAATGGTGGGAGCAGGGACCATGGTGGGTGCAAGGACCACGGTGGATGTAGGGACCACGGTTGGTGCAATGACCACGGTGGATGCAGTTTCTAGTCAATTCTGTATTACCCCAGTGTTTGTTGGCTTAAAACAATGATCTCGAAGCGTTCTGTGAGGCAGTTTGAGTCTAGTTGTTGCGCGAGACGTGGTCTGTCTGATACAACAAACAATATAATATTACAATATTGACATAACATGTAAACGATAGAGTGAAACTATCTTGTAAATATAGATTTCAGTATATTATTATAAGTTGTTTATTATTAGATATATGTCACTGCTTGTTGCCAGTGGGTTTGCTTGAAAAATCTCTCAAACGAATGTAGCAACTCATGTTATTAAACTAATTTTATGTCGGGATGTCTGTAAATCTGCTAAAATTGTGTGCTTAGAAGAAAAACAAATAAAATAGAAATAAATAAATATGATATTGTTCTCGCGATTGGAAAAAAAAAAATAAGCTCAAGCGTAAAATTATGCGTGAGTGTGATCCGTGAATTGATGTTGTAATCCATTAATGAGATGTTTATTGTTTTTGCAGTGCTGCGTCACGTGCGGGTCATTCTAGGTGGCGAGGAAGTCCGTGGTGTGGATCAATTTAACGGTCCTCATGGTGTGGCTGTAAGCCCTGCTGGAGGCAGGATTTATGTCGCGGACACCGGGAATGACCGAGTGAAGATTTACAGTGATGACGGTGTGATCATCAAAACATTCGGAACACGTGGTGATGGTGATGGACAGTTTGTATTCCTTACAGGACTTGCTGTAAACAGTTACGAGGACATCATCATACTTGACACCAGTAATGCTCGTGTTGTGGTGTGTGATCGAGATGGACAGTTTAAGTATACATTCGGTACACGTGGATAAAACATAGGACAATTTAATGCTGCACGGGGCGTGGCTGTTGACATGGCAGATAACATGTATATCTGTGACTGCCACAATGAGAGTTCAAGTGTTCACGCGTGCTGGTGAGTTTATCCGCCAGTTTGGGCGAGAACGAAACGCACCAGGAGAATTGTCCGATCCAGCTTATGTATCTGTTGCTATGGCCACTGGCCGCGTGTACGTCACAGAGTATGGTAACAACAGAGTCAGTGTGTTTACTGCTGAAGGTGAATTTATATTTACATTTGGTACTGCTGGAGAGGCTAATGGTGAGATGAGTCGTCCAGCAGGTATAGTCATAGATGAACATGGGTTTGTCATTCTGTGTAACGCTAGCAATCATCGTGTGACGGTGTTTCATGCTGATGGCAGGTTTATCTCTACATTCGGCACTAAAGGTGGTAATAATGGACAGTTTGACCTCCCTCAGGGAGTAGCCATCATGCAAAATGGTGACGTCATTGTCACTGACTATAATAATCACCGGGTACAGATTCTTTCTAAATAGGCCCACAGATGATTTACCTTTAGTGTTCCAATGGAAGAAAGTATATTCAGGATGCTGTTGCTGAAAGATTGATCCCTGAACTCCCTGACTAGATCAATTTCCAGAAAACGACACAGGTAAGTGTTCAATATTTTGAAACTAATTTGTCTGGCTTGTGTTCCTACCCAGTCAAATTAGTTTCAAAATATTTAACATTATGTTTATTAAATGGTAAAGACATACAATTCGTACACTGTGTCTGCGTTTAAGACTAAATCGAGTCATTCATGAGGTAATGATTATGACGTCAGCCTACATGTCACATAGTTGATTATGACATCAATTGATTGATTGAGGAAATGGATTCAGGAATTATGATTGTTTGGGATCATTTTAGAGAGTTTCAGCGAGTCTAAAGATATTATAATATATATTGGTGCATATCACATGTTCACTGACAACGATGATGAGCCCTTGCACCCGTTCTCAGGAGACCCCAGGCCATTCTGGACCTGATGGCATGCGCAATCAACTATTCAAATATGCAAGTGACATTATCTCAAAACCGATCATGCACATAATCAATTCCGCTTTTATGCACCACCTTCCCATCAACACTGTAGGCCAAGGCACCCTTATCGCACTACCCAATCCCAAGAAGCCACCAGGGCCCCCAGCCAATCTGCGGCCCATTGTGCTCCCCAAAAGCCTACGGAAAATCCTATCCAATGTTACTCTATGCCGCATCCGAGACAAGATATATTACTTCACCGGATCATGTCCAAGTGGCTTCAAACGTGGACGCAGCTGCGCAGACATTGTATGGGCTCAGCGAATGCTTGTCTCGGTAGTCATGTCCAAACAATGGGACTTCCACAAAATGGGCATTGACATGTCACGAGCCTTCGACATAATTAAACGCTCAAAGATCCTAGATGTACTACACCAGGCCAGTTGCAATGAAGATGAGCTACGCCTAGTGAGACTACTACTTGCAGACACCAAGCTGAGAGTACGAGTCAAGTCAGTGAAGGCTGTAGAGTTTGAGACATCAATCGGTTCCCCACTATCTCCTGTGCTTTTCACCTGCTACCTTGCTGTTTCATTGAAATCTGTGCGGGAAAGTTCCACAAGACCAAACCCCCCAGTGTCAATACTGGGCATGCCGCTAGAGATGGAATATGCCGATGATGTGGACCTCATAGACGAGGAAAAGAAACCCCTTGACGAACTTCTCCCTAGGGTCAGGGTTAGGTTAGACTTTTCAGATCAGTTTGAAACTTCATAAGTAAATCGGAGGTTTGTGAAATAACACTGTCGAAATGGACCATGAGTCAGAAATCCAGTATGGGTGCTGACTACCAGTAGTAATATGCCCTGTGGCATTGAGTTATAAATGTTATGAACCAAATTTAACTCGTTCTCAAGATTATTGATTACACTCGCCTAGTCACCTTAACATATGACCATACTATGCACCGTTTACAAGGGTCTGGCTAGCAACCGGAATGCACAATGTACAGCATGCTCTATGCTGAAATACACAATTATTTGGTATTGTCAACAGGATTGTATTTGCATATGTAAATGCTTCGCTGGACACAGCAGCTGATCAAATGCCTGGTGATGAAACCATCTAGGGTTGACATGTTGCCTGAAATATAAACAAAATATCACATGTACGTTCTAAATAAAAAGAATCACAACATCAGCAATCGCAAGAAATTCAAATTGTTGCTTTATGAACGCTAAATTTTAGGCAGACCAAGATACTATTTTTAGCAAATTTACCACTGGAATGACTCGCTCTGTCATTGAGCCAGTCATTCCAGCACTACAATCTCTAAAATAGTCTTCTTGGCCAACAAATACACATTTCTCAAGTTTCAAAGCAACTCTAAATGCTGGTTTTTCATCAGTATGACCAAATAAGACATCTACTGGATATAATAAAAATAAATATGACTGGAAGCCATTGCAGAGTTAGGAAGCAACTGCTTCCAGTCATATTAATTTCAAAATATTGAACAAAACATGTTAAACATCGCAGAATATACTTGGAATTGTCATTGCCAGTCAAAACCGGTCTCTGTAGCGCTCTTGAGAAATGTTCATATGCAGGCCAGTAAAAGACTATTTTGGAAATTTGTATCAGAGGAATGACTAACTGGCTTGTCATTTCAGTGGTAAATTTTCAAAGTCTTCCTTTGGCCAGCAAATTATGGATATTCAATAAGCAAACATTTTTTGGACCAAACTTAGCTATTAAAGGGTTAACTAAAAAATATACTGAACTTCACTGGACCGATTGGAGCAACCGACCGACTTTAACAATCACAAGAAAATTCTACTTGTTGCTTTATGAATATCTATTTTTAATCGGACCAAGAGAACACTATTTTTTTTAAGTTTAACGTCATCGAGACAGTCATTCCAGTGGTAAAATTTCAAAAATAGTCTTCTTGGCCAACAAAGGCACATTTCCCAAAAGATTTCCTGTTGTAAATGCTGGTTTTTGGTCAGTTTGCCCATTAACGCTTTCGCCGATAAATTCTATGTATCCCAATCTCAGGGAAAACAAACAGGAAATCTTTTGAAAATTTAAAGGGTAATTGACTGAAAGCCACTGCTGCCTTAGGCAGCAACTGCTTTCAGTCATATTAATTTCAAAATATTGAACAAAATATGTTATACACATCGCAAAGAATGTACTTGGACTTGTCGTTGAAAGGGTATGATGAAGTCGCCGAACGGCCTCAGTAGTGCTCTTGAGGAATGCAGGCTAAGAGAAGACTAGTTTTGAAAATTGTACCAGTAGAATGACTGGCTTGTCATTACAGTGGTAAATTTTCAAAAAGGTCTTCAATTTGCAGACCAAGAGGACTATTTTTTTTAATTGTACCACTGACATGACAAGCTTGGTAACCAAGCCAGTCATATCACTGGTCTGCTTGACCAAAAACCAGCATTTACAGTGAGTTTGAGAAATATACATTTGTTGACCAAGAAGACTATTTCTGAAATTTTACCACTGGAAAGACTGCCTCGGTTACCAAGCCAGTCATGTCAGTGGTACAATTTTCAAAAATAGTCTTCTAGGCCAACAAATGCACATTTCTCAAACTCACAGTAAATGCTGGTTTTTGGTCAGTTTGACCATTAACCCTTTCACTGATAAATTCAATGTAGCGCAAACAAATAGGAAATCTTTTGAATATTTAAAGATTAATATGACTGGAAGCCATTGCTGCCTTATGCAACAAATGCTTTCAGCCATATTAATTTCAAAATATTGAACAAAATATGTTACACATTACAAAGAATGTACTTGGACTTGTCGTTCAAAGAGTAAACTCTTTCACGGTGAAGCCGGCCAAAGCAAGGCGCTGTGCACAGTGGTCTTGAGGAATGTCAATTTGCAGGCCAAGAGAAGACTATTTTTGAAAATTGTACCACTGACATGACAAGCTTGGTAACCGAGCCAGTCATATCACTGGTAAAATTTCAGAAATAGTCTTCTTGACCAAGAACCAGCATTTACAGTGAGTTTGAAAAATGTAAATTTGTTGGCCAAGAAGACTATTTCTGAAATTTTACCACTGGAAAGACTGGCTCGGTTACCAAGCCAGTCATGTAGTGGTACAATTTAAAAAAATAGTCTTCTAGGCCCACAAATGCACATTTCTCAAACTCACCGTAAATACTGGTTTTTGGTCAGTTTGACCATTAACCCTTTCACTGATAAATTCAATGTAGCGCAAACAAATAGGAAATCTTTTGAATATTTAAAGATTAATATGACTGGAAGCCATTGCTGCCTTATGCAACAAATGCTTTCAGCCATATTAATTTCAAAATATTGAACAAAATATGTTACACATTGCAAAGAATGTACTTGGACTTGTCGTTCACAGAGTAAACTCTTTCACGGTGAAGCCGGCCAAAACGAAGCTCTGTGCACAGTGGTCTTGAGGAATGTCAATTTGCAGGCCAAGAGAAGACTATTTTTGAAAATCGTACTACTGACATGACTGGATTCGTAACCGAGCCAGTCATTCGAGTGGTAAAATTTCAAAAATAGTCTTCTTGGCCAACAAATGCACATTTTCCAAAATTATACTACAGTATGCCGTCTTTTAGTCAGTTTAACCATTAACCCTTTCACCGATAAATTCAATGTATCCCAATCGTAGGGCAAACAAACTCGAACTCTTTTGAATATTTTAAAAGTAATATGACTGGGAGCAATTGTTGCCTTATGCAACAACTGCTTTCAGTCATATTAATTTCAAAATATTGGACATAATAAGCTACATATTGCAAATAGTATACTTGGACTTGTCGTTAAAATGGTTAATGCTTTCAGACCGACCGACCGACCGTTTAAGAGAAATATATAGGCATATGCTACACACTTACTTCTTCATCAGATATCTTGGCCTGGCATAACTGAATACGAGATGACTATCACTCGGTGTATTTTCGTCGACTATACTATCATCTGTGTCTGGCTTTAGACTTATCTCGTGCACAAAACAGCTTCACGATACCCTTGGACACATGTAGTAGTAAATGTCTTGGTCGATTTTCCTAATAAATCCACAGCAATACGAGTATATTCATGTTCAAAGCTCAAAGTCGTGAAAATATTTGCATATCATGGGCGCAGCCATTTTGGACATAATGAGAAAATATAATAGGGGGACTATTTTCTCTATAATAACCGTCTATAGCGAAGGATGCTGAGTTAACATCGGAGCCTTTTAGGTTAAATAATATTCTTTGCCATATACAGAGTCGATTTCTTCGCATTTTAACTGTCCTGATATTTAAGAAAGCAAATCCCAAAATTTTCTGGGAAATTACTACGCTAATGGCCGGTCGTTGGATAGGCCTTTATCTTTACTGAGACGGCTTGGCAGTGCCTGGACGCAGCCTGAGCTTGTCAGTGCTGGGACGCCGAGCCGCGTTCTCGGACCAGCTTCCATATGCGAAATTATCCCCATTAATTTTCACTTGATACTGTCGCTACAGATAAGCTTGAAACACTAGGCGGGAATAACGGTATGTTGAACACAGACGATCGTACTTAAATCGGCATCTTTGTAGGCCCTATTATCCATGGACCAGAGTATACATGTATAATACATGGCCGTCGGTAAGAAAGCATTGCCCGCTCTGCGTGTATAAACTATACCTAAAACATTGGGAAAATCTGAAAAAATAATTAACAATAAATAATGAGATGACCATGTCCAATTTGGTTTGGGTGTGTCTCTCCAATCATTCTATTCCATTTCATATGATATTTGGTATTCATTTTGGAAACAAATATGTTGCTGTCTAAGCAACAGCTTTCAGCGCAATTGTTCACAAAATGAACACCAGGCTGAGTCTCTCTTCGGAATTCTTCTGTCCCTGTAACAATTATAAACCATCCGTGCGTAAAGAGTTAAATATAGGCGATAGGTGCGGGTGGTATATATCCATATGGCAGAAGCGTAATATATACCGTAATAATTCAACACATTTATTCAACATGTATATGCCATGAAAGTTGTAGCACTCAGAGTGCGGGCACATCTGTGACATGGCCGTGTTAAAATTCTCGAATTTATGACAAAGCAGTCATAGCCATGATATCGCAAAATTAGCTGTCTAATGGTTACTATCCCCATGCGTTTTGAAACATGGAGGAATAATTGCAATCGCCCCTGTCTGTCTGTCCGGCTATCTCCTCCGAAACATTTGGAGGAGTTCAATCAAATTTGTTATGTAAGTTACGATGATATTATTGGGTACTGCAAAACACAATTTACATTAGCCCCCACCCCACCACCACCCTCCAGCTCCATCCCCCACGCACCTCCCCACACCCACCCACCACCCGCAGTGGGGTGGCGACAGGCTGGAGTTAGCGACCTACCTGAAAGTCAAATTTGGTGGAATTCAACTAAATTTGCTATGTAAGCTATATAATATATTTATATTATATTTGTAAACGGCTCAGGCCCATATTCAAATTGGTTATCAGCGCGTCCATTTTTAAACATCACATCGCAGGCTCATATGCAAATTGATTATCTGCGCGCCGATTAGCAAGCAATTCATTCAGTTGTTCAGGCACGTCTGTCCGTATTTATGCATGTGTTCATTCATGCCTGGTATTTTTTAGCTTGTTTATGTGTTCATCCGTTCATCCGTATGCCCGTTCATTCATTCATTCATTCCTTCAGTCGGTTAGTAAATAATTCTGCATTGGGCGCAAATATTCTTGTGTATACATCAACAAGCCCGTGACAATTGAATCGATTTAAGCCGCTGATTAATCCATTGTTTTGTGATTACACATAATGTCTGTACTTAAGGATCAAAGTGATTAATGAGAATAATAACGCAAGGATCAAATGAAGTGACTAACATTGAGTATAATTTGCGTATTGGACTACATTAATAAACACTTTAAATAATCCTCACACTTATGAAAGAAAACTTAAATCTGTCCTTACAAACTATCCAATTGCGGAGCGATAGATTAAAAAAGCACATATTTATTCACACAATAAAACAGTACTTAATTGATTAAAACTATGGTTGGGTCACACCTCACCTAGTGATTAAGCTGGTAGCCTGGTAGGCTATGTCATAAAAAGATTCTTTGAACCCCCACCACCTCGTTTGATAGACATTGTTTCTTTAAGTAAGACGTGTCAATCAATCTAACCAAGTGACTGAAAATTAGTCATTGATCTACGAATGTAGGGCTAGAAATCACAATTCATTTACAAATGTGTACTTTTCCTATTGGAGCAAGTTTTATATTGACACATGGACAGTGCGCCATTTACAAACGGGCACGCCAATAAACAATTTGCATATGGGCAGTGTGCCGTTTACAAACGGGCGCGCCGATAACAAACGGCCATATGGGTCTTCGCCGTTTACAAAAGGGTGCACCAATAACAAATTGGTATATGGACCTGCGCCATTTAAAACCGGGCTAAATTGGTTATTGCCGCATTACAGCAATACTGAACGGCGATGTTGGTCAAAGCATGAGGATTTTCGATGGCGTGCCATGGACTGCGCGTTCTAGTAGCGATTGTTAAGTATATATAATTTAAAATATCTTATTTATAATATTGCACAATTAATTGTAGGCTCTACATTTTCCTCGTTTTATCTTGTCTTCATTTTTCTTGAGAAAGGCAATATTGACATGAGCATCGTTCAGTATGTTGTATGGATAATCACTGGCGGATTAAAATATAACATTATATATTATTGATCAAACGAACCTGATTTATACGTTATTATTGAAGAACAACTCCTCCCCCACCCAACACCCCCACCCACCCCCAACACGCACGCTCGCACATACACACTCGTGCACGCGTGCGCACGCACACAGACACGTACGTAGTACGTAATCGCGTGCGTAAGTATGCACGCACATGTACGCACGAATGAACACATGCATGCACGCACCACGCTCACACGTACGTACGTACGTACGTACGCACGCACGCCCCTCCATCCATTCAGATTTCGACTCGTATATCCCTACCTCGGCTGCATATACATCCATCTGATATCTATCTATCGTTTATCCGTCTATCCAACTATACATGCATCCATCCATCCAGCCATCTCGCAACTCTTGCCTCTCCAGCTATCTCTCCAGCTCTACATATACATATCTCCGCCTCATACATACCTCCATCGGCTATCTATCTATCTATCTATCTATCTATCGTCCATCCGTCCATCCAGTCACCCACCCACACATCTCGCAACCTTTGCCTATTTTCAGCCATCCAGCTATCTCTCCATCTCTCCATCAATCTCGATGTCCGTCAATCCATCCATCCACCAGACATCCATTCCCATCTTATTCATCCATTCAATCAACCTCTTCTCCCTCCAGCTAGTCATCAGCCCATCCATCTATCCATCCATCAATCCCATTCTCACTTCCTCTCTAGCTCATTCTGTCCCTCACGTCTATTCATCCATTTATATGATATATTTATTAGTAATGCTAATTCACATATTCACAATTAATCTCCCCACCAATCCATACACCAACTGCTTATAAGGAGGTCGGAGGACGACGAAACTGCCCGCAAGTTACCTAATATGTTAGTATATATATATAAGCAAACTAAAAATTGCGAATCTCTTTATGAATGAATCCAAAACAGAGTTCACCCACATATACCTATCTACAAAGCATGAAACTAAAGAAAATGACGATCCACTCCGTGGCGGCGAACCATGGAGGAAAAGTACAATCTTGTACTGCTGACATTGCTGCACGCTGCATCATGGGGAACATAGCTTTCCAGTCCTTCTGGAAGCTATGGATTCGTAGATCAAAGATGCCCTTGGTAAAAAGACTACGTTTATACAATGCAACCTGCGTATCCTTGATAATATATAACTGCAACAGCTGGACAGCTCCAAAGGCAGCTCTAGGCAAACTTGACGTCTGCCACCTCAAACACCTACGCACCATCACTGGACACCGATGGCCAGAGAGCATAATTTCCAACGATGCACAATACAAGATGTGTAGTACGCGGCCGCTCTCTGTAAAGGTCCCCAGCAAAGATGGTCCATGTTTGGCCATGTGCTAAGGATGCCAGAAGACACACCAACACAGAGAGCTTTGGAATTCGCCCTCCTCGGAGCCAGCAAATACAGAGCCAGGAGAGGACGTCATTGCATACATCTGCTAAGTGTGCTATGAGATGACCTCAATAAAGCAGGATTAGGTACACTCAAGTCAAGAATGGACCTGAGGAGTCTAAGGATTTTGGCTGAGGACAAGACACAGTGGGCAAAAGCGAAGAAGGACTGATAGCAGCTGTAGGAGGTTTATACGACTACAGCCACAGAATACAGTAATAATACATATACATATTTAATGCCATTTCCTTTGAATACTTCTCAGTGGGTGGTCAATTCAATGGGTGATTCAGCGTTTTAGTTAGAAAATAATTTGATTTTCAGTCAAATACATTTCAAAATAGTCAACAACATAGATGTCAGAGCAGACAATAGATATGTTAAGGGATATTGAGGGAGTGGCAGAAAAAGATTATCTTGTAGTTTCTAAAGATGGACGGGCAGACAAACGGGCGACTGTACAGACAGACAGGCAGGCATGCAGGCAGACATGTAGGCATGCAGGCAGGTAGGCAAGGCAGGCAGACAGACAGACAGAAAGACATTCTATTGGCCATTGAATACTGGTGATTAGGAACCAAATCTGTTAGATTAATAATGGAAACTCACGGTGCATTGTCTCCTATAATAGGTTCCCATTGTTCCAAGTGATGAGCTATACACTCTCCAACTGACTCCAGAGGTATGTGATTCTCATCAAAGTCAGAAACCATTGGTAGCTGAAGTGATGTCTGATCCTCAATGTGATCCATGGTGATCGGAAACATAACAATACTTTAAAAATGTGTTAATTAATTGAATTATCAATATCTGCTTACAGCATTGTGAGAGGATCTCAGTGCCAGCCAGTTAAGCTCATTTGACTTATTTGACCCATGAATCGCGACATATCTGATGGGATAATATGTTTTTCTTTCATTTATTATGGAGCTATGCCATACCATCAATTAATTCTAATCATTGATTTAATAGAACAGCTTCGTCATCGTATATAGTGGATATTTGGAGTAGAAATGTTTGGCTTCTTTGTCCTTTGACCATTGTATAAGATGTGCAGAATAAAATCATCTGTCGCCTCAGGCTAAAATTATCCATTACCTGTTCACAGAAGAAGCACTTAGTTTCTCAGGATACAGTTATAGGCTGGAAAATCCTTGTACGTATAGGTGATTGTAGCAATCCCTTGTTTTAAGCTATACTCGAGTGCAACATAACAAACACAGTTAATATTTTTAAAAATTTGCAAAGATATTCACTGACATGGCGTCAGAGAGACAGCATGTCAGTGCCCAGAACTGGTCCATTTTGGGCTGTGGTATGATATTACAAATCCTCGTACGTATATGTGAACATAGCAATCCCCTGTTTCTTGTTAAAATAAAGTGCAACACAACACACACTGTTAAGAAAATCTACTTTTGTAACGATATAACATCAAATCGCGCCAGGGAGACAGCGTGTCAGTGCCCAGACCATGTCATTTTGGGCTATTACATGTTTTTACAAATCCTCGTATGTATAGGTGATTGTAGCAATCCCTTGTTTTAAGCTATAATCGAGTGCAACACAACAAATACAGTTAATAAAATCAAATTTTGCAGAGATATACAGTGACATGGCGTCAGATAGACAGCATGTCGGTTCCCAGACCATTTCCATTTTAGGCTGTATTATGATATTACAAATCCTCGTATGTATACACCTGTGCAAAAGTTAAGCACCAGCAAAAACAATAGAACGTAGAAACATGATGGTACAACTAGGCTGCCATACGTTTTGTCCCCGCGTTAGCTGACATAATTCCAAGTACGAAATGCACATGCACGCATGACTTCACGCCGCTTGATGTCCGTGCGTGGCGGGAAACAGCAGACGTGTTCAGTTATGTAAAAGTCCAGTTTGAGGTGTAGAACATTACATACAGATTTAGGTGACAAGATTAGGAATTTTGTGTTCATGACCGTGGTTTATTTGTACAGAGAGAATTAGCTCTTGATTGTGAACCGCTATGGCAAGACGAAGGTTAAGTGATCGTGTGAAATGGCAAATCATAGGCATGCATACCACTGGTATGTCATGCAGAGAGAGTGGCAGACAGCTGAACATTAACCATACTGTACTCAGTCGTTTGATTGCAAAACATGGGCAAACTAACGAGGTGAAGGACAGGCCTAGATCTGGAAGACCGAAGAAGACTACTGCCCGTGATGATCGAGCCCTAGTACGCCTTGTTAGGAGATCTCCATTCACCAACAGCAGAGTGCTCAGCCAGCAATGGGAAACGCGCAATAGAGTGTCAATGTCTACCGTCAAAAGGAGACTGTATGCTGCTGGCATGAAAGCTAGGAGACCTGTCAGACGTCCTCTCCTCACTGCACACCACAAAGAGGAGCGTCTGAGGTGGTGCAACGAAAGAAGACACTGGAACATGAGATCCTGGAGACGGGTACACTGGTCCGATGAAAGTCGGTTCCTGCTTCATGCCACAGATGGTCGAACTCGTGTATGGAGGTCCAGACGCACGGCGTATGACCAACGTAACATCATGGAAGAAGTTCCATTTGGTGGAGGTTCCGTTATGATATGGGGGTGCATCTCATTTGATTGTAAGCTGGATCTGTTGACTGTACCTGGAACACTAAATGGACAAAGATATCAAGATTCCATACTGGATAGAGTTGTGGTCCCTCATTTTGTAAATCATGCACCTGGACCCCACCCTATATTCATGGATGACAACGCCCGACCACATCGTGCTAGAGCTGTGCATGAATACCTCCGCCAGAATGCCATCGAAACCCTACCATGGCCAGCAAGGAGCGCTGACATGAACCCTATTGAGCATATCTGGGACATTCTGGGAAACGTGGTGAGAAGGAGGGATCCTCCTGTGCAGAACCTACAGGAATTAACAGACGCACTCCATCTTGAATGGCAACGAATACCACAATGGCGTATCAGTCGGTTGGTGACCAGCATGAGACGTCGTGTCCAGGCCGTCATCCAGGCACAAGGTGGATATACCCGGTATTAATAATGACAGTCTCAAACTCGTGCACAGATGTTAAACTTCGTTTTCAGACACCATTAATGACAATCTAGCCACGTGTGTCAACTGTAGGGCAATAGTTGTCAGTTGTGTCAACGTAACCATATTCAGGCCTCGTTTTCAGGTTCAAACAAAAACATACAGTGTTTCCCCACCATCATAATCAGCATTCCTCTAGTTGCATTATTACCTCTTGCACTAAGATGGATGGGTACATAAATGTTTATGCTATTGCTTTCTTCATAGCACATGAATATACCCTCGCATGTGCGTAAAAATAGGGTGGTGCTTAACTTTTGCACAGGTGTATATATGTGAATATAGCAATCTCAAGTTTCATGTCATAATAAAGTGCAACACAACAGACACTGTTAAGAAAATCAACTTTTGTAAAGATATATAATCGCTTGGCGCCAGGGAGACAACATGTCAGTGCCCAGACCCTGCCATTTTGGGCTGAGGTATGATTTTACAAATCCTCGTATATATAACCGAAAGTAGCAATCCCATGTTTAATGTTATTAGCGAGTGAAACACGCTAGAGACGGTTAAGAAAATATAATTTTCTAAAGATATACCATTATATGACGCCAGGGAGACAGCATGTCATTGCCCACACCTTGCCATTTTGGGCTATTGATGTTTTTACAAATCTTCGTCCGCATTGATGAATGTAGCAATCCCTTGTTTTAAGCTATAATCGAGTGCAACACAACAAACACTGTTAGGAAAATCAAATCTCACAAAGATATACAGTGGCATGGCATCAGAGAGACCGCATGCCAGTGCCCAGACCATGTCCATTTTGGGCTCAGGTATGTTTTTTACAAATCCTCGTACGTATATGTGAATATAGAAATCCCCTGTTTCATATTATAATCGAGTATAACACAACACACACTGTTGACAAAATCAAATCTCACAAAGATATATAATCACATGGCACCAGGGAGACAGCATGTCAGTGCCCAGACCTGTCCATTTTTGGCTGCGGTATGATTTTACAATTGCTCGTGTGTATATATATATATATATATATATATATATATATATATATATATATATATATATATATATATATATATATATATATATATATATAAATATATATATGTGAACATAGCACTCCCCTATTTCATGTTTTAATAGAGTGCAACACAATACACACTGTTAATAAAATCAACTTTTGTAAAGATATACAATCCCATGGCACCAGGGAGACAACATGTTAGTGCCAAAACCCTGTCCATTTTGACCTGTTTTTTTTACAAATCTTCGTATGTATAGATGAATGTAGGAAACCCCTGTTTTATGCTGACAACCCACACTGTTAATAAAATCAAATTCTGTAAAGATACACAATCACATGGCGCCATGGAGACAGCATGGCAGTGCCGGACCCTGTCATTTTGTTCTGCTGTATGTTTTTACAAATCCTCGTACGAATATGTGAATTTAGCAATCCCCGGTTTCATGTTATAATCGAGTGAAACACAACACACACTGTTAATAAAATCAACTTTGTACGGATATACAATCACATGTCGCGCCAGGGAGACAGCATGTCAGTGCCTAGACCGTGCCATTTTGGGCAGTGGTATGTTTTTCCCAAATCCTCGTACGTGTAGGTGAATGTAGCAATCACCTGTTTAATGTTATATATGCAATTAAGTGTAACACGCCAGAGACTGTTACGAAAATAGCATTTTGTAAAGATTTACCATTACATGGCCGCATGGCGACAGCATGTCAGTGCCCAGACCCTGTTATTTTGGGCCTTGGTTTGTCTTCACAAAGCCTTGTACGTATGGGTGAATGTAGCAATACCCTGTTTCATGCTATAATCCAGTGCAACACAATACACCCTGTTAATAAAATCAAATTTTGCAAAGATATACAATCACATGGTGCCAGGGAGACAGCATGACAGCGTGCAGACCCTATCATTTGGGCTATGTAAAGGGTTTTTTTTACAAATCCGCGTACGTATAGATGAATGCAGAAATTCCCTGTTTTTTTATATAATTGCGTGCAACACAACACACACTGTTAATAAAATCAAATTTTGTAAAGATATACAATCACATGGCTACAGGAAAACAACATGTCATTGCCCAGATCCTGCCATTTTGGTCTGCGGTATGTTTTTACAAATCCGTATACAGAATCATTAAATTGTGAGCTGTGAATTAACTTCAAGAGAAAAATAGTGTGACTTCGCAAGTGGATGTAATTTTTAATTTCCAGCCAACAACTATGCCTATATATTAATATTTTGAAAATCTGGTGGGAAATCGCATTAATAGTTGTTGGTAGTTTACAGTTGTGTTACAATGCAGTTATGCCAATATGGCCCAAGTGTTGTTTATCACTCAGAAAGCTGGAAATCACTTCCCAAAGAAAGTAATTTTCCATATTACATGGGGTCTGGATAGCCACGCTCTTTCCCCACTTAAACTACCAGCCAACAGCCTTTGATTAGAAGGCAGCAAGTTATTTTCAAAATATGTATAAATATCCATAGATTATATCTATTAAAAAAGAAAATGCAGAAATTCTAATCAGAAGTTGTTTGCCTGGTAATTTATAATCAATAGAATTTCATCACCTTGCCAGGTTGAAATTATTGTGAGTTACAATGACAATGTCAATGACCGTATACTGAAATGGCCCCATAGTGCTATACGTTAATTATCTCTCAGAAATTCGGCAAATGGCGTCTTAGAGAACCTAATTTTTCAATTTCCTCGGGGGGCTATCCATTGTCATAGTTATATAGGGCATCAGCGGTCCTAAATCCGGCCAGGTAAGATATGCACAGATCCAGAATATTTTCCGATCTAGTTCCTTTATCTCGATAATGGCCTGGAGTTTGGAAATCCTAGAAATCGTCTTGCACGGCAAGTTCAGTTCCTTCATCGTGTTAAGATTTTAGTAAATTCTGACCAGTAGTGCGCGCGCATAAGCCTACACGCGCGCGCGCACGCATGCACGCACGTACGCACGCACGCACGTACGCACGCACGCACGCACGTACGCACGCATGCACACACAAAGAACCGCTCGCAATGCCCTCTTCCACTTAAAGGGTGAGGGTATATAGCTATGAAATAATAAAGTTTTAATTCATTAAATTTAATATCCAAATCGCCGGATAAAATTTCAAATTTAACTACCCACTCGAAATTTGTAGGAGGCAATTTGTGCAGGTTATATTGTTAGATTATGTGAGGGGGTGGGGGTGTGGTGGTGGGGTGAGTTGGCATTTAGGATTATATAAACATCAAAACAGCATGTGGCGACAATGGCTTGGCCAGATAGGTTAGAGCTAAATGTATGAAATATAACTAAAATTGAATAGGTCATCCATGTTCATCCTTTTTGTGCGGATTACAGCATCTGTGTCCGAGAGCATCCAGATATTAAAATTTTCCCTACATCCGCCCCACTCAACCCACTAGGAGCCATCCGAGAGATTACCCACCCGTGCATATACAATATAGCCTACATTGTGGTGAATATTTTGAAAACAATTTGACTTAAAGACGTTGCTGCCCACGGTAGCAACAACTTTCGATCGAATTGTTGTCCACATATTTAGCTCAGCCTTTCTTCTACTAATAGTAGCATTGTACGTTATAACAGCTAGAAATAACATAACTTTCAATCAAATTGTTTTTAGTGTAATTATCTCAAACTAAACTCTCTTGTATAAATCATAGCGTCCTTTGCTATAACATAGTATACATATCAGCTTACACAGCGTGCCCAACGGTTGTAAAGAATCTCAAGTATAAACAGCCTGAAAACGAGGCAAGCGTCTGGGTGCTGCCAAACACGCGTCTGGGCGTTGTCAGCTGCAGTTGATAGCTGTTGGGTCATTATCCACGAGAGATATCTCGCTGCCGTTGAGCGTAGGAGATCTCGCGAGAACATGAATGATGAACTGGACGATATTAGCGATTTTAGTCTTTACTGTCTACACTATAATGGTCCATACTGCCTCAATTATAGACAGATTTAGCTGCGTTTGACTTCGCTGTCGAGAAGTCTAATTCAAGAATTGCTTATCTAAATGTCACGTTATGATGAAATAGCTCCCTCAGACGTCTGAGGGGTAATACATTCGTTACCCCAGTGTTTAGCCGCGGATACTGACTGTTACCACACGCGCACACAGTTATATAACGCTTGTGCGTGTGGTAACAGCCTGTACCCACGGCTAAAGACTGGTGTAACATATAGTGGGGTCTGCCCAATTGTCCGACAGCACAATAGGCTGACAGCCCATTAGTCCGACAGCCCAGTAGTCTGACAACCTATTAGTCTGGCAGCCCATTAGTCCAGCAGCCCATTAGTCCGACAGCCCAATAGTTCGACAGCCCATTAGTCCGACAAAACTTTATTTTAAAGAAGCTACGTTCCGCCCACCTTTCCCGCCTGTTGGAATCAATTTAGGCCTATACACTGAATCCCGATTTCCCAAAATCATAATTTCAAGGTAATGAAACACGTAATCTATTGATTATTTTGAAACTAATTTGACTGGGTGCTAGGTAGCAACAGCGCCCATTCGGATATTTTTTACTAAATTGTAAAGACATACAATTCGTAACACATGACGGGTCTTTCATTGCCAATAACGGAGCTAGATATGTCACGCCACATTTTGAGTTCAATAGTAAATGGGATAGGACTTCATTTGTCATCCCAAGTCATGTGGTTTCAAGTGGGCGTGGCTTAATTTCCCATATGTGGAGTGGCCAAGGTGGCGTGTTCTGGTGGGCGTGTTTGTGCAAGGACGCCCACTAGATCACACGCCTTTTTGGATAATCTATATATGCTCACTTAGGCGTGTGCGTTGTAATAATAACAAGAGGCCCAAGGGACCTGTATCGCTCACCTGGACCATAGGCATTTCAACTAGAATACTCTTTATCAACAAGATGGCCACCGAACCATTTATCCGACAGTTTCGAAAATTGCAAATTTGAGATCAGAATACCCAAAACACATATAAAACCAATTTCGGCCTAAAAAATTCATCAAATAAAAAAATCAAATGTGGACACGAAACACGCTATATTTTGATTGGCCCATGGTGTCCAGGTTTTTTTTACGGATCCACTTCCCTTGAACAAACTTTAATGGCCCTTAGTCCATAATCATATCTGCCAAATTTCGGCCCGATCCCTTCAGCTATTCTGGAGAAGTCATTTTCGCTACAACTAGGTCAACCAAGATGGAGGCCGAACCATTTGACCAATCAAGTTCCATTGAACAAACTTGGTTCAGCTCTTGCCCTAGATCATATTTCATGAGATTTGCATCAATCCCCTAAGCGGTTTCGGAGAAGAAGGTTTTTAAAGGAGTTTCCTAAAATCTGGCTGCCGGCCAACTTGGCTGATCGGGTTCTTTTGAACAAACTTCGATCCCGACGCCCTAATGATTTTTCCTGCCAAATATAATTGAAATTGGCCCAGTGCTTCTTGAGAAGAAGTCGTTTAAAGTAAAAGTTGACGGACGACGGACGACGGATGGCGGACGGACGACAGACGGTCGCCACAGCATAAGCTCACTTGGCCTTTCAGGCCAGGTGAACTAATAATGTGTGACGTCATATCTATATGGTCTTGAATCGCATTGGTTTACCTATCGTCCTATCGCACGGTCTCGCCCTCCACTAACGCTCCCGTGTCAAGTCCCGCGCTTGCAGACTTTTGATGTCTGGGCTAAGTCCGCGAAACTTCATAAATGAGGTCAGTCAACTACCGCCTAATAAAATTGCTCGGTTATTATCATCCTACTAATATACTGTCAATCACATAGATTGACATTCGTGTCTCGCGAGCTCCCCATCGAGGTTATGCCTCTATTTTTAGATTTATAGCGAGATTGAAGTAGACAGAAATCTGATTGGCTACCTGAAAACCGGCAGCGAACATACCTAGAAATCGTGCATTTGCAAGTACGGCCTCAAACAGCGAAGCGATGTGAGTGGGCGTATGTTAGTACGATGTGGTTTACCCCGTCAGCCAATAGATGGATTTCAATCTATGACATAGCTAAGCTCAGTCAACATTTTAGGCATGTTGAAATCGACATGAAGGTGTGAAGCCCGAACTCCCAAAATCTAAATTTCAACGTAACTATACAAGTAAGCTGTTGAATATTTTAAAAGTAATTTGACTTGGGATGTTGCTGCTTATGGCAGAAACTGCTTCTTCCAGTGAAATTAGTTTTAGAAAATTCGACAGAATGTATATTAAATTGTAAAATTGTACACTCCGTAACGGACTTCATGATTTCAGTGATGGATCTATACGTCTTTATGACTATGACGTTAGCTAACAATGGACGTAATTGATTACGACGTCAGCTAGTTGAGTGACAGATTGGAGGGCTCCATTACAGCCATTGCTACATAGTCTGCAGAAAGCGTTTTGTAATTACAGACTCCAGAATTTAAAAACGACACTTAATCACCGGAATATGTTATGTCAAATGCGTGCCATCATATCTTCAGGGTAAGGAAAACCATTGTTATAAGACCAGTCATTCTATCACATCCGTCGATGCATTGTACACTAATGCTATGATTGGCTGAATCATTTCGCGACAGTGAGATTCATTACTATGATCATACAACAATAAGTAAACATAGAAATATGTTTTTGCTGAAAAAATTAATTTTTAAATAATAATAATTGCTTCCAATTATTGTTAGGCCCTATATACGTATAATATCTGCTATTTTCGGACCGTATTTTGAAAAAAATGGCGCATATGACCTTACGGTGCCCCACCAGTCTCTTCAGGACTAAGACTTGGGTGATTAGCAAGTTTTATTTTATCTGAGTTAGAGATCAATTCATATTTCGTATTGCAAGTAACGAAAGAAAATGAATTACAAATCTCTTTCTTACTCTGTATGACTTGTGTCATGGTATTTAACCTGCTAAATCTTATTGATCAGATATGGCAAATTCTTTGTAAGGAACAGTGTGTTGAATATTTAGAAACGAATTTGACTGTGAGTTATTGCTACCAATGGTTTATGTTAAATCATATTCAAAATATCCGACGGGTTTCCTGTATATTTGTCCTAGAATTGAGGTCATGGGAGTTTAAGTATTAAATGGTACAGAAATAGATATACGAACGTCGGGGCTTATAACATGCAGACACATTTCCGCTACACTGCATGTCCTTTCCATCAAGTATTTTAGACGCGCATTAAAGTAAGGCATTGATGAGTTATCTTCCTTATCCTAATATTAAAGCAATCGTAAGTGGCAGATGATATAAATTAAATATGACACCCTCCGCCCCCACCACTACCACCCTAAACCCTCCGCCTCACCACCCTGCACCCCCCCCCATCCAACGCACCCCGCACCCACCCCCCTGAAGACAGACATCTTAATGGGATGAAAATCCAACTGGTTTGGATAGACAAATAGATGCACGCACAGACGAAAGACATTAATGATTAAGTATAAAAGCAAGCCTTCCCATGAAGATTTGTCAAGATATTCCAAGCAGAGGTTATCGAACGAAAAGACAAAGTTTGCATGAATGGACGAACACGGTCAGAAAGTCAGATGTATGGACGGAATGACTGGCCCAGAAACTAGCGTCCATTTCCCTACTACTATAGCCAACATTCCCATGAAGCTTCGTTACAATACTCCAAGCAAACGTAACGTTATCCAACGAAAAACAATATGTGCACGGACGGATGGGAATATGGTTAGAAAGACGGATGGACGAACATATGGGTAGCGGATGGATGGACTGATTAACCCACAAAATAATGCGCATTTCCCTATTACCATAGTCACATGAAGTCTCCTCCAAGCAAAATTAATTATCTAACGAAGGCCTATATTATATTAATGTGTGCCGAACGCACATATATATAAAAGATCTTGCTATTCAACAGGCAGACTCCCTAGCAGATGAAATGACTGCCACGGATGACTGTCACACAATATTTCGGCAGCCCGAGCCCTGGGAGTTACTGACTGCACACCACCGCTCACTGTACACAACTCTGAAGGCCACTTTATCGGGACTGACCAGGGGAAAGCCGAGGCGATCCGAGAATGGTTCAAGGAACAGTTCACTGACAACAATGATGGGCCCTTGCACCCGTTCTCAGGAAACCCCAGGTCATTACTAACACCAATTAAAACAGCAGAAGCTGAGAAGGCAATTAAAGCCCTTAGACGTGCATCTGGACCTGATGGCATGAGCAATGAACTATTCAAATATGCAAGTGGCATTACCTCAAAACCGATCACGCACCTAATCAATTCAGCTTTTATGCACCACCTTCCCATCGACGCTGTATGCCAGGGCACCCTTATCGCACTACCCAAGCCCAAGAAGCCACCTGGGCCCCCAGTCAATCTGCAGCCCATTGTGCGTCTCAACAGAAAATCCTATCCAATGTTACTCTATGCCGAATCCGAGACAAGATCGATTACTTCACTGGATCATGTCAAAGTGGCTTCTAACGTGGATGCAGCTGCGCAGACATGGTATGGGCTCAACGCATGCTTGTGTCGGTAGTCATGTCCAAGCACTGGAACTTCCACAAAATGGGCATTGACATGTCACGAGCCTTCGACATAATTAAACGCTCAAAGATCTTAGATGTACTATGCCAGGCCAGTTGCAATGAAGATGAGCTACGCCTAGTGAGACTACTACTTGCAGACACCAAGCTGAGAGTACGAGTCAAGTCACTGAAGTCTGTAGAGTTTGAGACATCAATCGGCCCCCACAGGGAGATGATGGTCTATCTCCGGTGCTTTTCACCTGCTACCTTGCTGCCGCATTGAAGTCTGTGCGGGAAAGTTCCACAAGCTGGGCACCGATGGACTGACAGCATAATTTCCAATGATGCATTATACAAGATGTGAAATACGTCGCCGCTGTTTGTAAAAAATCGCCCAGCAAAGATGGTCCATGTTTGGCCATGTGCTAAGGATGTCAGAAGAGACGCCAGCACAGTGAGCCTTGGAATTCGGCCTACCAGGAGCCAGCAAATACAAAGCCAGGAGAGGACGTCATTGCATAAATCTGCTAAGCGTACTACGAGGTGACCTCAAGAAAGCAGGACTCGGTACACTCAAGTCAAGAATGGACCTGAGGAAGTTAAGGATTTCGGCTGAAGACAAGACACACTGGGCAAAAGCGAAGAAGGACGGATTGCAGCTGTAGGATGTTTCTACTACTATTAAAACCGCAGAATACAGTAATCATATATATGACGTGATACCCGCCCTACTTTTAATTTTAATGAAGCACAGTGTGTCTTTGTAAACTGTACCATAGGAATAGAACATTGTCATAGAAGATTAATTGTCAACGATTTTATAATAAAAATGGGATTTTCTCAAAACTCAGAAATTTAACACGTGGTTTGCATTCAGGTAAGGACATTAATCGAATAGCTCGTGCTATCATCACCACGAAAAGGAAAGATGATATTGCATTCGGATCTGTCTGTTATTCAGAGCAGCCGGGATGCCAATGTGTTGGTCTGTCCCGAGCTGTATTTAAAGAAACTGCTGACCCGATTTGGCTCAAATTTTAACGCAAGAAATGTTGTTTCAGCATAAGAAGACTCCCAGACGTCAGGCCTGATCTGGGTTTAAGCCATCTGGATTCGGATTGGATCAAATTCCGGATCTATGGATATCTCGGAAAGTGTGCTGATCTGATTTTGACTGATATTTTTACACAAAATGGGCTGTTAGTAATATTACGCTATGATTCCCCATCTTGATGCAAATGAAAAATGTCAGCCAAAAATCTGGAGCGTTTAACAAAAGTGCTTTGAATTGGAGCGCTAAATCTTGTAATCTAATGTTGGTCTTATTTATTTTTATGATAAAACATTTTTTAGAAACTTTGCAATCATCCGCTGAATATTTTGAAACTAATTTGACTGGGAGACACTAGGCAGCAACAGCGGCAAGTTAAATTAGTTTCAAAATATTCAACAGGTAAGCTTTATAGTGGCCATGAAATTGGGATTCTGGAAATGCAGGATTCAAAGTATATAAATCGATCTCAACACGCGAAAAGCGTGGGCGGAGCTTAGTTAGAGATTGGCGGGGAATAGGTAAAATGAATTGTTTTGTTTTAAACATATTTTATCGTCAATTACTAGATTCAGATTGAGATTCTTTATTCACACTCAGGCAGAGTTCCAGATAAGCAGCGTATTTGCGTAAATACGCAAAAATATATTTTAAAAACCCAATTTAAATCACACCTCCAGCGTTCTAAAAACGCAGTCCAATTACCAAATACGCAAAATATTGAATAAGTCAAGCTTATACATGATTCCTATCAATGCTCAAACTGGTATCCCTTAAGTTGATCAGATCAAACCTGCAGTACTCGGTTACCATTACACAATGATAATATTACGTTGTAATTTCGAAATTCCGAGTCCAAAATTACAGATCAGCAAGTAGCAGACGACTATGCCAAGTACTCGCTCTAAATATTGAATCTACTCGCAAATTCCTGACATCAGATGATTTGTGAATTTTCACGGCGAATTGTTATATTTTATGAAGAATTTTGGTGCAAAAACAATTATTATTACAGCATACGCAATATTTAATACAGTGCCACTTAATAATTTCATTCTCGCGAAGATGGACATAGCTTACATTACGCATAGTTGTAAGATAGAAAATATTTGAAGGGGGGGATGTGTCCTATTTTCCTGTAATTAAAGATCGTCAATGCTCCCCGCAATGAGCATACGCTACGCTCCGCTCATTTCGGCGTGAACTGCTAATCATTACAGTTATTATAAAGAAGAATCTCAACTTATAACGAGAATTAGTCCGAGTCTGCTCTGACTCAACCCGTCCCTGTGACAGATATTTGGACAGACTGGCGGGCAGTAGTAGTGTCGGGGTCAAAATGATACCACCTCCCTCAACTGGATTTCCATTTAGACAAATGAGTCCCCACCTCCCTCAACTGGATCTCCATTTAAACAAATGAGCCCCCACCGCCCTCTCAATCCCTGGGGCATAGGCTGCAGGGCCAGGTGCGGGGGCCACCATGTGCCCAGACAGGCAACCACAGGGGTATACACCACCCACAGGTACTGATCGCCAGCACCACACATAATAGGCCTGAACGCCCAGACAGGGGATATACACCACCCACAGGTACTAATCGCCACACATAATAGCGTCTGAACGCCCATTTAGAGACAGGCATCCACAGGGATATACACCACCCACAGGTACTGATCGCCAGCACCACACATAATAGGTCTGAACGCTGATCGCCACACATAATAGGGTCTGAACGCCCATTTAGAGACAGTCATCCACCCACAGGTACTGATCGCCAGCACCACACATAATAGGTCTGAACGCCCAGACAGGGGATATACACCACCCACAGGTACTGATCGCCACACATTATAACATCTGAACGCCCATTTAGAGACAGGCTTCCACAGGGATATACACCATGAGTACTGTTGCACAGATTCACGCTATTGCAAAGCAATTCGGCCTTAGAGGCTACTCTAAGGCCAAGAAAGCCGACCTGCTCCAGATGATAGACCAGGTCCATGCTGAGGAGTGGCAGAAGCGACTCTCCTGAGCAATGAATACAGGAAGGTTTCGAGCGCTTACCGAGGATCCTTGGAATCCCCACAAGAAAGCACAGTGGATACGTGAGTTTAGTCAGTTGGATGAGGAGGTGACTGCTAGGTTGCGAGCCAAGGCTGTAGGGAGGCGGAAGGAGGCCCATTCACTAGAGCCCTTAACTCTCCAATGCAGGGGGCCTCCGCACCCTATGCAGGCATCCACAGGGATATACACCATGAGTACTGTTGCACAGCTTCGCGCTATTGCAAAGCAATTCGGCCTTAGAGTCCAAGACCAAGAAAGCTGACCTGCTCCAGATGATCGACCAGGTCCATGCTGAGGAGTGGCAGAAGCGACTCTCCCGAGCAATGAATATGGGAAGGTTTCCAGCGCCTACCAAAGAGGATCCTTGGAATCCCCACAAGAAAGGGCAGCGGATACGTGAGCATCGTCAGTTGGCCGAGGAGGTGACTGCTAGCTTGCGAGCCAAGACTGTAGTGAGGCGGATGGAGGCCCATCCACTGGAGCGCTTAACTCTCAAATGCAGGATCGTTAAGCAATGCCGAGGTCTGGGCCCAGCCCGGAGCATAAGGGGGCCGAGGTCTGAACCCTTAGCCCAGAGCATGAGGTGAGAAGGCGAACACATTTCGGCAAAAGGGAGACAGAGGATAGAGGACACTGGTCAGTATGCTGGACATTCCTCAGAGGTCTAGAAGGAGACTTCACAGGCCAGATCATGCAAAAGATCCAACAGACTATCCAGAACGCCTTCTACCTCCGCTACACCCATACCTATCGCATCTGTCACATCGAAGACGGTAGGGTGATGCTCTTCCACAAGAATGCTCCAGGGAGCCCGTGACTGAAACGATAGGAGCAGCTCAGGACTGGGTAAAAGCAAAAGAGCAAGCCCGCCTCGACACAGACAATATCGATCGACCCAACACCAAGTGGGCTTTCGTTCGATCAATCAACGTTGAGGTCAGGGCTGTCATCCACCGCCACCCTCTGCTTGGGACAGGCCCCCTCCCAGACTGGCTCCGACAGAAGAAGAGTATGACTGCCCTCGACAACTACAGTGACAACATGTGTCTCTGGAGATGTCTAGCAGTCCACCAAGGAGCGAGAGCTGATAGAAGTACAGCTCCTGCACGAGAGCTTGCTACACGGTTCTACTGCAAGACAGTGCCTGATGTCCACAAGACCTCGCTGGATCAGCTGGACAAGGTAGAGTTCTTTGACAAGATCAGGATTCGCGTGTATGAATCAAACGAAGATGGCACCTGGCACATGATCAGGCAAGCGGCTCACTACCGGGATACCATGACCATCGGAGTGTGGGACGACCACGCCTTCTACATCAACAACATCTCCAAGCTGGCACATACACTAGTCTGTGGTCACTGCCAGCAGAGAGTGACAAAGGCATGCCATCTCCAACGCCATGCTGATCACTGTACAGGCGGCAAAGCAAAAATCGTGTGTCATGGTGAGAAGGTTGAGGCGCCACAGTCTGCGTATGAGAAAGCCTTCTATCCGCCCCAACCATCCAGTTCAGCGGCTACTCATTGGATCGAGTATGAGTCGAGAAACAGAGGTGTAGACATACACCATGTAGAGTGTGGGCACGATGGCGAGCGTTGGATCGAGGGCGCTCCCGTATATGGTTATGATCCGACCACCAACACTGTTTACCAGTTCCATGGCCGTCACTGGCATGGGTGTCCACAACACTCACATACCTATCTCTGTGTCAGTTGGCTGCTCCTTAGAGGGCGCCCCGAGTGAGCCCACTCACCTCTGCAATCCTGACCCGAAAGAGCTGATCAGAGAGTTCATGCTGGAGATCCAACGGCAAGCATCTCTAATCCGGACAAGGGTTAGGGTACAGTACATACCGACAGACCTGGACAAGCTCCCAAAGCAACAGCAGCGACTGACCAACAAGTGGTGTGACCAAGTGCCTGTACTGGGGTTCAACTCTGGGCGGTATGACCTGAACCTCATCAAGAAGTACTTTGTCGATCAGCTGACTGACAGTACAGGTACAGTGAAAGTTGCAAGAAGGCTAGTCAGACCATGTTCCTCATAATACCTGAGCTACGGTTTCTCAATGTGCTGAACTACTTCGGCCCAGGAGTCTCGTACGAGCTATGGGTCAAAGCTTACGGGTGTACACAGTAGAAGATCTGGCTTCCATATGAATGGTTTGACACACATGAGAAGCTCAACTATCCAGGGCTTCCCGACTACTCAGCATGGACATCTAAGCTCAATGGTGGCTACCTCTTGACGCGAACAGAGTGGGAACAGTGTAACCAGACATTCAGCGAGCATGGAATGTGGACATTCGCCGACTGGCTGCGATACTACAACAGCCTGGACGTCAGTCCATTCATCGAAGCCCTAGAGCGGATGCGGGAGTTCTACACAGAACGAGAAATAGACATCCTCAAAGACACAATGTCTCTCCCAGGTGTGTCACTGCACTACCTCCTACGTGGAACTGCTCAGCACATGTCGGATGTTAGCCTCCATTCACCGGACAATGAAGCCTATGAGATGCGGAAGGGTGCGGTTGTTGGTGGTCCCAGCATCATGTTCACCTGATACCATGAGGCTGGTGTGACTCGAATCCGCCAGAGTGAGTCTGCCAATGTCTACTCGGCTACGATGCAAATGCTCTGTACCTGTCAACGATGGCCAAAGAGATGCCATGTGGTAAGGAGAAAGTGCACCATTGGTCCGGTGCCAGTGGGGTAGCTAGCTTTAAGGAGGCTCTCCTAGCAGACAGCTGGTTTGGGTTTGCTGATGTGGATATAGAGGTCCCCAAAGCTCTGTGGGCAAAGTTCGAGAAAATGCCTCCTCTCTTCTATAACCGCGAAATCCCGGTACAGGCAATCTCATCTGAGATGATGGAATATCTAGGGCGAACAGGGAGGAAGTGGCCCACCACCCAGAAGCTGGTCGGTGCCCTCTCTGGCAAGAAGCGGCTGCTGTACACCCCAACCCTCAAGTGGTATATAACCCATGGGCTGGAGATCACTGCTGTATACCGCACCATAGACTATGAGGCCACGCACCCATTCGAGTGGTTTGTGGAGAATGTTACGGAGGCCCGCCGCTCGGGAGATGTAGATAAGAGCAAAGCGCTCCTGGCAGATGTCTTCAAACTTCTTGGCAACAGTGCCTACGGGAATCTCATCGAGGCCCTAGAACATCATAGCAACACCAGCTTCACGAAGGATGAACGCGTGGTAGACAAGGCCCTGCATAGTGCATGGTTCGAATATCTCGAGGAGATTGGTGAGTCATACGAGCTCCAGAGTCGCAAGCCGAGAATCACAATTCGAAGGCCCTTCCAGGTGGGATAGCCATTTATGAGCTCGTGAAGCTGCGAATGCTGGAGTTCTACTATGACTTCCTCGATTGCTACGTAACTCGTGACAGCTTTGAGTACCTGCAGATGGACACTGATTCCGCGCATATTGCTATAGCAGGCTCCAACCTCGACGACGTCATTCGCCCTGAGATGCAAGCAGAGTACCAGGCTCATAAGCGGGACTGGCTAGCTTGGGACAAATGATCTGGACGGACTCTGGGACTGTTCAAGCTCAAGTTCGAAGGCTCTCGTGGCATCGCTCTCGGCTACAAATGCTACTACGTGGAGAGCGCAACTGCAAGTAAGTGCTCGGCTAAGGGAATGTCAAAGTGGCAGAATGAGGTCTCTTGGCAAAGGTTCTACAGCGTCCTACATGGTGGGTGGACAGAGCTAAAAACCGAGGCCTACGCATGCGCAACCAGGGTATGGTGACGTATGCGCAGGAAAAACTCGGACTCTCCGCTTACTATGATAAGCGCCATGTGCTTCCAGATTGGGTCCATACCGAGCCCATCGAGTATCATGTTAGCACCCTAGGGGGTGGTAGCTGTGTGTCTTCAGGGACTAGCTGAAGCTCTTCTATGACAAATGGTCGCCTCCGTGCTGGCATGCCAGGTAGTACAGTGTAGGCCGCCCCTCTGCCTCCACATACCTGTCAAACCTGTGAACATCTATCAACCAGTTAGGATCTCTTGCACGCCGTCGACCACCTTCCAGCTCACCAGGCTCATACAGGTACCGAAGCAGAGCATCAGGTGGTAGGCACTCATCTCCCTTGTTCACTCCTCTAGAGCTGTGACCAGCAGAGTGTCTGATAGCCTCTACCTGCTTCTGCCAGATTAGCCTAGTAACCTCGGCATTGGCTCTCTCCACCACAGCAGGCAGCCCTCTCACCCATACTCTAGAACGCTCACTTGGCGCGGCCATTTCCTGGGTGTATTGGTGTGGGAATAGTCTCTGCCGGTGTCTGATTCCACCGCTCAATGATAGCCTGTGCACGGTGATGCCCTACCTCGCCTCGCCTAACTGCCACACCGTGTTTCCTCATGAGGGCTGCAGTCTCCCCTCTGAACTCCTTACCCGCATCGACCTGCAACAATTCCGGCCACTGGAGGGGATTTTACGAAGCCTCGTAGACACCCTGGAATGCCTGGGCCATCTGGCCAGCTGACTTGTCTGTGAGCGGTACTGGCACCTTGTACCTGCTGGCGACATCGACGATGGTGAGGGCATACTTTTAGGTCTTACGACCAACCAAGTCGTGTGGAAGGAATAGAACATCTGCCTGGTGAACTCTGTCTGTGACAGTTTCCTCGAAATGGGCATGCCTGATGCGCCGTGGACGAAGTCTGTATATCTGCGACATCGCCTGGTGGCTGAGCCACTGGCTAACTGTCTCCAATGTGAAGTTGTGGCCCTTGTTGAGGGGGCTCACGGTAATATCCACCAGGCTGATAGTCGAGTTCCTCAAGAAAGACGGTTGATATACTCCCAGATTTCATCACTGACGTCCACTCCCATCCTGTCATACACGGCCTGGGTGAACTCTTAACAGACGAACAGACGGCCGTCATTCATTCGACCATCACTGAAGACCTCCTCAAACACCTCCGTACACTGGCGTCTAATCTCTGCTGGATCCTCACTGAACAGTAGGTTATCGACCAACCGTCGGAAGTTAAGGGACTTGACCAGGTCATACAGAGATGCCATCCTTATATAGTATGGCTTAAATGTTTGGTGGCCCAAATGGCCGCGACCGCTATGGCAACGTACGGTAACCAAGGGTCTGCAACTCCGAAGAACGTACCTACTCCTGAGGCGATGGCTGGTATGGCTTCAGAAATCTTCTTCTCCCCATGGAGAGCAATGTTGCCGATCTTGCAGACCATCTCGCCAGCCTTCGTTGTGAACAGAGCGATCAGAGCCCCAACTGCTGCCAGCAGACCGATAGAATCTTTTACGTAAGTGCGATAGATTCCTTTCACTCTGTGTACTAGCTTGCAGGATTCAGGCGCGGTCTCCGCTACATCATCATACTCACCCACGGTCTCAGCTACATCGTAGTCGTCTGCATCATAATCATCCTCCTCATCATAGTCCTCCTCATAGTCCTCGTCATCTATATCCTCGACTGGATCAGCCTCTGGTTCATACAATGCTCTGGAGATCCATCGCTGGGGCAGTTATATAGTAGCTTTAAACTGTAGTCTATAGCATGGCCTCCGCAATCTTGAATGCGGGCGTGTTTGCCTTAGCGAACTGGGGACTCAGCTTCGCTGACAAGAAGGCAGCAGAGGTCGAGCGTGAGTGTCATAACCAGGCAATGGAGAAGCTGTCTAAGGAGAAGTTTGAGTACAGCAAAGCACTTGAGCATATGCGCCAGAGGGAGGCACGCCAACGACAACTCCGAGCTCAGGCCAACCAGAGCCTCAAAGAGGCAGATGAGAGTCTCGATGAGTACCACGAGGCTGTAAGTATATCTGAGCCAATGCTCGACTATGAAGCATCGACAGGTCAGAAGACATCAGAGCTTATAGTAGTGGTGGCAGCTGCAGCGGTGACGACAGGAGTCGTGCTCTACGCACGCTCAAGCTGAATACCTGATGTGTTCGACACGCATACCTTAGCATAGCCAAAGTAAAGTACTGTCAGACCTAATGAGCGAGTCCCATCTATGAGGGTTCCAATGTTGAAGCTGAGCTGGTTGCCATGATTAGGTGGGATGTCCCTGCCCCCGAGGTGGTGACGGCCCTCGAGTGCCGACTCAAGGTCGTCGCTTCAACTGGTTAGGCGCAGAAGTGCATATGACTTAGTTTTCTGTCTGTGTCGTTGGCAATCAGCCAGCTCGCGTACCTCACCAAGAACATTGGTCCCAGCAACCACAAGCTTGAAGTCCTCTAGCCTTTCCACCTGCTGGATGGCTCCTCCCTTCTGAGCCAGGACCGCAACAGCACCACGATGCAATGTCAGGTCTACCCGCAGGTTAGTTGTGGCTTGGACCTGCTGGTGTTCTCGCTCCACATGCACGATCCGCTGTTTGAGACCCATTTGCTTCAGCTCCTGGTCGTTCTCGGCATGCCAGACATGAAGTCTTGGAGCATTCGTCGTCGCATCTACGAGCTGCTCAGTGTACACCTGGAGGAACAGCCTATCCTGCATGGCAGCCGGATTCACGTGTGTGTTCTCGAGGAAGGTTAAAAGTGGAACTGCCATGGGCTTCTCGACACCTGCCCATAGTTCGAATTCCATGAACCCCTCATTGCACCCCACAGTGTAGTACCCCTTTCCCTTCACATAGAAGTTTGGGCCACGAGTCAGCGGACCTAGGACTCGGTACTCATTGTTCACATAGGTGGTGTCCATGGTGCTGTTGCTCTGCACGATCTCCCACCTGTTCAGAACCTGCGGGAGGTCTACCGTCTGTTCTATTGTGCTCTGAAGCTTAAACTCGAGTGTCATGCTCTTGATCTCGTGGATCTGTGCCGAGATTGCAAAGTCAATGTACTTCCCAGCAGCGGACAACGGGTTCTCATCGTGTATACTGGGTTGAATGACCGTCAGGCAGTCCTTCCGAGGATCAGTGCGGTGCGATGTCGCGGGTTCAATGGCCCCATCTGGATGTTGCACATACTGTAGCATGTTTAAGGTCTGGGTATATGGAGGGGTTAAATGGCTGCCATGTTTGGTAAAGATCTCCAGCAGATTGTCTATAGGCAGCAGGACAAGTCGCACGACAGTCAGCACGACAGCCATAGCGTGCACTGTCCCACTGTGACAGGGTCCGAGGACTGCTTCGTGACATCAACATTATCCACAAGCGAGCCAAGGTCACACCTCCATCTGATGTGGAGTTACTGGCCGCCATAGAGGAAGGAGTGCCAGCCCGTAGTACAAAAGAACTCCTGACTCAGATACTCTACCGGAAGTTTGACAGCACCCAGGACAGGCACTCGACCTACCTCCGTGGCCCAAACCAACAGTCCTGTTATTCTAGCTCTCCAAAGGGCGAGGGTCGACCCCAAAGATCTACTAATGGTCGGGAAGTGGGCTGCCGTATTCAGCCTCCATAGCCAGGAAGAGTGAGATATGCTGGATAGCCTCCAGTCTGGAGCAAATAACTACTTCAGGGAGGTCAGTGCAGCTGTAGCCGAGAGCCATGACACCGGTCATGCAGAAGGTACTCAGGAGGGGTTCACTGTTGGCCGCAAAGAGGCTGTTGAGCACATCTTCAATGAAGAAGGCACAGGAGATTGGCCAGTGATCTGGCAGCATTTCTGAAATTCCCAGATAACTACCAGGACTACCTCATCAAATCCGCTCGCAAATCAGATGCTCATCACACATGGACAACGTGGATTTTCCAGGAGAAGTTACAGAAGAAGAGAGCCCTAGACTCTGACCCTCAGTGGGTAGAGTTTAAGCGACAGGCTTCTGACGAAACTGACGAAGTTCCTCAAGCTTCTGACTAAGTTCCTCAAGCTTCTGACGAAGGTCCTCAAGCATCTGACGAAGTAGCAGAGACAGCGGACGAAGTAGCGGAGACTGCGCAGCCTTCTGATGAATGGAAAAAAATTGCGGCAGCTGCGACAGTTTGTCAGCAAGGATGCGTAGACCAGGCTAGTTTCCTGGCTGGATTCAGCTTGTAGGTGAAGGTCTGCACCTTTTCCAGAGATGGCTTGAAGTGTGACAGCTCACCTGTGAGATCTCGCGGGTGCACTTCTGAAAGAGGATGAAGACAGTTATCTTTGTGTGCCGGATGCGCCTGGTGATGTTGCTGAGGTAGGTGACTGTCTTCTGGTCCATTGCAGGGTCATCAATAACTAGAACAAGTGGTTCTGTCAGTCGGGCTGCCAGGAGCTTCTCCATCAGTGCTTGCAGGTTCTGCGTCTTGGTGGTTGGGCCATTGTACCATTGATCATTACTGTCAACTGCCTCAGCGGCGAAGTCAGACACCAGAAGAATGTATTGAGAGTGTAGATGTATGGCCAGGAGAGCCCACAGCAAGATGTTTTTCCCATGTCCTGACGGGGCAATGATCAGCACCACCTCGCCAGCATCAGCCGGCCTACTGTCGAATGGTACAGACATGCGTGCGGAGGATGGTTAGCACTTGGTCGGTTGTAGCCTCATCCATATCTGGAAGACTAAATGGCAGTACTTCCTGCACCAGCTCTTTCACCTGCAGAGCGGGGAATCCTGCACATCCGGCGGATGCGAAGGATGCGATGGAGGCATCAAGCATGATATCCCAGCAGCAGCTGAGAAGATAGCGTAGAGGGCCTGTGCCAGCACCCACAGTGTCTAGTACATCCAGTATCTGTATGATACATGCACGGGATGCCATGACCATCCTGCGGTCTTAAACGGCAAATTAAAGAGCCCTGTCCCCTTCACCTCTGGTAGCCGGAAGCTGTCGATAGCACCTGCACCTGTTTGGCCATCGACAGTGATACTGCTCAGGCTGAGGGCGCCTATCTTGAGGTTCCCTCCACCCTGTCGGAATGAGCTCCGTGGTCTCAGGAGATCCTTAACCAGGTACTGTGCAAAGGACTCAGCCATAACCTTGATGGCTCCAGCCTCATCTACTCCGAGCATACCGAGCATCGTCGCCCTCTCCTTGATGCCCATCCCCTTGTATACAGTCTTGGCCTTGTTAATGGCCAATTGTCCTACCGTATCAGTGTTCCCGATGAGATCTCGGGCTGGGATGGTACCTCAGATCTACCGCGGGTCTCCCTTCTCATCGAAGTCTAGGAAGGAGATAGGGGCAACAGTGTCCTCTGAACCGAGGCGTGCATCACCCAAGTGAGCAAGATCGCCTAGCTCTGCTTTCTAGGTCTGTGAGTGACAGAATCATAGTGCTATATACAGACGGCTTAAACCTACTAGTCATAACCCCAGTGAAATAGTTGGGCATAGGAGGACCACGCAGTCGGCCAAGGGGATAGGTAGCAGTGCTCAGGGTACTGGCCCTCTCTGCAGCGGCACGCCTTGTGGGCAGTCCACCATTCCCGGGCATTGATGTTCCCCAGTACGCGTGCTCGACTATGGGCTACACACCGCCATCCGGCACGCCATGCCTCATATGCTGCAGGGGTCTCATGATCCATCTCTCACTATTCAGAGGGGGTTAAACATAGGCAACGATGATCTCAGCCATTGCACTCATTGCTAGCTCTAGAACCGCGGCCTCCAGTAGTGTAACACGTTCAGCCATGATCTTTGCGGCAACAGTGTAGGAGGTACCACTACAAGAACAAGACACCATATGAGCTCGCTCAGCTCTCCGGTGCTGAGCTGACAGAGGAGCTGACAGCTGTGAAGCTCTATCTAGGATTTGGCAAGGGACAGATCTGCTTCCTCGAATACCTTATCATGGGCGGGAGTATCATCGAGTAGCTCCTGTGAGCTAAAGGTTTCTACAAGGATCGGGAGTATCTGTCAGATGTGTTCCAGCAGTTGCAGACCGCCATGGCCCCACCGGACTCAGAGCTGAACAAGGCTCTGTGATACCACAAGCTGGAAAAAGGCTGCGCTGCCGAACCCTCCAGCCCTTGGATGTGCATGTTGGCAGCGGGTATAGGGGCTTGAGGGCATGCCAAGCTGGTTCAGTGTCTCGCTGTGGTCCCCTCTGCTACTGTAGAGTCAGGATAGTCTTATAGCGGATTTGCTAGCGGCGGAGTAGGCTGATCCCGAGCGCCAGGATACCTAGGCCTGACACCACACGTAGAGCTACCATGAGAAGCGGTGTCATGTCGACTGGCTGCAGTTTCGGGGCTCCTGGAGCTGCTGTGTCGACTGGCTGCAGTGTCAGGGTCGGAACGACTGTATGGCTCATACTACGCATAGGTGCATTGATGACAGTGTTGAAGCCGAAGTGGACACCTGGGGAATTCCCCTCGACTATCATGTTGTTATAGCCCCTGACTTGGAGGTCCTCGATGTTCACGATCATGTTGCTCGGAATCAATCATGGGTGTGGCGAAATAGCAAAGTCAAGTTTGCGACAGGCCTTCCGTAACCCCTGCTGAAACTTAGCAATAAGACTACTGGGGTCTGCCACGATGATCATACCCTCAATGAGACTGATGAACATGGCCTGGACCTCTGCTCCGCTGACACCATCTATGGAATGCCGCAGCTGGGTCTGTGCCTAAGGAGGCAGTAGCACAGTGCTTCCAGGGACTGGTTGATCCGAACGATCCCTGCTGGTGTGAGGCCTGAGGTGGTGTGTGGGACAAAGTACTTCCACATATCTGGATAGTACTGCCGCAAGCCAGTGATGTGCATATTTTGCACCAGCGCTCCAGCGACGGAGTCTGGATCGAACGAGAATGTCGCTGTCTTCCAACAGCCTCTCTCGTCGGGGGGGGGGGGGGGGACGCTATGACTGTTGAGCTGTGGGTCAAAGGCGTTTGTATCAGGGAGGCTTGCACCCAGCTCATGGAGGATTCGTCACACCATGAAGTACACGTGGAATCTGAGACAGCTGTCGATGAGCACAGCTTCAGGAGTACCAGAATAGGAATGAAGCAGGGTGGAACTTACTCCACATCCTGCCGTGGCACACCACACGGCAAAGTTCAGCTGCTAATTCCAGTATGAGAAGCTTTGAGTAGCCATCCAAGTTTCGCATCCTTGATGGTGATGGGGCGGTTGGTCAGCGGTCATGGGTTGACGGAGAAGCTGGTTCAGGACCGTCCATCCACTGTGATGGAGAACGGTGTTAGCTCTGGTATATCATCCAGTAGACCTCTCAGGCCAGTCAAGGGTGTACCCAGGAGGGGCGGTTGGCTCCGGATGACTGTCATGAGGTTCAGTGGGAAGGCTATCTATACTGGTGTCCTTAAAGCTACCGCAGCACACTATTTGTAGTCGTCTCGACTCCAGAGACCAGCGAAGCGACCTCGCCGTAACATCTCATTTTTTTAACTCCTCCATACCAACCTGCCCGCTGGAGCCTTTGAGGTATTGCTGTCGTACTTTAGGTTTCTCAGTGCGGTACAGGGCTTGGGCCTTCAATATATGGTGGTACTCTTCATCGGTGACCTGGCCATCATCGAGAGCTTTGCTGACAGACTCGGCGATAGTCCGTAGCATACTCTGTGCCAGTGCCACGTACTTAGCATGCTTCTACAGCCACCTTGTGATCTGCCGCTGCCCCACCCCCAAGCCCGTGGCCAAGACAGTGGTGGCTAGTGTCACGCCACCCAGCGGGATGGCGACGATGGCCCCCACCCCTGTAGCGAGAGTGGCCACAGCTGCCACCCCAGCACTGGCTCCAATCACACCCGCAGCAGTGGTTGTATGCGCGAGGACGTTGTAGCCTGTCTTATATCACCTGCGCGTTCTGTTGTACTTTTCTGCCTCATGGCCGTGATTCTGTCTGATGGTATCTATCTGCTGGAGTCGCCAGCCGTGGATGGTATCGCCCTCATCAGCCATCAGGGAGGGGTATATTTCTGGTTGCTTCCGCCACTCTGATTTTGCCATAGTATACCTGGAGATTAAACCTGCATCACCTGCAGAATCTGCTCATGAGTCCTAGAAGGGTACATTTTGGAGTGCCTGGTGAACCGTGCCAGCTTGCTTGTTTCGAGACAGACGTCTCTTAGACAGAGGGCATCCAGCACAATGTCGGGTGCCAGTAGCTTTCTGAGACATGACATCTGGAACTTCACCTTATGACCAAGATAGTAGGTCCGCCGCTGGATGGCTTTCTTGGTCTTACACTTCTGCGCCATGTCCTCTTCCCACTGTATGACATCTGGCTCATCCTCGTCTGTGAAGACACCTGGCTAATTGTCGTATGTGAAGACATCTGGCTCATCGTCCTACTTACTCTCTGGCTCATCCTCGTCCGCGGTCTCCACTGCATCGTCCGCGGTCGCCGCTACATCTGGCTCATCGTCCCGCTTACTCTCCTCCAAGAGGGCCTGCCAGTATCGGAAACCTCCACTGTTCCTTCGCCTCCTTGCAAGGCTCGCATTCTGTTGATACCAGCTCTCCCGCTGTAGTCGCTCTCCTTCTTGTTGCAGTGTGAGCATCTGTTCGTTTAAGGCCTTTATCTGTGCAGGGGTCATCATCTCGGCCAAGGTCAGATAATGCTCGTATGATATCATGTTGTCGTCAGGTCAATGAGTAATAGGAGTGTAAACACTAAATGGGCGTCCGATATCCCATCCATGCTGGCATATATGTTAATGGAGGGGCTGTCAAACAGGTGATTTACAGGTGTGAACAGGCTAGGACTGATAGCTTTCCATAGGTTGCTGTTGGCACTTGGGAGATACTCTATCACGTCCCGGCCGACTTCTACCAGTGAGCTGCTGTGTGCACTGCCTGGAGGTTGATGTAGCACATCGGCGTGTATGTATGTTGTGCCCCACTGGGGCACCTCGAAGAGGACCCATTCTACACGGTACTGTACTACCCATCTCCCCTCTAGAGAGGGTGAGATTACGTTCTCACCACCGGAGAGCAGCAGTCGGACAATCGGCATGGTTATATGTCTTGTTTAAACCCCTCCTATAGCATGCTATGGAACCAATATTTGCTCACTCGACCGGTGAAGGTGTCTCCCTGACGAGAGTGGGTCACCGGATCGGGGTTACAGGTGGAAAGCTCCTGCTGCGTCGTCCATTCGATGGACCAGAAGAAGCTGTTAACCTCCAGGATGGCACCCTACGGGTAGATGGTGTGATACATGTCTCCACAGCCAAGGGTGCTGTTAAACTGCTTCAGCGAGTCGGACTCACTAGCCCGCAAACGACTCATATAGTCCTAGAGCTACGTTTCTTAGCTGGTGGCAGAGTGAAGCAGCTAACCCCTGCCCCTGAGGGATGAAGATCACTATCGATCCGGATGGAACAGGGCTCGATCTGGCACAGATATTTCTCCAGGGGTTCACTCTGTTCAGTTTAACTCTTCATATATAGCCATGATTCTCATCATACTGCTCATGCTGGCGTCTACAGCAGTGGCACAGGGCGCTGAGACTGCCATGATATTGGATGCCAAGTGGGCCCACTTCTGGGATGACCCCCAGTACAATCCTTGGGTCGGCCCCTTGCGGAGAAACATTTACGGCCGCTTTCACCCACGTAAAGAGATCGAGTCTGTCGGCCACTTCTATGGGGTGGAGAGGGTAGGCCGTGGTTGTCTGCTGGAGACCCATGCTCAGCACCAGATTCTCTGCATAACATGTGAACATGCCAGAGTCTGCCATGGTTCACATGCTAATCACTTTAGCCTCCTCCCAGGTGAGCGTTGTCAAGGTAGCTTGAAGCCCCTATGGGTGGTCCCATCATGCCGATGCGACTCTGGCAGAGACTACGTTTTTGTCTGAGCCTACACAGAATAGAGCGAGAGAGGCCGACCCTGTGGTTGATGGCGATCAGTGGTGTATCACTGTGGAGGCTTGTCTCTAAATGGGCGTTCAGCACCTGGTAGTAGTAGTGTCGGGATGATCCTACCTCCCTGGCAGCCATTCGGCGATCCGTGGTGGCCCCCGCAACCTATGCCCCAGGGATTGAGAGGGTGGTGGGGGCTCATTTGACTAAATGGAAATCCAGTTGAGGGAGGCAGGGGCTCATTTGTCTAAATGGAAATCCAGTTGAGGGAGGTGCTATCATTTTGACCCCGACACTACTACTCGGGCCAGTCTGCTCTGACTCAACCCGTCCCTGTGAAAGATATTTGGACAGACTGACGGGCCGGAAAGAGTCTGAGCAATTAGTATGTTCATAAGTTGGAGATCTCCGCCACCGCTTGGTAGCGCGCCTTTTAATCGACTTAGCTACAATATTCGACACAAACCCCGGTTATTGCTTTGTATAATTCACTTATCCATTCGCTCGCACCTTAAATCCTGTTAAATATGTCCTATATCTCGCGTTATTTAACTTTTTAGCTCATTGTTGACGAATTTGATCAAATTTCAAGCGAACAGCCATTGCAAAAACAGTGATGACGTAGTACACAACTTTTCGCCTCGAAAATCACGCAATTTCGTCCCGAGCAATTCGAGCACCGGGATGATTAAATTAAACTGGAAAGAAAAGGCGGGATCTAGATCCCATCAGTTTTGTTGGTTAGATAAGGATATTCAATTATTTATGCTGCATTCATTATTCTCATTTTACATCCGTGGGTGGTTGGGTGTGTGAGGGTGGGTGGGTGACAAGGAAGCGGGTGCTTGGATGAGTGGAAAATTAAGTGAGTTATTCAGTGAGTGATTCAGTGATTAAGTGATTCGGTGAATTACTGAGTGGGTGTGCGGTCTGTTGGTTGGTCGGTGGGTCAGTCGGTCCGATATCGGTCGGTCATTCAGTCGGTGGGTCGGTCGGCGGGATGGTGGGTTGGTCGGTCCGACGTCAGGCAGTGGGTCGGTCAGTCGGTCTGACTGCGGTGGGTTGGATGGTCAGTCGGTGGGTCAGTCGGTCGGTCAGTTGGTTGGTCTAACAGTCTAACAGGTTGGTCGGTCGATGGTTGGGACATTGAGTTGGTCGGTCGGTTGGTTGGTCAGTCAGTCAGTCCGACCATGGTCGGTTGGTGGGTGGGTGGGTGGGTCGGGCTGACCTCGGTCGGGCCGACCTCAGTTGGTCGATGAGTGGGTGTGCGGGGGGGGGGGGCGGACGGACTGTTGGTCGGTTGGTGGGTCAGTCAGTTCGACCTCGATAGGTCAGTGGGGTCGGTGGGCGGGTTGGTTGCTCGGTCGGTCGCTCGGTGGATGGGTCGGTTAGTCAGTCGGGAGGGGGGGGGTCTGTTGGTCGGTCAATGGATCGGTCGGTGGGTCAGTCAGTTCATGGGTCAGGCAATCAGTGGGTGGGTGCATGGGTTGGTGGGTGTGTGGGTCGGTCGGTCGGTCAGTGGGTGGGTGGGTAAGTGGGTCGGTGGGTGGGTCTGTCATTCGGTCCGGCCTTGGTCGGTAGGTCTGTCCGACCTCGGTGGGTGGGTCAGTTGGGTGGGTCAGTGGCTGGTTGGGTGGGTGGGTGGGTGGGTGGGTGGGTCAGCAGGTGGGTCAGTGGGTGGATTAGGTTGGTAGGTCAGTCGGTGGGTGGATGGGTGGTTGTGTGGGTCGATCTTCTATCCTACAGAACTAGTGTATCAGTAATAAGAGGCGACTTGTGCTAACAGACAAGCAATATATATATATATATATATATATATATATATATATATATATATATATATATATATATATATATATATATATATATATACACCTGTGCAAATGTTAAGCACCACCCTATTTTTACGCACATGCGAGGGTATATATATTCATGTGCTATGAAGAAAGCAATAGCATAAACATTTATGTACCCATCCATCTTAGTGCAAGAGGTAATAATGCAACTAGAGGAATGCTGATTATGATGGTGGGGAAACACTGTATGTTTTTGTTTGAACTTGAAAACGAGGCCTGAATATGGTTACGTTGACACAACTGACAACTATTGCCCTACAGTTGACACACGTGGCTAGATTGTCATTAATGGTGTCTGAAAACGAAGTTTAACATCTGTGCACGAGTTTGAGACTGTCATTATTAATACCGGGTATATCCACCTTGTGCCTGGATGACGGCCTGGACACGACGTCTCATGCTGGTCACCAACCGACTGATACGCCATTGTGGTATTCGTTGCCATTCAAGATGGAGTGCGTCTGTTAATTCCTGTAGGTTCTGCACAGGAGGATCCCTCCTTCTCACCATGTTTCCCAGAATGTCCCAGATATGCTCAATAGGGTTCAGGTCAGGGCTCCTTGCTGGCCATGGTAGGGTTTCGATGGCATTCTGGCGGAGGTATTCATGCACAGCTCTAGCACGATGTGGTCGGGCGTTGTCATCCATGAATATAGGGTGGGTTCCAGGTGCATGATTTACAAAATGAGGGACCACAACTCTATCCAGTATAGAATATTGATATCTTTGTCCATTTAGTGTTCTAGGTACAGTCAACAGATCCAGCTTACAATCAAATGAGATGCACCCCCATATCATAACGGAACCTCCACCAAATGGAACTTCTTCCATGATGTTACGTTGGTCGTACGCCGTGCGTCTGGACCTCCATACACGAGTTCGACCATCTGTGGCATGAAGCAGGAACCGACTTTCATCGGACCAGTGTACCCGTCTCCAGGATCTCATGTTCCAGTGTCTTCTTTCGTCGCACCACCTCAGACGCTCCTCTTTGTGGTGTGCAGTGAGGAGAGGACGTCTGACAGGTCTCCTAGCTTTCATGCCAGCAGCATACAGTCTCCTTTTGACGGTAGACATTGACACTCTATTGCGCGTTTCCCATTGCTGGCTGAGCACTCTGCTGTTGGTGAATGGAGATCTCCTAACAAGGCGTACTAGGGCTCGATCATCACGGGCAGTAGTCTTCTTCGGTCTTCCAGATCTAGGCCTGTCCTTCACCTCGTTAGTTTGCCCATGTTTTGCAATCAAACGACAGATTACAGTATGGTTAATGTTCAGCTGTCTGCCAATCTCTCTGCATGACATACCAGTGGTATGCATGCCTATGATTTGCCATTTCACACGATCACTTAACCTTCGTCTTGCCATAGCGGTTCACAATCAAGAGCTAATTCTCTCTGTACAAATAAACCATGGTCATGAACACAAAATTCCTAATCTTGTCGCCTAAATCTATATGTAATGTTCTACACCTCAAACTGGACTTTTACATAACTGAACACGTGTGCTGTTTCCCGCCACGCACGGACATCAAGCGGCGTGAAGTCATGCATGCATGTGCATTTCGTACTTGGAATTATGTCAGCTAACGCGGGGACAAAAAGTTTGGCAGCCTAGTTGTACCATCATGTTTCTACGTTCTATTGGTTTTGCTGGTGCTTAACCTTTGCACAGGTGTGTATATATATATATATATATATATATATATATATATATATATATATATATATATATATATATTATATATATATATATATATATACAACACAAGTAGTCTAACGCAGCATGGGAATGAACAAATGTACATTGTTAAATTACGTCGTTAATATCAATCCTCTGTCATTCAACAAAGATCACGGCAAACTAGGTCAACTGTCTGTTGGCACTTAATCCTTGAAATTCCGGTGTCTCGATTATAAGAAAACCACACAAGAAAGCTCTTATTTTAATATTTTTAAAACTAATTTTGACTGGATTATGTTGCTGTTGTCATAGACAGCACCAACTCCTAGTCAAACTAATTCCAAAAATATTCAACACCAGGGAATATTTACAGGTGTGAGTGGGTGGGTGCGTCGTAAATATCAATCCTCTGTCATTCAACAAAGATCACGGCAAACTAGGTTAACCGTCTGTTGGCACTTAACCCTTGAAATTCCGGTGTCTCGATTATAAGAAAACCACACAAGAAAGCTCTTATTTTAATATTTTTAAAACTAATTTGACTGGATTATGTTGCTGTTGTCATAGACAGCACAAACTCCTAGTCAAACTAATTCCAAAAATATTCAACAGCAGGGAATATTTACAGGTGTGAGTGGGTGGGTGTGGGTGTAGGGGTGTGTGTGTGGGGGGGGGGGGGGGGAGGGGGGGGGGGAGGAAGGAGTTAATTGAATAAAATCTCTGCCTACACAATTTCCTGGGGGTGGCGGTAGTAGTAGTAGTAGTAGTAGTAGTAGTAGTAGTGGTAGTGGTAGTAGTAGTAGTAGTAGTAGTAGTAGTAGTAGTAGTAGTAGTAGTAGTAGTAGTAGCCATTGCCGTCTCTGCTGCTAAAGCTGTTGCTGCTACTGCTGCTGCTACTACTACTACTACTACTACTACTACTACTACTACTACTACTACTACTACTACTACTACTACTACTACTACGTAAAAATGGCATGCGTATATGCCATTGCGGTTTGCCGCATGCCAGACGCATTCAGTGCGTTAATTTTCCGCTGTGCAGTGGATGAGCGCCTTTACATTTGGTTCCGCCCTGACGGATGGGGGATGAGGGTCAAAAGGTTCATGAAATTGATTGCAACGCAACTCCTCCGACACTGTTTGACAGAATCCAACCAAATTAAGTATGTCAGTTACCCATATCAATGTGGAGTTAATGAGCACATTTACATTTAGCCCCGCCAACTGGTGTATGGGATGGGGGGGGGGGGGTCAAAAGGTCATGAAATTGATTGTAATGCAACTCCTCTGTCACTGTTCGACGAAATTCAACCAAAATTGTTATATGAAGCATCCATATGATTGCGGCGTGCAAAATGACATTTACATTTGGCTCAGCGGCCGAGGTGTGGGGTGTGGCAAAAGTTCAAAGCGCTGAACGTAGGGATTTGTGATGACGCGTCATCGACCGATCAATCTAGTTATCCCCACGCTTTTCGAAGAAAAGGTTGGGATTATGTGATGCGACCTGTGTGCGTGCGTGTCGGCCGTCTGTGCACTTATTCATTTTAACGCATCTCCTAGACCGTTTAAGATAGCAACTTGAAACGTTGGTGATGATTATACCTATGGGCAAGGAAGTGCATGGCACTTTTGGAATTTTGTTCTGACGACTCCACCTCCACCCACACCCCACACCCACACGCCCACCCCCACCGGGGTTGGGCCCAGGGGGTAAAAACGTCAAAATTGGCCAATAATTATCGATTGTAATGCAACTCCTCCTAGACCATTTCAGATAGAAACTTAAAACTGTGGGGATGATTGCACAAATGGACAGGGATGTGCATGACACTTTTGGAATCTTGGCATGACCCTCTGGGACAGGGCCCTTGGCGTGGGAAAATTTTTCCAACGGTTGTCATGTCGCATATCAAGCCAATGATTAGTAGTCTACAGGACAAGGAACTATTTTGATCTTGGATCAAACCGAGATTAGGGGGCGGGCGGGATCAAAAAGTAGAAATTGGCCAGTAATTATCGATTGTAATGCAACTCCGCCTAGACCATTTCAGATAGAAACTTGAAACTTTGGGTATGATTACACATATGGCTAGGGATGTGCATGGCACTTTTGAAATTTTGTTATGATCCCCAGGGGTGGGGCTCAGGGGGTGGGATTGTGAGTCAAAAATTAAATTTATCCAAAGGTGGCCATGCTGCATTTCATTTTGAAACCCATTACTAATTGAAACTACATTTCAAGGAATTTATTGTGTTTTGGGTCAAAGTGAGGGTAAAGCTCGAAGTGGTGAACGCGTGGGGATTTGCGAAGGCATGTCATCGAATGCACATTTTAGTTCCTAATGTAAACATTGTCTTGTAACCCGCAATCAAATGGGTAATTAGCATACCAAATGTGGTTGAATTCCGCCAACTTTGACTTTCTGCGACACCCCCACCCCACCCTCTCCACCCAGCCCCACCATGTGATTGGAGCCTAATGTAAACGTCATCTCAATATTATGGGTAACTCACATAACAAATTTGATTGAATTCCACCAATAGGTTTCAGATGAGATAGCCAGATGGATGGACAGACAGACTGACTGAGCGATGCAATATTCCATCCTAGTTTTTAAAAAGGCATGAGGACGAGCTAAAGTTGCGACTTTGGCATCTTTGTCAGGAATGTAAAAAAATTGACAGACAGAGACAGGCAGACTTATACCAATCGCGAGTCCAGATTGTTTCACATTTTTCTGGATGTTTTTTCGGATTACACATCAGGTTGTGGAATCCTAATGTATAGTCACACCCTTTCATGTGTTAAAGTTGTAGCCAAACCAGACCAGCAGTTTCCGATCGAGATATCCACAGATTTAGAGTTTGATCCTATCGGAATCTAGGGTCTTTTATACGGATCATGGACAATACTGGAAATCCTATTTGACGGCAAGTTTCTTCATGTTAAAATTTGAGCCAAATCGGATCAGAAGTTTTTGAGACAGTCGCAGCTAAAAAAGTATATGAGAAAGCAAAGCCTGGGATATAGAAATGCATGGACTGTGATTTATTTACAGTCATGTGAATGTGATAGTACTTATTACTAATGAACACATACAATAACACCAAACACCAACAAACATAATTCAGAAATCCTAGAAGAAAGAACATTGTTTTGATTAAATTATTTAAATATATTGTCCACTTCTTCTGAGCTGTCAGTCCTTTATCATTTGTTATTGGCGATGTGGAAGTAAGCATATTATTTATAGTATAGTATAGTACCATATATATAGTTCCTTGCAGAATGCCAGACACATTGTAAAATTGAATAAAAAGACAACCGATTCAGGAACATCATATATAATAAAGTATATAGTACACACACACACACACACACACACCCCTCTCCCTCCCTCCCTCCCTCCCTCCCCCCTCCCTCTCTCCCTCTCTCTCTTTCTCTCTCTCACACAGACACTTTAACCCTTTGGTGGGCAAGCTGGAAAAAGCAGGCCTCTAGATCTATCTTGTGAATGTTGGTTTACTGACCAAGAGACCATTTTTGAAGATTTAACAATGGAATGAGTGGCATGATAACATCAAGTCAGTGATTACGGTGGCAAACTTTAAAAAAAATAATCTTGGCCTGCAAATGAACAGTTACCAAACAAGATTTTAGATGTTCTTTAGACCAATTTTGCCTATTAACTCTTTAATAACTAAATTTGGTCAACAATATTGACATATCTGCTTATTGAATGCTCATTTGCAGGCCAAGAGAAGACTATTTTTTTAATGGACTACTGGCATGTCTGGCTCGATAAATCTTCAAAACTAATCTTCTTATGGGCTGCAAAAGGATATTTCTCAATACAGCACCTACTTTCTGTCAAAACTTTGTTAAAAACAGCTGACTTGTATGACTGCCATGCAATTTAAATTTTAATACTAGATGCTATTTCATGAGCTTAGAATTAATCCCCCAAGTGGTTTCCGAGATTTTTAGAGGTTTCTAAAAATCGGCTAAAATCCGAGATGGCCTCTCGTCAAATTGGCTGAAAAACAATATTGATTGGTCAGGAAAATTGAAAGCTTTGCTTGGTGAATGTCCATTTGCAGGTGAGCTGTCATTGCAGTGGTAAACCTTCAAAAATGGTCTTCTCTTGACCTACAAATGTACATTTTTGCAATATCATTGCAGAATCCGGAACCTTCTGAATCACTGAGCAAAAATTCAAATTTTCTTGGAAAAGCTTGACCATTAATGGGTTAATTAAATTTCTCATATCTCATTCCCAAGGCAACCATAGAGGAAGTGTTAAATACTTTGCAAATAATTTGACTAGAACCTGTTGCAGCAACATATATTTGGCTTCCAGTCAAATTAATTGCAAAATATTTAACATAATATGTCAAATACTTTAAAAGATAGGCCCCATACTTTTTCAGGCATTTGTCGGTGAAAGGGTTAAGTGTCATTTTGAGGCACTGTTTACATAAGAGGAGTTATTATATAAAAGTGTATCAGCGCATAGGAAGATTGAAAACTTGTTTTATAGCCATTACAACTAGCTTTTGACATTCATGAAATAGACGTGCATCAACTATCAGAATCACGGAAATACATTTCATTTCCATTGAAACTGATTTGCTGTATTAATACGCTAAACCACACATGAGATATTTGTATTTGTATTTAAAAGGTAATATAATAATGTATATGCTGGGTTCTCACCAATTTGAGCTGTTATATCCAAAATCGTGACGCATCAAATGATCACCAACACGCAAGCGAGCTGTCAGAATGTTACCCAGTCAATTTTCCGTCGTATGCAGGTCACTGATATATCAAATGATCACCAACACGCAAGCGAGCTGTCAGAATGTTACCCAGTCAATTTTCCGTCGTATGCAGGTCACTGATATTACGTAATAAAGCCTCGTCTCCGGGTGTTCGAGTTTCGTTTTCGGAAGGTACGAAAGTTAGCACTTTTGATATGAAATTGTATATAAATAGTAATAGTCTATAAAAAAAAAATTATATAACCATATCATTATGTTGGCATATACTGAGTTATTTCCATACACTAACGCAGTAAGGTGGCTTAGCGTTTTACTTACACTTTAATCATCCCGAGGCTCGAATTTGCTCGGGGCGAAATTGCGTGATTTTCGAGGCGAAAAGTTGTGTACTACGTCATCACTTTTTTTGCAATGGCTGTTCGCTTGAAGTTTGATAACATTCGTCAACACTGAGCTAAAAGGTTAAATAACGTGAGATATAGGACATATTTAACAGGATTGAAGGTGCAAGCGAATGGATGAGTGAATTAATTATACGAAGCAATAACCGGGGTTTGCGTCGAATATTGTAGTTAAGGTCGATTAAAAGCCACCAAGCGGTGACGGAGGTCTCCAACTTTTGAACATACTAATTGCTCTGACTCTCCGGCCCGTCTGTCCAAATATCTGTCACAGGCAGTCCCTGTGGTCACAGGGCCGGGTTGAATCAGAGCAGACTCGCCCGTCAGTATCAGACTCGCCCGTCAGTCTGTCAAAATATCTGTCACAGGGGCGGGTTGAGTCAGAGCAGACTCTGACTAATCGGGAATATGTTTCACAATTGAAAACAACAAATTTCCAGAGAATGACAAATCCGTAGATCAATAAACCTTAGATAGCATGCAACAGGACCATTATACAGAAATAACAGTATAGCTATCAGCATTGCATATTTAAAAATATCTAACGGAAGTTTGTTGCAGCCTAAGGCAACAACAACATTATGTTAAATAGTTTCCAAAATATTTAACAGCGATCCTGTTAATTCTCACCAAAATCTGATACATTGTCATGATTGTAGCCGCTTGTCTAAATATAGCTCTCCTATTTCCTGGAAATTGCTGCCGCTGACTTCCTCATTACTGGGAAATCCCATAGCGCATGTCCGCAAAGTGAAACTGAACTGAAACCGTGAAACTGCCTCATTATTGGGAAACCCCCTACCATGTCGCTATTCAATGCGCAGTCAAACCTGGCTGTGTATAGTACACTTGTTTTGGGGGCCATTAAGATGGTGGTTCTTTGATAAAGGTGTAATTCTTTACAAATTAAAACATATTCTGTTGAATTTTCTGAAAATATATTGCTGGGAGTTGTTGCTGCCTTAGGGCTTCCAGTCATAAGGAGCATGTCATTCCATTGGTAAATTTTGAAAAATAATCATCTTTAGGTCTGCAAAAGGACATTTGTATGAGAAAATTTAAATTTTCGTGAATAAGTTGTAGGGTTACATGGTGGTGGTGGGTAGGTTGGGCTGGGTTGTTCAACTAAGTAAGTCATTCATTTGTTTGTTTTGGATTGTGTGCATGGTATTTGGGGGGGGGGGGGGGTTGTTCAACTAAGTAAGTCATTCATTTGTTTGTTTTGGATTGTGTGCATGGTATTTGGGGGGGGGGGGGTGTTATTAGGGGATCATACTTGCCGATATACATTTGACCCATAAGATTCAGAAAATGACCGCTATCTTTCACTAGTGATGGGCCATTGGCCCCACTAAATGAATTTCTTGGCAGAACCCTACTGTAGCAACCGACTATGACCTACAATTTTTGACTGGAATATAGGCATCAAACCATAAAAGTCAGGGAAAATGGAAGTGAGAAAATTAGTTTGTCAATTGTCATTAATGTCATGCAGTGTCACTGTGCTAGGAACATCTTTTAATGCAGTAAAGAAAACAAAACAAGGCTTGCCAGTTAGAGTGGGTCAAGTGATTCTGATAGACTGATACCGTAATCAGACTCAGAGCAGTAACAACTCACAATTGAAACATATATAATACATTGTTTCCACATGGCCACTCATTATTGGGCCATATGGCCTACTGGCTTGTGGTTCTCTGAAGTCCGCTGCAGCACCGCAGCTCTCCCATAATTAGACTGGCTACTTGTCTAAGTTGTCTACATGTACGTACATGTAGTTACGTAAATAATATATATATGTCAAAAAGTCATAATCATACATGTAAGTCACTTTTGAAGTGTAAAAATGTGTATTACTAGAGACTAATAGACTATACTGAGTCGGTATAGTCAATTAGTCTCTAGTAATGCAAAAGGTTTTTTCATGTCTAAGTGGGCCTCAAATACTCAATTCCTGCCACTTCCTATGAGTAAAGGTATTTTAAAATACCCAATTAATATGAAGAATACTCAATTATAATCATCCCCTGTGAGTAAAACACTCAAAAGACTAATTCTTATCTGGAGCTCTGCACTCAGGCCGTGTTATATAGCATAGGAGTAATATTTAATCTAAAATTTATGGCGATAATGAATGTTTATCTATATAAATAGTAATAGCCGCCTAGCAGCAGCAGCAGCAGCAGCAGCAGCAGCATCAGCAGCAGTTAACAATGGGATTAAGTCACAAGTCAAACTCTCTTAGGCCGTGTTCTCACTAGAAACCATGGCCGTGTTCTAGAGAGTTAATCGGGAATAACGCCATGCTTCATTCAGTATGGCGTTATTCCGGATTAAATCTCTAGTGAGAACACGGCCTTAATCAGGAATAAAGTCATACTTCAGTATGGCGTTATTCCCGATTAACTCTCTAGTGAGAACACGGTCTTAGATTCGACTCTTTCCCAACATGACTGTAAAAAGGTGGTATGTTACTATTTTACATAATAACTTTACAATAGGTGGATTGATTCATTGCATTGTCATTGATAAGTTTGACCAATATCCTTTCTAAGATTGCAGATTCTTTATATTTCCACATCTCCGTTATTCATAAAACATAACTACGCACATATTCAGTGTCTGTGTCCAATATTGATTAAGCATTTTTCACAATTTCCGTAATGAACTACTACTAAAATCTACAGCTGAACACTAATTATTGTGGTATGACGCTCGGCGACGAAAATCAATCAAACGCGTTGCTGGTAATTTTAGGTGTAAACTGTCGAATTTGACGTTTTAAATTCGCTCTGGCTGATCACGGTCAATGTCCATTGGATTCGCATGTATGAGAGAGAAAGTTAGGTCAAACGTCACTCAAATGAAAATTATATTCACACGTCTGTACTTTCATCATATCAAACGATTTGGTATAAGAGAACCACCCCAACCCCACCCACCCTTTCAAGTTAAGAGCATTCTGAGCAGTGATCAGACAGTTGTATTACAAGAAATCAATACGTCTTATAGCCATTGCCCGTTTAAACCATTGCACCAATGAATTAATTCAGCGGATGTTTTCATTATTAGGTACAGTTTTCAGTTTTCAGCACAGTGTTGTAGTACAGCAACATCCTTCAGCAAACCAGTTTTCAAATTGGCACGTTTCTTGGTGCTTCTATAAAATGCTATCATTTTCTGCCAGAAAGAAAAGAAATGATAAGCTGGAAAGATATTAACCAATAGCCTCAGGGTACGCGCGAGGACGAGTGACGATATTATGTGTATAAATAGGAAATAAATCTGACGGAATCAGTCAGGCAATAAACTAGCTAGATATGAGCGGCTGTCTAGAATCTAATTCATAGAATCTAAAAGCCTCGAAAGAAGATTAGCTCATTCAGAGCAAATATAAACATTAAAGTGCTGCTATCTCCTTGATAGAGTGCTTCCAATGGAGGATGCCAGTCTCTCAGTCAATCAAGGAAGTGTAGGGATCGATCGATCCCAACACGGGCAAAGTGTGGGTGAAGCTTAGCTAAAGATGGGCGGGGCTTTCCTCCATTGTTGTAAGACAACTCAACGCATTCTCCTCTTCATGAATGAGACCAAAACAGAGTCCACACGTCGTGAATTCGTGGCCTCTCTTCTGCCAACGGAAGTGATGAATTCGCCTCCACAACGGTCATGGGACCCTAAATGCTGGGAACGTATAACCAAACTTTCCTGTCGAAACGTTAGTGCGATAACTTAATATTGATTATACAAATAGAACTCTCGCTCGCCTATTCAAGTGCAAGGTGGTGAAATTGGAAATATTTTTTGAGTTTTCGAGCCTGATAATATATGGTTATGGTGGCGTGTCCATATTGTGGCACTGTTCACTTGATTCGTGCATCAAGACACATCCAGACGGGGGTAATCAAATACTTGTGGTCATTCTAGAAACCAAACCCGTTCCAGTCTGTCTAATCAATGTATATACGCCATGCAGAGCAGCAGCCCTCTCAGAACAATATTTTAAAAGGTACACTCATTGAGCTGACAGAGATAGTAGCCAAGTTTGAGGCAGCTTATTCTGTCATAATGTGTGGAGACTTTAATGCCTCACTTGGACGTGAGGGAATGGAAACAAGAGACAAACTGCTGATCAGCTTTATAAAAAACAGAGATATGGCACTTGTTCCCGGTTATCAGTTACAGAGGTATAAGTTTTATCTTCATAAGATTCTTTTAGCATGTGAAAACCAACGAGGCTGATCAAATCTTCTCAACGCTACCTGCTGTTTGGCTAATTAAAAGTCTGGATTGTGTGGGGTACTACCAAGAAGAGAAACTATTTTGCTGTCTAAGATTGCTATAATAGGTGCTACTTGTAGAAGGCCATAGACCGCGTGATTCTGTTTAAGTTTCTGTTTCTGCACATTTTGTCAACCTTGGTACTACATATAATGTGCAGATTCTAAAAATGATGACAGGATTCATGCTACGCTTGCCATGCAACCCAACACCCATCAAGCCGGGAAAAACTCTACAGGTACTGTAATCACTGGTTTTATGTTCAAAATCCATTTATGAGGTGAGTTATCCCTAGATGAGTTATACTTTCTGCATTCTTCAGTAGTGATCAACCCAGGATTAATTGAACACAACTAGCATCCTTCTTGTTGAGGGTCATACCAATACACTTGGAGACATTATGTGAGAACCTTTCCCTATTTGAGTAATTACTTGCGATGTTCAATAGAATTTGCATATGCAGGTGGACGTCTGTGATGTATATGGCACCATCGGCACACGTGGGCGCTGTGATACTGATATTTCCAATCTTAAATCCATACCCTGAATCTTCAACTTCGTGTAGCCATGAATTTACATACTGAACATGACATTGGGTGGATATAACTCCTCCCTGCCACACTCATTGCATTAGTTGTAATGGTTCTGAGAGCTGCCCCTCCCAGTCCACTCTTGAATGCGGTTTATCATCGAGTCTTTCCAGGGGCATCATGTTCTCACCGGATATACCAGTATCATAAGTCTTGTTCAGTAATGAGGATGCCCAAACAACATCACAAGGCTTTTCAGCATCGAGTACTACTAAATGTACCGCTTTCTTGCAGATCTTTGCTTTCACTATAGCATCTGTTACTAACAGTGCTGCATTCATGGATGAGCTTCTGAAAAGCCACGCTGTAATTGACTTTGTTCGTTCCTAAACACTGCGTTCGTTCTATCTACCCAGCCACATCTTTTCTATAATCTTGTCAATAACTGTTAGGAGTGTGATGTCACAGTCTCTCTCTCTCTCTCTCTCTCTCTCTCTCCTCTCTCTCTCTCTCTCTCTCTCTCTCTCTCTCTCTCTCTCTCTCTCTCTCTCTCTCTCTCTCTCTCTCTCTCTCTCTCTCTCTCTCTCTCTAAATGGCATTTAAGATGCTCGCAAAGGTCAAGACACGGTGGGAAGAAACCCAATTGTAGCAACAACTCACAGTCAAATTAGTTTCAAAATATTCAAGAGCTATCATATATAGTTACCTTGAAATTTTAATTCTCTAAATTGATGCTTCAAAGTTTCCAATGGATTCCAACGCGCGTGCAACGTGGGCGGGTCTTACCTAAAATGGGCGTGGCATATCTTGAAATAGATCGCACTATTGCGGCTTAGGCGTGGACAAATATAGAACGATCGTAATGCTGGTGATGTTAACTAGGATAATGCTCTAAGCCACTGCAACTAATCAGACAGACAGATAATTACATAGGAATGATCAAAGATTATCTGTGTATTATCAATTTGGGAATAGATTGAAGATTGGCCTATTTTCTTGATTTAATAGCACTTAGACATAAGAACACTGATACTGACCACACCCAGAGCTGTCCCCGCCGCCCCCCTCGCCCCCAGCCCCGCCGCCACCGCCATCGTCGTCGCCTTGCTGCCTTCGCCGCAGCCGCCGCCGACGACGACGACGATGTTGGTGTTGTTGTTGCTGCTACTAATGCTGCTGCTGCTGCTGCTGCTGCTGCTGCTGCTGCTGCTGCTGCTGCTGCTGCTGTTGCTGCTGTTGCTGCTGCTGCTGATGATGATGCACGTGTGAAAACGCTGTTGAATCCTTTGAAACTAATTTGACTAAAAGCTGGTGCTGCCTAAGGCAGTACCAGCTTCCAGTCAAGTTGGTTACAAAATATTCAACAGTTTACAGATATCGTTGTTTGTAAAAATAAGATACTAGAATTACAGGTTCAAATGGGTAAGACGCGATAATTGGTTTTGATTTGGGGCCCCTTATGTTAATAGTCCCGGGGCTGTTGTCCCATTTGGTTTCATTATATTTTCACCTCCTGATTAAAATCAACATCATCTGTTTTTCAAGTAACATCATCCCTACTTAGCCTCGATTTACAGAGTATTATCTCTAACCGCTACACATTTGATTAAAAGAGAGAGAGATAGTTTATTTCAAAAATCCAACATATGGATTCGGAAACACAAGTACAATCCTGTAAATAAAAACCTTTAGGGCCTATAGGCGGGAGAACTAACCTCATCTCATAATAGCTGTTCGAATGACATAACATGTCACTCATAAACTAAGCATGATATTTTAAGCTTTTAATCATGCCGTTGACCCTTTCTTCCAAAACCGGCGTCTATAGTGATCTTGAGGAATGTCCATTTCCAGGCTAAGAGAAGACTATTTTTGAAAATTTACAACTGAAATGACTGTCTCGGTAACAGAGCCAGCCATTCCAGTGGTAAATTTTCAAAAATAGTCTTCTGTTGGCCTGCAAATGGACATTAAATAAGAAAATATTTTGATTTTCTTGAACAATTTTTGTCATTATATGGTTAAAGAAAGGTCGTCAGGCTTTAATAGCTAAATATTGATCTGTATTTCTCAAGTCAATGCATACTGTCGGCACTGTCCTGATTAAGTATTCAACCAATCAGAAAGAAAACCTAGTTTCTCCAGTTTTTGTCACATTGTAAAACATTTTCGGATTTTCCGGATTTTGAGGGATTTTCCTGGATCACGGCCAACGTTGTGGAATCATAGTGTAGGGTCACACCCTTTCATATGTTAAAGTTTGACTGTTTGAGCCAAATCGGACGAATAATTTTCCGAGATATCCACATTTCCAGAATTGATCGGATCCGGATCCGGGTTCTCTTCTCCGGATCACGGTTAAAGTCGGGAAATTCTCTTGCATCGCAAATTCCTTGCTTGTGTTAAAATCTGCGCCAAATCGAATCTGTAGGTTTTTTAGATACAGGTGCGGTCGCACGCACGCATGCACGCACGCACGCACGCACTCACGCACGCACACACGCAGACGTGATCGCGATACCCTTTTCTCCATCGGGTCGAGTGTAATAACAACTTGATGTTAAAAAGTAAATGACGTGGAATGCTCTATGAAATGAATGATCTTACTTAATCTATAGGCCCTATACCATATTTTAACAGTACAGTACAACATTTTAGATTAGTATCCCTCTAACACTTTAAAGGATAAATTTGTTCAAGAAAATCAAAATTGTTGCTTATTCAAGTTCATTTCAAGAGAAAACTATTTTGAAATTTTACCCCTGAAATGACTGGCTCGGTTTACCACCAACCATATTTTGCGAAAATAACAGAACGCTCTAACAAAACGTCTCGTTCCGTAGGAGAGGCTTTTACCGCCTCGCTAATCAAGCAGAGCGGTCTGGAGCGCTTTCCCTAAGGAACGGGTCGTATCCCACACCCGGCACAACCACGTTGGAGAATATGACGTCATAATGACACCAAAGCAGCTATCCCAGGTGCAAGCCACAACTCCTTCGCGAACACGGTCCCAGGTCGACAAGATAATCTTCGACCCCTAGAGAAATGTATCAACAACCATTCTCGTCCTTTCTCCTTGTTTCCACGAAAGAAGCGAAAGTCAAACTAGGAGTGAGACCAGGTCGACAAGAAAATCATCTACCAAAGAATCACATTGTAAAACAAAATGCTGCACGCCTTGTAACCAGTTTGATTGACCGCCATTACAGCCCACTGCAATAACAGCTTTCAGTCAAACTGGATCAAAGGCTGACAACCTACGCACTTGCACACACGTAACTGTATTACGATGATCTATTTCAAGGTTAATCAGACGAAGCCGGTTATACATGAATATTTATAATTTGGTGAAGATGTTCACTATTCAAACACCCCCAACTCCACCCCACCCACCCCCAACGTTTAAGTACATTTGGAGAAAGTGCTCATGTCATCAAATCCTTTCGCACTTTAAAATCCTCAAAAACATAGGCTGCTAATTTTTTCTAGACAACTGTACTTGGACATTGTAATAATTCCGTAAATTTATCGTCACTTGCTCTTTTATAATAATAGGGTTTGATGAAGGTTTTACGTAAGTTGCTATACATGGCGCATATCAGGACAAAATGATACTCGTCTTCTATATCATTTTTACATAATAGACATATTATTTCGGATAGTGGTGTGGTGTTGCCTTATGCCATCTTCCCGTCTCTACATGCAGTCTATCACTCCCTGTCCTGATCTTACATAATGCTTGCCTATGTTTCATTATTTTAACCGTATCTAAGTGTTTTATGCATCAAATCATTAACAAAGTATTTGTATAACCTGATTTTAATACCCCTGTCTAATAATCCTATCCATTCTTACATATTATAATTATCATAAGTTCTTTGTTTATATTGTACAATAAACATATTTGTGTCTACATTGCTGCCTTGAGACACCCTTACGTCGTTAAAACCGCGCCTGGACAACATATCTCTAAGCTTACTCACCCAGTTAATACCTGAATTATTTATACAATCATCATATGAAACATTATAAATATTTCTTAATAATTTTCTTGATTCAGATTCCAATATTTTAAACCAATACCTCAATATTCGTGTTTCTCTGGTCAGATATAGTGGTACTCTCCCCAACTCCCCGTAAATTATACAATTCAAAATCCCTTGCCTCACATTTAATAACTGTTTGCAAAATTTTAAGTGAAATTTTTCAACTTCATAACCTGCCATACACCGCCATGTCTCACTGCCATAACAAAGAATGGGTAGGATCAGTTTGTCAAAGAGACTGCATAGATGGCTGGGTGTTAGGCCTATAAATTTGTGACATTATTTCTTTAGAGCAAAAACGGCCTTCTGTGCTTGGTCAGCCAATCGTTTCTGTGCTAAAAACCAGTTCCCTCGTCTTCTCCGCATTTAAAAGCTCAAAGATTATCTGTGTGTTATCAATTCGGGAATAGATTGAAGATTGGCCTATTTTCTTGATTTAATTCAGTGTTGATATAATAACATCATATCGACACTGACCACATCCAGAGCTGCCCCGCCGCCGCAACCCCCCCCCCCCCCCCCCTCACCCCGGCCGTCGTCGTCAATATATCAATTAACCTTTCCAGTTTTTGCTCTGCCCCGCCCAGCTCTAGTTAAGCTCCACCCACACCTCGCTCGTGTTGGGATCGATCGATCCCCGAAAATCCTGATTATCAATTTCCAGAAAACTATACATGTAATCTGTTGAATATTCTGAGCGCCCAGTCAAATTAGTTTCAAAATATTCAACAAAATGTTTATTAAATAGTAAATGCATACAATTCGGACAACGCTTATTCCATCGTCAATTATGCGTTCGTGACGTGTTTATCTACTTCATTCATAACGTCATTGGTTATGTCGTCATCCTACACGTCGCATACTTGATTGTGACGTCATATGATGGGTGGATAAACTGGAAAGGTCCATTAACCTTTAATGGTCAAGTTTTTAAAGAAAATCACAAGTTTTGTAGGCCAAGAGAAGACTATATTTGTAAATTTACCATTGGAATTTTCAACAATTATAGCTTTGTGTTGCTCTGCAAATGGACATGTTGTCCGGCTTGACCATTAAAGGGGTAACGGTCAAGATAATTCAAGTTTTCGCTAGCACCTCGGTATTCCTCAAGACCACTGAAGAAATCGTTTCGGCAGGCTTGACGTTATGTTGGTACACGAGGGTTACCGTACTGATATCCGTATAACCTACAAAGCAGAAATATCCCATGCGTGGATGCTAACTTTTTATTTCTACCCATTCACTAGAAATGTGTTAATAATCGAAAATGTTTGATAAGAAAATATAATTTACGCCAGTAATTCCCAGTGTAATATAATAGTTTGATTTTATTTTCACCCAGTTCTGATGTTTCCTAAGCTAATTTCACTTGCGAGTTTGAAAACCGTTTATCTTCAATCATAAGTAAATTGATATTTTTCTTTGTCAATAGCTTCATAGCTTCATTTTCATATGATGATGTGTCTCGAGGTAATCCATTATGCAGAGGTTTCTGATGTAGCAGTGGCAACAAGCCAACAACAACTCATGGTAACGGCGGTGAAGACTACGAAGACAGCAGCGATAAGGACGACAACGATGACAGTCGGAGATAATGCGTGTGCGCGTGCGTACCTGTGTGTACGTACGTGCATATGTGCATGTGTCTGTGTTATTGGTGTGTGTGTGCGTGCGTGCGTACGTACGTGCGTGCGTGCGTGCGTACGTACGTGCGTGCGTGCGTGCGTGCGTGCGTGCGTCTACTATTCTGCCAAACGCACTTCGGTAGCGTAAAACTAATTTGAGTTGGGGGGGGGGGGGGGCTGTTACTTCCGTAGGCAGCAACAGGACCCGGTCAAATTAGTTTCAAAATATTCTACCACTTACCTGTATAGTTACCTTGCAATTGGGGTTCTGAGAATTCCAGTTTTAAAATAGGCTATATAGATCGATCCCAAACACGCGTACAACGTGGGTGGAGCATAGATAGAAACGGGCGGGGCGTCGATATAAATGTATCCCTTTATTGAGCTGCTGGATCGGAAATTGAATCGACGAACAACGGTATTCCGTTGCTATGCCATTACCATCTTGAGAAATCAAGTCCAGTACGTTTTCCAACAGGTATCAGCCATTGGATAAAAGTCGAAGATGCATTACTGCAATTATTTCCTTTTCACGACTAGAGAATTAGATTATCCATGCAAATGTGAAGTCGTAGGTGGACAGAGACAAGAATCTCGTTTTTATATGTCAATATAAACTTCCACTATTTCCAGCTACAACCGCCGGGGTTCACTTTACGCTTTGACCTTTTCCCCTATTATTGCTCAAGGCGAATCGCTCCGCTATGGCCAGGTTCAACGAGCAACTGCTTTCATTACTCATTAACCCGCCAGATGTCTCTGGGGACGTGATCTGTGGCTCTATGTGATATTCATTTCCGGAAGTTGATTGGACATCAGATGCACGTCATTATGTTCTTATCAGGTGTAAACATGTCATTAGCCAGTTTTCATAGATACTGGCCAGTGTCCCCGTTTCAAGATTCAAGGTTCAAGATTCTTTATTTTCATATAGGTAAATAATTTAGTAATTCAATTCAGGCATTCACCGAAGGCAAGGCCTATGATGCGGTGGACCCTTGAGTCTTGACATATAACATAAATTTATAATATTATGTTTATACATATAACATTTATATACATGTACATGGATATTTTATATTACAAATGACAGAGTACGATACGATACAGTATGAATTATGTTTACATTTAAACAAATTACGTGTGGAGACATGACTTATGACATAACATTTTCCATAAAGGGTGGAGAGGGGAGGTGGAGGGAGTGGAGTGACCACCTTGCTGAGTATTATTACTATTCAGTGAAATTACGATTATTATACTCATTATCCCCGTTAGGTTTCTTATCATTATTACATGTATACTCATGCTGAATAACACCAACACCAACACCAACACCAACACCAACAACAACAACAACAACCAACAACAACAACAACAACAACAACAACAACAACATCATCATCATCATCATCATCATCATCATCATTATTATTATTATTATTATTATTATTATTATTATTATTATTATCATTATTGTCGCATTGTTATTACCATTATGATCAACAACAATAACAACAAAAATATTATTAACACCATTACTGTTATTTACATGTATTATTGTTATTAATATTATTATTATTATATATATATTTTTTTTAATATTATTATTATTATTATTATTATTATTATTATTATTATTATTATTATCGTCACCATTATTATTATCATTATATTTAATAATAACAATAACAACAACAATACCATTACTATTATTCACATGTATTATTATTTTTATTATTATTATCATTATCATTATTACTATCATGTATTATGATCAACACTCATACATCATGTACATGTACATATTTTCACATATTTGTTGTCCTGGTGACCGGGTGCACTACAGCTGAGGAACCCGTCTATAGAGACCACATTTATACACCATAAAAAATAAATAAAATGTCACTAAAAATTGGTTATTTCATACATTTAAGAATATTTGTAGTGGATTGTAATACAACAGGGCAGCGACTTTTCAGGACCTGGGGGTCTTATGTCAACCTGCTTTAAAGGACCACCACCTCCTGGATCCAGAAAGCAAGTGGCCGCTATAGACAGATTCCGCTGTCTTGGAACATGGCTGCCATGGCGGTGGCTAAACCTTTAACCCTTGGCATCCTTCTCGATCCACATGTTAGCTAATCCTTTGTCACTTTGAAATTTCAGTCTCTCAGTTTCAAGCTAGGCTTGTGCGATTATTGAGCGATCACGATCAATTATATTCGAATAATCGTGATTACTCGATCAATCAGTCTGGGTATAAAGTACCGAGATACAGCAACAAAAACATATCAATGCCGAAAGCTGCAATGGTGTTTAGAAATATCCATTCGATGGTCGAGCCAGTCATCCCAGTGATAAGTTTTCAAATATAGTCTCTTAGCCTCCAAATGGGCATGCATTCACTGAGCAAAATGTCGATTTTCATGACCGATCGCATTAAAGAGTAATTAAAAGGTATGTTTTGAAATATATCCAAAGAAATTATTCACGATTATTAAATTCACGATTTAAAACATAATCGCAACATTCGATTTAGTCACATAATCCGGCACACCATAAACCCTCACGCCTATTTCAAGGCAAGCAAACATGGAGGCTGTTGAATATTTTAAAACTAATTTTACTGGAGTTTCAAAAGATTTAACCGTCTGACTATTCCGTGCAACCTAAAAACTTTATCATTTCCGATCTGTATGGCGTTAAGATGTTAAATGATTGTTAGCTAAACTAAATATAATGACTGTTTAAAGCTCTCGTGTTCCATTAAGTATAGACACTTTTGCACGAGATATGAGATGCCTGTTCAATTTACCCAGCATGCAATGTTACTCGGCGTGCAATGATACCCAGCATGTAAAGCCCTGACTCCATAATAGCTGTAACTATTGGACGCCATATTCGTTTCGTCTACTGCCGGCACAAGCCAGGATTTCTCAAACAAAACCAACCTGCTTGCACGCGCAAATAGTCATTTGTCCTCCAGCTCTGGAAGTGTAAGCATGCACATAGGGCGTATTCACGGCAGTACATTCAACAGTCCGTATTTCAGTACTGTTCAGAGACGTGTGTCAATGTCCAGGAGAAAATAGAAGAATACTTTATACACATTGACAGTAATTGTTCGTGAAAGTTGTTGCTATCAATGACAGCAACAATATTCAGTCAAAATGTTGTCGAAATAATTAGTATGTAATGCAATTACTACCTGCTATATATTTGATACAAATTTTATTGAAGTGTTGCTGCAACAGCTTTAAGCGTATGCATTCTAAATTAATCATCATAAATTTCAGTTAACACTTTCTACGGATTTTAAGAGCAATTTGACTGTAGGTTGTTGCTGACTAAGCCACCAACAACGTTATGAAATTGTTGTCCATAGAATCACACGGCGCTCAGTATTGCTATCTAAGTAGACTGAGTATCTGGCCAAAATACGCTTTGCCTGCATGAAGTAAATATTTCGCCTAGCTACCGCGTGTACGTTTCTGTTCGATCACTGCATTTCAAACAAATGCACAAATCAGTCAACGAAACACACACGCCGTTTGCTAAGCATTCATTCTTGGCGAGAACGCGTATATAGGCCTACGCTCACTTTTAGTACAGTAGAAATTGACATCGACCCGGACATTTAGTATAACAGACAAATTTTTGTTTTAATCACTTCGGTATGGCCAAAAATACATCCCAGAGAAATTCAAAATGGCCGCCAAGGCGATGACCAATAACCAGGTAATATGTATTTTGACTCTAAAAACCCGTGTTTTGGTAAGTGTTGTACAGTTTAAAGTATGTCATCATCAAAATCGCTTGATAAACTATAAATTTAATGCAAATTGAGCGACTGTTGTGAAACACAGCGAACAGGCAGAATGGCTGAAATTTGTCTATGCATTTTCACGTTCAAATTTCGAGCTGTTAAGGCAGTGACCTTCACATTTACAATGTATGCTACAGGGAATGCCTTTCTTGGAGCAACTACACGAGGAACACAGACGTGTGCTGCTTTTACACTGGCACCTTATATTTAGAAGTAGCTCCGGAGGCGCTGCTGACTTGTCCGTAATGATCGCCGTCACTGATCCTTGTTCTACTGCATAACCATACTCTTCTTTCTTTAACACAGTTTTTAGGTGAAGCCATGTGCTTGCTTGGAGATGAACCCGAAGGCTATGGAAGTATGCTGCCCTACGTGTGGGTGGCATCCTTTCAACTGGTACATGCTTAGGAGAGATGGCAGTCATGTATCTGAGATTGTCTAAGCCAGGACTTCTTGATCCAGCACTACACAAAGACTTAATGTACTTTTCACCAATAACCATTATATTCGCCTTTGATCTGGAGATGTCGCCAAATGCAAGTACATCTTGTCTGAGGGTTGGTGAAGATTGGATCATTTTCATATGCTTTACTTTGCCCATGCCATATAAAGCTGATGTCGTGTCACATCCAGACATACTATGGACGAATGGCAGGCACATACACAATTCCTTGCCTAAGATCTCTGTGGCCACTTTGATGCATAGCTTATGTTGCTTTGTTTGTAGGAAAATATGTGCAGAGGTGCTTGCATGATAGAGGAGTAAGATCAATATGTCTGTATCGTCAGCAACAACTACCTGCATCTGATAAATGTTTTGCCAACAGATTTATGGTATTCTGCTTGTTGCGTTTGTTTGATAGAAATCCAGTTTTGTTTCCTGGAACAGGTGTGTTGTCTTGGACAGCTACATCAGGAGCGCCAACTTGATTAAGCCGTCGTCGCTTCTGTTCTTGATCTTTTGTGGTCTCAGTTTGATAGTTATCAAATATAACGCATACAGGCGCATCAAGCCTCTGATAATGTACTACTGATGCTACGAATGAGCTACAAACGGTCTCCATTGTTCCAACCTTAGGCCATGGTATCCGATGCAAAAGTGCGCAGCCATCAAATACTCTTGCAGCTGGCTCTGTTGTCTCTTGCTGTAGCATTGATGTATTCATTTCAATTATATACTTCGCCAGTTGTGACTTTTGCGATTTCCTCATAGTTCCGTCATCGTGGAAGAGGGCGGGACATGCCTTTGCAAGCTCGTATTCAAAGATCGCTTTGTCTGGAGGTCCTGAAACAGATGCAGTTGACATTAAGCAATGGTACAGCTCCTGGGAAGACATATGGACATCTTCATTTCCTACTTTAACTACCTTTCGCATGACAGCAAATGTTACAGCTTGATCTGAGGTTCAGAATAAATACATGAACTAAGAAGTTTCAATGCATCTGGCACCTCGATTTCAAGCTTTTCAAGGTCTAAATTGGACGGTTCTGGATACACATCTGATGGTTGATCAATATCTTTAATTGTTTGATTAATCATAGATCCCACCAGTCTAACAAGTCGCATAGTTTCATCACTCTCGTCACTGGTTTATGCTGCATATGATTCGTGTATGATAGAAGATGCTCTATCAGTCAATGTGACCACGCTTGTCTTGCCTTCAACCTGGGATATTGTCACATCTGTCCCAAATCGGCCAAGCAGACGACACTGGACGTGCTTTATGCTATATGCGGGTACACCATTTGGCAAGTAGGTGGTCAATTGCGTACGAAGGTCGTGTAAAGTGAACTGGCGCTGTTGCTGTTCTGGTGTTGTTAGCCAATTGCATAGATGGTTAAAGCCCACATCATTCATTTCATCAAAGTTCCGGGCATTACTTCCAGAAGCACCACACGAACTGATGTTTCTACAAGAGATGAATTCTTGCATACATTGACGATGATATTTGGCTTTAACAGCACATAGGTCACCTGCAAAAATGTATTCTTGCTTTAACATCATTCGCTAACGAATCGTGCCTTTTGCCACACGCGTTTAACAAGGTTCCCTGGACTACACTGAGTTTACCCTTACTAACATATTCAATATTGCTTATGTGAGAATGCCGTTCATGGTGACGGCGGACAGCATCAAAGTCGAGCTCTTCAGCACATATCAAACAATGAGTATGGTAATCATAATGATTAGATTCGGAGCGCAGTGTAGGGGTAGATGGTCGCACTCCTTCATCGTTTCTGTTTTGCTGTTGCACTTTTGCAATATTTCTAGGCAACGTGTAATTTGTGTAGCATTTATCGTGTACATAATGTTCGTTCGACGGAGATAGTTTCAAATCAACACCATCTCCAGGAAGCTTTGAAGCGTCAAGCAGCATTGAAAGCCTTTTATGACTAGGTTTTCTAGAACTGCTGCTATCATGGGAAACATTACACACAACACATGTTCTTTCTTACGTAGGGTCAGACATAATTGTACTAAACCATTAACAGACAATAGACTAAACGAATATGGCGTCCAATAGTTACAACGAGTATGGAGTCAGGGCATTGCCTGCTGGGTAGCATTGCATGCTGGGTAAATTGAACAGGCATCTTATATCTCGTCCAAAAGTGTTTATATTTTATGGAACACGAGAGCTTTAACATCTGATAACTGTTGCATTTCTGTGCCTGGCAAAATGCGGTTAAAGGAATATTTTCGTGTTAGCCCTTTTTGTGTCAAGCTAACTCTTTATTGTCCAAGGCAGTTAGAACGGCATCTGAAGTGGCAGGCCAAGAGAAAACTATTTTTGATAAATTACCACTCCACAGTAACAGAGCCAGTCATTCCTGTAGTAAGCTTTCAAAAATAGCCTTCTCTTGGCCTGCAATGGATACTTGCTAAGCAAAATCCTGACCATTACCACTTTGATGTTTACACCCGCCAATAAATGGCGTATTAGGTGGTCTTGTCTTGGAACAATTATAATTTTTTGAAAAATCTTGATCATTAAAAGGTTAATATCACAATAACATTGATTTGTTGGTCGTTGTGGTCGTTTGAGGCTCAAGCCAGGATTTCTCAAATAAAACTAACCTGCTTGCACGTGCAAATAGTCATTTGACCTCCAGCTCTGGAAGCGTAAGCATGCGCATAGGGCGTATTCACGGCAGTACATTCGACAGTCCGTATTTCAGTACTGTTCAGAGACGTGTGTCAATGTCCAGGAGAAAATGGAAGAATACTTTTATATCATAGTGTGATTGAAGCCCGACATTTTCATTTTGTAAACGAAAATGAAAGGCTTCAAACGCACAAGAATGGCTTAAAACGATCATAACGCCCAAACAAAACAACGTTATATATTATTATTATTATTATTATTATTATTATTATTATTATTTATTTTATTTTTATTTTTTTTATTAATCTACCATGTACGTTTAGCCATGCGTTACTGTAGTCACTACTGCACTGCGCAGAATAAAGAAGCAGCATCACCACTCGCTATATCTCAATATCACATGACAGTTTAATCACTATGAGATTTTAGGACACAGAAGATAACGATGTCACCTCTTCACCCAGCCGTCATAGAAAATGAGGATATGGATGTAATGTACCTACAGAAAGATGTGTTGCCGATCTGATCAGCTATTCTGCAATTACTAATGATGGTGGTGAGTTAGTGGATTGTTTCAGAGCCAACGCATTCTGCCTTTTCATGAAACAATCAGTGACATATTTTACTACCGGTTTACAGACCTCAGTGTCACCGTTATTGTAGGACATTATGAACACAAATTTGTCCTGTTCACTGAGGGAAGCAAAATTTACAAAAACATTAAGGTAATTAAATAGCAATTCACCTTTCCAGAGTACCCACTCATAATATGACGTCATAATGAACTACGTGATATGTACAATGACATCACAATGAATGACGTCATGAATGACGTCGATAAGTACGTCAGGAACGCATATTTGAAGACGGTCTATGCTTTGTTGTACAAATTGTTTGCTTTTACTATTTAATAAATATTCTGTTGACTATTTTGAAACTAATTTGACTGGGCGCTGTTGCTGCCATAGGCAGCAACAGCACCCAGTCAAATTAGTTACAAAATATTCAACAGCTTCCCTGTATAGTTTTCAGGAAATTGATAGCTAGGGCGTTCGGGAAACGATCAATCCCAACACTGCGAGGTGTGGGTGGAGCTTAGCTAGTGATGGGCGGGGCATAGCTAAAAATGGAAAGGTCCATTGTCTTTCACTATGGTAAAATGGACATTTTAGAATAAAATGTCTCTCATCCTCGACAGCTTGTATGTTACATAGCGAACATACTCTTTTTTCTACAGGAGATTTGGGAATTGTATGTCTCCCGCTTCTGTCTGGAGATCATATGCACTGACTTTGAGTTTGGCAAACAAATTTCGGCCAGTTAATAAATAATTCTCCATGCTAAAGTTGTTTTTAAATGTTTGGTATGACCTAAGGTTAGAATCCTGTTAGGATGTACCAATTCTATCTGTGCCATCTCTGTTTACATGGATTAGCCAGTTTGATTTGTATCTGGACTCTATGGCATCAGTTAGTAATCTAGCACATGTCTTTTTATTTCCAGTGCTTTGGTTTGTCCAAATTTCTTCGAAGCTAAAGCTAGTCCATAGATTTTTTTTAATGGCTAGGCCAGTTATCTTCTTCTAATGAGGAATACGAGTGCATATAGGCTTGATGAACTATTGTCTTAGAGTCAATGTCACATACTCATACGCCAGTCATTCCAGTGTTATATTTTCAAAAAGGGTCTTCTCTTCGTCTGAAAATTGACATTTTCTAAGAGAAAACTGAAATTGTCTACAAATGTTAAAGGATTAAGGGATGCATGAGTGATGATTACGTTCATTTGACGTCGCATACACTCTCATTAATGGACCTTTCAAGTAATGACGTCACATTGACGTCATAATCAGCTAAGCGGCATTTAGGGCGACGTCATAATCATTACGTCATAAATTATTCTATTAGGCCCGTCTTTAAGTCTTAATAGTCCGACACGTTGTAAGAATTGTATGTTTCTACCATTTAATAAACATGCTGTCAAATATTTTGAAACTAATTTGACTGCGCGCGGTTGCTGCCATACAGCAACAGCACCCAGTCAAATTAGTTTCAAAATATTCAACAGCTTACCTGTATAGTTTTCTGGAAATTTATCGGCAGGTAGTTCAGAGATCAATCGATCCCAACACGAGCGAGGTGTGGGTGGAGCTTAGCTGGAGCTGGGCGAGACATAGCTAAAAATGGAACGATCCATTGTCATACGTAAACATGTTACTGTGCGATAACGCCTGCTATATTATAACGATTGATGTGGGTAACAATTTGAGTGCTTTATAGCACTATTGACACAAAACAACAACTTAAAGTCGAATGAGCCAATGATCGTGTATTTCCTAGGATGTTGTTACTGTCACAACTGACAGAATCTCCATTTTGGAAAAAGCTGAAGATGCAAATATGGCGAAGGAAAATTAGATGAAATGAACATAGCATCGCATCTAAATACTGTAGAGTATTAAGTATGTATACTTCATGTATATATGTTTCGTGCACTTCTGAAGAAGTTACAGAATAAACTTGAAATTGAAATTGAAATGACCACAGAAAACCTTTCTTCCGTTCACCGCATTTTCATATATGTTATATAGTAATCATGTTATCAGAGGTCATGTTCATATGTTTAAAATCATCGTTAGCAGACGTTGGTCCATGCCGGCTGATTAACCATTTAACACTCACATCACCCCAAAACGGTTTTGCGATGGTCTTGAGAAATGTCCATTGACAGGCCAACAGAAGACTATTTTTTAATTTTACGACTTAAATGACTGGTTCAATAAGCGAGCCAGTCATTCCAGTGTTAAATTTTCAAAAATGGTCTTCTCTTGGTCTGCAAATGAATATTTTCTAAGAGAAAATGTATTTGTTTTACAACTTTGAGTGTTAAGGGAGTAAGAGACACACGACTGATGATTATTTTGTGGTACAATGTGTTAAATCCTATTCGTGTAAATTGACCCTTAGAGCTAATCAAATGTACTACAACGTGTACTACAGTTGCCAGCACTAACTCTTCACGTCAATGTTGCAGCAGAATATTTAATTTTATACAAAATTACTATTTATTACACTTTTAAGTGTGAGTGTTGTGTGCGCATAGGTGAGAAAGCATATCTTGACAAGTGAATATTGATAGTTACCTTCGGAAATGCAAGAGGTCTTTGATAGTACCGACGTTTCGCAATTTCATGGGAGTGTGGGGACATTGGAAACATACAAGACCGGGGATGAGGTTGGGGTGGAGTGGGGCGGGGTAGGGTGGGTGGGGATGGGCTTCCAGGTCAACCAAACCTTATTAACTGTGGTGTCGTAGGCCCATAACACCCGTAATCCTCATAAGGTGGATTATAAAGGATAGGTGATGCTTTCGGATTTTATACATTCGGCGATATCTGGTACATTTATTGCCTGACCGATTCTAATGGTGGGTGTGGGTTGTTTCGTCGCCACGCAAATAAAATCTCGTCACTCGTCTGTATGTGTCCTCTGGGTATTCGGTAATACACGCAGAGCTTATCACGTACTTCATTGAGGCGAGAAAAATCAGATTTAATAAGAGAAAGTGTTGGGTACACGTTGCTGAAGATGCGGTATGCTAGAGGCAGTAACGGCTTGTAGTAAATCTGTTTTAAAAATGAAAACAAAAAACCGGTTGACTGAAGACTGCTTAAATATTGCCCGGCAGCGTGTTAGTGATATGAGCGTAAAATGAGCTTTTATGAAAATAAGATGTATCGTTTCTCCAGAAAACTCTATGTTGAAAACTATCACATCAGCGTTCCCGCGCATCATAGAGGGGTCACTGATGTAAATTTCTTAAATGGGATCTTGTTTAATGAAAGCTCATTTAGTGCGGGACTTTGTAGAATTATTTGTCAACCATATGACATAGACCATACATTTGCCAAGTCATTTATATCCTCTAACCTTTTAACGGTGTTCGTGCATATACACATGACGTCATAATTAATTACGCCATGAATTAGTCGACCATAAACGCTTAATAGTCCGTCAAGTTGTAGGAATTGTATGTCTTTACTATTTAATAAACATTCTGTGGAATATTTTGAAGCTAATTTTACTGGACGCCGTTGGGGTGCTATTGCTGACATAGGCAACAATATCACCCAGTCAAATTAGTACAAAATAGTCAATAGCTTACGTGTATAGTTTTCTAGAAATTGAGATTAGGAGAGTGCAAGGATCAACCTATTCCATCACGGGCAAATCGTGGGCGTGTCATGGCTAAAATGTGATCCCTCCTTTATAGCCAGTCAGAAGATGAGCGTAGAGCTAAACCTGGTTATAACAGACAGATACATTTGGGACCAAATGATGATGACGCTCATGATAATGGATAGTCATAAGACCATTCATAGACCACCTATCTTAAAGAGCCATCGATGTGTCGAGCCATAGCTGATTTACTACGGCGAATACGCTATTTTAAAGGTGCACTACCCCGGCGAAATAGATCTTTTTAAAGTCAAAAAGCATTTCAGTAAATTTAATTAGACTCTGATAGAATATATTTACATCATATTTAAATAAAACATTTTGGAAAACTATTCGTCTTATATTGAATGAGATGGAAACTATTCGTTTTACATTGAATGAGATGGAAAACTATTCGTTTTACATTGAATGAGATGGAAAACTGTTCGTTTTACATTGAATGATATGGGAAACTATTCGTTTTACATTGAATGAGATGGAAAACTATTCGTTTTACATTGAATGAGATGGAAAACTATTCGTTTTACATTGAATAATATGGGAAACTATTCGTTTTACATTGAATGAGATGGAAAACTATTCGTTTTACATTGAATGAGATGGCAAACTATTCGTTTTACATTGAATGAGAGGCATCTAAATATATTTTCTCTTTTTTCTGTTAACAGTCAAGTTGCACCTATATTACCTCTGATTATATATAATAAGAAATTTTTAAGAGATTGTCTTACGGAACCAAGGTAGTGCAGAGATTATTTGTCAACAAAAAGGAAATCTCGATTGCCATAGCTACACCAGCAGCCGTGTGGACTACATGTATGGTGTATTTGGCTATTATCAAGGTGAGTATATAACTATGCAATGCCATCAGTGACCACCTTTAAGCCCCGGTGTCCTCTATGGACTAGTTATCTGTACATGCTAAATCTGGTGATTCTACCTTCTGGAATTCCTAAGATAATGTTTGGGCAAACAGACAGACATAGGTCTGTGGCGTAGACATCGATACTCACCCAAGCCTGGTGGCAGCATCGTTAAGCTTTTCGTGACGAAACCGGTCAAACCCGGCCTCGGTAGTGGACAAATAAAACGTCAAATGAGCCAGTCATTACAGTGGTAAATTTTCAAAAATAGTCTTCTCTTGGCCTGCAAATGGGCATTCAATAAGTAAATATTTTAATTTTTCTACGATATTTAGTCATTAAAGGGTTAATAATCAGCAGCTAGAGAGCAACTTCCACGTGAATATGTTAAGCCAGTAAGTGAGCGTATAATTACAATAGACTGCAGATGGTACATTACCCAGTGCCCCTATCAAGTCAAGCGAGGTAGTATTACTCGTATTATTACCCTTTGAATGGTTAACTACTATCTGATGAACATTCTGTTGGCATTTTGAGGCTAGTTCGGTTGGGTGCTGGTGTACTCGTATACTGCAATGGCGCCCGGTCTGGTTAGTTTCAAAATATTCAGCAACCTATCTGTATAGTCACCTTGAAAAAAAGGGATCCTGTGACCTCTGGGTTCAAACCACATAAATCAATCCAAACTCGCTCAGAACGTGGGCGAGGCTGCAAATGTCCGGCGCATAACTTGATGTGGATCAATCTTTTGTAGTAGTTAATTCGGTTGTGGACGCGATTTGCCTATTGCTTTGTATAATATGTATATATTTAATTAAGTCGTGTTTATTTATTTATATAGGGCCTATAGTTGTTTCATATATCTTGTTTATTTATACGATTGTACTTGTATTGCCGTATCCTTATGTTGGATTTTTGCAATAAACTATCTATCTGTCCACTCGTCCCTATACTAACTTGCCATTAAACACACTTACGTAAGAAAGCATTCCATATGTCTTGGTTGGCATCTGTCATCTCTCGGTGGATATTGTCTCTGCCATATGTTTGTTTAGCCGTCATTTTCTAGGACCGAGTTTGCGTCCTAAGTAGAGTAGCTACTCGAGTTACTAGAGTAGCGCCTAAACGGCTAGAGTACCTACTCGTGTACGTACTCGAGGCTACCCACCTATCAACAAGGGTAAGTCGGGTAGGTAACGTGTTTGCATTGAAATCAATGTAAATTAAACACGTGATCATTTACCGGAGGGTAACTGATCACATGCTGATCTACCCTAAAGTATGTACGCGGGTTTCCACCTAAACTCGCTATAGTAGGTGGTTCAATGACTTCTAAGTCAATGCGAGTTAACGTAGATATGTTAATTGGAGATTGGCGTGTCCATGCACGTAAAGCGTGGCTCTGCGGTCACGACCATACATCTGTATGACTTTGTGTAGAATATTTTCGGCACTTTCATCGCATAGTGTTGCAACCCAATGTGCATAGGCATGTCAATGTTTCCATGTAGCCCTCTGGGATGGCACTGAGGTTTGTCAGAATAGGAATATGTTTGGCCCCGTTGCCAAGACTTTGCCCACTCTCCCCCAGACATTGGAAGGTTTGATTTTGGACATTGCATGGAATGAAAGGAGGTCCTGTGCTCAGCCTGATCGACGCTATGGCATACACCTGTCTTACAGGAATGAATTTTGGTTTCTTGGATGTATCTGCTTTTATCCGGAGGTCATGACATGTACAACTAACAACAGGAGGACGCCTGTGTCCCTGCCTCAGACAGCAACGGTGGTGTCATTAATGTGGATTGCAAGGAACACTAGGCTGGTGTCTGCTTCCTGGTGTTCAGAGGTATGGACAAATTGTTACTTCTAAATTCACGCTGGTCATCAAATTCACAACTAGCAGCGACAGTCTTCTCAATTGGAGTATGTTTAATCAATTCCTTGGACAAAAATATGGCCAGGTTTGTCTTGTTCTCTGATAGAGCAGTGAAATTTGTCACGTTAACTAGTAGCGGTACATCACTTAGAAGAGCAGTCTTGGTCCGTCTTTGACGCTGTTCTACCTAGTACATGAAGATTTAATTCTAGCGATGACATTATCAGCAAGTCTCCAGACTTTTTATATCAGCGGCTTACCGATTGTGATTACAGATTACTAGTCCTTGATCATCTATGAGGAGACCAGAGGTATCACGCTGAGTACTTGCTGCTTGACTGTCAATGTCAGCTATTAAACAGTCTACGAGAATGACATTAGAAGCTGATCTTAGGGACCCATTTGTTTCAGCAAGTGAAATTGGTACTGGCCTCAGCTCATATTGCAGTACAGTGGCTATGTCAACTTCTCTACCAGCGGCATATGCGGCAAGCAGGCACCATAGGATGCTTTGATCGCTCTTTATGACTATATGGTTGTCTTTGTCTTGTGCAAATTTCCGGACATCACATAGTTTGTTAAATTTTGTTTAACTTTTATTTTCCATGATTGGATCATGGAAGGATTTCTTCAAAGGGCGCCCATTATCTGATGCCACTTTAATTCGCATCTGTTTGATAACTGTATCCAACTGCTCCTGCCCTACATCTTTTGCTGTCAGAAGAGTTATATTTGTCTATCCGTGGTCTCTTCGTTATGGAGTAAACTATTTTCTCTCATTGCAATATTTACCATTGCATCAGCAGATATCTGGGATCTCAAATTATACGGGAGACTCCATCTTACTATTGTGTGGTATGGGTTGGAGTGATTCCAATGGACATTTCCAAGAGTAATGTCGTCATATGACGTCATAATCAGCTAAGCGACGTGTAGGGTGACGTCATAATCATTACGTCTTAAAGGATTATATATGGACCGTCTTTAACTCGTAATAGTTCGACACGTTTCAAGAATTGTATGGCTCTACTATTTAATAAACATGCTGTTGGATAGTTTGAAAGTAATTTAACTGGGCTCCGTTGCTGCCATAGGCCATAGGCAGCAACAGCACCCAGTCAAATTAGTTTCAAAATATTCAACAGCTTACCTGTATAGTTTTCTGTAAATTGATAGTCAGGGAGTTCAGAGATCGTTCTATCCCAACACGAACGAGGTGTGGGCGGAGCTTAGCTAGCGATGGGCGGGGCTTGGCTAAAAATGGAAAGGTCCGTTATGCCACCACGTCCCTTCCCAGTGCCATTCAGCCATTCATGTGCCTGGTCAGGATCAATGTGGTTGAACTTTATTGTTGAACGTTTGACAACAAAATGGTCATGTTTGAAAAGATGTGTGTTCTGTGATGGGAGATAATGTAGCTCACCAGTATATATGTGTTCCCATCGTGAATAGTTGTGATGATCATACCTCATAAAGAATGGAACAATTCGTGTGAATGCGTGTATGCGGGGGGAGGGGGGGGGGGGGCGTTGGCCTTCTCGCCGTGCTCGCGCGAACATCGGTAGGATAGTCACAACTCCCGTGTAATTCCACCAGCAATTAGTTTAGCATTGTCATGTATAGCATTCGTTTGAAGAAGAGTATGCCTTTACGAAGAGGCCAATTTGAACAACTTTCAGATAACTATGCCCCGCCCGTCAATAGCTAAGCTCCACCCACGCTTTGTGCGTGTTGGGATCAATCGATCACCACATTCTCTGAATCTCAATTTCCAGAAACTATGCAGGTAAGCTGTTGAATATTTTGAAACTAACAGAATGTTAACTAAAGCGATGCTAATCACATCTCAAATGTTGTATTGCACCAATAGAATATGGTTTATAGATTCCATATCATTCCCGGATCTGTATCGCAATTATCTGTTTTGTAATATCAAGTAAATGTTGAACAGTGAACGACACCATTTTGTCTCCTCAAGCTATTGTGTGTGATGTCATGTAAGCTCCAACGCATCACATTCTTTATTATGTAATGCTCATCCCATTGAATATTTTGAAACTAATTTGACTGGAAGTTGTTGCTGCCTATGGCAGCAATAACTTCCAATCAAGTTAGTTTCAAAATGTTCAACAGCGTACCTGTAGGATTGCTTTTATACCACATTGCCAAACTATAGCTGGCGCCTCTATGACTGAGCGTGTATACCGAGGCAGACACATTAGGGTTTTTCTGATTGGTTGAAAAATAAATCATGACAGCCATCATAGGGTGTAGAAATGTACCAAAATTTAACGACTAAATCCTGAATAACTCCTTAGCGGCGTGATAAAAAGCTTAAAATTATCTGGATAGTTTATTACCGACGTGTTAGATCACCTGAATGGCTATCAAGAGATTGGATTAGTTATCCTTTAAATAGAAAAGACAGACAATTTGTACAACATGACGAACTATTAAGCGTTCGTGCCGGACTTAATTACGTCATTCATGAAGTAATTGATTTTTACGTCAGCCTACACGTGGCGTAGTTGATTATGACATCCTATGATTGATCGATATACTGGAACCCACTATTTCATAAGCTTTATGTAGAGCTGGCCCATGCAGGTGTTATGTCAGACAAGCATGCTCTTCTGTTTGACACTTCTACTGCAGCTCAGACAGAAGTGATGTATATAAAGAATACTTGAATTTGAATTCAATTTGAATTAGATTGAAGTAAAATGCATTGACTTTTAATTAGATTATGGCGCTCTACAGATATTACTGGTTAACTCTTTTATGCCTAAATCGGTCAAAAGATATAATTATTTGCTTATTAAATCTCAATTTCCAGGACAAGAGAAGACTATTTTAGAAAATTTATTATTGGAGTGACGGTGGTAAATTTTGGAAAATGTTCTCTTTGCCTGCAAATGGGCATTCCTAAAGACCACTGCAGAGACCGGTTTCGTCATGTTATGATTAAAGCGAACAGACACCAATAGATCTCCCCTCGCCCCACCCCCACCCCACCTCCCCCCCCCACCCTACCACCCAATTCATTACATGGATTTTTATTAGTTTATATTTCTCATCAAGATTATGGCATCATATTATATCCTGATTATTGGCATTGGGGGGGGGGGGGGTGGGGGGGCGGGGTGGGGCCGCAGTTCCATCTTTAGCGTTGATCAGCAACGTATATGTGTGAATTAATTATTACCTTTTGTGGATTACGACTCCGTGTTTTAATTAATAATTTTGAGCCTTTGATATTTAGGTAACGAGCAGATTTAGATTCAGCACCCTCAATATATCCTAAAACCACGAGTTACCAGCTTGTAACAAAAATGTCTCGGGAACTTTTTATTACCCCTCTGTAGAAATGAACACTACTAAACCTTCTCAGCGCTGAAGCTTAAGCATATAACTGGGTACAGAAGGAGATTGAGAAAATTGACTTTTTCAGTTTATCCATCAATCAAATGACGTCATAATCAACTACGTGACGTGTAGAATTACGTCATAATCAATTACATTATGAATGGCGTAGATAAGTACGAACGTTTAATTGAAGACGGACTAAGTGTTGCTGCACAAATTGTATGTTTTTTCTATTTAATGAACATTTTGTTGAATATTTTGAAACTATTTTGACTGAGCGCTGTTGCTGCTTATGGCAGCAACAGCACCCAGTCAAATTAGTTTCAAAATATGTAGCAGCTTACGTGTATAGTTTGCTGGAATTTGATAGTCAGGGCGCTCGGGGCTCGAACGATTGCAACACGGGCGAAGCGTCGGTGGAGCTTAGCTAGAGAGGAGCGGGGCGTAGCTAAAACTGGAAAAGTCCATTGCTTCGTTGATATTGGAGAGATGGCACTAATGATAGTCTGCACTGGCGAGCATGTCCTTTCTTTCTCTGATAGCGTTTTCCATATCGGTGTCAAATCCCGATCTTCGCATTTAATCCTCATATGACACCAAACCAATAGCAGCATAATTTTGACATTTCCGATTTCTGCTGAAATATTTTTTAATGATGTATAGTGGCTAGTGCTAAAGAACTATAGGTCTACACAATGCTTACACAATAGGGTAGCAATCTAAAAATAGAAGGGTGGTTTCTTCGAGAATACGCCCATTCTTTTCTCGATCTTGTATCGAAGGAGATCTCGCGAGATGCGAATGAATGGCGTAGATGAGAGCTACACGAGTCATCATTCTATGATCAAAATATAAAAATATGTACATACGGTGGGAGTGGTCGTGTCATTCACCGTTTATTAGCCCGGGTAATAAAACAAAAATACTGAAAATTTTCTAGTTTATTTATATCTCGGAGGTAAATACCTCTTCCTCCGAGATTTTAAATAAATTTAGAAATTTTCAGTGTTTTTTGTAGTAATAATGGTCCTGGTGTTTTCACACCCAAATTCCGACCCTGTCACACATATTTGTTATTATTTGTTGTTTTTCTGGAAACTGGTGTGAGCGGAAGAGCTTCGCAATTTAGTGAAGCATTATATTTACGAAACCATCCAATTGGAGTGAGCTTAAATATGTGTAGAAAGTTTGCCCGCGACGGACAAAATACTAGTGCCACGACGGTCGGCGTTCGAAAACATCAAAGATATACACTCGGGGAGGACAGAAACCACATAAGAATTATCTCACGAGATCAAACAATTAAGTTGCATAATAAAATGTTTGCTTTATTTAATACCAGCGGTGAATCGCAAGCGATCACTAAGTACCAAATACTCTGGTTTCTCTGTGAAACGGAGATAAAGTCGACCGTCGGATTTGTGTTTACATTCTTTTATATGCGGAATTTATAATTTGCATCTTCTTGGATATTGAGTACTCGTATATATAATAACTATTTTTAAATGAGAGTATTGACCCACTGGAAGCGTTTTATGGGCATGGTTACTTAGTTTTAATTTTTGATTTGATAACTCGCCATGCTTAATCTTAATCCATTTGCTGAACATTTTCTCCTCACTACCACCATTCCAATAGACCTCTCCAGTTTATCCATCCATCATATGACGTCACAATCAACTACGTGGCGTGTATCATAACGTCATAATCAATTACAGCAAGAATGACTCGATTTAGTCCGTCTTAAACGTGTAATAGTCAGATACGGTGTACGAATTGCATGACTGTACTATTTAATAAACATAGGCAGCAACAGCACTCAGTCAAATTAGTTTCAAAATCTTCAACAGCTTACCTGTATAGTTTTCTGGAAATTGATAGATAGTCAGGGCGTTCGGTGATCGATCGATCCCAACACATGCGAGGTGTGGGTGGAGCCTAGCTAGAGATGGGCGTGGCATAGCTAAAACTGGAAAGGTTCATTGAATTGTCAAGACCATTGCAATGAATCAGGAGTCAAAGCTTACATGCAGATCCACTGTATGTGATGAAAAATTATTGAGAATATATATATGGACAATTAATGAATAACATAGCCAATCGTTAGCTGTAAAAGTATATTGTATGAATTCAAAAGAAAGATTCTAGATAATGGTCTAGATGTATATGACTGCCTCGACAAAATGTTATAGTCTTGACCTGAAATAACATAAATATGCAAATTTCCCTGATATTGTGCAAATGAATGCTTACTGACAGCACAAAAAAACATAAGCAGGATACAAGTTTTCTCTGATTTAACGAAGTGTGCAAATTCCCATGACTTAAAAAATAATGAACGTCTTGATTGTGATAGTCTTGACAGAACTATATGTGTATCAAGCTGTCATATTTTTTATTCTCAGTGGATGCAATCATGCTACGCTTATCAAAATAGGTTGTCATTTTAAATATTAAAATTTATTTTTAGGAATGGATAAATGCATTTGGGAAAACTTTGGCAAGCGGCAGGCCTTGACATCTAATTAATATACTATCAATGTAACATACTTCAGATGCCAACATTTCGTTTATATAGTGATATTGTTGTGCTTTTTCCGCAGTTGCAAGATAGTGTTGCAGGAGAGCTTTGAGAGGGGAGATAGCTCCATTTGATTGATTCTTACATATATTAAAGAAATGCTATATTCATGGGTTGTGATGGGCTTGACCAAAATGTTCTGAAATCAGTTTTTGAAAATGTTTCTGTCTACTGCATATTTTGAAGTGGACGGAAATGTTACACCCTCTGCCAGGTGATGCCCAATGGACCTTTCAATTTTTAGCTATGCCCCGCCCATCACTAGCTAAGCTCCACCCACACCTCCCCGTGTTGGGATTGATCGATCCCCAAATGCCCTAGCTATCAATTTCCAGAAAACTATGCAGGGAAGCTGTTGAATATTTTGTAAATAATTTGACTGGGTGCTGTTGCTGCCTATGGCAGCAACAGCGCCCAGTCAAATTAGTTTCAAAATATTCAACAGAATATTTATTAAATAGTAAAAGCAAACAATTTGTACCACAACGCATAGACCGTCTTCAAATATGCGTCCTTGACGTACTTATCGACATCATTCATGACGTCATTCATTTTGATGTCATTGTACACATCACGCAGTTCATTATGACGTCATATGATGGGTGGGTACTCTGGAAAGGTGAATTAAAGGGTTCTCGTTCGTGAAATAACTCCACCCATCTGGTAGAAAAATTCTGATAGTGTCATATTATTGCTGCATATGTATATTTTAGCTCAAGGGTTAATATAGGTTTCGAAAGTGGTGCACATTGTCTGCATGCATATTTGTAATAGGGCACTGCTACACAAATCGAAAATAGGTGGTAGGCTGGTAGCTCGGCCAATTATGAGCCGATTTCCATGAAATAAAAAGTATTTGAATATAATACTATTTCTATAACTCTGTAATATAAATTTGGGTATTCTCTTCTCTTTAATTTCAAGAAAACGCGCGAATGGATGATTGAACCCCGATTAAATGGAAAATTATGACATAAAAAAGCCTTTAATTTTTTTTACGCTGTAGCTCACATAGTGTAGAAAATGGCTGATATTGGTCAACACGTTTAAGCATACATCGACCATAATTCTGTGGGAGCGATGAGCTTCAAACGTGGTGCCCAAGGTTTTCAGATCAGGTGATGGCACCTTCTGGGCTGCTCTGTCCTGTCCAATCCATGCCATAGTCATACTTTTAGTGGCCTTCAGATAGATCCATCCAAATTAAATAATGATAATGGCGCAGACCAGTTCGTAGTTAAGAAGAGAATGGATGTCCACATCCCTATTCTGAGCTACTACTACTACTACTACTACTACTACTACTACTACTACTACTACTACTACTACTACTACTACTACTACTACTACTACTACTACTACTACTACTACTACTACTACTACTCTACTACTGTTATTATTACTATTATTATTATTGCTACTACCACTACTACTACTACTACTACTACTACTACTACTACTACTACTACTACTACTACTACTACTACTACTACTACTACTACTACTACTACTACTTTTTGAAAATCCGACGCTGACGCAGTCTGATACACTTCACGGAGGAACTCCTTTAAAAAGGCTTGCAAACCCCCATAAAAAATCGGATGAAATAGCAGGCTTTATTACTAGAATAACAATACAAACCTAACATATCAAAACAGTGCAAGCTAAAATACTCTATTATCATATACCACAACCGTGGCATAACTACATAGAAAACATAATTAATAAAGAGCTGATAACATAACATAATTCAACAAAGCCTTTACTATTTGCACACCGTGTAGTAGTAGGCCCAAATGGCGAGCATAGCTAACCAACAAGTGGTAAAGCGACTCATCAATAATTAGCAGTAAGCTACTGCTACTCATTGACGCCATTGAGCCGATTCATGACCGTCAGGCTAAGTAGATCATATGTAGTTTAACATAGCACATCGTATAGTAGTAGGGCCAAATGGCGAGTGCAACTCGCCAACAAGTGTCGAGGTGACTCGTCAATAAGTAACAAAAAGTCACTCATTGACGCCAGTTAGCCGATTCCTAAATGCCCAGCGGACGTAGTAGCCTTTATATAATTTAATGCACAAAGCAAAATTATACAAACTATGACTACCTAGATGGCACTTTGGGTTCACATTCTAAATTTACTTCGTTGTAAGATTTTGCAAATCACGCTGGAACAGATACACCTACAGTAAACCTTTACAACAGGATGCTAATAGTATATATGTAAGATGTCATACTCTGTTAACCTAATGAACTCGAAAGTCGGATCACCTCCAGAATATTGACGCGATGCTCATTTGATATTTAAATATACCGATTCCCAAGGTTAGGTTATTCGTCAAAATTATCATCTCCTAAGACATTAAAATTTTAAAATAAAGTCAATTAAATTAAATTAAATACCAATTATCAATATACAACAAGCAGCGAGTGTGCTAGCTTATACAAGTTCTGCTTCTACTATTTTTAGATATCCATGTTCAATTGATACTAGGCCAGTTTTGCACCATATATCTTTAAATCTACTTTCTTTTCCATGTTCCACTAGCCTGTAAAATTCACAATGAATGCAGTTTATCAAAAATGATCGAAATATAGCCTGTATGGCTCTTTGGTGGTTGTTTCCTGTCTTACCTCTGGCCTCTGAACACCGATGCTTCCAAATATCCCACACTCCTACAGATAACAGGGTTACTAAAAATTCTTTCTCCTTGCTATTAATGATTCGTCCGATAGTTGAGCAATCTTTGAACATAATTGTTTCAGTCATTAATTTCACATATTTGATTCCAAATTTAGCAAAGAGCGTATTGAAAAAGCCTGTAGCTATACAACACTGTGTAAACAGATGGTCTATTGTTTCCTCCTCAGTATTACATAATAAACACCGGTCTGTACTTGTTATTTTGCACATATAAGTCAGATGGCCAACACATCGCCTTCGATGGAGTAATCGCCATGCCAGGTCCCGTGCGTTTGCTGGTAGACACGGTAGATGTATTGTTTTCCACGCATTTTCCAGTTCTTTGGCGTGCATCCTAAAGTGTTCCAATGCCTCCGACTTTGCATTAGCATTCCATACCAGGCTCTAGATGCCATGTTGTATTTTATATGCTCTGACTTAAATACTAATGTTGGTTGCAACATATCTCTGTTGCCACGTGCTTTTGGCAATTTGAACCATTCACCAGGTATTGCATTCTTTATTCTAAGAAATAAGCGTTGGGCATCAATATGCCTCATTGATGTTGCTCTTGCTACATCCTGCATCGCAATCCATTTGCGAGAATTTGGATTGACTAAATCACGTAAATATTGAATGCCATTTTTGGCCATAGAGGGCAAATATAATACAGCGTCATTATCACGAATCAACTCGTTTCCCCAAAGACGTTGCTCTAAGGCATCTTCCCAACAACTGGGTTGTGGCATTGATCGTGTAAATATCTTTAAAGCTTCGAGCTGTTCTTTTATATATTTGGTATCTTCTGATGGTTAGGTGGCAATTTATTGCACAAAAATAAACATTCTACTGGAAATGGATCTACGTACCTTTGTAGAAGTGTCCTTGCAACACTTGACCAAGATGAGTTTGAAGTGAGTAACTTATTCAAGAATTTCAGTTTTAGCGAAGCACACTTTGCAAAAACATTAACCAAATCCAGGCCTCCATCATGCTTTTCATTGGTGAGGATTGACTGCGATACTAAATGGGCTTTGTCCTCCCATAAGAAGGACAAAAGTAACGTGTTGATCTTTGACTCTACTGATTTGGGCATATGAACTACAGAAGCGGTATACCACAGTCCAGATAAAATTAAATTATTGAGGACAAATGTCCTGCCAAATACAGTTAGGCGACGTCGTTTTCAATTTACTAATGCACACTTTAGCTTGGATAGCCTTTCTTCCCAGTTTATTATTACATCCTGTTCTCTACTAAAGTAAATACCCAAAATCTTCATGACATCATCTGACCAGTTAATATCCATAACATTGTCAGTTCTGTCCTTCCAAGCGCCCAAAAATAATCCCTTAGAGTTGTCTCTATTGACATTAAACCCTGATGCCTTTTGAAAATCTGATAATACTCCATTTAAAATTCTAAAATCTGAATTTTTACCTGCAAACACAGTCGTACCATCTGCATATTGAGACACCTTTAGTGGCCTTTCTACGCCACGTATACATATTCCTTGAAAGCCATTACGTTTCCTCAATGTGGCCCCCAACGATTCCATTGCTATGACGAATAGAAGCGGAGACAATGAGCAACCCTGTCTGACACCTCGTTCCAACACTACAGGTTCAGATAGATGATTATTTACTAAATAGCAACATGTTGTATCAGTATATAAAATATTGACTCATTTAATAAATCTGGAACCAAAGCCAATATGGTCTAAAGACTTAAACAAGAAATCCCATTCAAGTCTGTTAAACGCCTTCTCGTTATTAAGTGCTATTATTGCTGCTGGGATGCAATCCTGTTCAACTAATTGAATAAGGTTTCGTATAAGCAATGTGTTGTTTAATATCGTTCTTCCTGGTACAGAGCACGTTTGATCATCAATTACTTCGCCTAGGACTGCGCCAAGTTTTAATGTTAGTACCCGAGTAATAATCTTATAGTCTACACAGAGTGGAGAGATTGGTCTATAATTCTGTATTTTATTTCTGTCACCCCTCTTGTATATAAGCCGAACATATGCTTGGGCCATCGATGGAGGGAGATGCCCTTGCTTTAAAATGCTAGCTGCTATTTCTTCTAATACTGGGCCAAATATGTGCCAGAAGTTTGATAAAATTGGACTGGAAGTCCGTCGCAACCAGGAGACTTTTCTAACTTCATACCTTTCAGGGATTTTGTCAAATCATCAATTGTTAGTGATTGGTTACAACTTTCGCGACATGCATTTGGAAGTCTTTGCGTTATATTGGCTAAAATATCTCTAGATGCAGCTACATCACTTCCCTCAGATTTATACAATGATTTGTAAAATTTAGATATTATTTCCATCATCTCTGCATTTGAGGACACTGATACACCATCATAGTCTTCAGTGAGCGCATTAATTTCTCTATACCTCTTGCTTTTTCCAAGTTACAAAAGTAACGTGTAGGCTTTTCACCCTCGGTGTGCATTTGTGCTCTTGACCTTATTTTGGCCCCGTCAAACTGATATTGCTCTATTTCATTTAGTCTACCTTTTAATTTAACTAATAGTTCGTAATAATTATATTCTCCATCATTAATTTTACACACCGACCGCTGAAGTGCCTTTTTACGCTTTCGCATTTCTCGTGCTTTCCTGATGGAATACTGCCTTGAAATATGTTTCAGGTCGGATTTAACATCCTCCCACCAGTCTGTTATACTTCTCTTTTCATCCCAATGCCTCCAACAACTTTCTACACATTTACGATAGCAACTATCTCGTAACAACGCTACATTGAGTTTCCAAAATCCATCTCCTCGTTTGATCCAGTCAGCATTGTCTAATGTGATGGAAAACATATTGTGATCAGAGAAAGTTACTGATTTTATGTTAGTTTTACACATGTAACCTTTCAATGATCGTTCTACATAGATCCTGTCCAGTCTGGATGCTTTCTTTCCATCGGTTGAAAAACAAGTAAAGTCCCTGCCCTCTGGATTTTCAATCCGGTAAGTGTCTAACAAGCTTTTATATTCACAGATGTGTTTCAAAATATTATGAGATTTGTCATTAAAATTAGACCAAGCGTTTCTGTCTTTAACTTCATCTAATATGCAATTAAAGTCACCGCCCATAATTAGGTTTGCTGGCGTTCTGTCTTGAATTATTATGGAAACATCATTTAGAAATTCACGACGCAATTGATGAGAGGTTGGCGCATAAAGGCACATCAAATTTAAACTTGTGTTTATTACATTAATTGATACACAAATCCATCTACCATTTGTATCTGTTGACGACGATATAGCATCAACATAGTTGAGACAGCGGGGCAGGATAAGAATGGCCACTCCCGCGCTATTATCTTGTGATAAAGAATAAAATATCTGCCCTTTTGAAATATCTTTGAGAGATTCATACACTTCAATTTTTTGAATTTTGGTCTCTTGTAGAAAAGCAATATCAACTCTCTCATTTGCTAATTCTTCAAGCAAGTGGCGCTGCTTGAATTCGGTATTTAATCCTCTGCAATTGATGGTGCAGATAATCATAATTTGTAAAATGATGTTTACAACCGCCATCATTAGATTAACTTGATTTGCTTTTTTAGCTCGTTTCTTAGACCATTTACCTAATTTTCCTGCGAATTCAATGTTTCCTAGTTCTACCACAGACAAATATTCGTATTTGGAAATATCAGAATCATGGCGCAGTAGACGATATGTCACGCCTCTCGCCGTTACATATGGCACTAACACTTCACCCACTTCTGATCGGTACATTACCATTTCATCTTTCATCTGTGAACTCTGTGTTTGAATGGACACATCTGATTCTGCAACTGACATTGTTTCATCATCCATATCATTTACTTCAATCTCAGATTCTGAGCTATTGTCTTCTTTGTGACACTTATTGCTACTTAAGTAACATTTGGCAGGAGCGTCATTTACCATATCTTCAAGCTGACGTAAATCAAGTGGGCTTAGCGGAAAATCGACTGAACTTTCCGTCTTCTGAGTCGTAAACTTACCCTGTCCTAATTTTAATTCATCTTCTAAGGAATTGTAAACTGGCTCTTCTGTAAGATCATCATTTTCCTGCGTGTCTTTTACAGCCACGTTTGGCTCCACTGCATTTTGATTATTTTCCTGACTTAAGGTTATACCCTCCTCTAATACCTGAATTTCATCAACTGTAGTTACTCTAACAGGATTTGATGATTTGTTTGTGTCATTTTCAGTGGCAAGAACCACAACAACAGCTTCCGTAGTGATTGCTTCAGAAGCATTTGACTCAGGTGCATCCTTTAATGGGCGATTATCTCCTGATACTGAGGGCTTGTTTTGATTTTTTGGACAGCGCCATTTAAAATGGTCAACTGAACCACAGAGCAAACATTTGTTTCGATTTGGACAATCTGTTGCCAAATGGTCAGTACTTAGGCAGATCCGGCACTCTTTAATTTGCCCTCTGTACCATAAGGGCAGGACAAAGCTGCCATCAAGCGTCAATCTGCTTGATAAAGGCCTATTCACTTTATCAAACCAGATGCGTCTTACACCGTTTTCTAGCGTTCTGTCAAAGGGATACGTTTCATGTTCAATCTTTTGCACTTTGTCATACTTCTTGAGTTCATTCATGATTCTGTCATCTGGAATTTCTAGTGGAACTTTCATCTTCACTAGCAACCTATCTGACTCGATTTCCTCTACGTTACAAACTTCGCCTTTTACAATAAGAACATCTTCTAGAAGCTTTTCCTTGACCCCTCATTTGACACTGTTACATTCCATAGAGTTTTAGAAACATTGATAAGCCCCTGCAAAGCAGCAGGTCCCGCGCCAACGACATCCTTTAACCCATGATGCACATCGATAGCCGTGACACCCTTAGTTGTTATCTTAAGGCTTAGGGTACGCTTATAGGCGGCCATGGTGTTTTATAAAAAGAGGAAACCCATACTACTACAGTATATAATACAAATATATAACACCAAGACGTCGGGGGAAAGAGCTAAACACTAAATAAATAGTGTCCCCTTTTGAAACCCTGACGTCTACCAACAAATATACGAATAGAAAGTACAGTCGTATATTTGTTAGTTTGCACCACTTTCTAAGTGGTTCACTAACACCTAACCGATTAAAGTGGTTTCCTATTGCATACTAACATATTACAGACATATATGTGTTAGTCTGTTCGAGTTGACCGTGGACAGCCAACTGACTATAAAGATTTATATAATCAAAGCACTAGGCTTGTGCTTACAAATGACAATGGAATTAAATTCACTCACTCAAGCGATCTTGCCAAATACAATGCGCTAGCCAACGAACTATAGAAATAGCATACTGGCTTGGGGAGAAAAGTATTGCATTGACCACAGTAAGAGGAGACCGCGCTCCAACCAAGACAAGAATTTACAAATTAAACATAAAGTTTGAAAGGAAACACTAATACGAAATATATGTATAACATTTATCTACAAAATCGCGCTAGAAACTAGCAAATTCAGGCAGCAATTGCAGAGCTAAATAAACGCGTGCATTCACTTCGACTACTACTACTGCTGCTGCTGCTGCTGCTGCTGCTGCTGCTGCTGCTGCTGCTGCTGCTGCTGCTGCTGCTGCTGCTACTACTACTACTAAAAATATATAAACGGCTGACAAAACTATACAATACACTAACACTGAACAGACGTCAAAGGAAAAACAACTTTAACAAATTCGCCAGTCTTACAGTCATAAATCATATCATTCAAAATATATGCGCAATAAAAATATATACTGCCGTAATACAATAAACGCCATACATACATTATTGTGACCAGTTTCTGAACAGGCCCGGGTAATCGATTTTGTAGGCGACAAAACGCGAGTATTTAAACGCAAACGTTCTGTCAGCAGTACAGCGAACAATAGCAAATATCGCCTCTGCAAATTAATCTTTCTCTTTACTTGGCGAGAACTTTTCTGAAAATGCCCGTGATCGCTTGCGGCCTGAGTAAACAATAACAAACACCGCTGCTATTTTGAAAAAATGATCTGTGTTTACATAGAGATACTGATTCCAATACTACCCCGGGTCGTTTGCAATTCAAACAATACAATGATCTTAATTTAATACTGGCCATTAAAAACATCCGAAACGACTGGAAGCAGCAGTCAGATAAGGCAGCAACCGCCTCCAATCAAGGGATGCCCGTATTTAAGCGTTAATATATATACATTAAAAATCTTTTCTTAAAAATGTTACACAAAATTATACAGATGGAATTTAAAACATTACAACATTACATTATTTCCATACTCAGCAAACTAAGGAAATTTGTAATCATCATGGTGACGCTTTAAAACCATTCTATGGCGAAGTAGACCAAAACCCTGTCTCTTCAGTGGTTTTGAGGAATGTTAATTTCGATTTGGAGGCCAAGAGAAGACCATTTTTGAAAACTTACCAGTTGAATGACTGCATCGACAACCGAGCCAGCCACTCCAGTGCTAAATTTCCAAAATATTCTTCTCTCGGCCCGCAAATGTTCACTCCATCAGCAAATATTTTGACATTCCTTAACAAATGCCGCCATTAAAGGGCTAATAGTCAGATTTACTACTACTACTACTACTACTACTACTACTACTACTACTACTACTACTACTACTACTACTACTACTACTGCTACTACTACTACTACTACTACTACTACTACCACTACCACTACCACTACCACTACTACTACTACTACTACTACTACTACTACTACTACTACTACTACTAACTTATTGAATACTTGTCGATCTATATTCATGGTTTTTGGTAGTTCCTAGTGTCTTGGATTTAATAGTTTTGTTAGGACTATTCAGCACCACCACCACCACCGCCACCACCACCACCACCACCACCACCACCACCACCACCACCACCACCAACACACCACCACCACCACCACCACCAACACCACCAACGCAACCACCAACACCACCAACACCAACACCACATGTGATGACTGTGGAGGCATAAATAGGCATATTGTCGGTCTAGGTAAAATTGTAGTCCAATTATTACACCTTATTAAATGTTTTTGATGCCGGAGTAGATAATGTTTAAAAAAACGTCAACGTTTTTTTTATTGCAGTCTTTCAGAAATGAATATGTGCATTTCCTGCTCTTCAGCTTTCCGTATAACACAAATCTGGGTTTGGATCTCTTCTGGTGCGACAATTGAAGTCGCAATGTTAATCAGTGGTACCTTATTCTCTTTTGGACGCCTCGGATTCAATTGTGAACCGATTGATCATTCTGTCAGTTACAACAGGAATTATCTGCCCACCCGCTGTTTCATCTTGATGCGCTCTGGTCCATGTATACTTTTTGTGTATGTCACTGGAAGATGACTGTCATCCGCTCATATGCTGTGCAATAGCTGTCACAGCAGCTTTGGAATGTGCTGTCAAGTAATACTTCTGGAGGGCTTTATCTTGGGTTCACAAATGTTGATATTTTCTGCAGTCTTTCTTTATAGATTGCTCTATCGCCATATCATGTCATATGACACTGAAAGGTCTCGTTGTGTGATATATCAAGGTCTGCGTTTCGAATATTAATTCTGCTAGTTCTGATATCTCTTCTAAGTGTATGCGCCCTTCAACAACATTATAAGTGCCCAATCGTGCTTAGTTCATGTGCGTAATGAATAGTTCACACGCCCACACATAACGTCAATGGGAAGCATCTCAGCGCATGTGTGTCCAGGTGCATTTTCCTGTTGTCGTCACGCTTAGCAGCGATATAATCGGAAAGTAACTGTGAAAAACGCTTACATAATTATCTCAAAACAAAAACATATTGGAATATTTTCTAACATGCTTTTCAAATTCTGTCATCATTGACTGCAGTGATACTGTCACCTCTATGAACTCATCTAAATCTCTCCGCAACAGTTGCCTGTTCTCACCATGCGCCATCTCAATATCATCAAATAACTGCAAACAAACCTTTGCTTTAGAGATTTTGTCATCTCTGTTATTCTCGGATAAACATTCTTCAATAATAGACCTTTCCAGTTTATCCATCCATCATATGACGTCATATGACGCCATAATCAAGCACGTAATGTGTAGAATGATGGCATAATCAATTACAGCATGCGCGACTCGATTTAGTCTGTCTTAAACTCTTAATAGTCCAGCGCGAATTGTATGTCTTTACTATTTAATAAACATTCTGTCGAATATTTTGAAATTAATTTGACTTTAGCTTCAAAATATTCATCGGCTTACCTGTATAGTTTTCTGGAAATTGATAGTCAGGGAGTCCAGTGAACGACCGAGTCAAACATGAGCGCGGTGTGGTTGCAGCTTAGCTAGAGAGGGGCGGGGCATAGCTAAAACTGGAAATCTCGATTCTCATTGAGTCGCACAATGCATTCCACTTAAGTCGATTGAATGCTTCATTCATCAGCTTGTGTAGCCTGTAAGATTTACCACCCAGTGTGAGATTCACAGTTGCTGGTACAAACATGTCAGCCTCAACCACAATGTCCTCGAATCCACATTTCTGCATAACTTTGTCAGTATCACCCGTGTAGGTCATAGCTCAATGCATGCCTCCAATTTCCAATTTATCATGTTCAAATTCCACATGATTATGCCATTCGATCATTACTTTGTGCTTTACAGTATATCCCTTCATCATAGGTTACGATTTTGTCTCAATAGCTTGAACATTCGTTGAAATCGCTTCATCACAGTGTAAGCTGTATTAAATTCTATTACAGAGGCTGATATCATCAAACAATATCCAATGGCTGTTTTATAGACATCGACTTTACTATTGATACATGTATGTTAAATGGTTCACCCTGGAACAGTGGTTAATTTTGCGTTTTCAAAGTATACATTAAACATTTTAGAGATGTCGATCTCAGTAAAAATTGAAGCACCGTCTATAGCCCTCAATATGGCATGTGCATTGGTGCATGCGTCAAACCATTCTATCTCAACACGAGATGCGATGACCCTGGCTTTCCACCAGCATTCGGACTAGGCTGTAGCGTCCTTTCTCGGTTAACAAAATTAACTGGTACATCACCAATGGAACCCACTGTCCATTTACTGTATCCACTGCTGTCTGATACAAAACCATATTTACAACATCATGATGATGTCCTGATGTCCTTCAATAGATTATGTGGCTCGGTTGAAGTTATTTCCTGCAGCACGGATCAATCCGCTGAATGCCGTATTCGTTCGGATGACATGTTTATTGGCGATAATATGATTTTTCCATGAAGTATCAAACTTTAGCACTTCATATAACCTATGCCGTGTCCGTTTTTATTTATAAGCTGTACTAACACTTTAGATCGTGTCATTTGAGAAGCTGCAACATGTAGGCCTAGATGGACTTGGGTTTTTTTGTATTGCCTGCATGATGAAACACATTAAATCCTGACAAATAGACAATACATGTCTATGCATAGAACGATCGTTGGCTTTGACATCAAACACATAGACACCGTCTAGGGTTCCCCTGCTGCTGGTTTCGGTGATATACTATGGTGAACTATCTACATACGGTACCTTTGGCTACCATGGCTTCAGCATTTTCTGCTATATATCTGCAAGATTTAACGGTTTGTGTTTTATACCATCTTTGTCCTTAATCAATGAACTAACAGAGCTGTGTGGTAAAGCAACAACTACTGTCACATGCAAGTCAATATCTGCTTAGAGATCCAAAAAATTTTGTCAATTTTTCAGCATGGCCATCATGAAGGTTTCTCTAAGGATTACATCCTGCAAATCTAAGGATCGACTCACAATTAGTTCTTTTGTGTTGAAGAAAGTTGATAAAATACCAACAGACTTCCGAAATTGTTTTTCAAAATTTTCGCTTTCAGTCTCTGTCAGGTGTACATATTGGCTTCTTCTTCTAACGGTTCGTGTCTGAGAAAATGAACATATCGTTCCATAAGTGCGTTCCTAAAAGTCAGGGAACTAATGAATGATTGTGTACGTTTCTGTTCCCTTTCTTAGCTGTTCATCGGTGTCTGGTTGACCAGTTATACACTTGGGAAAGTGTGTTAATCATCGTATTCTCTTGGGACCACTTTTGAGCCTTAAGGGGCTAGTTTTCATCTTTAGGAGTGATACGTCAACTTAAAATAAAACGTGTATATTAGATGTTGTATAGGTACATATATTCTATTTTCCATCTAAAACATAATTTTATCATTTAACCTTCAGACACTTTCTAAAATTACCGGGGTTGTATATTATGTAAGAATAAATTATGGAAATTTGTTTTCAAGGTGGTGGTATTTGCCCTCCTACTAAAAACATTGCACCACTTTTGGAGTCTACATCCACCCTCGCATTTATAGGCACATGGTCGCAAATAGTCATGTATAGTCAGAAATGTTCTCCCTAATGGGTTGAGCATTAGCCTATAACACCTGTCTTGACTGCTGGACTACTACATACATAGCAGTGATAACACTGATTATTGTGACATTATTATTTATTAGAGATGCTGATCTTTTAAGTTCAATCATCTACCAATTTTTATATTTAAGTTTCTGACATGACGTTTTAGAGGTGGTGACATGATTTATAAGTGATTCGCACATTCTATTTAAGCACCCATATTGCTTTTATGTATCTAATCACAATTATAGTTGCTAATTATATACTGAAAATAGATTAATGATAATAAAACTCGTACTTACAATACAGTTATTTACTGGCAAGTACCTCTGAGAGAGAGAGAGAGAGAGAGGGGGGGGGGGTGGGGGAGGGAGGGAGGGAGAGAGAGAGAATTTAATCTTCTGCCAGTTTAGTGCAGATAAGAGAAAATAAGGCATCTTCAAACAGAGAAAGACTGGAGGGGGTGTTAGACGTCCCTCCGATGCGGATGTGGAAATTTAGTGGCTGACGCAATTAGTAATTAACCAGCAGTCTTTCCATGCTGCGTATAGTACAGTAGAAATTGACATTGACCCGGACATTTTGTATAACAGACAAATTTTTGTTTTAATCACTTCGGGTTGGCCCAAAATACATCCCAGAAAAATTCTCCAAAATTCACACATGGGGAAATATGTTTTTTAGAGGAAATTCAAAATGGCCGCCAAGGCGATGACCAATAACCAGGTAATATGTATTTTGACTCTAAAAATCCGTGTTTTGGTAAGTGCTGTACAGTTTAAAGTATGTCATCATCAAAATCACTTGATAAACTATAAATTTAATGCAAACTGAGCGACTGTTGTGAAACACAGCGAACAGGCAGAATGGCTGAAATTTGTCTATGCAATTTCACTTTCAAATTTCGAGCTGTTAAGGCAGTGACCTCCACATTTACAATGTATGCTACAGGGAATGCCTTTCTTGGAGCAACTACACGAGGAACACAGACGTGTGCTGCTTTTACACTGGCACCTTTTATTTAGAAGTAGCTCCGGAGGCACTGCTGACTTGTCCGTAATGATCGCCGTCACTGATCATTGTTCTACTGCATAACCATACTCTTCTTTCTTTAACACAGTTTTTAGGTGAAGCCATGTGCTTGCTTGTAGATGAACCCGAAGGCTATGGAAGTATGCTGCCCTACGTGTGGGTGACATCCTTTCAACTGGTACATGCTTAGGAGAGATGGCAGTCATGTATCTGAGATTGTCTAAGCCAGGACTTCTTGATCCAGCACTATACAAAGACTTAATGTACTTTTCACCAATAACCATTATATCCGCCTTTGATCTGGAGATGTCGCCAAATGCAAGTACATCTTGTCTGAGGGTTGGTGAAGATTGGATCATTTTCATATGCTTTACTTTGCCCATGCCATATAAAGCTGATGTCGTGTCACATCCAGACATACATGGACGAATGGCAGGCACATACACAATTCCTTGCCTAAGATCTCTGTGGCCACTTTGATGCATAGCTTATGTTGCTTTGTTTGTAAGAAAATATTTGCAGAGGTGCTTGCATGATAGAGGAGTAAGATCAATATGTCTGCATCGTCAGCAACAACTATCGGTGTTCTTTCAGTTCCTGCCAATTCTAATGCTCTCCTTACAATCACCACATCAGCATCGCCTTCATCTACTGCATGTACCACCTCAACACCTGCATCTGATAAATGTTTTGCCAACAGATTTATGCTATTCTGCTTGTTGCGTTTGTTTGATAGAAATCCAGTTTTGTTTCCTAGAGCAGGTGTGTTGTCTTGGACAGCTACATCAGGAGCGCCAACTTGATTAAGCCGTCGTCGCTTCTGTTCTTGATCGATCTTTTGTGGTCTCAGTTTCATAGTTATCAAATATAACGCATACATGCGCATCAAGCCTCTGACAATGTACTACTGATGCTACGAATGAGCTACAAACGGTCTCCATTGTTCCAACCTTAGGCCATGGTATCCGATGCAAAAGTGCGCAGCCATCAAATACTCTTGCAGCTGGCTCTGTTGTCTCTTGCTGTAGCATTGATGTGTTCATTTCAATTATATACTTCGCCTTTTGTGACTTTTGCGATTTCCTCATAGTTCCGTCATCGTGGAAGAGGGCGGGACATACCGTTGCAAGCTCGTATTCAAAGATCGCTTTATCTGGAGGTCCTGAAACAGATGCAGTTGACATTAAGCGATGGTACAGCTCCTGGGAAGACATATGGACATATTCATTTCCTACTTTAACTACCTTTCGCATGACAGCAAATGTTACAGTTTGATCTGCTTTCTTTAGCGTAATGTCGCCAAACCTTTTCTCATTTAACTTCTCATGAATTCTTCGACCAATATCAATGGCATCATCGGCAGTAACACGATGGTCTGCAATTAAACCAGTTGCGATATTTCTCAGTTGGTCGTCTTCAACTGCGAATGGGTTGTGTTCCCTGAGAAACAGAGTGAATTTCTTCATGTCTTCTACATCTCGTCTCATATTTGCAGGGTGAACATCACTGTGTTGTTCCGACCATGTCCCGGTGATCGTGTCAGTCAATGACCGCAGAGCGTGTGTGTACTGTGCTATGATGTGTGCAGTGAGAAGCCATTTTGTTCTAGCGGATTCCTTGTGCGTTACCAGTCTAACAAGTCGCATAGTTTCATCACTCTCGTCACTGGTTGGTGCTGCATATGATTCGTGTATGATAGAGGATGCTCTATCAGTCAATGTAACCACGCTTGTCTTGCCTTCAACCTGGGATATTGTCACATCTACCCCAAATCGGCTGAGCAGACGACGCTGGACGTGCTTTATGCTATATGCGGGTACACCATTTGGCAAGTAGGTGGTCAATTGCGTACGAAGGTCGTGTAAAGTGAACTGGCGCTGTTGCTGTTCTGGTGCTGTTAGCCAATTTCATAGATGGTTAAAGCCCACATCATTCATTTCATCAAAGTTCCGGGCATTACTTCCAGAAGCACCACACGAACTGATGTTTCTACAAGAGATGAATTCTTGCATACATTGACGATGATATTTGCCTTTAACAGCACATAGGTCACTCGCAAAAAGTATTCTTGTTTTAACATCATTCGCTAACGAATCGTGCCTTTTGCCACACACGTTTAACAAGGTTCCCTGGACTACATTGAGTTTACCCTCACTAACATATTCAATATTGCTTATGTGAGAATGCCGTTCAGGGTGACGGCGGAAAGCATCAAAGTCGAGCTCTTCAGCACATATCAAATGATGAGTATGGTAATCATAATGATTAGATTTGGAGCGCAGTGTAGGGGTAGATGGTCGCACTCCTTCATCGTTTCTGTTTTGCTGTTGCACTTTTGCAATATTTCTAGGCAACGTGTAATTTTTGTAACATTTATCGTGTACATAATGTTCGTTCCACGGAGATAGTTTCAAATCAATACCATCTCCACGAAGCTTTGAAGCGTCAAGCAGCGTTGAAAGCCCTTTATGACTAAGTTTTCTAGAATTGCTGCTATCATGGGAAACATTACATACAACACATGTTTTTTCTTGCGTAGGGTCAGACATAATTGTACTAAAACATTAATTAGCATGAACAATGTGAGTTTGACTCTATATATTTATCGTTTTATAATTGAATCGACTTAACTTACTTCAAGTAACATTTTCTAAATTTACCCCGGACTATATATTATTGTAATATTAAGAATAATAGCGTTAGGAATATTTATATCATTGACTGCATAGTTGCGATCAACATGCTGTCCATATGTGTAACTCTCCCCGTCAGATCTTTAAAAAAACTGGCCATACATTGATGTACCATGTTCTGGAATTCACACATGTATCAAATCATATATGGTTGTTATAGACAGGTTTTACTGATTAATTTTAATTTACATTAGTATGTCTTACAGGTTATTTGACTGGGATATGTTGTCATATACACAATTTATAATAGCAATTGTCAGTAGGTCTAATTTTATAGATTTCTCAACAGATTACCTATTTATGCTAAATATTTTTCACATTTCGTTCCCTAACTTCAAAGGGTTAAAAATCAGGTTTCCCCAAGTGTGAATTTGTGAGAATTTCTTGTGTGGACTCTGGACAGTCATAAAAAGTGTTTGGAACACAAAATCGTCTGTTATACAAAATGTCCGGGTTAGCCTATATTTCTGTTGATTTCTACTGGACTACATATGGGTAGTGTACCCCCGCTGTCCTGTGTTTATATTAAGCTACGATTATGGTGTATCACGAGCGCGTGCTTTATCCATACATGGGCCTATATTGCCCTTACCTGTTAGGCTAGCAGTTAGTAGCTGCTACCGGACAGTTCCTCTCGCTCGAAGGCGGATGAGCAGCCTGGGGATAGTGGTAGCGCAACAGATACAGCGTCCTCGGATCCGATCGTAGACGCAGACGCCATCACCGTACATGGCCTTTGGAATACTGAAACGGATATAAACAAGAGGAACACACGTGGGGCTAAAGAGACTTGCCACTCGCAGAGACAACGTTGGGTGGTTGCGAAGACAGAATACAGCTTTCTCAGCAGCTTCCATTAAACATCTATTTGACATCATGAGGCCATAGAGTGAGGTGCTTAATCTACATATGTATATGAGTCAAGTCTATCGGTCTAGCAGAAATGATAGAATTACGTATTTTAGTCCAGTGCCAATTGTGTCAAAATTGCTCTAAAATTCAAACGAGATTGAATTTTCGCTTGATTTTCAACGGTGCTGGCTCTTTGTTCATTCCTTTCTTTTCCTGAAAGAACAGATTTACCACACTCTAGAATAAAGCTATTGATTATGTTGAAAACAATTTAACTGAGAACCGGTAATCTCTGTGGTTGGGACATCAGTTTATAGACGAGGCCGCGAGAATATAATTCCAACATGTGTCATATTAGCTTCCTGGTAAACAGATGCCTCAGATTTCTACTGCAAGAAAGCTGTTCGGGTAAATCTGGGAGAGTGGCCATGGGCTCTAGATAAATAGAATCAATGCAACAAATCAGCAGCAATTCCCCATATTATTAAACCACAGTTCTCGAGCTGTACCGATCGATAGACAGCTTGGTGGCAGTTGTAGTGGAAGTGGCGGTCGTGGCAATGGTGGCGACTTCAGTGGCACTGGTGGCGCATCGGCGGTGGTGGTTGTGGTGGTGGTGGCGATGGTGGTGGTGCTGCCGATGATGGTGATAGTGGTGTTGATGGTGGCGGTGTTGGAGGCGGGTGTGTGGTGGCGATGGTGGCAGTGGCGGTGGTGCCGGCAACGGATGAGGTGATGCTGGTAAAGAACTGAAATGTCCTTGACGTGACTTGATATTTGCGCAGAACAAGCATGTACCTTATTTACCATCCGTCTCATAATCTGCCATCTGTACTCGTATCCCTCTCTTTGCAAATGCATGCACGCTCGCACACACATACACACACACACACGCGCGCCCAAGCACGTACATATATAGTTTTATTATTGTCAAGCATTAGTTCTATGAGCCCTGTCTTTTGTAGCTCGCCGGATAGTGTCGGGCCGTGCCGGTGTATTATGTCGACTCGCCGCACCGCAAGTGAACGACGAGTGATGACGCTGGTTAGCATCCGGTCTCGGGGTGACGGACCTTGTATGAGACTGCCCTGTGGGAAACAAAAACCAGCTCCTAAGGCCGGTGGAACTCAATCGTTCTGGTGGGGCCATGCAACCATCGTCGCGAACATTAAACACAACTGTCTCATCCCAAGAATTTGTGTCACCAGTATGCCTGTCCATAGCAATTTCGTGATCTATAGAATTACAAGATTTGATTTGGTGGCCTAAAAATATAAGTCTATATATATATTAAAAATATGCTAGATAATACTACAGTAAGAGCATACAAAAATACGAGACATAGAGACAGGTAGATGAACTTTTAAACATGGGGCTCCCGGCGGTACCACACAGACTCGTAGGTCCGCAGAGGTATCTGCGCAAGGGAGGCTCCCGTACACAAGACTTAGCTATTTAACTTAATATAAGTTATTATACCTCTAAGTTGAAAGGAAGAAGGTTATCTCGGACGAAAAGTGATGTGCCTCATGCGGGCACTACTCCTAGTGCTAGTTTTGGTGAGGAGTATTATCCTGGTGTGGACCGTCGTCACTGAATCCTTGCGAGAGAAGAATAGTAGGCAAAAATTGGCCCACTCTAATATTTTAACCAAAAATGCTTTAGAAAGAAAAGACCATACCTAGTGAGATTATGACTATAGGGGTGCGTACTGATTTACATGAAGACGGAACGGGGGATTCCCGATGGATTCCCTCGTTACCGTCTTATGTGATTCTTTGTATGCTGAATTAGTAGTTGCCGCTTTATTTATGCGGGCCTTCTGCTTTGCTTAATTCATTTTTAGTTGTTTTCAGAACAAGAATTATTTTAGGCCGCAACTGGCTGATATCTACCTAGCTATTAGACACGGCTGTGATGGAGAACAGATGCCCTAAGACATCAATACTAAAGACAGCGCTCCTACATGTTACGTAGCAAGATCTCCGAACTGGATAAGAATCCAGACATCCTGCCCCGCAACCACATTAAACGTTACAAGACATGGGTTTCATTTCGCGAAAGCATTATTAGACCATTGTTCTATCGTTATGGTGGGGGTAAGAGAGACGAATACCCACCGTAAATGTACTTCCCGCAAGGGCGTGGCAGATCTAAATATCATGCCCAGACATTTGAACGGAATTTGGTGGGGGTATGTATCTCGCCCATCACCGGGTTCTATGGAACTAACCGTTTAACCTGTCGTTAGGTTTATATACAAGTGCCCTGTTTTGCACTGCAGTGCGGGAGGTTAGTTTAGTAAATAAAACAATAATTAATACATGCGTTCGCAGTGCTTTCCTACATTGGCTAAAGTGCTAACTACTAAGTATCCACAGACACAATTGAAATGTATGTGACACCACACCCTGGCCATCATCGCTCGGAAACCACAATAGTTTCCCAGAGTCGGATCAGCCCATGGTGCGGATGGGGACATCCAAACAATTAAGAAGCCATAAGACTGAGTGGAACGTGAAGAGAGACAAAATCTTACTTATGAGTCTTACTGGAGTGCGGGGCTAGATTATCGCACTACAGGAAGAGAAGAGTTTATTACACAGTATGTAATGAAGAAAGTGTCTCTAATCATTTTGAACCTATCCTATTGAGCTGAATAGAAAAGGTTTAGTCGATAGCATGCCGGGATAAACAGAGTTATAGCATGGACAGCGACCTCAGTGAAAAATTGTTGGTGGTGGGAGAAAGTGCTGCATGTATAAGTGTTGCTGTATAGTGTTTCCTACGTGCACTGTAATCCTATATTTTCTATGAATAAACAAAACATATGAACGGATGGCCACTGGCCATATAAATACATAATATAACCAGAAAAATCAATACCGTGTCAAATGATCAAGATATATATATATCAGTACACGTTAACGAACCTACTATAGTGCGGTTAGCAACACAGTGAGGAAAAGGAGAATAATTATCAATAAATACAGAAAGTATAATTAGCGGTCCTAAGACCATTACGGTTCCTTTTAGTCATCGGGACCATTCTTACGGATATTATAATTAACTAAACCTATATAGAGAAATAATTAAACTGTGAAGTATAGTTACTAGAATACTCGGTAGTCATTCACAAATTAGGCTACCATGTTGCTGAAATTGATACGTCAATCCGTAGTCGACGTTAGAAGATGCGCTCACCGGAAGCTGGAAAGTTCCCGCAGGTTGCTTCCCGTAAGCTGTTTTCCGCAAACAAGACTCCCGCACGAACACTCATGGCGGGAGTACATCATTCAGTGATGTAGGCCTAATAGAATGTCTAATGAGCAGTCACCAAAAGATATGGTAGTACTGCGTAGTGAAGAAAGTTCCCGTACACCAATGGCATGGATGGAAGGTGTAAACAACCCGATCACGAGCGGGGGTTGTTAGAGGCAAACGAAGATACAAAACAAAGCTTCATGGTGCTGGGTACGTCAGCCAGCTCTGAAGACGCACCGGGCAGACTTTACTTGCTGTGGCCGAAAGTTGAAAGATCCTACACGATATTAGTGCGGTGGAGGTTGAAATACCACTCCGGCGAGTCATCCATGAAAGACCATCCTGCCTCTACATCTGTAGACTCACATATTCAGGCCGTAAAGGCCTCACCGCAAATTTGTGTTCCGAGTTAGATATTGATATTCGTGAACAATAAAAAAGAAAGTTCCAAATTACTCCCGTAAATGGGGAGTTACAAAATTGTTTTAGTGCGGTGGGTTAGACAACTGCAAGCTACGGGATAAAACCCCGACACAGAGCAAAAGAAAACGCGTATTGTCTGTCGCGCTTGTTAGTAGCTGGTACAGATCCAACCTGTTCGGCTCCTGTGCGAAGATGCTCTCAATCACTGGATCGCGTCTCCTTTTATACTCCTCGTGACGTCACAGGCGCAGGCTCCAACCAATCATCGTTCAAGCAACAGCCAATCCGCGCGTAGCTAATAATAGCGCAGCCGAATGTTCCAGAACATTCTAGAAGTTTTGCGTTTTGCGAACTTAGTCGTTTTTGGACACGCTATCTCTCCCATAGGCCTACATACGCGTATGGCTCTACGCAGGGGGAGGGGGGGGCGTGTTCAGGAAAGGAATCCAGGATGGGCAGCGCATACTCAGCTCAGCTGGTACGGCCGGTATCCGACCGGTCGATCCGAACTACACTTTGACAACGCACTGGTACTAGGATTTAGCGCATTCATCATCTGTAATTCTACCCTTTTCAATTTCTTTCGACCCAAGTTTCTCTTTCACCTGACTGGCTTTCAACCCCCTGTCTCATAACTAAACGAATTACTTGGAATTTTTATGGTGTACATTTCAGATATTCTTACTTTTACATTTATGAGATCCCTTCTGCTAGATCACTAGGCACTTGCAAGTATGTAGTTTTATTATTGTCAAGCATTAGTTCTATGAACCCTGTCTTTGACAACACGCTAGCACTAGGATTTAGCTCATTCATCATCTGGAATGTAACATTACCTTTTTCTATTTTTTTCGACCCATGTGGGCTTCGAACCTAGCAATTCTATGACACCTTTCGCCTAGCAATTGGGAGGCGAGTGCTTTACCACCAGACTAGCATCGAGAGGACAAGAATCCTCTTTCATCGGACTGACTTTCAACCACCAGTTTCACAACCACAAGAATTATTTGGAATTTTGATGGTTGGTTATTAGGTATTTGATCATATTGCTAATTGGTTAGCACCGTTGCCGTTGGCGATAATGTGTTGGGCCAACATTGGCAAAACAGTAGCAAATTTACAAATGGGACGGCGCTGGGCCAACAACTTATAGCCAATGTATATAGTAAATAGTAGTTATGTAGATTGGGCCAGCATTGGTAAAACAGTGGCAAGATTACAGTTGGTAAAAGTTGTTGGGTCAACGCAGGCTCAACAACGTATAGCTACTGTATATTATCAATGCTATATACATGGGCTGGGCCAACGTTGACAGAACAATGGCAAAATTACATTTGGCGTGCAGTTGTTGGGACAACATAAGCCCAATAACGTATTGCCAATGTATATGTGTATGCTATGCACATGGGTTGGGATAACGTTGGCAGAACAGTGTTGAAATTACAGTTGGGATAAAGTTGTTGGGTCAAGGCAGGTCCAACAACATATATCTAATATATATTTTAAAGATAGCATGCACATGTTAGGGCAATGCGTTGCCTATTGTTTACAATCTAAAATCAGGTAGTCAATGTATTTGATAATTAGTGTGCACGAATCGGTTTTTAATGCTACCTATGCACTTTTCAAGGGAGGTAAATCGGAAACACGATATCACATTATTTCATATCTTTCATAAATTAAAATCGTGTTCGGAATAAAGCGACTGGACTTATTGTTCAGTAAGCAACTCTATGTCTGAAAGTAACTGTGTGGCCTAAAGGGTATCCTCCCACAAAATACTTCTATGCTGTAATATAATTTCAATATGTCTTGTGAAAAGTTCATAATGATCTTAAGAAATTGGCAATGTCCTATGAACACAGGCAATCTGTCCCAAATGTGTTATTATGTGTTTTGTGTTCATTATGTTTCCCTTACTTTGCAAATGTGCTAATTATATTACACAAATATTTTTTTATAATATTTCACCATTATTTGTTAAATATGTACGTCCAATGTTAGACCAACGGGCATAAAGATGTTGGCCAAAACTAGAAGTCAATGTTAGACCAATGTTATATGATGTACGGTGGGCCGACGTGTGGTGCATACGTTGGGGCCAGCATGCTGGGCTTATGTTAGACCATTAAGCTAGACATCCAACGTTGAGTCAATATTACAACGTACATTTGTTCAACGTTGGGCTAACATAGTTTGGTTATCTATGCACATTTAAAGCCTAAATATATTATCAAGCGGTGGCAATGGTGTGTTGAGATCGAGCTGCATGTCCAAGTATTTGAGGACAGATGCACGGGTTTTTTCATGCTCGTCTGACATAATTGATTAATCCCAGTAGCGATTGAACATGATTACAACATTGTGCTTGTCTCTGACTACTTGGTGGAAACTTTGCTATTTATCTGTAAATATGCACCTCTATTTACCATGTGACGAGGTATATCATTTGTCTTGCCATCTACAATATTGAGGTCAGGCCTAAATAATTGGTAAGGAAAATAGCCTTAAGTAGCAAAGACATAAAATTCGTACAACATGTCGGACTATTAAGCGTTTGAGATGGACTAAATCGAATGATTCATGCTGTAATTGATCATAACGTCATTTTACATGTCTCGGAGTTTATTATGTCGTCATATGACGGATGCATAATCTGGAAATGTCCATTGTTGCCGTTTCTAGTATTGCCACACTGGTTCAAGATGTGAATCACATTGGCGCTAGTTCGTACAATAAAACCAGAGGTAGGTCAAGTCTCGTTTGCTGACTGGTGACGAGGTTCATCGTCAACATCGTAATGACTCATAAGTCTAGATTGAATGGCCCTTCCAGTTTGTCCATCCATCATATGGCGTCATATGACGTCATAATCAACTAAGTGACGTGTAGCATGACGTCATACACAATTATAGCATGCATGACTCGATTTAGTTAGTCTTAAACGCTTAATAGTCTGACACGTCGTACGAATCGTATGTCTTTTGCTATTTAATAAACATGTTGTTGAATGTTTTGAAACGAATTTGACTGGGCATTGTTGCTGTCATAGGCAGCAACAGCGCCCAGTCAAATTAGTTTCAAAATATTCAACAGCTAACCTACATAGTTTCCTGCAAACTGAGATTCAGAGAGTGAATAGATCGATTGATCCTAACACGGTCAATGCGTGGGTGGAGCTTAGCTAGAGATGGGCGAGGCATAGCTAAATATGGAAAGGTCCATTTTAGAACCGACTCGGCAGGTGCCTCTGAAACGTAGTAGACATTTCTTCGCAGCAGCTATAGCATCATGAACATTGATTATCTTATCAGCAATTAGCTGTTCACAATATTTTATTGGAACATCTTCGGCTATTGCTTTAAACGAATGAATGCGCTTTATGGCGCATCTTGTTTTTCCCTATATCATCTCATTCATCTGCATCTAACCGCCCTCTTCGCTTTCACTCTTACTGTATTTGACCCGAAATCAATCCAGGTTGTCGTCGTCTTCCTCGAACACGGCATGCATCGTCTGTGTTGCACAAGCGGTATATAAACACCATGTTATCAAGTTCTGTATATATTCATCAAACGGCGGCCATTTTAGCTGCCACCTTGTAATATCTCAATAATTAATTATCTCACTTGACTTGAGGTTATTGGGTCGGTACTGGGCTAATACCGGGCGAATATGGCCCAGTATTAGTCCATTACCAGCCCAGTAAGCTGTGTTTTGAGAAACTAGCTTACGAGGTATTCGAATCAATGAATCTCAGCAACAGAAACATATGACAATCATCCCCACACCGCAACTATGGGAATTCCACTATTTGAATCTGTCGGTCAAAGTCACAGAGGATCATCATATGGAAAGCAATTTTCAAGATGATCACATGGCGGCCATGTTGGATTTTAAATCTGGGTCAATATAATATTGTCATCCTCGCCACATCACATCCAGTTGATGAAGTCTTGCAAAATGTTTCCGATACGGAACCAACCAAGTTTCATGGAAATCCTTAAACAAATCGCAAACATAAATTAGCATTTTCCAAATTTTCTCATAAGCCGCAATTCATATAGTAAAGGGCCATAACATCAAACAAGGGTCATAACTCTGGTAATCCAATGAGTCTTCAGCTCATTATTTTAATAAAACGATTCCTAGATATTGCCCAAATGATCGTGTATTCCAAATTTGGTGTCAATCAATCAAAATCGTGCCACAATGGACGGATTCTATCTCTCGCTCAAGTATCTGACGTCACAATCAAACACGTAACATGTTAGCTGACGTCACAATCAACTTGGCATAGCTCCGTCACGAAAATAGAAATATCTGTCAATAAGATGTACGAATTGTATGTCTTTGATAAATTTATAATGTAATAAACGTTTTGTTGAATATTTTGAAAAGCGACAACCGCTTCCAGTCAAATTAATTTCAAAATAGTCAACAGCTTACCTGTATAACTACGTTGAAATTGGGATTTTGGTAATTCAGGGTACAGCGTTCAAGTGGAGATTAACTAGAAATGGATCCCTCTGTTGTTAAAAGAGGACTGGCGGCGGCAGCGGCAGCGGCGGCGGCGGCGGCGACGACGAGGGTCAGATAATATTCTCAGTGCGTTTTCTATGACATTCACGTTTAATGAACATTTGATATTATGGAATACATAATAAACTTACAGAAAGCCAGTGGTCAGTCGGCGCAATAGAAAATATGATTGATTTGCTGACCAATGTAACCTGCCTGACAGCGATGGTATTTTCTACGTGCCTTGATGGACAGCTAAAGTCATATCTACTGGCAACGTGACCATCCTAATCATGATAGTCATCTATTCCAGGGAAATTAGAATTGCTTTCTCAGACGAGATATATGTATGTGCTTTTAATCACTAGGCGATGCAAGATTGTCATTTGACTCGGCCACTAAGTAACCGAATGTCCAAGGATTTGTCGATGGAGAGTTGGGCTATTACTATGGTAACGCAGGTTACTGGGCCGGCACTGGACCAATACGGCCCGATATTGGGTCATTACCGGCCCAGTAAGCTGCGTTATCAGGATTTCCTTGATGACCCAAAACGCATTATTAACCTTTTACCCCTCAGAGAACAGAAACAACAGATTGTTTATGATATAAGGAATATAGGTTCCAGTCAAATTAGTTTCAAAATATTCAACACCTTTTCTGTATTCTTTTTCTTGAATTTGAGACGCTGCTGGTCAATGGTTAGCCGCTGACCAGTTTTAGAAGATATACTGATATGCATATATCAATCATTTGATTAATATACCAGTAGGTTTATATCTTCTTTCTACGACAGCCCCAGGATACAGTGTGCATATCTTCTGAATCTAGTCGAATTAATAGTATTAGAGGTCGCAGCAGTACGTACAGAATCTCGTATCCCGTTCACATAGTCTGTATTCTTTACCCGGTCAAAATGCCTTTGCAATAATCATAAGAAAAGTCCATTTACAGGCCAACAGAGGACTATTTTTGAAAATATACCACTGGAATCCCTACAAAGTGACACTCATTGTTAAATTTTCTTGATCAATCGTGACACCTAACATGAAGAAAGGAGTAATACTATAATAGCTTTAAAACTTCTGGGCTTGAAATTGGGCATTATTTGTATTTTATTTTGTTCCCAACTCCGATCTTGTTTTTTGTATGGGAATTCTCGAGGGGCGAAATATTATATTGGTCTGGCCTAAGCACTAATAATGATACATAAATATGGTATGACATGCGTGATGATGAACCATGACGAGCACATCCCAACCACTCCATCCCCGAATATGTTTTATCGCAAACAGTACATGTTAATTGATCATATATGTATTTTAGGTATTGTAAGTTATGTGAATGCGTTTTATTGTGGTCCTTTTGTGTGTTTCTTGTTTGTATTGTACTGTGATGTATATTTGTAGGCGGTCCATCACATTATAGCATTGGATGGACTGCCTGTAGTATCTATTTAAATGTACATAGATCGTGAAATAAATAATACTGAACTTGAACAACCTGGATAAATCCTTGCCTTTTCATTCTTATGTAACCGCTTCAAGCCAGCTTTCATTTTGGATCCTTTGTTCATTGTACACTAAATCCGTAAATCCAATGGGATGCTGGAGTATGGATTCTCCGTCATGGACTGGGAAAGCAGGTCAGACATGAAAACATCAAGTCCGGCAGGGTTAGAATACATCCCTGGTCAAAATTCTGCCAATTGGCAGCAACAGCGCTCAATCAAATTAGTTTCAGTATATTCAACAGTATGTTTATTAAATAGTAAAGACATACAATTCGTACAATAACGCTTAGTCCGTAATCAATTAAGAGTTCGTGACGAACCTAGCTACGTCATTCATGACGTTGATTATGACGTCATACTATGCGTCACGTAGTTGATTATGACGTCATATGATTGATGGATAAACTGAAATCCTCCACTGTGATCCAGCTATAAAAATGTTCCAGGTTGTGAATGATATATGGAATCTATTTTTAATAATCTATCAGTGCAATACAAGATTTGAGATGAGAGCAATATCCATTTAAACATTTCGATTATTTTGAGCTTCCAGAAAATGGGTAATTGATTTGTTTTAGGACGTGACTCTAGGTTTTTTATATGTCATGGGGCTCAGTAAGTGATCTGGTTAATTCGACAAATAAGGAATCCGATACTTATTATTACAACAGTCCATCTTATATAAGAGAGGATGCGTTATTAAAAATTAATATAATCTTTTATTAATGGGTCTTTCCATGTTTTAGCTATTCCCCGCCCATCTCTAGCTAAGCTCCACCCACACCTCGCTCGAAATTAGTTTTAAACTATTCAAAAGCATGTTTACTAAAAAGTAGAGACATACAATTCGTACAACGTGTCGTACTATTACGAGTTAAAGATGGGCCAAATAGACTCATTTATGACGTAATTATTATGACGTTATCTTACATGCCACTTAGCTGATTATGATGTCATATGACGTCAGATTGACAAATGGATACTCTAGAAAGGTGAATTCTGTCGGGGTCTAATACGTTGCTACAGAGAATTGCATAAATGTTCCAGTGTCTCTTAAGAAACGGTGTAGGAATTCACAAGACGGTAATAAGATTTCTTTGAGAGGGTTCTAGGACTGGGTGTTGAAGAGACTAATGGTTGCTGGTACGTTGAGACATTTGAGAGTGCCAGTTTCGATGACGTATTAGTTGCGAGGTGCGGTCCAGTCGACGTCATTGTCCTAAATTTGGCGTTCTCTTGTCGTGGTGTCGTGGTTGCTATCTATTCGTTAAAGGCCTTTCCGGTTTATCCATCCATCATATGTCATCATAATCACCTACGTGACGTGTATGATGACATCATAATGAATGGCATCATGAATGACTTAGACACGTCACGGAAACATTATTGATGACGGAATAAGCGTTGGTGTACGAATTGTATGTCTTTACTATTTAATAAACATGACGATGCCGTAGGCAGCAAGAGCACCCAGCCAAATTAGTTTCAAAATAGTCAACGGCTTACATGTATAGTTTTCTGGAAATTGATAGTCATAGAGTTCAGAGATCGATCAATCCCATCACGAGCGAGGTGTGGGCGGAGCTTAGCCAGAGATGGGCGGGGCACAGCTAAAAATGGGAAGGTCCATTGAACTCCTTTTGAGACGAGATAAATATAAAACAGAATCGATGCTTCCTCACTTTCAAAGCGTATTTCGCAGTATCTCTTTAAGGAATCGACCGTAGTGTTGCGCTTCGGGCCCGCGACTAACTGATGAGATGGTTCATCGACGCCTTACCATTGTCTCCGTTCATCACACTCAGCAGATTGCGCAATGCAGACGCTAGAGCCATCCGTCTCTTTGCTAATTAAGGGTAGAATCGCGAATTTAGAGATCAAATTGTCAATAATGTGTTTGCATTATCGCATTATCCTTCTCGCACCTGTACCCTGAGTAGTCAGCGAGTAATGCGAAAATAATGCGATTAGAAGTTGTTGGCGCCCTTACGAAACAGCCCAAGCGCAAAAACGCGCGTGTAAATCTCCAAAGCAGAAACCCAATCTATCATTTCATCGCGCTGATTTGTGGGATAAATACCGCATTTTAGGAGATCATAACCCTGTACGTGTGTTTATTTAAAGCAGTCATTGATCGATTTTGGTGCACCCCCCCCCCCCCCCCCAATATTTGGCCCAAGTGTAGCCTCTTCGTTGTACAACAGGTCAGATGTGCAAAGATCCCCGTGGTCGACCGACCAGCGCGACGGTTATACTTTACTTCTATTACCACCGAGTAAAAGCTGAATGTGTCGGATGTCTGGAATGTGAATAAGAAACTGTGTGCAAATCACTCATCTAAGTAACGTTCCAGTGCAAATTATTGCAAATGTAGGTACATGAAGAAAATTATCTGAATTTGAACAAGATTTACATTAACTTCCTTCGGCTGTTGATTTTCAGCCTTGTCATATGCGACATTACAATGGCAAAATGAAGCAAGCAACACTATGTTCGCAATTAGATCAAATTGCTAGTAGTGAAATACATGTGCCAAATGTATTAAATATCACCTATTTAATTTGCCTTTTTACTCTGTGTTATCTATGCGCATTTCGGAGGGCAATGGAGGAAGACGTTTTCATGATTTATCGACAATTACTGTTTTGTCACTTGCTCCATTTTTGCCATGACAGGGAAGAATATCTCTGTGTCTCCACAGCATAGCAAGAGAATGCAATAGAATGAAGTCTATGGGTGCACGATATTGCAGCGATAACGTAGCGATATATCGTATATAATATCGCAATATATAAATATATCAAATCTTCCACTATTGAAAGAAGTCTTGGTTGGAGGAATGTGTGGGGTCGGGACACATACATACATTGGTGATTGTGTCGACGAAACCAGCGTCAAATTCATATATTTTGAAATTGCTTTGAGGAGGCTTATGCGATTAAAGAAAAACTTGACTTAGCATTTTTAAGCGAATCGAGAAAAGATATCTACGGCTGAATTCGGATATGTTATCGAGGTACCCCGATCATGGGTGTCACGTAATCGAGTAGAATTTGTACCATGTGGTACCGTTATCCGATTATACTCTTGGGCGTTCGGATATGCAATCATGGTAAGCGGGTTACCTCGATAACGTATCCGAACTTTGGCTAAATCTCTAACTCTTAATGAAATGTTTTTTACATTAAGCTTTCCGAACTGTCGATTCTCTGACATCATTCGAGCCAAATGAACGCGCTGAATGTTATCTTATAATTAAATCAGTTCCAGACAATGAGGTCAATTGCATTAACCATTTGACCCCAAAAGTTCAAAATATCAAAATCCTTTGCCAGTTAATCAATATGTTGTTGCTTATTTTGAAACTTATTTGCCGGGAAGACTGGGGCTGCCTATGACAACAACATATTCCAGTTAAATTAGTTTCAAAATATTCGACACTTTACCTATATAGAGACTTTGAATTTGGAATTCTGGAAATTCAAGTTTCAAACGGTTAACTGGAATAAAAACTGTTCAATTACAAATCAAACCCGGTAACGCTGGTAACTAAAATCATTGCTCTTTGCGAAGTATGTATAGGCCGTGGTCCGAATCCCCTAAAAATGTGCCTAGAAAAGCGATGTTGTAGCAACATTTCTGTGACAGCCTGGTCCCGGCAATTTGAAAACCATTTTTTCTAAGCAAAACATATAGGTAGATTAAAAAAGTAAATTAGTTTCCACGAATAGGTTTGCATATTCATTATGCGCAGATCAATTTTTCCCAGCTATACCGGTACAGGACTATAAAATGATGCATTAAAGCCTATTATATGTAATATGGTTACCATAGTTATGTTATTATATCCAGCACGTAATCATTTAATAAGGTTGTATCTTTTAGAATGTGACGTTTCTAAGCAGACCAAGGACGTATGATTTACTGTTTCAAATTCCGTGGCCGTCCGAATCATTTGTAGTAGGGGAGAGTAGAGGAGAGGCGATATAGGCCCTTTCAAAAGTAGTTGATGTGTCCTTTGATATCACCGCCTTTTGAAAAGGTGTGAAAAAGGGGCCAGATCTGCTCCAGTTCTGATTGGATGTTAGACGTCGAGGGTGACCATAAGCCCCTCCCCTTCGTTAAGTCATGTGCTTCCTGTCATCCAATGATGTGAGCTTAAGTGTAATTAGCGTAATGATTGACAAGGGTTAATGACAGGGTAATTAAGGATGATTGACAGGTTACATGTCTGGACCCGTCTTTTCCTGTGATCTCGTTCGATCGCGAAGCCCTGCCCCCTCATTAAGTCATGTGCCTCCAGGCATCCAGCACTGCGAGCATAAGGGTAATTAGCATAATGCTGATTGACGAGGATTAATGGGTGTAATTAAGGATGATCTCTTGGAGCCATGCCAAACGCTCAAGGCTTAATGTATTATGTAATGAGGAACAACCAGGTTACATGTCTGAACATGTCTTTTCCTGGGAACTCGTTCGATGACGAAGCCCCGCCCCCTCATTAAATCACGGGTCTCCACATATCCAATGAGATGTGTTTAAGGGTAATTAGCATAATGACGTGTGGCGAGCATTAATCGATATGCGTTAGAGTATAAAAGCATCATTTTAAAAATCTGATCCACTAAGGGTTAACATTTTTGATTTTTGTTCAAACGGTTTGTTTAACGTTTATTATAAGTATGAATACAGGCTATTTTATGGGTTGTGATGTGCCCATAGCACTCAGTAACAATGTACATGTACACGTTATGAAACATAATGACGAATTTGTAGTAGACATATGCGAGTTTAGTGTTGGTAGTGTTTACCCCACCAAGTGAGGCATGTTTATGTATGGTAATACGTTTCGAAAGTTCGCTGCTATGATGCCTGCATTCTAAGAAACTGTGCTTAGAGCTAGGTGTTCCGACAGACATATACGAATTAGAACCTCAATTAAAGCACTAAATATCTGTATGTCAGGCTAACTTGGTACTTTACTTCGCCAGGTCAAACCAAGCTGAAATCATCGTTCAGAGCGTAACATTCCCTAGCGATTCGTGGAGAATTCTGAAGGAGAACTTGCATGAAATTCATGGAGCTATAATGAACTCTATGCTAGTGTAAGCATTTTATACCAGAAAAAAACAAACCTAAGCTTGCCATTCCATTTCTAAGCAGGCTTAGCATGGCCATGCAATATTGATAAAGAATCTATGCCCGATCATCGATATATATAGATAATAACTCTCGATGGTTGACGTGATGCTCTCCAAAGATTGCAGAGATCAGATATTAAGTATTAGATTAATGGCTGAATCGTGTCACTTGGATAACGGTCAGAGACAAATATGCCTATGCAGTAACGTGCCTTCATGTTCCGGCTCTGGAGTCAGCTTAAAGTTAATGGTTGGCGAAGATGTTTGATTTGAAATAGTCAGAACTCTGATGTAAATGTTAACTCAAAGTTAATATCCGTCGGATTATACATTACTACTACGGCTGAAGAACTTAAACTCACATAGTAAAGACTAAGGATTACATATTCTCGACAGTCTGCATGACTCGATTACTGGGATTAACGTCTAAGCAACTGTGTAACGTTGTTGATGTAAATAAAATAAAATAGACACAGCGATTCAGACACTTATCAAGGGCATATCCCCAGAGACTATCGGAGAGTTAGATTACACTATTCAACAAGCATCTACGAATGTAGAGGAAGAAATACCATCGAGATTCAAACACTTACCAGATACTTTGGATTCTAATGATTTACAGGATTATGAAGAAGACAAGTGTTTTACATTGCCCGACTCACTCGACGCTGTAGAAATATGCACTCAACTGACCGCATTATGCAGGACACCCTCAATACGGGTCATTGAGATATAAATGAATGTGAATATTTGAATTTTGACTGCGAAAGCATTCCACAATCTACCATAGTCAATGTTACTGCTATTTTCGCAAATTTGTTGAATTTAATGATCTATAGACTAGCGATTCAGGACGGTTACAGGTGCCAGCACGACAGACCATCTCAACACGAACACCAGTGTATGGGTAGCGATTATTTCTTAAGACCTATTGACAATGTAGAATTACATTACTTAAGCACATTAGAATGTGTACCTAAAAGTTCTTTCTTTCAGGCTTTGTCTACAGATCCAGATTTATATTGGAATGTATGTGAGTTGTACAAAGCCTGCAAGACTGTATGGCTGAATGATGTACTCCATGCTGTTTATAAGCTGCGCGAATAATATTTAATTATAACCTGCTACTTTTATTGACATAGTTATAACCTATAATTATCGAATTTATTTGTGTTATATATATATATATATATATATATATATATATATATATATATATATATATATATATATATATATATATATATATATATATATATATATATATTATAAGTCTCAAGCTAAAGCAGCATTTCTCTATTCACTAATGTTCCAACCCTCCCCAACCCACCCAACCCGATGCAGAAACCCAGGTTTGGAGATTGTATATGCCCCGCCTCCAGCATATACAGCAGCAAACCTCCCCTCTCTGAATTATATTTTTAATGTAGTTCTCCTAGAGTTGCATAGATATCTGACATGGCAGTAGCAGTAGTAGTAGTAGTAGGTTAACAAGTAATTGATCCAGACACACTACCTCAACCCACCACCCCACCACCCACAGACAGCCAGGGATTATCAATAGCTATCAGCAAAAATTATCTCTGATGAGCTGGTCATTCAAGACTTTAATGCTGACTTTAATCCTGTATACATGACATTAGCCTGAGGCGTCAGACACTTACGTAACATTAGGAGAACTACATTAAAATTCTAATTCTGGAAAATGAAACAGAATGCGAGAAACAGGCTTTGAAATGTATCTTAACACGAATATGGTAAAAGTGAGCTTAAACAATATCATTTTAAAACATCCGCAGCCCATCTAATGGGTTAAAAAAACAGACAAAGAAAGATTTAGATTCACAGCGTTATATTGCAATGTTCCTCGTTGAAGCACTATAAGTCTATAATCTAATAATTTATGGGCTAAGCTTTGGATGATTCGATCATTTTTTTGCTAAATCTAGTAATGTTGTTATAATTCAACTCATCGACAAGCCATGAATCCTATGACACAGAAAATATATGCAGAACTCTCTACAACGAGTCGATAATAACGGTTGCGCAGTAACGCCGTTATATATATATATATATATATATATATATATATATATATATATATATATATATATATATATATATATATATATATATATATATATATATATATATGCCCGAATGATTCATATGTTATCGAGGTACCAGATAAATTTAATGTATCTTCATGCTGATGTAATTTGTAAGTGTGCGCATCACCATGAATTAGGTTAAAATCAGGTTTACTTGACGCAAAACGGCGCTTTAAGGAAACTCCATTGATTAAATATTTTTCCTGAAGAAAGATGTCGGAATGAATTCTACCGATCATTTCCACAGGATTACTTAGGACAACGTTAAGTTTTCTACGAGTATAGCCTACATTATTAGCTGTCTTATTATCCATATGTCCCACTGTATACCATAATGCAGTGGTTAATTGAGTCGACCTATGCTCTGTTGAATAATTAAATAAGCTTTCGAAATAACTGCGAAAAGCGTACATGTCATTAGCATCAGAGACACATTTACCATTTTAAAAATACATCTACTTGAGAAAACATAGAGCCGACCCATATGTTAACTGGTGCAACATCGTTGTTCGCTGTTAAAGGGGTTTCGATCCCTATGACAACCTGTATAATGCTAGCCTTAACATAAATGTAACTTTGAGCTAAATCTATGTATTCATCATCGCCTCCAGAAACGAAAAACTCCAGACTTCCTCCAGAGTTAGACAGACTCATAACAGGTTGATAACTTTGCCAATGAGCTTGATCCATCATAGTCATTACAGGTGTCACAGTAAACAAATCTAATTCACTCTTAGTGCAGTGACAAGCAGCCATATTATTAGTTAACTAAATATATCCACTTGTTTAGTGTTTCTGATGTTTCTCCCTCTACGGTTCTGCTTATATCGTTGACCCCTCTTAACATTTTTGCATCTAAGTTGTGAATTAGCTCCCGAGATATTGCTATGAGCTAATGCTATGGCCTTTGGTACAATCGCTCTACCTACATTCAAAGCCCTATTTTTCACAGACGTTTTCAATTTTTTATGAGCTAAAACATCTTCAGCCACACGTAAACCAACTGACAGGGCTTGCTTACCCAAACTTTTTCCAATGCTTTTAGCTAATGGCATGGCTTCTCTGAACAGTGAACCCATAATATTTCCTAGCCCATGGCCCTTTTGATTCCTAGCACCTACGAATACAAGTAAACATCCACCAGCTTTATTAGCGTAATAAGCTCTCACGTAGCTGAATTGGGTTTACAAGCATAAGTCATTTTTTTTACTTTTGTTTTTACAGTCAACGTATTTAGAGTTGTGTTAATAGAGCGCTTATGCATAAATTCTTAGACCTTAGGTCTAAAATGTAAACAAAGTATGCGCGGTGATGCGCCATCTTAAAATGGTATCTTCTCTCCAGTCCTATCACTTATAACCACGCCTATCATGTCGATGTAATTCTTAGATATGGTTCTATATTGAATGTCAGGAAATGTCCATTGACAAATATCTTCTCCGGCATGACTGCTAAATAATGGCATAACCCTTAACAGAGGAGCTGTAGCATCTCTGACTACATTATGGCTTATGATATCGCTATATACGTAAGCTGTAGTTAATGTAATTTTATTACTTTTACACATCGGAAGAGCTCCCTCAGCGGGGGTAGGGCCACTAATGATATGATCAGTATAGCCTAACAATTTACCGATGTAAGCATCAAATTCAATAGCGAACATTCACTTAATGTTTAATGTTATGAGTTTGATTCAATCCGTGAAATAGTTTAATCTAATGGTATTTTTATCATGTTTGTGGCTAGTAATCTACTTATTTATAAACTCTATTAGAATTTTAATGGCATAGAAGCCTTTAGGTATTTCTATTCATTGAGGAGAGGAAATGCTGCAGCTTTACGTTTGGACTCTGAATTCACTGGCTCTACTAGTAAATTATTAGTCTGGATAAATGTATCAAAAATTTAATCGACAGCATTCGGAGCACCTTTTGGTATCTTCTGCTTCTGCTTAGGTTGAACTTTAGGCTTCAAGGGTTCATAAGAATGTAGCAGGATCGTCGAAGGCTTCGCTAATGTTAACCAACTTCTCGGATACAATATGGATAAGAAACTGACTTCCCATTCCCCAGATAATGTTAAAGGGATATTCCACTGGGGGATTTTATTCATCTGACGTAAAGTACTAATTTGCCGCATTAATTTGAGACCAAGATCACAATTTTATGCCAACAGATAAAAAATATATCCTCAATTTAAATTGCTAAAGTAACCAGTAGATAGAGGCGCCATTTTGGACAAGCAGCTGACGTCACTGACACACCTACTCTGTTTGCCCGATCGAGGATAGCCATAACCAGGGGAGGTAAATCTTGCATCTCGAGGATAATTAGCGTACTGGCTAAACAACTGACACTTTGCCACAGTGTTTGGAGGAAATTAAAGTGCAATTAGTGTCCCGATGATCGCGCCAGTCATTGTAGTGCTAAATTGTCAAAAATTGTTTTCTTATGGGCAATTTCTGGGTTTTTTAAACATTGAATGGTTATGCCAGGAATGTGTTTGCAATCAACCAGCTACAACAAATTCTTGAAAAATATGTTAGTTGAATAAATGGTGAATGTAATTCCTCTGAAAGCTGTTGCTATTGCAACTTCTGCTTCCAGTCAAATTCCAGTTTCAAAATATTCAACAGGCAGTAAATATGGGTCAACATTTACAAATTTGGGATCAATTAGTTAACTCTTTCAAGGACAGAAAAGCAGAAAGCTTAAAATTTACCCTGCATAGGCCTATTGTGTGAAACTAATTAGTTTGGAAGCTACTGCAACATAATTCCAGGAAAATTTAATTCAGAATATTCAACACTCTGCGTAGTTATTTTAAAATTGGGAGTAAACATTGTAAATGATTAATAATGCTGAATTTCAATAGTGTGAAAGCACTAAACTACTAATTATGTCTAGCGTACACTTGTCATTATTTACTAGCCGTCACCTCCTACGAAGTAAGCCGCTAAGTGGTTGCCTATAATTGACCAACTGGACAATCAGCGACATCGTTTCATTTTGGTTTGCAAATCCCGTTTTACAATTGATGCAAGCAAATACGACGTTAATTGTCGAGTTTGATTCTGTTATATTAAAATTAAGTACCGCGCCTTTTGTTTTGAAATGCATGACACATTATTTTAAATTTATACAGACTATATGTTCTAAACTTGTGTCTTCCAAATATAAATGTGGAAGATATCCATCCAGTGCCGATGTTATGAAGCCATCTTTCAGTTAGCCCCTTTTCATGTTGATGCTTCTGTGGATCCGGTATCTGAAAATGTGAATTGCCGTACCCTTTCCACGCTGGTTTCTATTACTGCAAGCCCATGGTTGACATGTGGACATGATGCGATTTAACCATTTCACGCCAGCACTGGCCTCTGCAATCGTCAAGTTGAGGACGCAGGTCAAAAGAAGGCTATTTTGAGAATTTACAACTAAAACTACTGTCTCAGTAACAGAACCACCCATTCCAGTGGTCAGTTTTCAAAAATAGTCTTCGCTTGGCCGACAAATGGCCATTCAATAAGGAAATATTCTGATTTTCCTGACAGAATTTGGTCATTAAAGGGTTAATTAATATTCGGCCTTCATAACGCGAAGTAAACAGGTAAATCTAAAAGCGCTGGTGATATTTTGCTGGGGTGTCGTTGACGTCATAATCTCGTGGTTTCTCGCTCTCGTTGCGAGAAAATGGATGCGCCCATGAGTCACGTTTTCCAGCGTTTTGGGCATATTCATTTTATTATTTCTCGGCAATGGAACAATGTATTTTATATTTTTTTGTGGCAACTATTTCGGATTATAGTATATTTTTAGTTGACTTATTGCCGATGCTCCTGTTACTCGGTAGTGTAATATAAAACTGCTCCATGTTTCTAGCTATTCTTTCTAAACCAGTGACAGAGTCAATCGCTCAACTTTGGACATTTTTATACTCAGTGCTTGTAATATATATCACAAACACACGGACGCTAATGCTATCCAAACCCTTTATCTCCATTTTGAATGCTCAGATTTATTAACCATGTTACTATTATAATATAGATAAGTATAACCTGAGCAAGATATCTTATCTCGTCTCTGGGTACTTTTGCCACCACAAAATGATCAACGATAATCATTATTGCGTATTTCTGGGCTGTTTAGAGACATTTCTACAATGCATCGGCGTTATGGTATGGGTGTGGCAGGTGGGTGGTGGACGGGTAGGGCTGTACCTGTAGCTCTGTAATGATTCTAAATACGTTTAAGTTCTGAATAACTTATCCATGAATTAAATGAATTAGAATAACTGTGCCATTTGACATAGACTTCTCATTTATTATCTTTCGTATGCCTTTTAATAATTCTTTCTACTCAATACAGCTGACTGTTGTTAGCTTCGTTTAAATGAATTTTCTGCATCTCTTTTGAATAAAATGTACCAATAATGGGGTTTTGATTTTAATCATTGAGCTTACATACAACCGATCTGTGAGGTAGTTTCAAACTTATTTTGAATATCTCCTCGCTTCAGGTCAATCTATAACTCTTGGTAAATGGATCTTTTAACTCTGACACTCTTACATCATCGCCTATGCTCAAATCGCTCAGCTTTACCGATGCTCCCGGCTTCACTTTCAAATACATATTATGCTAAACTAACACCTCTGTACTGCGGTCAACATCTACCGGTTTCATTTTTGTACTACTGTGTACAGATCTATTGTAAGATCTTACCAGATTAGGGAGTGTGTAGATATATCTATCAGTGTTTTTTTAAATCATATATTTCCATAACTTAGTCTTTATGGGGCATTTAGATGTTAATATGTGTCTAACGGTAGCATTCATGAATTCGCCCCCTTTATGACTCTGAATCGATTCCGGTCTTCTAGAGACAGTCTTCAGAAAAAACTCCAGCACTTGAGCTACGGTTTTTCGAAGATTTATTCGTTAAAGGAATTATCTACAAAAATTTTGATAGACAATCTATTATGAATAGTAGATAATGCATAGAGTTATTATGTCTGGCTAAACTAGTAATGTTGCTCAGATCCATTTGCCATAACTGATCAATGCTGGTACCTTTGAAGCAATCTCTCTCAAACTTTATTCAGATAGGACTATGTAAAGTGTATGTAGCTTGCTCAGCTAACCAGGCTCATATTAAGGGTTTAGATATTGTTCCATTGAAAGCCCTATACAGTTTTTCCAAACCGCCAAGAGACGTTTGCTACCATAATATACGCATTTCAATCTGTCAGTTATGCTAATAGATCGCTTATTTCTTACAGTTCTTGCGAGCTTTTTCTTTGCTATAGTTTAACCAAGTTTTTGACAGCTTAGAGTCTCGAGATCTCAGATTTCTAGCTACAGAGCATTGTGCTGTCGCGACCCTTCTATTAATCAGTGTAGATTGTAAACCTTTAGCCTCGGGTTCGTTTTTTTCACTGTAGACTCGCTGCGTTGAAGGCTCTGCAGTTGTTCAACGCCTTCGTCTGTATTATGAATCTTAGCCCAAGTTTTATGACTACCCACTACTTATCTAGGTATGTTGGCATCGGCTAAACATCTATTGAAGGCTGTCAGTAATTTAAGTTCTAAAAAATCCTTAGAGTTTGTATAAGCATTCTGCGTCACTGTTAGGCTATTATATCTACTAGATTGCTATTTGGATAGGCTACACCATCTATGGTGACATGATTGGAGGTGTCTAATGATAAACCTGGGGCCCAATGATTTAAGATTTCGATCAATCACTCACATTTATTTCTTAAGCTAGGGCTTAACGATTGAACTAACTCTTTAATTCTAGTATCATCCGAATTTAAACCCATAGGCACTGACGTCTGGAGATTTCACGAATGCAGCGAATCATCTGACGACTTAATCACTGAACTGAATTGTTTAGACTGATCTATCTGCAGTCTAAACTGTTGAAGTGTCTGCAAATACAAATTTGACTTTTCTTTAGCCATCAAGTCACTACGATTTAGAATTTGTTCCATCTCTTGATCTAAATTGACCGCCAATCAAAGGCTTTGATCACTATTTAGAATATTAATCTTAGACGTCGTGTTTATACCATCTATCATATTATGCGGTACCAACGCCATTTTCTGAATGCTTTCCATCGCAATTATTGTTATCATTTTCCGAATAATTTAGAAATAAACGATAATACTGCTGGCAGTAGAAGGTGTAAGAAACTCCCTCATTGAATAACTCGTCGTCTTTCATATAATGGTGTCTTGCTTTTACTGAGCAATCTAATGTTATCATGGTATCTACATAAGTGTTTATGTTGTATTCGATTCAATTTTATGTTTCCACAAATTAGGTTTAAACAGCATTTGGACATAGCATCAGCTAAACCCTTATTACAACATTCTAGAATTATCTTGCGTTGCTTGGGTTTGGCTTTAGCTAAACTCTGTAAGACTGGTAATTGATCTGAGATATTGACAGCTCTATGTCCTCTTTTAAACTTAGACCCATGTCTAATCGTGCCCCTAGCTTGTCTATGATTATTATTATTATTATTATTATTATTATTATTATTATTATTATTATTATTATTATTATTATTATTATTAGTGTTCCTCCATCTGTTAGCCATTTTTGCTTTCTTAAGCTTTCTTATTAGACTTAGGTATGTACACTACGCAAACTTGGTTCGGTAAAATATTGGTACATAATCTCAGATGGTCAGGTATTGTCTGACAGAGGTCTATGAGTAAATAACCATGAGCTCACAGATCACTATATGAATCCTGCAATGTCGAGCTACGTCTAGGATACATTTGACGAGCAAATGTAGTTATACTGGATGCATCTCTAGGATTCTTAAATAGGATTATGTAATGCCAATTCATCGAAATATTTCTGTGGTGCTTATTTTTCGAGAAAATATTCTGAATCAAATGAATTATCGTTGAATTCTCGTGATGCCCTCATCTCGTAAACAATGCAGTAACTCTGCTATCTACGTCCTCCATCAGATCGTCAAGGATAATTAGATTAGTTATGTTGGAATCTATTTCTAAATCTTGAACTCCTGAATATAGCTCTACATCCATGCTGAGCCTCTCGTAAGCAGGTTGATATGCCCCATAACATAATATAACTCGTTCAGTTGTTTTATCGAATAGCTGAGCTCTGTATCTAATTATTTCACCTAATAGCATGGATTTTCCTGCTTGAGACGGTCCACTAAGCTGGATGTTTAAATTGTGTATACATTTTGTGACATTGTTTTACAAAGCTTGAAGCACGCTAGAGTGTGTATCTGGGGTGTACAACGTTTCAAACCTCTTATAATAATAATATTATCGAAATCATGGAAACATATGTTCGGATGTATATGGATGAGCTCGTCGAGCTTTGTGATGGTAATAAGGCTGAAATCGCTAGTTCGATGTATAGCGTAATCCGGTTTACGATAGCTTCACATGTCAATTTATGTTAGTCATCCGAAAAATGTGCCAATTTCTACTAGAAACTTGTGAAATTGATCTATTCCCTCAGGTTAGTGCTTTGATCCTTAGCTATTTCAAATTTGAAGCTTGACCAAAAACTTGTTAGCATACTAATCCTGCAGCTATGTGTCTTAAATATTAAGGAACTTACCATTTATTCAAATAACTCATGAACATGGGAACTTGTTAACATTCAATAACTGAGCAGAGAACGCTGTATCTGAGTCTAAAGATTATGTCAATGTAATTTCATTAACTGGGCTTAAAATATAACATGTGAACTCGTTAACTTTCAATAACTGTGCAATGAATGCTGTGCAGTCTACAGATTATGTCAACGTAACAACATAATCAGCTTAAAGTATAAAGATCGTTATTTTTTGCTAAACAATGGTCGGCATGTGTTTTAAAAATGACTCTAAAGGAATAGTATATTGATTTTTTACACTTAACACGTGCGAGATGACGTACTCAATTTTGAAGCTTGCCTAATCATAAGTTAGTGCTTACAACCTGTGTATCGATTTTTCTGGGACAGATCCTATATAAGCTCAGCATTTCGAAGCAAAAGATCATTCGAACACGTGCGTTTAAAAGCATACAAGTACTTTTAAAAGCTTAGCTGCTCTGTCATTGTTTTAACCACTTTTTTGATTTATTAAAATAGAAAACACTAGAGCTAGTGTAGAAGTCGAAGGCGAACTTGAAGTTGACGTCAATATTGAGTCACCGCCTAGGTTTAATGGTTTCATAGCCTATGGAGTTGTACCGGGGTATCCTATCCTGATAGAAGACTCGCCTGTCGAGCTTGAGGTAATTATTATTATTATTATTATTATTATTATTATTATTATTATTATTATTATTATTAGCAATATTATCAGTATTATCGTAATTACCATTATTATTTTGGACCTTTTTACTTATTTAAGTGAGCCTCATCGTCCATTGAGCTACATTACCTAAATAAGTAAAAACCTACAAAAATAATAATAAAACCTAATGATAGACGTGCATCAACGTTGTTACCCGATGAATACACTAAGCTGTACGCTATGTCTAACTGATCTCGTAGTAATTACGATCATGCAACTACGTAACTTACCAGGTATACAATATATATATAACCTATAATTATCGAATTTATTTGTGTTTTATATATATATATATATATATATATATATATATATATATATATATATATATATATATATATATATATATATATATATATATATATATATATATATATATATATATATATATATTTTAAGTCTCAAGCTAATGCAGCATTTCTCTATTCACTAATGGGCCAACCCTCCCCAACCCACCCAACCCGATGCAGAAACCCAGGTTTGTGGATTGTATATGGCCCGCCTCCAGCATATACAGCAGCAAACCTCCCCTCTCTGAATTACGTTGTATACCTGGTAAGTTACGTAGTTGCATGATCGTAATTACTACGAGATCAGTTAGACATAGCATTAGCGCCACTCCCCACCAACTCTAACCATCAGGTAGCTAGCAATAACAGGGAGCTAGGTACCATAAAAATCTGTCTAACACTTTGGTCGACATACAGAGTCTATTATATGCAACTCTATTTCATATTCGTAAATTTTTTCCAAAATCACGAATTTAAATACATATATATATATATATATATATATATATATATATATATATATATATATATAAATATATCTATATATATTTTTCTTTTCTTTTTTTTTTATTACAGAGTGTTCTGTAACACTCCCTGGATGACCAAAATTCGTATTTTTCAAATTATACATTAATTAATAAGTTATGAAGAGGGTCTAGTATATTGTCACGTTATCCTAATGTTAAAATTTAAAAAAAATAAAAAATAAATAACACAAAAAATTATCAAAATTAAGTCGAAATACTTTAGAGTTACATTCGTACAGCGATTATCACGTAAAAGTGGGCAGTGTTTTTAGTGTGTTTTAAATTTTGTCATATGGGTGTGTCTGAGAATTTAGCATTGCGCTGCAGGTCTATCGAGTTAGCATTTTACTCGCCATACATTTGAAAAATAGAAACACAGCCTTTTAATTAATTATTTATGTATATTAAGCCCCATGAAGAGTTTTTACACGTTAATAGCTGAAAGTTGAGACCGTTTTTTAAAATTGCAGCGCGATCTCTGCAAAAATGTGAATCACATCCCTTTGCATAATAATCTATAGCTTGAGCCCGGGAACAACGTAATTACCTCCCATGACCTTTTTTTTTACAAAATGTTATTTTAAACATTTGTCATTTGTTTTAATCTACAGATGATTCCTGAGAACGTCGATGGGTCACGTAAACGGTTGGCTAATGAGCTGACCTCTGATGACGAGACGTTGGTAGGCAGGTGCAAGAGGTGGTTGACGCATGAGGATGACAACGCCAATGATTCTGAAGAACATGAATCTTGTATGTCGACAGAGCAGGTAAATTCTCTGATGGATGTCGAGACGGTAGCACTCATGGGGTATTCAGCACCCCCAGATCGATAGAGCATAGAGCACCCACCCACCCCAACCCCACCCATCCAGCCCCATCCCCCACCCCGCCACCCCCACGCCCATCCCACCCCACCCCGTGGCTATTCTGGAGGATGTGTTAGATGCTATCAATCGCAACGAGCTCGATTCCTCCAGCATTAGCCAAGTGCTAACCGTTGAATGAGAGTTTATGGTGCCTCCATTAACCATTCTGGAGGGTATATTAAACTCTCACAACATCCGTCCTGATGATCTACCGGACTCTGGCTAGTAGGCTAGTGTGGGTGGGGTAGTTGTGGTTGAGGTTTGTGGGAGAGCTTGTGGGGTTTGTTGGGCGGGGTTTGTTTAGGGTGAGGGTGTTTAGGGGTTGTGGGGTCTGTTATGGATATGCTAGGTTCAGGAATTTGGGGTCAGGAGGGGGGTGGTGGAGTTGATGATGTTGCGACATAGGTGAGACTTATGACAGTGACTTATGACAGCAACTTATGACCGCTACATATGACAGTGAAAAAACCACCTTGTCTAGATATATAAAATTCAATCTTTTTTATCCTTTTTTGTTTTGCAGCATCGCGAACTTACTCTCAATATATGTGGTCAGCGATGGCGAGTGGAGTGACATCAGTTCTGTCATCACCGACGTCGACACCTCTGATGACTCTGACGACGACTACGATTTCGAGGCGGTCTTCAGGGAAATCAAACCCTACCCTAGAGCTGCTTCAATGAGCTCGAGGAGAGACGAGCCTGTGCAGGGTCCAGAGCCCGTGAAGTTAAACTGGGTCATAGAGCGTGATTCGGGTGAGGTACTGAGTGAAACTGTTTTAAATACTATAACATCTGTGGAAATGTTGGGAGATATTTTTAATTTTTATAGCTTTAAAGAGCAAAATATCTCCCAAGATCTTCACACCTGTTCTAATTCTGAAGACTCTGATGTATTGCAACGTAACATAGATATCTTAATGCAAGGTCTAAGCGATACTGACCTCTTAACCAGCGTTCAATATTATCAACCTGTAACATCCCGCATTACACCCCTGCAACCCCATCAACCCCTAAATTTCAACCCAAACTCTACATGCTCAAATGCTGTTGTAAAATTTTGGAGAGTCCACCATCTCCTCCAACAACACTAATGCCGACGCCCCACCCCTAAACCGCCAGACCACCCTAGCTGACCCGACTACACCCCACCCCAACGCTACCAACCAACCCCTGCAGCTACCAACCCCCAACCAACATCTAGCAACTCTGTTAGCACTCCCTATACCCTGGTTAAGAAGACTAGCAAGGATAATTACAAAAATTGCCTAAATAAATCGGCTCAAATCTGCAGAGTTAATTTACGTGAAACTAATGATACGAATATGGAAGCTAATATCATCAGTGGAGGGGTTAACGTTGTAGAGGGAAGGAATTCTGAGGGTGCGGGGTTGGCAGACATTCTGGTGACATTGTAGCTGCTATGCCTAGACCCGACATACGCGACATCGATTATATGTTCGATATAACTCTCACGCGCACCTTTCAGTCCAGGCATTTTAATATTACAGAAAATTCTTACTCTGTCAACTTTAATCCAGACACCATTATTACAGAGAATTTGGTTGAAGTTTTAGAGCGTGTGCACAAGAATATTAGAGAGTTTTATGCTAGTGTGAATGCATTGCTTCAAGATTACAGCAGGGTCATGATAAATTACCCAGCTTTAAACACCCCGATCCATGTGGACTTTGGCCAAGTCCGAGATCTAATGGCTACAGAAATAACGAACGCAATTTCTGAAGTGAGTCAATCTTAAGGAGATGTATGTCACGATGGAGACTTTTCTATGAAGATTTTTCACGTATAAATGCCTAGCAGACCGGGTGGAATAGTAATATTGCCAAATTATATTACAATGAGTTGAAATTCGAAGCAATGCTGAAAAGAAGCTGTATCACTGTTAGGAATAATATGTGTATGGCCCGATGTGTAACGATCGGGCTATGTTATCGAGATTCATCAGCATCGAAGGCTGAGCGTATGCAGATTAGAAAAAGGCCTACTAAAACTCTAGCTAGTGGTGCCTTAAGTGATAATCGCCATCAACGGGTGAAAGCTCAAGAACTGCTTGCTCAGGCAGGTGTGCCTACTAACGTGGCTTGCGGGCCCGATGCTTGGAATGCATTCCAAGCCCTTTTGGCCCCATGTGGCATTTCTCTAAAAGTGTATAGCAATGCTAAGAATAAATGCTGCATATACAGGGTTGCGGATAATTGCATACAAATTCTGCCCCTATATCTGTATAATGATCATTACGCATACGTAAGCAGCATTAAGGCCTTGAAAGGTTGTCGTTATTACTGCGCCGATTGCGACGTTGCTTATGCTTAATGCGATCAACACTCGTGCATAAAACGCTGTCATTTAGGTCAAGCGGCTCCACCCTGCAAACAGATCGCTAATTGCTATTGCAAAGATTGTAGCAGATGGTTTAAGAGCGAGGGTTGCTACAACAATCACGTCAACTCTGGAATATGTTCTACATGTAAGTCTTGCGGGGACTGTGGCAAACTTCTAGACGTTGCTTCTCACTCTAAACATCATTGCAGGCCGGGGAAATGTCCTAGTTGCAAGACCGAAGTTGATCTACGGGACCACGTTTGTTATATGCAGAGTTATAACGAAGAACATATGAGTTTAGTGGCGAAGTGTAAGGCATGTGACCCTAAAAACAGGAATAAGGACTTATCGTCCATCCCTCAATGTTTCGTCTTTTATAATTTTGAAACAAACCAAGTGACAAAGCATCACCAGGTTATTTATGTCGTAGCTCAGATAGCTTGCTCCGTATGCATTAGCAAACCTCATGACGAGTATTGCTCAGAATGCGATGAACTTCGAAGAGAGGTTATCTTCGAAGGTTCTAATGCTCTAACTGCTTCCAAGTTCAAGTTCAAGTTCAAGATTATTTATTTTGATATAGAATATACATTTACAGTTTCACAACAGGTAGTCCACCAAAGGCAGAGCCTATGTGGCGGTGGACCCCTACATATAACATAAAACAACAATATAGGACATGAGAATACTGAATAGATAAGGTTAACATGTTATAGTCCTATATATACATATAGTTAACTGTCTCGCTGCCAAGCCTCTGCAGTCTACATTTTCCATGGAGCCTAACTCAGGGTATGCTGAGTACCTCTAAAAAATTAATTTGACCGAACGTTGTTGGTGGCTAAGCCACAAGCAACTTTCAGTCAAATTTTTCTAAAATACTCAGCCAATCCAGAGTCATTGCCAATTGGAATTATTGTCCGCTTCCAGCAGTCCAACAGTTAATAGACATATGACAATTTACATTTTTACAGGGAAAGACATGACAGAGGGATGTGTGCTTATCTTGCTTAAGTTAATAATTCTATATTACATATTCTTATTATCAATGACAAAGTATTAAAAATTTTTAATTTTTTTTAGGCTGTAATGGTAGAGGTAGTTGTTTGGTAGTTACCATTATGACAGATATTCTTATTCTTATTATTATTATTAATATTATTATTATTATTATTATTATTATTATCATTATTATTTGTTCTGGTGACTGGGTGCAAGTATGAGAATAGCATGCCATGATGGTGAGTATTTTCCAGAGTCTAGTAGGTTTCTATAATCTTCTTTTTGATATTCTGCTTAAAGTACTGTAGCTTTATGATGTCTGTGCATGTGCTTGTGTCTGTATTATTCCATAACTGAATTGCTTTGTATGAGGGTTTTTGTTGTGCTGCTTTTGTTTGGTGGTCAGTTGAATGGAGGTTATTTCTTGTTCATGTTAGATAAGGATGAGGGTAAGTTGCCATTGTGGAAGTCCCTTAAGATTGTGTATAGTTGGAGCCCTCCTATATCCTCAAGTTTTAAGACCTTTTCTGATTTAAAGCTATCCTGGCCACCTGCTGTTTGTGAAAATAGTTTAATAGATTGCTTTTGCAGGGATTTTAGGTTTTTTAGTCTAGCTTGAGATGTATTAGTCCAGATAGCATTGCAGTAGGTGATGTGAGGAAGTATCATTGTGCAGTACAGGTTTTTAATAATATTAGGTGTTAGATAGGGTTTTAGTCTGCGAATGATGCCAGTGCTTTTTGCTACCCTGGTAGTAATAATTTCAATATGCTTCTCCCATGTTAAATTTTTGTCCAGATATACTCCTAAAAACTTAGCATATTGTGCTTCTTGAATTATCTGGTTGTCGATATAGAGGTATGGGAGAGCTATTTCTTTTAGTTTCTTAGATTTTGTGAATAGTATATAATTAGTTTTTGATACATTTAAGGACAATTTGTTTACTTTAAACCAGTCTATTAATTTCGCCATTTCATTATTAACATTTTTGTATAGAATTTCTATATCCTTATGGCTGCAGAAAGCATTTGTGTCGTCTGCAAAAGTATTAGTGAGAGATGTTTGCAGACTTTAGGTATGTCATTCATCTATAGGAGAAACAGCAGGGGCCCAAGAACTGAACCTTGGGGAACACCACAAACTATATTTTTTTATTCAGAGATAGCCCCATTGAATTGTACACACTGTTCCCTGTTTGACAGGTAACTCTGTATCCAGTTCAATGCAGTACCTCTTATTCCATAGTATGCAAGCTTTTGCAGTAACATTGTATGATCAATTGTATCGAAGGCTTTGGAAAGATCCAAGAATACACCTAGCGTATGTTTATTATTCTCAAGGGAGGTTGATAATTTTTCTATCATATCCACAATGGCAAGCATAGTAGAGTGTTTTTCTCTGAAACCATATTGAGAAGGATATATGATTGAGTTTTTGTTTAGATATTTAGTAATTCTACTAAAATACAGCTTTTCTAAGAGTTTTGAGAAAAGTGGAAGTACCGAGACTGGCCGATAATTAGTAAAGTCAGATACATCTTTAGCTTTGTATATGGGTGTCACACGTGCAACCTGCAATGGTTATTAGCTACGAAATCTGAGCGTAAGTGTACCCATAAGACTAATGGTCTACGTTTTCGTGATAACATCGCTATAGCTCATAACAGTCGTGGTTTTGACTTGCATCTAGTAATGGAGTGGCTCTTTAGAAACACAGAGCTTAAACCGATCAACGTCATAATGAGCAGTAATAAAGTGGTGTATTTGAATGGGGGGGGGGGCATTCATTTTAAGGACAGTCTAGCATTTTTTCCGTTTCAACTGTGTCAACTACCAGCGATAATCAATCAAAAGACAGGATTTTTTCCATATCTCCTAGACAGCAACGTATTCTTTGATTACATAGGCGCGTACCCCTCGATCGATACTTACGGCACTGACAGCATTTCTGTGTCAGTGCATATGGAATTCGACTCATGGTATGACTCGGTTAAAGACCGTGTTTTCAATTTTAGGGATGCCATGAAACTTTACTGCAGGTCTGACATAGATATTCTATGCATGGCTTGCGGTAGGTTTCGTGAAATGTTCATCCATGAAACGGGGATACCACCTTTCATGTCATCTATGACGTTAGCATCATATGTAATTAGGTATTTAGGGCTAACTACTTAAATAAGCATAAGCTAGTAGCTCTGCCTGTTACGGGTATGTTAACCTATGTAACATTACTCCATAGAACCATGTAAGATGCTAGTTTACCTGCCTCATTCTAAAAATGTGTATATTAAACATGCTCTAACTGGCGGCGAACCCGAAGCATTTAACCAATCACTTGCCTTCCCGAAATGTCTGCCTAGTAAGCATATGACTACCAAGTCATTTTTTAGCCTAACCTAACTTGATAAGTGTATCAGAAGACGCTTTCTAAATCTAGCGAGCATAGACGTATGGGTTTGAAGGTAGTCAAAATGTGGGCTTGTGACTTTAAGGCCCAGAGGCTTAATGACCCAAACATTAATGCTATTCTGAATGCTAGAATGCATCACGAGCCACTTTTTGCACGTGATGCCCTGTATGGGGGCTGTACCAATGCCATACATTTGCATCACCAGGCCACTGCTGATGAGTATATAGCATATGTGGATATCACTTTGGTATATCCTTACATGTGTAAGACCAGCGAGGACCCGCTAGGCAAACCAGAAGTAATCATTAGAGATTTTAAATGGGTAGAGGAGCTAGGGTCTTACTTCGGTCTGATAAAGTGCATCTGTTTGCCTCCTAAAGATTTATTCTTTCCTGTCCTCCCATACAGATGTAATGAATGTTTGTTCTTTCCATTGTGTAGTAAATGCGATCATGATTTGCAGAGCACTGAATGTACTCATAGCGATCGCGAGCACGCTCTACTTGGTGTATGTAGTCTATGATGTTGATGGTATGTAGTGGGTGCTGTATCTTACAGTTTTTCTAGATATGACTTATGAAGAACGTACTGATACGCTTTTCAAGGGATACATCGTTAACTTTTTAAAAATTAAACAAGAAGCATCGGGGTATCCCGAGGATGCGGTCACAGATGCGCAGAAAGACGTGTATGTTCTGCAATATTTTGAACATGAAAGGATTAAATTGGATAAATCTTTGATTGTTCAAAATAAGGGCCTTAGAACCCTGGCAAAACCGGTGCTGAATTATTTGTGGGGTCGTTTCGCCCTCAACCCCTACCCTAAGCATGAATACGTCAATTTGTATAGCGCAATGTTAAAGTTGCTGACGGATAGAACGATTTCTATCAAAGATATCCGTGTATGCAATGACAGCAGTCTCTTAATGCGCTATCGCGAGGTGCACTGATTCATGCCGGCAGATAATCGCACCAATGTCATGATCGCTATGTTTGTCATGAGTCATGCCAGGGTACATTTGCTATGAAGCCTTGTAGCGGTAGGCTTGGGTTGCATTTATCACGATACAGATTCTATCGTGTATGTTAAAAAACATGATAAACCTCGCCTAATCCCCGTTTACCATGACTCGGTTATTTCATGGACGAAGTTCCTTCCTGCAGTGAAATAACAGAGTTTATCAGTACTGGCCCGAAGAGTTATGCATACAGGCAACTAGACAGACAGACTAGGGATATCAAGAATGTCTCCAAAATTCAGGGCTTAACGTTGAATTACAGGAATAAGAGATTGGGATTCAATACTCTATTAGCCCCGGTCAACGATCATAATCTCGAAACGTCCACTCAGTATCCTAATACTACCATTAGAAATAAAGATCATAGACTTTTGAGTAATGATACTGAGAAAGGTTTCAGATTTAATTTTAAAAAAGTATGATTTTTAACGACTATCACACTAAACCATATGGCTTTCAGGGTATCCCTAGGATCTAATTTTATGATAGCCTGGGGTGGGGAAACGGTTGAGCTGTCATGTTTGTACCATGTATAATGTTCTAACCGATAACATAGAAGATTACTAGCATACCCTTCATCGAGGGGGGGTAAGTAATCTTCTGCTTTATTAAATTATTATTATCGGTTAGATATGTGCAGATGGCGATACATAGTTATAGAATGGGGGGTGGGGTTGGGGTGGTTGAGATTTTATGTTTGTGCTATGTATAATGTTCTAACCCGTAATGTAGAAGATTACTAGCATACCCTTCATCGAGGGGGGGGGGGGGTTAAGTAATCTTCTGCTTTATTATTATTATCGGTTAGATATGTGTAGATGGTGATATGTAGGTATAGGATGGGGTTGGGGTTGGGAGTGGTTGAGATGTCATGTTTGCACTATGTATAATGTTCTAACTCGAATTGTAGAAGATTACTAGCATACCCTTCATCGAGGGGGATTAAGTAATCGTCTACTTTATTATTATCGGTTAGAAATGTGCACGTGTGTGGAGGGCAATACGCAGTTATATGATGCAGGGTTGGGGGTGGGAGGAGGAGGGGGTGCCTCGAGTAAATCGTTATATATTCATACATTGAGCCGGGTTTTTTAAAACCATTACTTACCTTATTTAAAATATACCCTACACACTCCTCTCAATGCTTTGAAAGTTAATATCTCCAAACCCTACCTCTGTACAAATCCCTATCCTATCTTTACACCCAACCTGTTAGGGGCTCAGTATTGCTTAGATCGGTTTCAAATTTATTTAAATAATAGCTCTAAAATCAGTTTCGCATAATACCTCAGTCGAATCATTCTCTATGTCTATCGCTTAACTTTTATAGGTCCTGGATCCCGCTCAAAACATTTGTAAATTTTATACCTTAATTAAATCATTATCACATGTATTCGTTTTACATATATTTAGTTTTTATATTTTTTTGCCTATTCGGATGTATCTTATTATTATTATCTGTATATGTATCGGCTGTATATTTTTATCGATTGTATAGATTTACTGAAACTTTATTTTATTTTTAAATTTTGAAATGCGAAATGACTCGCATTGTTTTAATTGAAGAAACTCCGAAAGAACCCGAGCCTATCACCCGTCCAACCCCTGATTCAACTTAGACTGGAATTTTTGTTTCCAAATATTGCGCAGCCGTTCGAGGCGCGCTAAAAATGTAATAGGTTGTTGTTATTTCCCTAACATGATTAAAAATGTATTCGCTGGACTTTGCATGACTCTGACGAGCGTTACACGTGGTCGGAGTTGTTTTAAAGCTCGACCAGTTAATTTTAATTTGTCAGGTTAACAACTAACTGATTGACCCTTGCACATTGTCATGGCTGAAAAAAAACCCCTGCAGATGTTCAGAAGTTTAATAATGCTCAATCTGTTAGATTAATGGAGGCGTCTTCCTCAATTTACCCTACTCTATAGCCTGACCATTTTTAGAATTAATCTCCCAGGATTGAATGAGTTCCCAGACTCAGAAAAAAGACGTGTCCAGACACGCAACCTGTCAATCACCCTTATAACTATCGATTAACACTCGTCATGCGTCATTATGCTAATTACCCTTAAGTGCGCCTCATTGGATACCTGGAGACCCGTGATTTAAAGAGGTGGGTGGGGTTTCATCATCGAACGAATTGCCAGGAAAAGACGTGTCCAGACATGTAACCAGGTCATCCCTCATCATGTAATACATTAACCCTTGAGAATTTGGCATGGCTCCAAGAGATCATCCTTAATTACACCCATTAACCCTCATCAATCAGCATTACGCTAATTACCCTTACGCTTGCAGCACTGGTTGCCTGGAGGTACGTGACTTAACGAGGGGGCTTCGCGATCGCACGAGTTCACAGGAAAAGACGATCCAGACATGTAGCCTGTCAATCATCCTTAATTACCCTGTCATTAACCCTTGTCAATCAATACGCTAATTACAATTAAGCTCACCTCATTGGATGAGAGGAGGCGCGTGACTTAACGAGGGGGAGGGTCTTATGGTCACCCTCTACATCTAACATCCAATCAGAACTGGAGGAGATCTGGGCCCCTTTTTTCACACCTTTTCAAAAGGCAGTGAGATCAAAGGAAAAAATGTGATAATGATGCAAATTAGTTGGTTGATCTGACACAGCAACTACTTTTGAAAAAGGGCCTATATCGCCTCTCCTCTACTGGGGAGACTGTTGCATAATGTGACATGGAATATGCATTGCAAATAATCTTTATCGTAATACACAATATCTCAACCTGGTGCTTATATGCATGAGGTGTATTTTGAATTATTATTAGTTTTTCATAGTATTTTGGTTCCATGATTACAGAGTCAAAGTTGAAGGAAAAGTAAATGTTCCTGATAGATAATCTAATATTATTAAAGAAAATGCATCTGTTTTAGTACTTATTATTTTCTGTGCTATGCCAGTAAGAAGCTCTGTAATATGTTCAAATATAATTTTACCGACAAATTCTTTGAAAAATTCTACAATTATGTTCGAACCAACTAAATCAGATCTTCTTTTTCAAATTGTGTGGATTCTGCAACGAGCATGCCCCCGCCCCCACCCATATTCTCACGGCCATGGTTGAATACTCTGACCTGGTATTTGACTACCTTATGGTAGGCTACAACAGCTTCCAGTCCAATTAGTTACAAAATAATTAACAGCTTACTTGTATGTGTGGGACAAACATTCTTAAAATTCATCAAAAGAGTTCATACTTAAATGGACATGTGTCCAATATACCCACATTTTGCCATTTTGGTGTGGTACACCCCATTGTGCCCCAGCAAATTTTTAGCCGACCAAAGCCTAATATTTGTCTCTGGAAATGCAAGAGATGGCCGCTGAGGGCATCTGGATTTAAATATTTTCCGGGGTTGGGGTGGAAGACCACCGAACTCCCGCCTTGTTTGTCATCCAAGAGTGTGGGGGCCTTCAAAATATAATTATTGCCGTAGGTGGGGGCGGCACGGTCGCCTTTGCTACACCACTAGGGGTGTGGAGAGGTCGGCCTGCTACTCAGGTCTCCCATTATACAATTCTTTACCTTCATTACTTGATGCTGAAGTCTCTGTCAGCACTTTCTTTAAAATGGCCACCATATCCATTCCAATGTGCTTGTATTGTATAGCACTTTTTTATCATAAGTCACATTTTGCACCGTCCTCTGTCACATAGTGCTCTGGCACGTGTCACATCTTGATACTCGAAAATAAAACACTAACCCATCTTTAACATTTTAATTTAAGGACACAATACCACTCTTCCCGTGTAGCCTTCTAGAGTACATACAAGTATATGTATCGGGTTAAGATAAATAAGATAAAGCTTATTTACAATGCAAATTCCGTGTCACACTATGCCCCCATCCCACCCCACCCCACTCCCACCCCCGGTCTCCTCAACTAACAACGATTCGGGTGGTTACGGACATTTAAACAGTAGGTCACGCCTCCTTGGTCGCGATAAGATCGTCTTACTATAAATGATATATCATTTTAAAATGATACGACTCAGTCTTCTCGGATGGGACTTTAAATTGAGGTCCCATCATACAGTGCCCATCACTGTGTGAACGTGAGCTAGGGTTAGGTAGGCAAGAAATTTCGGCACAATCAAAGTAAACCGGATTCTGAATGGATTCGTCCTCGGATGCAACCACGCAACATACGGATTACAAAATCAAAACAAAATTGCTAGAATTAGAATCTTTCGGAACTTTCGATAAGACTATGGAGGGATGCAACCCGGATGACTGATTGAGTTCGTCCCCGGACGGACACAGTCACCATACGGGCTACCTAATCAATCAAAATCAAACAAGTGCGCGCTGGTGCCTGCTCGGATGATGGCCAGAAGAGCAAATGGGTCCCAGGACCCGAAAGACCCCACACCCCAACCTCCCCACTCCCCCCAAAGGGGCAGGGAGGTCTCTGACCTAAAGCCCCCCCCCCCTTGGGTACATCAGGTCATAAGACCGTCCGCACCTACTCCCCCCCCCCCGACCCAGCACCTACCCCATCTCTTCCCCACCCCCGTTAGGTCCAGGTTAGGCCATCCCCAGCACCCACGCCCAAGCATGAGGAGCAACAGAAAAGCCATGAACAAGAACAGCAACATGAGACAAAATCGAGAGACAACGATCAACACACACACACAGAGAGACACAAGCTAATGCACAAACCGACGTCACAAGAATTCACAAGAATTCAACAGAAACCATAAAGGCCAGGCGTGAGTCTAGATCCTAGCATTGGGAACTATCATATAAACGCCTTAAATATTACAACACACACACACCACAAAATGATTACGTGCTGGATGTAAGAGCATAAATCTGGCAACCCCATGGGACTTTCGACTGTATCCATCCACCATATGACGGCATAATCAACTACGTGACGTGTAGAATGACATCACAACCAATGACGTCATTATGACATCATGAATGGAGTCGATAAGTACATCACGAACGCATAATTGAAAACGGGCTATGCGTTGTTGTAATACGTCGGAATTGTATGTCTTTACTATTTAATAAATATCCTGCTGAATATTTTAAAACTAATTTGACTTGGCGCTTTTGCTGCCATAGGCAGCAACAGATCCAGCCAAATTAGATACAAAATATTCAACAACTTACCTGTATAGTTTTCCGGAAATTTATAGTCAGGGCATTCGGGGATCGATCAATCCAACACAGCGAGGTGTTGGTGGAGCTTAGTTAAAAGTGGGCGGGGCATAGCTAAAACTGGAAAGGCATATTGCGAAATGTTCACATATGTATTGCTTATAAATAGTTTTCATGTTGTCCCAGAAAATGTGGTACGACATCGAATTTCTAGGCACATTCTTGGGATTAAATCCACGGCCTATCGTTGAGGATATTTCCCCTCGGATACATTTAGTTTATTGTCGGAATATGCGCGTGTTTATGACGTATAATATCGACTAATTACATTGCTAATGGCTATCCGTCGCAAAGGCTAGAAAATCTATCTGCCAATTAACGCCAAGACGATTAAATTTTCATTAGAACGTAATTTCTTGGTCAAAATAAAAGTGTTTACGTGTACATTTCAGCCATCGAGTGGAGATTAATGGTTACTCATAAAAATTGTCACCGTCAAAGAGGACTTCCAGGAATTGACTTTATGTTTACTAAATTAACAATAATGTTATTAATAGAAAGCATGCCCGTCATTGACAATATATCTAAGTCCTTCTGGGACAATATTATTCTTTTCGTGATTGGCAATTCCCTAAAGCTTGTTCAGAAATGCTGCTGTCTGAATTATGCGTCTGAATTGGAAGAGACAACGCGCATTTTACGCTTAGTGTTTTAACCCTTGTATCTCGAAAGAATACATACAAAAGCTCATCTAACATGTCAGAATTATTCTGTTGAATATTTTGAAGCTATTTGCCTGGAAGCTTTTTCTGCCTATGGCAGAAACAGGTTCCTGTCAAATTAGTTTCAAAATATTCAACAACTTACCGGTATAGTCACCTTGAAATTGATATTCTGTGAAGTCCAGGTTCAAAGAGTTAAGCCAGAGGGATATATTAAGCCATAGTATTTCCGACATCATGAAGAATCTGTCATATCCGCTCTCTCGAGTCTAAGTCCTTAATAATTCAAAGGAAAATCGGAGAAATCTGATAGGCCTACTACAATTAGATGAATGTAAATTTACCGTACTTCCTGTAGATTTGTGAACGACTGTCGTCCGTGGCAATGATTTCATCTGCTAATTACTGTACATTGTATATTCCCCCCCCCCATATGTCACGATGTGACCTGGGTTATAAAAAAACTTAAACTTGAACTTGAGCTAGGGATTCTGCGTGTTGAATCAAATATTGGAAAAGTAAATTCCTCGTCTCACTGCTCGGCATTACTTCCGACATCGCTGCACGCTTGCAACCACAGATTCCAGAATTACTAGTATCGCTCCCGTCCATTTGGAAACTGTAAATCCGTAGATCAAAGATGCCCTTGACAAAAAGAATGTCTGTTCAATGCAACCTGCGTATGCTTAATGCTGTGCAACTGTAACAGCTGGGCAGCTCCAAATGCAAATGCGCCTCTAGACAAGTGTGATGTCATTCCTATCTCGCGAGATCTCCTTCGATACGAGATCGAGAAAAGTATCTCGTATGTATTGAGTAGCCATTGGCGTAGTGATTTCCACCAGAATATGGTGGTAGAAAGAATTGAAACTTAAAAGGACACAGCGCTACTCTCCTCATACTAGACAATATTAATTCACGTAAAACGAGATGATACAAGTACACATATTGATCGAAGGCATCAATGGTAAATAGCGTGCCCGGAGGTTATTATAATTATGAGAATAAACTCAACTGTTTCATGAAAAAATGAAGTTATATAAAGGCATACAAGCCACTCATGACAAAAATATAGGCGGACAATACCACAAAAGAAGGAATATTTCTTGCGAAAAGATATGGGCAGTATTAGCTATGGGCTAGGAAAAGCAGCTTATATTTTTGGTCAGTCCAACAATTTTTCCATCCATCCTTTTTCTCCAGGCCAAATTCCTTAACAGAGAGAGGAACAGACAGAATTAAGAGCAGCCAGTGATGAGAAAATTGCACTACTGCATTAATATAGCGCAACAGATCAAATTTGGGGCATTAGGTATCAACAACTTGTAAAGATAAAGAAATCAACAGAACTGGCAACCCAGTCAGTAGAAAATCGGCACAAGAAGCAGTACGGACCCTGACACCCATTCAAACGTATTAAAGAAGACTGTAAAGAATATTTTAAACCTATATCTTGATACCTTCTTAAACAGACGTGAAGAGCTTATTACCCGGAAATATATTGGTGAAATATACACTGCAATGCTAGTGAAATGCACAAAGCAAGTATATTTTTGATGCAATACAGGACCCCGATCTGTACCGACAGATAACCTTTTCAACAAAGTTAAGTGGCCAGGATAGAACCAATACCGTGAACCTAGTTTGCTCCAACGAAAATGATATAGTAGAAAACATTCTGACTGAAGACCCAGTGGGGAACAGCCACGACATCGCAATCTGTTTCATTTAGCTATCGTATCTATGTCACCTATTAAACGATATCTTTACTGGAAACAGTGACAAACTACTAAATCAAATATTTTTGATCGACAAAAAGGCCAAAATCGGCCTCAACCGTTGTAATGATGACGATCTTGTTGACGATATGTACAAGTGTTAGGGTATTAGCCTGATAAGTCCGGTTCTACCAGTACACGCGGCTAATAATATGGCATATATAGAAATATTTTCACATTACTATAATAAATATTTGGTGGTAGAATTATCACAATATTTCGCACAGCATGAGAACATAGTGAGTTCTACATGGTCTTATGTTAGAAAACCGGCTACAAGGCATGTAGAGATATTTTGGTACCGAATATAGTACATTATTGGAATTTGACAATGGTGTGTCACTACTAAATTGCATATGACGAGATTACTGTATAGTAAACATTTTTTAAACCTTTGATACTTTATTCATATACGTATCTAATCATATGGGTGAACTTCTGGGGTCGAACCTATTGCAAAGAGTGTGGTACAGAAAATCGTTGATCTGACAGAATGTGCCCCAATTTTCGGTATGGAATTGTGTACTATTAAATTACGTTCCTGTAGAATTTTTTTGAATTCGGAATACAACTAGCATATTTCCTATAAGTATTTATGGGTGAAATTCTAAACATATGGGTGATATTCTGGGCCGAACCCATTATGAGCGATATGTCAGAACATATCGACACCTATCTGAATGTGGTGAATGTGAACCAACCATATTACAATGGGGCCATATGGCGAATATGTAACTACATATTACCAAATTACTTGATGGTAGAATCGTTCAAAAGCAGTAGTACATATTCAGTTATATAGAGATATATGTAAAAAAATGATTACAAACCGAGAACTGAGAGACTAATACTGAATATAGTAAACTGTTGGCATTTGACAACTGTCCGTTGCTACTAAATTGAATATTATGAATATATGATTATGACGTCATCCTATACGTCACGTTGTTGATTATGACATCATATGACGTAATATGATGGATAGACAGCCTGAAAATGCCCATTAGCAAGTGGTATTAATTATCCTCCCTCCGTCAGAGGACGAGTATATTGTATTCAGGGCAACAATCTATGATTGGCCTTGTTAAAATATGTGACCTATAAATATGGGTGGTCTCTTAATACAAGTGGTCCATATTGTGTGGGCCACGCATTACCAAGTGGTATTAGCCATGTAATGCTCAATTTTCTCATGACAATTTCAATAGAGAGATCCATTTCTAGGTATGCCACGCCTATTTCTAGCAAAGCTCCACCCCTTTTTGCGTGTTGGAATCGATATATATATATATATATATATATATATATATATATATATATATATATATATATATATATATATATATATATATATATACGCTGAATAATGAATTCCCAGACTTCCAATTTCAAGGTAACTATACAGGTAAGCTGATGACTATTTTGAAACTAATTTTACTGGGTGCTTTTAAAGGTTTGCTGCCTCTGGCCACAACAATGCCAGGTCAAATTAGTTTCAAAATTATTCAACACGATGTTGATTAAACAGTAAAGACATACAATTCGTACACTTGCCGGACTATTCAATGTTCATGACTGAGCTCTATACACCATTCATTTACACATTTTGGATTGTGACGTCAGCCTGTATATGACGTAATTGATTATGACGTCATATCCTTCAGTTACAGATCGAATCCGGCCATTGTTATAGAAAATGACTGTTGAATAAATAGCAAAGACATACAATTAGAACAGCGTCTAGTCAAATTAGTTTCAAAATATTCAACAGCGTGTTGATTAAATAGGAAAGACGTGCAAGTCACATACTTGACTGGCTATTCAATGTTCCTGGTGGAGCTAGATACGTCATTCATTACACATTTTGATTATGACGTCCATCTACATCTGACCTAAATAATTATGACGTCATATACTGCAGAAACAGATCAGAAAAATCCAATATCATAGAAAATGTCCTATGTCTAAATGCCGTCCAAGAGAGCATTGTGGTTTTTCTTTTGCAATTTCCTACTGGAATTATAGGATCCGTTATCCAACCAGTCATTCCAGTGGTAAACTTTCAAAACAAGTTCTCCGGCGAGTAGCTAATGCAAATTGACATTTCTCACGATCACTGCAAGAAGCAATTTGTGGTCAGTTTGATAGAGTGCTAAAGTGGACATATAAGAGACGCCGCGAGTGGGTGTGTGCTTGAGTATATTCATCTGCAGAAGGAATGATAAACATGTTTTGTACGCAGTCCTCCAGCAAAAGAAGAGTACTTATTTAGAGTAGTTATTTGGAGTTCCGTTGGATGTTTATTAATTAAAATAATTAAGCGGTCATCGGCGCGCAAACTCTATTACAGTCGGACCAGAACAAATAAGAGAACTCGCCATGAATCACGCGCATGAAGATAATAATTATGAGATATTCAGCAATCTAAAAATAGAGCCGTGTCTTCGCGCCGAGAATTATTAGATCTCGTATCGATGGAGATCTCGCTATAGGCAATTCTAGACAGCAATAAATATAAGCGTGCCCGTGGAGCGGGCACGCAATAAAGCCAATAGTAGTCTGCATGACAAGAAGTTAACAGAAAGATAGTCCCTCTGAATTCGTCGTAAAATTCAAATCTGCCGCACACAAAATGAGGTCAGGAATTTGCTGGCGTTGCGTATTTGCTGATATCACACGAACCACAGGACGGATTAAGTCGCAGATTACGTCGTCATCGTCGTCGTCGTCATCATCATCGTTATCATCATTATCATCATCAGATTAGGATTCTCCTCATAAATGCAGAATTTAACCAAGTATGATGTACCATGCGATTTCCGGACACAGTCCGAATTTGGATAAATTGTCTATCGTTGAATTAATGCTTTGATCATGACAGACCGAATTGGAAAATTCATTTGCAATTGTCATGTTGAATATTTTGAAACTAATTTGACTGTGCGCCGCTGTTGTTAGCACACCCAGTCAAATTAGTTTCAAAATGGTCAGCAACGTACCTTTTTAGTTAGATTAGATTTAAGATTATGGGAATTCATGGTCCAAAGTGTTAATACTCACAATCAGCCAAATTGGCCGGCTCTCGTGTATGTATGACTACTGTATACTCCATACACGGCTGCAATAAGTCCGTCTTCGCTTTTTCCAACTGTGTCTTGTCCTCTGCCGAAATCCTTAGCTTACACAGGTCCATTCTTGACTTGAGTGTACCGAGACCTGCTTTCTTGTCACCTCGTCGCACACTTAGCAGATTAGGCAATGGTGCCATTTCCTGGCTTTGTATTTGCTGGCTCCGTGTAGGGCGAATTCCATGGCTCTCTGTGCTGGTGTGTCTTATGGCATCATTAGCACATGACATAACATGGACCATCTTTGCTGGGCAACTTTTACAGACAGCGACGATGTATTACACATCTTGTATAGTGCATCATTGGAAATTATGTTGTCTGGCCATCGGTGTCCAGTGATTGTGCCCAGGTGTTTGAGGTGGCAGGCATCAAGTTTGTCTAGAGCTGCCTTTGGAGCTTCCCAGATGTTACATGTATACAGCATCAAGGATACGCAGGTGACATTGTATAAACGTAGTCTTTTAATCAAGGGCATCTTTGATCTACGAATCCATTGGTTCCGGGACTGGAAAGCTATGTTCCACATGACGCAGCGTGTAGCAATGTCAGCGGTACTGCAAAGCAGTGATCCCAGGATTTTACCTTTCCTCCATGGTTCGCCGCCACGAAGTGGGAGCATCATTAGCTTTAGTTTCATGCTTTGTACATAGGAACGTGGGTGAACTCTGTTTTGGATTCATTCATAAAAGAGATTCTCAATTTTTAATTTGCTTGCAGCTATTGGGAGAAGTTCGCCAAGGGGTTTCTTTTCCTCGTCTATGAAGTCCACATCGTCGGCATATTCCATCTCTAGCGGCATACCCAATCTTGACACGGGGGTGGGGGTGGGGGAGTGTCTTGTGGAACCTTCCCGCACGGATTGCAATGCAGCTGCAAGGTACCAGGTGACGAGCACAGCAGATAGAACATCTCCCTCTGTGGAGCCGATTGATGTCTCAAACTATGCAGACTTCACTGACTTAACTTGTACTCTCAGCTTGGTGTCTGCAAGCAGTAGTCTCAATAGTCGTAGTTCATCTAGCCTGGCGTGGTACATCTAGGATCTTTGAGCGTTTAATTGTGTCGAGGGCTCGTGACATGTCACTGCCCATTTTCTGGAAATCCCAGTGTTTGGGCATGACTGCCGACACACGCATACGTTGAGACCATACAATATCTGCGCAGCTGCGTTCATGTTTGAAGCCACTTTGACATGACCCGCTGAAGTCATCGATCTTGTCTCGGATTCGCCATAGAGTAACATTGGATAGGATTTTCCGTACACTGTTGAGGAGCACGTGGAGGGGGGATGTAGGTGGCTTCTTGGGCTAGGGTAGTGCGATAAGGGTGGCTTGGCCTACAGCGTCGATAGGAGGGTGATTCATAAAAGCTGAATTGATCAGGTGGGTTGTCGGTTTTGAGACGATCTCACTTGCATATTTGAATAGTTCATAGCTCCTGCCATCAGGTCCAGAGGCACATCCATTTTTTCAGGGCTTTACGTGCCTTCTCAACTTCTGCTGTTTTAATTGGTGTTAGTAATGGCCTGGTGTCTCCTGAGAACTGATGCAAGGGCCCATCATCATGGTCAGTGAACTGTTTCTTGAATCATTCTCGAATCGCCTCGGCCAGTCCGGATAAAGTGTCCTTCAGAGTTGTGTACAGTGAGTGGTGGTGTGTAGCCTAACTCTCAGCGCTCGGGCTCCCCGAAACATTTTGTGACAGTCATCCGTGGCAGTGATTTCATCTGCTAGGGAGTCTGCTTGTTGAATAGCAAGATCTTTTAAGCGCTCGCTAATGTGGTGCAGAATGCTATTGCGCTCCTGGCGTAGTTTGGTACGGTCTTCACTTTGGCCACTTTGATAGATGCGCAGCCGTAACGCTTTCTGCCGTGCTGACAGTTTTACTACTAGAGGGTCGTCATTATACCTAGTTCGGCTGTTTTTAAGAACACGTATCGTGCTGGTAGCTGATGATTCCATAGCTTTCAGGTCTCATCATATCCGACAATGGTTATGGGTGTGGGATTATAGGAGATGAGTAGAAAATGGTGAAAAAGGAGTTCAGTTTTAGCTATGTCCCTCCCATCCTTAGCTAAGCTCCACCCACAATTCTCCCGTATTGGGATCGATCGATCCTTGAATACCCTGACTATTAATTTCCAGAAAACTATACAGGTAAGCCGTTTAATATTTTGAAACTAATTTGACTAGGTGCTGTATGACAGCAACATTGCCCATTCAAATTAGTTTCAAAATATTCAACAGCATGTTTATTATATAGTATACATACAATTCGTACAACCTGGCAGACTATTAAGCGTTTATGACAGACTAAATTGTGTCATTCATGGCGTAATTGATTATGACACCAGTCTACACGTCACGTAATTGATTATGACGTCATATGATTGACTGAGAAACTTAATTCCCCAATTTTATCACAAGGCACCGTCGCGCCGAGCCTATAGGGATACCTGTCAAATAACATAGGGATTCATTTCTAGTTATGGCCACCCAATGTCTAGATAAGTTCAGGACACTTTGTATGGACGTTTGGGAGCGATTTTAACACTTTGAACCAGGATTTCCCAGAATCTCAATTTCAACGTAAAAATTTAATAAACATGATGTTGAATATTTTGAAACTAATTTGTTTGGGCTATGATGTTGCCATACAGCACGTACTCAAATTAATTTCAAAATATTCAACAGTTTACCTGTAGAGTTTTCTGGAAATTGAGATTCAGAGAGTGCAACACGAGCGAGGTGTGTACATTTAGGAGCTTAATCTGACTGGTTAAATGTAATAAAATGAAATAAGTCTTAATATATGATGATTTCATCTCGTATAAACTAATATAATTTTTTTACTTTTGAAATTGAAATAGGGACTCTCTAATTTAATTTCACAGCTTAAACAATTATATTAATTTATACCTAATGAAATCATCAAATGTTAAGACTTATTTCGTTTTATTACATCTAGGTCCATACTTTAAGCCTCTAAAAGTATACAATTTATACAATCTATTTCCAGGCGTTTTGCTGTGAGTATGCACCTTTAAATTATATCAAAGCATTATTTGACATCGGGTTGACTCTGCTCCGTTTGTGCTCCCCTTTAAGGAATCTGACACTAGACATATTCATGCAGTCTCTCCATACGAAGCCTTCTTTCTCAATACGAACGGGGGAATTGGATTAGCATTCTTCACGCACATGCAATCATGTGATCTCCCAGGGCATTTATCACATCAAATTGGACCTGGTAAATGTAATCTTATAATTGAATCTGCCTTGTACAATGTGGCCAATAACACAAACGAGTTCGATTACAATTTAAAGCAATTAGCATTGAGCAAATGCCAGCACAGATAACCAGAGCTGTATGATTTATAAGCAGTTATGTCCATGATAACACCGCTTCCTGGGTCGTTACTGGCACGATATCGGTCCACTAACGCCAAGTGAGCGTTATCAAGGGAGATTATCCCAGCTATCCATAAATCTAATCTGTCACTCAAATATATAACGTCATAATGATTTACGTCGCATGTACGCTGACGTCACAATTAAAAAGAGTATGGCGTGTATAGTAGCTAGGTCGATTGGGATCGATTATCCATTATGCGCTGGCATTTGTACGAATTGTATGTCTTTACTACTTATTATCCATTCTGTTGAATATTTTGAAACTAACTTGACTGAGCGTTGTTGCTGCATAGAAACAGTCCTCAGTAAAATTTGTTTCAAAATATTCAACAGGTTAGCTGTATAGTTACCATCATCAGAAACTTGGGAGTCTGGGAATTTCCCGTCAACGTATATAAATCGATCCCAACGCGCGCAAAACGTGGGCAGAGATTAGCTAGAGATGGGCGGGGCATAGCCAAAAGTGAATTCATCTAGTCGCGTTCTTTTTCTTAATTAGTGTCGGATTAATTACATTGAAAGCGCCGGCACATTTGGGTTGCACTCATGCTTATTCAATTTCTGGAATTTAAAAAATCTAGGAATACATGTTTTAAAATAACTATAATTAGCGTTATTCCCTCTCCAGGGAAAGCCGCTTTAATTGAGAATTTATGTAAAGTAGGCTGGCCGGTACTCAGCTGATTTGTAGCCATTTGTGATCCGGCGTTGGATTTGAGAGAGTCGATGACCGTCTAACAAGACACTACTTATTTATGCAATAGTCTACCTAATCATGAGCTATGATATTTATAGTACACGAAACACCTGTATTACATTAATTCAATAATGACTTTGCTTGTTAATCGAACTTACATACGGTTTTTGGCTAAGATGCGATCACCCAGCTCAGTTAGCAAATTCCTGGGAAAATTCTTTTCCTGGCGTGTCATATATATAATACAGCCGGACTAGAATTTTCCCAGGATTTTGCTAACTGAGCTGGGTGATCGCATCTTAGCCATATATATACGGCCACGGCGCGATTTTGGACGGTGTAAGGAAATCGGAAGGGTCATAGCCAAATCAGGAAGGTTTTAAAATGTCAAGATTTTGTTGCGGGGCCTAAGATATTACAATGAGATCTGAATAAAATGATATCGAAGCAGTAATGAAATTGTGTGCGTGTATAGCGGGGTCTGCTATGTTAAAACTTAAACTCCTGTAGAATTTTGATATAAATTTGTGCAAACATAATTTTTGCATGGCATGTACCATAAGGAATACAAAAATTATGTTTTCACCTTTACCTCACTCATCTTCATTATATGCGAAACTGAAATGTGAGATATTGTGTTCAAAATCGAACCCATTATGTGGTATAACATATGTATTTGATGGTCCTCTCAGTTGAGACGCAGATCATAAATGCAGCTGCAAAACTGATACTGTTTTAGAAATATTGCTGCCATTTTGGTTTAAATGGCCACTAAAATGATAGAAACTGTAACAAAAAACGCGATTCTCACATCTTGCTCATTTAACAATACTTACCCAGAAATCCAAAAGGTACAAAACAGTTGTTTCGCGCTGCACATACATAATTCCTGAGAACTTATGTCGCTTGAATAGGTACTATCACTGACAATCTATTGCCTCGGACATACAATTAGGACAATCATCTTCGAGTGCCTTCGGGACTTGTCAATCATGAACAAGCGGAATAATCCTCCGTGTCTTTAATATCACATCATTGATCGGCATCAAAGCTAGTTAGGTTACTGTTACTAAGCTAGAAAATGCTATAAACAGATTTAGCAATGCTACAAGTAAGTAATCATTATATTCCCCACTCTCGAAACCGGAGACATATAAAAATTGTATCGTAGATTGGCTTGTTAGATCGTGTAGGCAATAATGATCCATTCACATTATAGTCTGGGTGCCAAAGGGCAATTTTTTGATGAACCTGGAATGCTATGGTGTATAATTGTTTTCAGTGGATTTCGAGTGTTTGAGGGGTCCAGTTTGATAAACCAGCAGGTGCCACCCTGTCACGCACCCATGGGGAATTTGATTGCAGCCGTTCAACCGTAAAGGCTAAAAGACGTGTGTGTATATTTGATTTATAATTTTGCCACGCCCAGTCGGACACCCGTGGCGTAAATTCGGATCGGTGTTATGCTATGACGCAGGTGAGTGAGTGAGTGAGTGAGTGAGTGAGTGAGTGAGTGAGTGAGTGAGTGAGTGAGTGAGTGAGTGAGTGAGTGAGTGAGTGAGTGAGTGAGTGAGTGTGAGTGAGTGAGTGAGTGAGTGAGTGAGTGAGTGAGTGAGTGATTCAGTGAGTGAGTGAGTGAGTGAGTGAGTGAGTGATTGAGTGAGTGAGTGAGTGAGTGAGTGAGTGAGTGAGTGAGTGAGTGAGTGAGTGAGTGAGTGAGTGAGTGAGTGAGTGAGTGAGTGATTCAGTGAGTGAGTGAGTGAGTGAGTGAGTGAGTGAGTGAGTGAGTGAGTGATTCAGTGAGTGAGTGAGTGAGTGAGTGAGTGAGTGAGTGAGTGAGTGAGTGAGTGAGTGAGTGAGTGAGTGAGTGAGTGAGTGAGTGAGTGAGTGAGTGAGTGAGTGAGTGAGTGAGTGAGTGAGTGAGTGAGTGAGTGAGTGAGTGAGTGAGTGAGTGAGTGAGTGAGTGAGTGAGTGAGTGAGTGAGTGAGTGAGTGAGTGAGTGAGTGAGTGAGTGAGTGAGTGAGTGAGTGAGTGAGTGAGTGAGTGAGTGAGTGAGTGAGTGAGTGAGTGAGTGAGTGAGTGAGTGAGTGAGTGAGTGAGTGAGTGAGTGAGTGAGTGAGTGAGTGAGTGAGTGAGTGAGTGAGTGAGTGAGTGAGTGAGTGAGTGAGTGAGTGAGTGAGTGAGTGAGTGAGTGAGTGAGTGAGTGAGTGAGTGAGTGAGTGAGTGAGTGAGTGAGTGAGTGAGTGAGTGAGTGAGTGAGTGAGTGAGTGAGTGAGTGAGTGAGTGAGTGAGTGAGTGAGTGAGTGAGTGAGTGAGTGAGTGAGTGAGTGAGTGAGTGAGTGAGTGAGTGAGTGAGTGAGTGAGTGAGTGAGTGAGTGAGTGAGTGAGTGAGTGAGTGAGTGAGTGAGTGAGTGAGTGAGTGAGTGAGTGAGTGAGTGAGTGAGTGAGTGAGTGAGTGAGTGAGTGAGTGAGTGAGTGAGTGAGTGAGTGAGTGAGTGAGTGAGTGAGTGAGTGAGTGAGTGAGTGAGTGAGTGAGTGAGTGAGTGAGTGAGTGAGTGAGTGAGTGAGTGAGTGAGTGAGTGAGTGAGTGAGTGAGTGAGTGAGTGAGTGAGTGAGTGAGTGAGTGAGTGAGTGAGTGAGTGAGTGAGTGAGTGAGTGAGTGAGTGAGTGAGTGAGTGAGTGAGTGAGTGAGTGAGTGAGTGAGTGAGTGAGTGAGTGAGTGAGTGAGTGAGTGAGTGAGTGAGTGAGTGAGTGAGTGAGTGAGTGAGTGAGTGAGTGAGTGAGTGAGTGAGTGAGTGAGTGAGTGAGTGAGTGAGTGAGTGAGTGAGTGAGTGAGTGAGTGAGTGAGTGAGTGAGTGAGTGAGTGAGTGAGTGAGTGAGTGAGTGAGTGAGTGAGTGAGTGAGTGAGTGAGTGAGTGAGTGAGTGAGTGAGTGAGTGAGTGAGTGAGTGAGTGAGTGAGTGAGTGAGTGAGTGAGTGAGTGAGTGAGTGAGTGAGTGAGTGAGTGAGTGAGTGAGTGAGTGAGTGAGTGAGTGAGTGAGTGAGTGAGTGAGTGAGTGAGTGAGTGAGTGAGTGAGTGAGTGAGTGAGTGAGTGAGTGAGTGAGTGAGTGAGTGAGTGAGTGAGTGAGTGAGTGAGTGATTCAGTGAGTGAGTGAGTGAGTGAGTGAGTGAGTGAGCGAGCGAGCGAGCGAGTGAGTGAGTGAGTGAGTGAACTCATTCAATTTCTGTATCATAGCATCCGAATTTACCCCCACGGGTTTCCGACTGGGCGTGGCAAAACTATAAAGCTATGAGCACCGCTTGTATAAAAAATCTGTTTACATATAAAGAGTGCCGATTACTATTATTAGAATTCCAAGGCGGATTTAATCCTTTATCCCTTACGGACCAGAAAATGGCCAATTGTCTTATTATGTAATGTATTTGATCGTGAATATTCTGAAACCAATGAAGGAATTCAGTTTTAGCTATGCCCCGCCCATCTTTCGCCCGCATTGGGATCGATCGTTCTCTGAACTCCCTGACTATCAATTTTCAGAAAACTATACAGGTAAGAGGTTGAATATTTTTTAGCTAATTTAATTGGGTACTGTTGTTGCCTATGGCAGCAACAGCGCCTGGTCAAACTAGGTTTAAAATATTCAACAGAATGTTCATTAAATAGTAGACATACAATTCGTACAACAACGGTTAGTCCGTCACCAATTAAGTGTTCGTGATGAACTTACTTACGTATTCATGAAGTCATTGACTATGCCGTCATGCTACACTTGATTATGACGTCATGTGATTGAGGGATAAACCGAAAATGTCCATTTAACTAGGAGCTGTTGCTGCCTATGGCCGCAGCAGGTTCCAATCGAATTTCTTCCAAAATATTCAACGGCTTTTCAATAGACACTGACGTTTCAAGGATTAACTGGGTTCAGAACAATTCCATATTTCTGACAATCTATCATTTATCAGGAACCCTGGTATCAACCAATGAGTGTATTAATAGATAACATCAAATTTGCTCGCTATAGTTATAAATTTCTATTACCAGTATTAAACATTTCAAGACGAAGCCAGCAAAAACTGGCCTCTGCAGTCGCCTCGCGGAAAGTCCATTTGCAGGACAGGGGAAGACTATTTTTTTAAAGCTTTGCCACTGGAATGACTGGCTCGATAATCGAGGCAGTCATTCAAGTGGTAAATTTTGTAAAGATTGTCTTCTCTTGGACTGCAAAATGACATTCAATAAGCAAATATTTTAAGTTTCTTTTAAAAATGTTGGCGTTAAAGGGTTGAAGTGGTATATAGTATCTCCAATCATCCAATCTTCGAACATTCAATTACTTAATCGAAGAATCAAAAGGCAATCCTGCACCACCACGGGATAAAAACCACAGACAAATATGTTCTCGCGGAAACACTTGAAGAAAATCTAATTTCCATGAAATAGATGAATATCGCGATTAGGCTGGCTAGATTGTCAGTAAATATGACGCGAAGAAGTCCATTACGGCTAACAGCCGATGGGGGCAGACGTGTTGCTTTGGTCAGCAAATCAATCCTAAGTTATATTCTAGCTATCGGCGGTTGATTCCGCATACGTGTATGTATCCGCAATAGTTAACGTCTCTTAAACCGGAATGCCATACCAGGCTAGTCAAAGAATTGTAAAATATTTTACTTAATTCATGAATCCAGTTTCTCAGTCAATCATATGACGTCGTAATCAACTATGTGACGTGTAGGCTGGCGTTATAATAAATTTCGCCATGAATGACTCGATTTAGTCCGTCTTAAATGTTGAATAGTATGTCAGGTTGTATACGAATTTTATGGCTTTACTATTAAATAAACATGCTGTTGAATATTTTGAAATTAATTTGACTGTGCGCTGTTGCTGCCCCTCCCCCTCCCCCAAACCTCCCACCCACCCACCCCATCCCCTACCCCAGCCCAACACCCGCCGATACTGTATAATGTCTGGTATCGATGATTTTTATACGTTCTCTTTTCAACGATACTTGTTACCAGTCTCGTTCGCTAAGTAGCGTTGAAATTGATTTTTATCTCTTCAGTCACGATTCTCGTAGCAACAACGCGTTGTCCTTTCAAGGATTCGCCTAACCAGTATCGTGAAGGGACTTTTGTTTAACATAATTATTTTACAAAACTCAAGAATCAATTTTTGACTCATTTTGAGATTTGTAAAATTTTACGATACTGGAAATATGCAGTATTTATTAGCCGTTAAAATTAGTTTCAAAATATTCAACAGAATGTTTATGAAATGGTAAAGACATACAATTCGAATACGTGTTTTGCCTGTGACGTAATTGATTATGACGTCGATACTTGAGTGACAGATTGGACTGATCTGTTGATTACAACGTCATCTACTCGAGTGACAGCTCGGTCAAGAGAAGTATTTTCTCCAATATCCAATATGCGTTCACCAAGAAATAAATGACCAATTATATGTGCGCAGATTGACGTTGAGAACACGTGAAGTGGACACCGAAGCGTCTTAAGATTTGATCGTCTATATATATTGGAATGAACCTTTCCAGTTTATCCATCCATCATCTGACGTCATAATCAACTACGTGACGTGTATGATGACGTCATAATCAAGAACGTCATGAATGACTTAGATAAGTACGTCAGAGCGCTTAATTTAAGACCGACTAAGCGTTGTTGTACGAATTGTATGCTTTTACTATTTAATAAACATTGTTGAATATTTTGAAACTAATTTGACTTGGTGCTGTTGCCGCCATAGGCATATGGCAGCAACAGCGCCAAGTCAAATTAATTTCAAAATATTCAACAGCCTATCTTTATAGTTTTCTGGAAAATTGATAGTCAGGGAGTTCAGGGATCGATCGATCCAACACGGGCGAAGCGTAGGTGGAGCTTAGCTATAGATGAGCGGGGCATAGCTAAAACTGGAAAGGATAATTGCCGTTCGGTGTTCATATTGAGCGTGATGGCCATTCTGACAACAGTGAGTGGGTCCTGTCAATTATACCTATGCCCAGTTATCGACGCTTAAATGTTCCGGAATGTGTAATTGACAACTTCCATTCGGGCAGACAATATCAGATGTTTGATCAGGCAATATAGCGAGCTCTAGCCACTTGATATTCCAATAAGGAATACACTGCGTCTGCCTATTTTCATTCCATGGGCGAGTAGAACCAGACGCAGATCCAATCCGTCACTCAAGCAGGTAATATCTGACATCATAATTAATGGACCTTTCCAAGTTTAGCCATCTATCATATGACGTCATAATCAACTACGTGGCGTGTAGAATGACATCATAATGAATGACGTCATGAATGACGTAGATATGTACGTCACGAACGCATATTTGAATACGTTGTTGTACGAGTTGTATGTCTTTACTATTTAATAAATATTCTGGACTATTTTGAAACTAATTTGACTGGGCGCTGTTGCTGCCATAGGCAGAAACAGCACCCAGTAAAATTAGTTACAAAATATTCAACAGCTTACCTGTATAGTTTTCAGGAAAGTGATAGTTAGGGCATTCGGGTATCGATCAATCCCAACGCGGCCATGTGTGGGTGGAGCTTATCTAGAGGTCGGCGGGGCATAGCCAAAATTGGAAAGGTCCATTGCGTCACTAGTTGGCACATCACAATTATAGTGATATTAATTGACTCCATTAAGAAAATCGAAAATCCGTCACGGTGTTTACCAATGGACCGTTCCATATTTAGCTATGCCTCGCCCATCTCTAGCTAAGCTCCACCCACACCTTGCTCGTGTTCGGATCGATCGATCTCTGAACTCCCTGGCTATCGATTTCAAGAAAACTATACAGGTAAGCTATTGAATATTTGGAAACTAATTTGACTAGGCGCTGTTGCTGCCTAAGGCAGCAACAGCGCCCAGTCAAATTAGTTTCAAAATATTCTACAGCATGTTTCTTAAATAGCAAAGAATTACAAAGACATACAATTCATACAACGTGTCAGAGTATTTGAGATTTGGTGACAGTCTATATGGAACCCGTTGTGACGTAGATTGTGACGTCACCATACACGGCTGAGGTGATTATGACGTCATACGAGTCAGATGTTGGATGGATGGATACTCCATGGAAAGGTGAATTGTATATCTTTGATGAAAATACAATTTAATAAATATTGAGTTGAATATTTTAAAACTTATTAGACCGGGAGCTGTTGCTGCCATAGACCGTAATACCCACCCAAACCCCAGTTAAATTAGTTTCAAAATATTCAACAGAATCGATTGGAAACTGAAACCTGAATTCCAAAAATCTAAATTATATTAAAGTAACTATCCACGTGAGTTGCTGATTATTTTGAAATTAATTGAAATAACAGATGTTAACTTTGATTGTGACATCACCTGACACGTGAAGTACGTGGATTATAATGTCAGATAATTAATGAGTCCTGTTTCTCAGTCAATCATATGAGGTTTTCAAGTGTAGGCCTATACTGACATCAGTATCAATTACGTCATGAATGTCGTGATATAGTGGGCCATAAACGTTTAATAGTCTGACAAGTTGTAAGAATTGTATGTCTATGTACTATTTAATAAACATTGTTGAATATTTTGAAACTAATTTGACTGCGCGCTGTTGCTGCCATAAAGCAGCACACAGTCAAATTAGTTTCAAAATATTCAACAGCTTACCTCTATAGTTTTCTGGAAATTGAGATTCAGAGTGCAGGCATCATCGATCCCAACATGGGCAAAGCGTGGGTGGAGCTTAGCTAGAGATGGGCGGAGCATAGCTAAAACTGGATTCCTCCATTGAACACCAGATCGGACCATCTATGATTGTAAGCTAACATTTAAGCAATGCACCGAAACAGAAAAAAGCTGCACTTAATTGGACATACAAAACATACAATAATCCCTTTCGTATTTAATTTATTGTTTCCAAGATGGTAACCGGCAATGTAGATGTAGTATACGATCACTGAGAAATCTTATATTTTCTTCCGTCTGTTTTATTCACTGTGCGTGTTTTTCTGAACACACGTTCCCACACGGACACAGTTTGTTTGTTAACACATTTGCTTTGCTGCACTTGTATGTTCGCTATGTCATCGAATGAGGTGAGTGGATACACATGTGTACTACGTACAGGAACATTTATCCTATTGTCTTTGAAGCTTTTACTATCGGTATCAGAGCCGAGTGGAGATGCCTTATGCTGTTTCTGATGCAGTTGCTGATATTGCTGTTGTTGTTGTTGTTGTTGTTGTTGTTGTTGTTGTTGTTTCTCTACGCCGCTTTTTGTTGTCCACGCGAAGCGAATAGAGTTATTTCCCACCATGCGAGTGCTCGTTATTTCCAACTGCATACTTTCTGTACTATTCGTAGGTAGAATCGTTTATAAGCGCGCTGTTAGTATCGTATACCAGTATGTGAATGGTCGGTACCGTCGGGAACACAACGCACAGCTATCTTTTCCCTTTTGCTTATTCTCTATACATTCACGCAGAAAGCGACACCTGTTGCTAATATCAGCTTTTGTATTTTGACTGTAGCTTAACCGTTGATGAAACAACTTCTGAAGAAATCAGTGGCAGTTATTAGTGCTTTATACAGATCGGTCGTCTGTGTATAGATACGTGTTAATTGTCATTAATTGTCGCTGTAAATAGCAGCCACGTACAGACTATTTATATGCCTGCTGATCCAGATATGGACAGTTTTACAATCATTGGGACCAAAATATCTTAGTGGGTTCAAAATATAGAATTCTGATGATAAAAATATATTCTGCAGTTTCTGAAACATTACTTCTGTAGGTTGAAAAGCATAGAACATGTCTTTGGGTACAATATTAAAAAAATCTAATAAAAGTAAACAAAAAAGAGTTATTCGCACTAACTTTCATTTATGCACATTGGATGATTGCTTAGTTCAAAATTTTAACGAAAGCTGTTTCTGATTATTACTAATTGCATGATACATTTTAGTAATCAATAAGTCCAAAATTGCGCAGTTTTCATGATAACATTCTTAACATTAATATGCACATTAAATCACTTAAAATCCACTTTACTAACTATTTAGTTACATTATGTTCAAATACTTTATTGTTGCATCCCTAAAATGTTGGCAAAATTTAACGGAGAGGACATTTTTGATAATATTTTTAAGGTGAAGTTCTATCAGAAGTAAACATGAGATCTACCAAATATCCTCCCTATTGAGGACCACCACAGTTATGGCCCGTTTCAAAGAAATCAATAAATATTTCAAATTGTAACATGTTTTATATCTGTCCCAGATAACGCAGAATCGGCGCAGTAAGCTGCGTTATCAGAGGTGTAATCACTGTACTGACATCGGGATGCTGACAATTAATGTTCCAAGTACTGACATATTAAATATGTATAAGTTGAATGCTAAAATAACCTCATTTACATATAATTCTATGTCCATCTGGCGTAATTATGCAGATAAGACAGTATGAAAAACAATATTAGTCTTCTTGGCTTTTAAACTTCAGGTTTAATACCATCAAAGCATATATCAATTTGGAAGATTATTAGTTTTATATCAGTATATTTGTAAACAAATAAAGTCGAAGTGCAGAAGATGTGTGTTCCAAGTACTGAACTCCAGTCATACATGCTTTAAGTTGTATCTCATATATGCAGACGAATGGACGATTCCAAGTTTATCCACCCATCATATGACGTCATAATCAACTACGTGACGGATAGAAAGACATCACAATCAATGACGTCATGAATAACGTCGATAAGTACGTCACGAACGCATAGCTGTAGACGGACTATACGTTGTTGTACGAATTGTATGGCTTTACTATTTAATTTTATTTACCATTGGCAGAAACAGCATCCAGTCAGATTAGTTACAAAATATTCAACAACTTAACTGCGTAGTTTTCAGGAAATTGATAGGCAGGGCATTCGGGGATCGATCAATCCCAATGACGTCTGGGTGAATCATAACTAGAGGTGAGTGAGGCATAGCTGAAACCGGAAAGGTCCATTGTGTTAGGTTCTTTAATACAACAGAGCTTCATGAGAATCATGGAAATACACCAAGATGGTACGTTAGAATATGTCAAAAATACGTCCCCTCCAACACTAATGTACACGCATGTTAATTTGCCAACTCGTCGGACTATGTTTGGCTAAAGAGTGTAAAATTGAAGTAAACTTTAACATGCATTGGCTAGTGAAGTTTAAACAAAGAATTTTCACTTTCCATTTGTAAATGAATTCAAATTGGCAATCGCAGATACTAATAAGATTAGTTACGATAATAAGGACTGTTGCAATACTGTTGCCATTCTACAGCAGACATTATCAGGAGACCATTGGCGTATGAATACACCCAAATTGTGACCCATACATGCATATATATATATATATATATATATATATATATATATATATATATATATATATATATATATATATATATATATATATATATATATGTTGAAAAATTGTCATGTGTGCACCAACATTTAAAACTATATGTAGGTCACCAACTTCACTACCAACAAGATAGTACTAAATACAGTTGTTATCTAATATACCATGCATTACCTTTTTATAACGAAAGACCGCATTTGGGATTTGGAGGACATTATTTTGATGGAAAGTGAAGTACAGTTTTTGGTGATTGTATCTTCGGACCATTCAATTCCTTTCTTTTATATGATATATTTATTTTCTATCAAAAAAGCATACCTTTGCAGAAAAATAAAAGGTTTTAAGCTCACCTGGCCCTAGGGGCCAAGTGAGCTTATGCCGTGGCGACTGTCAACTTTTGCTTTAAAACATACTCCTCCGATTTCAACCAAACTTGGCTGGAAGTACCATATGGTCGTAGGCTCCAGAAGTTCCATTCGGAATTTTGATTCATCAATTTTTTTGGTGAAAATCTGAAATTTTATTTAAAATGTACCAGAAATTGTCAGATTGCTTCTTCTCCTTACCACACTGGACAATTTCAATTGTAAAGATAAAGAAATCAACAGAACTGGCAACCCAGTCAGTAGAAAATCGTCGCAAGAAGCGGTACAGACCCTGATGCCCATTCAAACGTATTAAAGAAGACTGTAAAGAATATTTTAAACCTAAATCTTGATACCTTCTTAAACACACGTGAAGAGCTTATTACCCGGAAATATATTGGTGAAATATACACTGCAATGCTAGTGAAATGCACAAAGCAAGTATGTTTTTGATGCAATACAGGACCCCGATCTGTACCGACTGATAACCTTTTCAACAAAGTTAAGTGGCCAGGATAGAACCAATACCGTGAACCTAGTTTGCTCCAACGAAAATGATATAGTAGAAAACATTCTGACTGAAGACCCAGTGGGAAACAGCCACGACATCGTGATCTGTTTCATTTAGCTATCATATTTATGTCACCTATAAACGATATCTTTACTGGAAACAGTGACAAACTATTAAATCAAATATTTTTGCTCGACAAAAAGGCCAAAATCGGCCTCAACCGTTGTAATGATGACGATCTTGTTGACGATATGTACAAATGTTAGGGTATTAGCCTGATAAGTCCGGTTCTACCAGTGCACGCGGCTAATAATATGGGATATATAGAAATATTTTCACATTACTATAATAAATATTTTGTGGTAGAATTATCACAATATTTCGCACAGCATGAGAACATAGTGAGTTCTACATAGTCTTATGTTAGAAAACCGGCTACATGGCATGTAGATATATTCTGGTACCGAATATAGTACATTATTGGAATTTGACAATGGTGTGTCACTACTAAATTGCATATGACGAAATTACTGTATAGTAAACATTTTTTAAACCTTTGATACTTTATTCATATACGTATCTAACCATATGGGTGAACTTCTGGGGTCGAACCTATTGCAAACAGTGTGGTACAGAAAATCGTTGATCTGACAGAATTTGCGCCAATTTTCGGTATGGAATTGTGTACTATGAAATTACGTTCCTGTAGAATTTTTTTAAATTCGGAATACAACTAGCATATTTCCTATAAGTATTTATGGGTGAAATTCTAAACATATGGGTGATATTCTGGTCCGAACCCATTATGAGCGATATGTCAGGATATATCGACACCTATCTGAATGTGGTGAATGTGAACCAACCATATTACAATGGGGTCATATGGCGAATATGTAACTACATATTACCAAATTACTTGATGGTAGAATCGTGCAAAAGCAGTAGTACATATTCAGTTATATAGAGCTATATGTAAAAAATGATTACAAACCGAGAACTGAGATACTAATACTGAATATAGTAAACTGTTGGCATTTGACAACTGTCCGTTGCTACTAAATTGAATATTATGAATATATGATTATGACGTCATCATATACGTCACGTTGTTGATTATGACATCATATGACGTAATATGATGGATAGACAGCCTGAAAATGCCCATTAGCAAGTGGTATTAATTATCCTCCCTCCGTCAGAGGACGAGTATATTGTATTCAGGGCAACAATATATGATTGGCCTTGTTAAAATATGTGACCTATAAATATGGGTAGTCTCTTAATACAAATGGTCCATATTGTGTGGGCCACGCATTACCAAGTGGTATTAGCCATGTACTGCTCAATTTGCTCATGACAATTTCAATAGAGAGATCCATTTCTAGGTATGCCATGCCTATTTCTAGCTAAGCTTCACCCCTTTTTGCGTGTTGGAATCGATGTATATATATATGCTGAATAATGAATTCCCAGACTTCCAATTTCAAGGTAACTATACAGGTAAGCTGATGACTATTTTGAAACTAATTTGACTGGGTGCTTTTAAAGGTTTGCTGCCTCTGGCCACAACAATGGCAGGTCAAATTAGTTTCAAAATATTCAACACGATGTTGATTAAACAGTAAAGACATACAATTCGTACACTTGCCGGACTATTCAATGTTCATGACTGAGCTCTATACACCATTCATTTACACATTTTGGATTGTGACCTCAGCCTGTATATGACGTAATTGATTATGACGTCATATCCTTCAGTTACAGATCGAACCCGGCCATTGTTATAGAAAATGACTGTTGAATAAATAGCAAAGACATACAATTAGAACAGCGTCTAGTCAAATTAGTTTCAAAATATTCAACAGCGTGTTGATTAAATAGGAAAGACGTGTAATTCACATACTTGACTGGCTATTCAATGTTCCTGGTGGAGCTAGATACGTCATTCATTACACATTTTGATTGTGACGTCCAGCTACATCTGACCTAAATTATTTTATACTGCAGAAACAGATCAGAAAAATCCACTATCATAGAAAATGTCCCATGTCTAATTGCCGTCCAAGAGACCATTGTGGTTTTTCTTTTGCAATTTCCTACTGAAATTATAGGATCCGTTATCCAACCAGTCATTCCAGTAGTAAACTTTCAAAACAAGTTCTCCGGCGAGTAGCTAATGCAAATTGACATTTCTCACGATCACTGCAAGAAGCAATTTGTGGTCAGTTTGATAGAGTGCTAAAGTGGACATATAAGAGACGTTTTGAACGCAGTCCTCCAGCAAAAGAAGAGTACTTATTTAGAGTAGTTATTTGGAGTTCCGTTGGATGTTTATTAATTAAAATAATTAAGCGGTCATCGGCATGCAAACTCTTTTACAGTCGGACCAGAACAAATAAGAGAACTCGCCATGAATCACGCGCATGAAGATAATAATTATCAGATATCCAGCAATCTAAAAATAGAGCCGTGTCTTCGCGCTGAGAATTATTAGATCTCGTATCGATGGAGATCTCGCTAGACACAGCCCACAATCTCCTGCGCGAGATAGCCACGCCTGTGGGCAATTCTTGACAGCAATAAATATAAGCGTGCCCGTGGAGCGGGCACGCAATAAAGCCATGAGTAGTCTGCATGACAAGTAGTTAACAGAAAGATAGTCCCTCTGAATTCGTCGTAAAATTCAAATCTGCCGCACACAAAATGAGGTCAGGAATTTGATGGCGTTGCGTATTTGCTGATATCACACGAACCACAAGACGGATTAAGTCCAGCGGTTAAGATGATACCAAAATCAACGCGATCTATAGTGTTCCTTTTACAGTCCGCTGCGGAGATGGACTGGGACGAGATCTGTCTGGTCTCCGAAGTGGAGACTCTGTAATATTGAGATGACGCAATAAGATGGCCAGTCATTACAATAGAGGTGTATTCTCGAAGAAGCCATGCCTCTATTTTTAGATTGGTGTGATGCCTGCCACCTCAAACACCTCCGCAACATCGCTCGACACGGATGGCCAGACAGTTTAATTTCCAACGATACATCGCCGCTGTCGGTAAAAGGTGACCATTAGGGTGAGGCGACCGGTTTAAAAGGTTGTTGGCCAAGGACAAGACCCCGTGGATAAAAGCGAAGAATGGCTGATTGCAGCTGCAGGTTGTTTCTATTACTACAGTCGCAGAATACGTCGTCATCGTCGTCGTCGTCGTCGTCATCATCATCGTTATCATCATTATCATCATCAGATTAGGATTCTCCTCATAAATGCAGAATTTAACCAAGTATGATGTACCATGCAATTTCCGGACACAGTCCGAATTTGGATAAATTGTCTATCGTTGAATTAATGCTTTGATCATGAGAGATCGAATTGGAAAATTCATTTGCAATTGTCATGTTGAATATTTTGAAACTAATTTGACTGTGAGCCGCTGTTGTTAGCACACCCAGTCAAATTAGTTTCAAAATAGTCAGCAACGTACCTTTTTAGTTAGATTAGATTTAAGATTATGGAAATTCATGGTCCAAAGTGTTAATACTCACAATCAGCCAAATTGGCCGGCTCTCGTGTATGTATGATTACTATATACTCCATACACGGCTGCAATAAGTCCGTCTTCGCTTTTTCCAACTGTGTCTTGTCCTCTGCCGAAATCCTTAGCTTACACAGGTCCATTCTTGACTTGAGTGTACCGAGACCTGCTTTCTTGTCACCTCGTCGCACACTTAGCAGATTTAGGCAATGGCGCCATTTCCTGGCTTTGTATTTGCTGGCTCCGAGTAGGGCGAATTCCATGGCTCTCTGTGCTGGTGTGTCTTATGGCATCCTTAGCACATGACCTAACATGGACCATCTTTGCTGGGCAACTTTTACAGACAGCGACGATGTATTACACATCTTGTATAGTGCATCATTGGAAATTATGTTGTCTGGCCATCGGTGTCCAGTGATGGTGACCAGGTGTTTGAGGTGGCAGGCATCAAGTTTGTCTAGAGCTGCCTTTGGAGCTTCCCAGATGTTACATGTATACAGCATCAAGGATACGCAGGTGACATTGTATAAACGTAGTCTTTTTATCGAGGGCATCTTTGATCCACGAATCCATTGGTTCCGGGACTGGAAAGCTATGTTCCACATGACGCAGCGTGTAGCAATGTCAGCGGTACTGCAAAGCAGTGATCCCAGGATTTTACCTTTCGTCCATGGTTCGCCGCCACGAAGTGGAGCATCATTAGCTTTAGTTTCATGCTTTGTACATAGGAATATGTGGGTGAACTCTGTTTTGGATTCATTCATAAAGAGATTCTCAATTTTTAATTTGCTTGCAGATATTGGGAGAAGTTCGCCAAGGGGTTTCTTTTCCTCATCTATGAAGTCCACATCGTCGGCATATTCCATCTCTAGCGGCATACCCAATATTGACACGGGGTGGGGGGAGTGTCTTGTGGAACCTTCCCACACGAATTGCAATGCAGCTGCAAGGTACCAGGTGACGAGCACAGCAGATAGAACATCTCCCTCTGGGGAGCCGATTGATGTCTCAAACTCTGCAGACTTAACTGACTTAACTTGTACTCTCAGCTTGGTGTCTGCAAGCAGTAGTCTCAATAGTCGTAGTTCATCTAGCCTGGCGTGGTACATCTAGGATCTTTGAGCGTTTAATTGTGTCGAGGGCTCGTGACATGTCAATGCCCATTTTGTGGAAATCCCAGTGTTTGGGCATGACTGCCGACACACGCATGCGTTGAGACCATACAATATCTGCGCAGCTGCGTCCGTGTTTGAAGCCACTTTGACATGAACCGCTGAAGTCATCGATCTTGTCTCGGATTCGCGATAGAGTAACATTGGATAGGATTTTCCGTATGCTGTTGAGGAGCACGTGGAGGGGGGATGTAGGTGGCTTCTTGGGCTAGGGTAGTGCGATAAAGGTGGCTTGGCCTACAGCGTCGATGAGAGAGTGGTGCATAAAAGCTGAATTGATCAGGTGCGTTGTCGGTTTTGAGACAATCTCACTTGCATATTTGAATAGTGCATAGCTCCTGACATCAGGTCCAGAGACACATCCATTTTTTCAGGGCTTTACGTGCCTTCTCAACTTCTGCTGTTTTAATTGGTGTTAGTAATGGCCTGGTGTCTCCTGAGAACTGATGCAAGGGCCCATCATCATGGTCATTGAACTGTTCCTTGAATCATTCTCGAATCGCCTCGGCCAGTCCGGATAAAGTGTCCTTCAGAGTTGTGTACAGTGAGTGGTGGTGTGTAGTCTAACTCTCAGCGCTCGGGCTCCCCGAAATATTTTGTGACAGTCATCCGTGGCAGTGATTTCATCTGCTAGGGAGTCTGCTTGTTGAATAGCAAGATCTTTTAAGCGCTCGCTAATGTGGTGCAGAATGCTATTGCGCTCCTGGCGTAGTTTGGTACGGTCTTCTCTTTGGCCACTTTGATAGATGCGCAGCCGTAACGCTTTCCGTTCTGCTGACAGTTTTACTACTAGAGGGTCGTCATTATACCTAGTTTGGTTGGTTTTAAGAACACGTATCGTGCTGGTAGCTGATGATTCTATGGATTTCAGCTCTCATCATATCCGACAATGGTTATACGTGTGGGCTTATAGGAGATGAGTAGAAAGTGGTGAAAAAGGAGTTCAGTTTTAGCTATGTCCCTCCCATCTTTAGCTAAGCTCCACCCACAATTCGCTCGTATTGGGATCGATCGATCCTTGAATACCCTGACTATTAATTTCCAGAAACCTATACAGGTAAGCCGTTGAATATTTTGAAACTAATTTGACTAGGTGCTGTATGACAGCAACATTGCCCATTCAAATTAGTTTCAAAATATTCAACAGCATGTTTATTATATGGTATACATACAATTCGTACAACCTGGCAGACTATTAAGCGTATATGACAGACTAAATTGTGTCATTCATGGCGTAATTGATTATGACACCAGTCTACACGTCACGTAATTGATTATGACGTCATATGATTGACTGAGAAACTTAATTCCCCGATTTTATCACAAGGCACCGTCGCGCCGAGCCCATAGGACTACCTGTCAAATAACATAGGGATTCATTTCTAGTTATGGCCACCCAATGTCTAGGTAAGTTCCGGCCACTTTGTATGGACGTTTGGGAGCGATTTTAACACTTTGAACCAGGATTTCCCAGAATCTCAATTTCACCGTAAAAATTTAATAAACATGATGTTGAATATTTTGAAACTAATTTGTTTGGGCTATGATGTTGCCATACAGCACCTACTCAAATTAATTTCAAAATATTCAACAGTTTACCTGTAGAGTTTTCTGGAAATTGAGATTCGGAGAGTGCAACACGAGCGAGGTGTGTACATTTAGGAGCTTAATCTGACTGGTTAAATGTAATAAAATGAAATAAGTCTTAATATATGATGATTTCATCTCGTATAAACTCATATAAATTTTTTACTTTTGAAATTGAAATAGGGACTCTCTAATTTAATTTCACAGCTTAAACAATTATATTAATTTATACCTAATGAAATCATCAAATGTTAAGACTTATTTCGTTTTATTACATCTAGGTCCAAACTTTAAGCCTCTAAAAGTATACAATTTAAACAATCTTATTTCCAGGCGTTTTGCTGTGAGTATGCACCTTTAAATTATATCAAAGCATTATTTGACATCGGGTTGACTCTGCTCCGTTTGTGCTCCCCTTTAAGGAATCTGACACTAGACATATCCATGCAGTCTCTCCATACGAAGCCTTCTTTCTCAATACGAACGGGGGAATTGGATTAGCATTCTTCACGCACATGCAATCATGTGATCTCCCAGGGCATTTATCACATCAAATTGGACCTGGTAAATGTAATCTTATAATTGAATCTGCCTTGTACAATGTGGCCAATAACATAAACGAGTTCGATTACAATTTAAAGCAATTAGCATTGAGCAAATGCCAGCACAGATAACCAGAGCTGTATGATTTATAAGCAGTTATGTCCCTGATAACACCGCTTCCTGTGTCGTTACTGGCACGATATCGGTCCACTAACGCCAAGTGAGCGTTATCAAGGGTGATTATCCCAGCTATCTATAAATCTAATCTGTCACTCAAATATATAACGTCATAATGAATTACGTCGCATGTAGGCTGACGTCACAATTAAAAAGAGTATGGCGTGTATAGTAGCTAAGTCGATTGGGATCGATTATCCATTATGTGCTGGCATTTGTACGAATTGTATGTCTTTACTACTTATTATCCATTCTGTTGAATATTTTGAAACTAACTTGACTGAGCGCTGTTGCTGCATAGAAACAGTCCTCAGTAAAATGTGTTTCAAAATATTCAACAGGTTAGCTGTATAGTTACCATCATCAGAAACTTGGGAGTCTGGGAATTTCCCGTCAACGTATATAAATCGATCCCAACGCGCGCAAAACGTGGGCAGAGATTAGCTAGAGATGGGCGGGGCATAGCCAAAAGTGAATTCATCTAGTCGCGTTCTTTTTCTTAATTAGTGTCGGATTAATTACATTGAAAGCGCCGGCACATTTGGGTTGCACTCGTGCTTATTCAATTTCTGGAATTTTAAAAATCTAGGAATACATGTTTTAAAATAACTATAATTAGCGTTATGCCCTCTCCAGGGAAAGCCGCTTTAATTGAGAATGTATGTAAAGTAGGCTGGCCGGTACTCAGCTGATTTGTAGCCATTTGTGATCTGGCGTTGGATTTGAGAGAGTCGATGACCGTCTAACAAGACACTACTTATTTATGCAATAGTCTACCTAATCATGAGCTATGATATTTATAGTACACGAAACACCTGTATTACATTAATTCAATAATGGCTTTGCTTGTTAATCGAACTTACATACGGTTTTTGGCTAAGATGCGATCACCCAGCTCAGTTAGCAAATTCCTGGGAAAATTCTTTTCCGGGTGTATCATATATATAATACAGCCGGACTAGAATTTTCCCAGGATTTTGCTAACTGAGCTGGGTGATCACATCTTAGCCATATATATACGGCCACGGCGCGATTTTGGACGGTGTAAGGAAATCGGAAGGGTCATAGCCAAATCAGGAAAGTTTTAAAATGTCAAGATTTTGTTGCGTGGCCTAAGATATTATAATGAGATCTGAATAAAATGATATCGAAGCAGTAATGAAATTGTGTGCGTGTATAGCGGGGTCTGCTATGTTAAAACTTAAACTCCTGTAGAATTTTGATATAAATTTGTGCAAACATAATTTTTGCATGGCATGGACCATAAGGAATACAAAAATTTTATTTTCACCTTTACCTCACTCATCTTCATTATATGCGAAACTGAAATGTGAGATATTGTGTTCAAAATCGAACCCATTATGTGGTATAACATATGTATTTGATGGTCCTCTCAGTTGAGACGCAGATCATAAATGCAGCTGCAAAACTGATACTGTTTTAGAAATATTGCTGCCATTTTGGTTTAAATGGCCACTAAAATGATAGAAACTGTAACAAAAAACTCGATTCTCACATCTTGCTCATTTAACAATACTTACCCAGAAATCCAAAAGGTACAAAACAGTTGTTTCGCGCTGCACATACATAATTCCTGAGAACTTATGTCGCTTGAATAGGTACTATCACTGACAATCTATTGCCTCGGACATACAATTAGGACAATCATCTTCGAGTGCCTTCGGGACTTGTCAATCATGAACAAGCGGAATAATCCTCCGTGTCTTTAATATCACATCATTGATCGGCATCAAAGCTAGTTAGGTTACTGTTACTAAGCTAGAAAATGCTATAAACCGATTTAGCAATGCTACAAGTAAGTAATCATTATATTCCCCACTCTCGAAACCGGAGACATATAAAAAATTATATCGTAGATTGGCTTGTTAGATCGTGTAGGCAATAATGATCCATTCACATTATAGTCTGGGTGCCAAAGGGCAATTTGTTGATGAACCTGGAATGCTATGGTGTATAATTTCAGTGGATTTCGAGTGTTTGAGGGGTCCAGTTTGATAAACCAGCAGGTGCCACCCTGTCACGCACCCATGGGGAATTTGATTGCAGCCGTTCAACCGTAAAGGCTAAAAGACGTGTGTGTATATTTGATTTATAATTTTGCCACGTCCAGTCGGACACCCGTGGCGTAAATTCGGATCGGTGTTATGCTATGACGCAGGTGAGTGAGTGAGTAAGTGGGTGGGTGGGTGGGTGGGTGGGTGAGTGGGTGGGTGAGTGGGTGGGTGGGTGAGTGGGTGGGTGGGTGGGTGGGTGAGTGAGTGAGTGAGTGAGTGAGTGAGTGAGTGAGTGAGTGAGTGAGTGAGTGAGTGGGTGGGTGGGTGGGTGGGTGGGTGAGTGAGTGAGTGAGTGAGTGAGTGAGTGAGTGAGTGAGTGAGTGAGTGTGTGGGTGGGTGAGAGAGAGAGTGAGTGAGTGAGTGAGTGAGTGAGTGAGTGAGTGAGTGAGAGAGAGAGTGAGTGAGTGAGTTCATTCAATTTCTGTATCATAGCATCCGAATTTACCCCACGGGTTTCCGACTGGGCGTGGCAAAACTATAAATCTATGAGCACCGCTTGTAAAAAAAATCTGTTTACATATAAAGATTGCCGATTACTATTATTAGAATTCCAAGGCGGATTTAATCCTTTATCCCTTACGGACCAGAAAATGGCCAATTGTCTTATTATGTAATGTATTTGATCGTGAATATTCTGAAACCAATGAAGGAATTCAGTTTTAGCTATGCCCCGCCCATCTTTCGCCCGCATTGGGATCGATCGTTCTCTGAACTCCCTGACTATCAATTTTCAGAAAACTATACAGGTAAGAGGTTGAATATTTTTTAGCTAATTTAATTGGGTACTGTTGTTGCCTATGGCAGCAACAGCGCCTGGTCAAACTAGGTTTAAAATATTCAACAGAATGTTCATTAAATAGTAGACATACAATTCGTACAACAACGGTTAGTCCGTCACCAATTAAGTGTTCGTGATGAACTTACTTACATATTCATGAAGTCATTAACTATGACGTCATGCTACACTTGATTATGACGTCATGTGATTGAGGGATAAACCGAAAATGTCCATTTAACTAGGAGCTGTTGCTGCCTATGGCCGCAGCAGGTTCCAATCGAATTTCTTCCAAAATATTCAACGGCTTTTCAATAGACACTGACGTTTCAAGGATTAACTGGGTTCAGAACAATTCCATATTTCTGACAATCTATCATTTATCAGATTCCTGCAAGAACCCTGGTATCAACCAATGAGTGTATTAATAGATAACATCAAATTTGCTCGCTATAGTTATAAATTTCTATTACCAGTATTAAACATTTCAAGACGAAGCCAGCAAAAACTGGCCTCTGCAGTCGCCTCGCGGAAAGTCCATTTGCAGGACAAGGGAAGACTATTTTTTTAAAGCTTTGCCACTGGAATGGCTGGCTCGATAATCGAGCCAGTCATTCTAGTGGTAAATTTTGTAAAGATTGTCTTCTCTTGGACTGCAAAATGACATTCAATAAGCAAATATTTTAAGTTTCTTTTAAAAATTTTGGCGTTAAAGGGTTGAAGTGGTATATAGTATCTCCAATCATCCAATCTTCGAACATTCAATTACTTAATCGAAGAATCAAAAGGCAATCCTGCACCACCACGGGATAAAAACCACAGACAAATATGTTCTCGCGGAAACACTTGAAGAAAATCTAATTTCCATGAAATAGATGAATATCGCGATTAGGCTGGCTAGATTGCCAGTAAATATGACGTGAAGAAGTCCATTACGGCTAACAGCCGATGGGGGCAGACGTGTTGCTTTGGTCAGCAAATCAATCCTAAGTTATATTCTAGCTATCGGCGGTTGTTTCCGCATACGTGTATGTATCCGCAATAGTTAACGTCTCTTAAACCGGAATGCCATACCAGGCTAGTCAAAGAATTGTAAAATATTTTACTTAATTCATGAATCCAGTTTCTTAGTCAATCATATGACGTCGTAATCAACTATGTGACGTGTAGGCTGGCGTTATAATAAATTTCGCCATGAATGACTCGATTTAGTCCGTCTTAAATGTTGAATAGTATGTCAGGTTGTATACGAATTTTATGGCTTTACTATTAAATAAACATGCTGTTGAATATTTTGAAATTAATTTGACTGTGCGCTGTTGCTGCCCCTCCCCCTCCCCCAAACCTCCCATCCACCCACCCACCCACCCCATCCCCTACCCCAGCCCAACACCCGCCGATACTGTATAATGTCTGGTATCGATGATTTTTATACGTTCTCTTTTCAACGATACTTGTTACCAGTCTCGTTCGCTAAGTAGCGTTGAAATTGATTTTTATCTCTTCAGTCACGATTCTCGTAGCAACAACGCGTTGTCCTTTCAAGGATTCGCCTAACCAGTATCGTGAAGGGACTTTTGTTTAACATAATTATTTTACAAAACTCAAGAATCAATTTTTGACTCATTTTGAGATTTGTAAAATTTGACGATACTGGAAATATGCAGTATTTATTAGCCGTTAAAATTAGTTTCAAAATATTCAACAGAATGTTTATGAAATGGTAAAGACATACAATTCGAATACGTGTTTTGCCTGTGACGTAATTGATTATGACGTCGATACTTGAGTGACAGATTGGACTGATCTGTTGATTACAACGTCATCTACTCGAGTGACAGCTCGGTCAAGAGAAGTATTTTCTCCAATATCCAATATGCGTTCACCAAGAAATAAATGACCAATTATATGTGCGCAGATTGACGTTGAGAACACGTGAAGTGGACACCGAAGCGTCTTAAGATTTGATTGTCTAGATATATTGGAATGAACCTTTCCAGTTTATCCATCCATCATCTGACGTCATAATCAACTACGTGACGTGTATGATGACGTCATAATCAAGAACGTCATGAATGACTTAGATAAGTACGTCACGAGCGCTTAATTTAAGACCGACTAAGCGTTGTTGTACGAATTGTATGCTTTTACTATTTAATAAACATTGTTGAATATTTTGAAACTAATTTGACTTGGTGCTGTTGCCGCCATAGGCATATGGCAGCAACAGCGCCAAGTCAAATTAATTTCAAAATATTCAACAGCCTATCTTTATAGTTTTCTGGAAAATTGATAGTCAGGGAGTTCAGGGATCGATCGATCCAACACGGGCGAAGCGTGGGTGGAGCTTAGCTATAGATGAGCGGGGCATAGCTAAAACTGGAAAGGATAATTGCCGTTCGGTGTTCATATTGAGCGTGATGGCCATTCTGACAACAGTGAGTGGGTCCTGTCAATTATACCTATGCCCAGTTATCGACGCTTAAATGTTCCGGAATGTGTAATTGACAACTTCCATTCGGGCAGACAATATCAGATGTTTGATCAGGCAATATAGCGAGCTCTAGCCACTTGATATTCCAATAAGGAATACACTGCGTCTGCCTATTTTCATTCCATGGGCGAGTAGAACCAGACCCAGATCCAGTCCGTCACTCAAGCAGGTAATATCTGACATCATAATTAATGGACCTTTCCAAGTTTAGCCATCTATCATATGACGTCATAATCAACTACGTGGCGTGTAGAATGACATCATAATGAATGAGGTCATGAATGACGTAGATATGTACGTCACGAACGCATATTTGAAGACGTTGTTGTACGAGTTGTATGTCTTTACTATTTAATAAATATTCTGGACTATTTTGAAACTAATTTGACTGGGCGCTGTTGCTGCCATAGGCAGAAACAGCACCCAGTAAAATTAGTTACAAAATATTCAACAGCTTACCTGTATAGTTTTCAGGAAAGTGATAGTTAGGGCATTCGGGTATCGATCAATCCCAACGCGGCCAAGTGTGGGTGGAGCTTATCTAGAGGTCGGCGGGGCATAGCCGAAATTGGAAAGGTCCATTGCGTCACTAGTTGGCACATCACAATTATAGTGATATTAATTGACTCCATTAAGAAAATCGAAAATCCGTCACGGTGTTTACCAATGGACCGTTCCATATTTAGCTATGCCCCGCCCATCTCTAGCTAAGCTCCACCCACACCTTGCTCCCTGGCTATCGATTTCAAGAAAACTATACAGGTAAGCTATTGAATATTTGGAAACTAATTTGACTGGGCGCTGTTGCTGCCTAAGGCAGCAACAGCGCCCAGTCAAATTAGTTTCAAAATATTCAACAGCATGTTTCTTAAATAGCAAAGAATTACAAAGACATACAATTCATACAACGTGTCAGAGTATTTGAGATTTGGTGACGGTCTATATGGAACCCGTTGTGACGTAGATTGTGACGTCACCATACACGGCTGAGGTGATTATGACGTCATACGAGTCAGATGTTGGATGGATGGATACTCCATGGAAAGGTGAATTGTATATCTTTGATGAAAATACAATTTAATAAATATTGAGTTGAATATTTTAAAACTTATTAGACCGGGAGCTGTTGCTGCCATAGACCGTAATACCCACCCAAACCCCAGTTAAATTAGTTTCAAAATATTCAACAGAATCGATTTGAAACTGAAACCTGAATTCCAAAAATCTAAATTATATTAAAGTAACTATCCAGGTGAGTTGCTGATTATTTTGAAATTAATTGAAATAACAGATGTTAACTTTGATTGTGACATCACCTGACACGTGAAGTACGTGGATTATAATGTCAGATAATTAATGAGTCCTGTTTCTCAGTCAATCATATGAGGTTTTCATGTGTAGGCCTATACTGACATCAGTATCAATTACGTCATGAATGGCGTGATATAGTGGGCCATAAACGTTTAATAGTCTGACAAGTTGTAAGAATTGTATGTCTATGTACTATTTAATAAACATTGTTGAATATTTTGAAACTAATTTGACTGCGCGCTGTTGCTGCCATAAAGCAGCACACAGTCAAATTAGTTTCAAAATATTCAACAGCTTACCTCTATAGTTTTCTGGAAATTGAGATTCAGAGTGCAGGCATCATCGATCCCAACATGGGCAAAGCGTGGGTGGAGCTTAGCTAGAGATGGGCGGAGCATAGCTAAAACTGGATTCCTCCATTGAACACCAGATCGGACCATCTATGATTGTAAGCTAACATTTAAGCAATGCACCGAAACAGAAAAAAGCTGCACTTAATTGGACATACAAAACATACAATAATCCCTTTCGTATTTAATTTATTGTTTCCAAGATGGTAACCGGCAATGTAGATGTAGTATACGATCACTGAGAAATCTTATATTTTCTTCCGTCTGTTTTATTCACTGTGCGTGTTTTTCTGAACACACGTTCCCACACGGACACAGTTTGTTTGTTAACACATTTGCTTTGCTGCACTTGTATGTTCGCTATGTCATCGAATGAGGTGAGTGGATACACATGTGTACTACGTACAGGCACATTTATCCTATTGTCTTTCAAGCTTTTACTATCTGTATCAGAGCCGAGTGGAGAGGCCTTATGCTGTTTCTGCTGCAGTTGCTGATATTGCTGTTGTTGTTTCTCTACGCCGCTTTTTGTTGTCCACGCGAAGCGAATAGAGTTATTTCCCCCCATGCGAGTGCTCGTTATTTCCAACTGCATACTTTCTGTACTATTCGTAGGTAGAATCGTTTATAAGCGCGCTGTTAGTATCGTATACCAGTATGTGAATGGTCGGTACCGTCGGGAACACAACGCACAGTTATCTTTTCCCTTTTGCTTATTCTCTATACATTCACGCAGAAAGCGACACCTGTTGCTAATATCAGCTTTAGTATTTTGACTGTAGCTTAACCGTTGATGAAACAACTTCTGAAGAAATCAGTGGCAGTTATTAGTGCTTTATACAGATCGGTCGTCTGCGTATAGATACGTGTTAATTGTCATTAATTGTCGCTGTAAATAGCAGCCATGTACATACTATTTATATGCCTGCTGATCCAGATATGGACAGTTTTACAATCATTGGGACCAAAATATCTTAGTGGGTTCAAAATATAGAATTCTGAAGATAAAAATATATTCTGCAGTTTCTGAAATATTACTTCTGTAGGTTGAAAAGCATAGAACATGTCTTTGGGTACAATATTAAAAAAATCTAATAAAAGTAAACAAAAAAGAGTTATTCGCACTAACTTTCATTTATGCACATTGGATGATTGCTTAGTTCAAAATTTTAACGAAAGCTGTTTCTGATTATTACTAATTGCATGATACATTTTAGTAATCAATAAGTCCAAAATTGCGCAGTTTTCATGAAAACATTCTTAACATTAATATGCACATTAAATCACTTAAAATCCACTTTACTAACTATTTAGTTACATTATGTTCAAATACTTTATTGTTGCATCCCTAAAATGTTGGCAAAATTTAACGGAGAGGACATTTTTGATAATATTTTTAAGGTGAAGTTCTATCAGAAGTAAACATGAAATCTACCAAATATCCTCCCTATTGAGGACCACCAGAGTTATGGCCCGTTTCAAAGAAATCAATAAATATTTCAAATTGTAACATGTTTTATATCTGTCCCAGATAACGCAGAATCGGCCCAGTAAGCTGCGTTATTAGAGGTGTAATCACTGTACTGACATCTGGATGCTGACAATTAATGTTCCAAGTACTGACATATAAAATATGTTTAAGTTGAATGCTAAAATAACCTCATTTACATATAATTCTATGTCCATCTGGCGTAATTATGCAGATAAGACAGTATGAAAAACAATATTAGTCTTCTTGGCTTTTAAACTTCAGGTTTAATACCATCAATGCATATATCAATTTGGAAGATTATTAGTTTTATATCAGTATATTTGTAAACAAATAAAGTCGAAGTGCAGAAGATGTGTGTTCCAAGTACTGAACTCCAGTCATACATGCTTTAAGTTGTATCTCATATATGCAGACGAATGGACGATTCCAAGTTTATCCACCCATCATATGACGTCATAATCAACTACGTGACGGATAGAAAGACATCACAATCAATGACGTCATGAATAACGTCTATAAGTACGTCACGAACGCATAGCTGTAGACGGACTATACGTTGTTGTACGAATTGTATGGCTTTACTATTTAATTTTATTTACCATTGGCAGAAACAGCATCCAGTCCAATTAGTTACAAAATATTCAACAACTTAACTGCGTAGTTTTCAGGAAATTGATAGTCAGGGCATTCGGGGATCGATCAATCCCAATGACGTATGGGTGAATCTTAACTAGAGGTGAGCGAGGCATAGCTGAAACCGGAAAGGTCCATTGTGTTAGGTTCTTTAATACAACAGAGCTTCATGAGAATCATGGAAATACACCAAGATGGTACGTTAGAACATGTCAAAAATACGTCCCTCCAACTCTAATGTACACGCATGTTAATTTGCCAACTCGTCGGACTATGTTTGGCTAAAGAGTGTAAAATTGAAGTAAACTTTAACATGCATTGGCTAGTGAAGTTTAAACAAAGAATTTTTACTTTCCATTTGTAAATGAATTCAAATTGGCAATCGCAGATACTAATAAGATTAGTTACGATAATAAGGACTGTTGCAATACTGTTGCCATTCGACAGCAGACATTATCAGGAGACCATTGGCGTATGAATACACCCAAATTGTGACCCATACATGCATATATATATATATATATATATATATATATATATATATATATATATATATATATATATATATATATATATATATATATATATATACATATATATATATATATATATATATATATATATATATATATATATATATATATATATATATATATATATATACATATATATATATATATATATATATATATATATATATATATATATATATATATATATATATATATATATATATATATATATATATATATATATATATATATATATATATATATATATATATATATATATACACCTGTGCAAAAGTTATGCACCACCCTATTTTTACGCACATGCGAGGGTATATTCATGTGCTATGAAGAAAGCAATAGCATAAACATTTATGTACCCATCCATCTTAGTGCAAGAGGTAATAATGCAACTAGAGGAATGCTGATTATGATGGTGGGGAAACACTGTATGTTTTTGTTTGAACTTGAAAACGAGGCCTGAATCTGGTTACGTTGACACAACTGACAACTATTGCCCTACAGTTGACACACGTGGCTAGGTTGTCATTAATGGTGTCTGAAAACGAAGTTTAACATCTGTGCACCAGTTTGAGACTGTCATTATTAATACCGGGTATATCCACCTTGTGCCTGGATGATGGCCTGGACACGACGTCTCATGCTGGTCACCAACCGACTGATACGCCATTGTGGTATTCGTTGCCATTCAAGATGGAGTGCGTCTGTTAATTCCTGTAGGTTCTGCACAGGAGGATCCCTCCTTCTCACCATGTTTCCCAGAATGTCCCAGATATGCTCAATAGGGTTCATGTCAGGGCTCTTTGCTGGCCATGGTAGGGTTTCGATGGCATTCTGGCGGAGGTATTCATGCACAGCTCTAGCACGATGTGGTCGGGCGTTGTCATCCATGAATATAGGGTGGGTTCCAGGTGCATGATTTACAAAATGAGGGACCACAACTCTATCCAGTATGGAATCTTGATATCTTTGTCCATTTAGTGTTCCAGGTACAGTCAACAGATCCAGCTTACAATCAAATGAGATGCACCCCCATATCATAACGGAACCTCCACCAAATGGAACTTCTTCCATGATGTTACGTTAGTCGTACGCCGTGCGTCTGGACCTCCATACACGAGTTCGACCATCTGTGCCATGAAGCAGGAACCGACTTTCATCGGACCAGTGTACCCGTCTCCAGGATCTCATGTTCCAGTGTCTTCTTTCGTTGCACCACCTCAGATGCTCCTCTTTGTGGTGTGCAGTGAGGAGAGGACGTCTGACAGGTCTCCTAGCTTTCATGCCAGCAGCATACAGTCTTCTTTTGACGGTAGACATTGACACTCTATTGCGCGTTTCCCATTGCTGGCTGAGCACTCTGCTGTTGGTGAATGGAGATCTCCTAACAAGGCGTCTAGGGCTCGATCATCACGGGCAGTAGTCTTCTTCGGTCTTCCAGATCTAGGCCTGTCCTTCACCTCGTTAGTTTGCCCATGTTTTGCAATCAAACGACTGATTACAGTATGGTTAATGTTCAGCTGTCTGCCAATCTCTCTGCATGACATACCAGTGGTATGCATGCCTATGATTTGCCATTTCACACGATCACTTAACCTTCGTCTTGCCATAGCGGTTCACAATCAAGAGCTAATTCTCTCTGTACGAATGAACCATGGTCATGAACACAAAATTCCTAATCTTGTCGCCTAAATCTGTATGTAATGTTCTACACCTCAAACTGGACTTTTACATAACTGAACACGTGTGCTGTTTCCCGCCACGCACGGACATCAAGCGGCGTGAAGTTATGCATGCATGTGCATTTCGTACTTGGAATTATGTCAGCTAACGCGGGGACAAAAAGTATGGCAGCCTAGTTGTACCATCATGCTTCTACGTTCTATTGTTTTTGCTGGTGCTTAACTTTTGCACAGGTGTATATATATATATATATATATATATATATATATATATATGCTGAAAAATTGTCATGTGTGCACCAACATTTAAAACTATATGTAGGTCACCAACTTAACTACCAACAAGATAGTACTAAATACAGTTGTTATCTAATATACCTTGCATTACCTTTTTATAACGAAAGACCGCATTTGGGATTTGGAGGACATTATTTTGACGGAAAGTGAAGTACAGTTTTTGGTGATTGTATCATTCAATTCCTTTCTTTTATATGATATATTTATTTTCTATCAAAAAAGCATACCTTTGCAGAAAAATAAAAGGTTTTAAGCTCACCTGGCCCTAGGGGCCAAGTGAGCTTATGCCGTGGCGACCGTCAACTTTTGCTTTAAAACATACTCCTCAGATTTCAACCAAACTTGGCTGGAAGTACCATATGGTCGTAGGCTCCAGAACTTCCATTCGGAATTTTGATTGGCAGATAGAGTGTACTGGCAGACAAATATACGAACAAATAAACAGTTAAGTGGGTAAATAAAGCGATGGTAGTAGTCTAAAACATCCATTATAAGCGAAGTTATTGAGTGAAAACCAAATACACAGACATTTTTTTACGTGTTTTAAGTATTTCAAGGGGGATAACTATGGTGCATCAATACGTGTTACACTAATACGCAATCTCTACCGAGGGCATGTCATCAGCAGTCGACATAACAAATTTGAAATGAATCCATCCATTGTAAGTGAAGCTGTTGAGCGAAAATCAAACGCACGGGCGGACGGAAGCGAAAGTATAATTCCCAGCCATACCCTCTGTTTTCTCAACGGGAGGGGGGGGGTGTATTGATGCCGTTGGTCGTGTGGAGTGGTGGTGCTACTTGCTTGCTGCTTCTATCTGCTATGTTCCTGGTGACGATTCGCCCGATGATGCAATGACGCAGACGTAGGTGTGTGGTGGTGGTGGTGGTGGTGGTGGTGGTGGTGGTGGTGGTGGTGGAAACACGAAAACTGGGCACGGAGGTCGTGATTGGTGTGGCTTTACTTTTGGTGTAGTGTGAAGATGTTTAGCGACTTGACGACGTGACTAATAGACCCTAGCAACAGGTTATAACTTAAGTTTTAAATTTGGATATTTAGTTTACAAACACTAGATTTTGATTAATTTTTCCCCGTTTCTTGTTTATTTAATCACATGAAATTATTCTTAAGTTTTTTATACTTTAGTTGATAGTATTATAGTATTATCTTCAGTTTCGTCTTTAATATTTCTTATTTCAAAAATTCTTGCCTAATTGCTTTTTTAAGATTTAAGTTTACAGACTGCCCTCCACCCCCATCCCCACTCCACGTGAAATAAAAGTAATTCCCCATCCCACCCTCCTTTGCACGGCATACAACATTGGCACCCGCCAACAACAGTTCAATAGGCAACAACAGGCAACACAGACACCCCTAGCAACAATTTTAATGATTATTTCGGTTTTACTTCATTTTGCAACCCTTTGGGGAAGCACCACATGGAAATAGACATGGATCAAAATACATCTAGGTGTAAGTGGAAAAGCTCTCTCTCTCTCTCTCTCTCTCTCAATTATTTTTTTGCTGAAACTCTCTCTCTCCCCCCCCCCCCTCCCTCCCTGCGTGCGTGCGTGCGTGTGAGCGCGCGCGCGCCTAATACCGTAGCCTACGCGCAATTATGTGATGACTTATATCAATAGAAGAAACCAGTTTCAGCTATCTTTAGCTAAGCGCCACCCACGCATTGCTTGTATTTGGGATCGATCATTCCCTGAACTTTCTGACTATCAATTTCCAGAAAACTAGACAGGTAAGCTGTTGAATATTTTGAAACTAATTTGAATAGCACCCAGTCAAATTAGTTTCAAAATATTCAACATGTTTATTAAATAGTAGACATAAAATTCGTACAACGCCGTTTAGTCCGTTATCAATTAAGCATTCGCGACGAACTCAGCAACGACATTCATGACGGCATTGATTATGACGTCATCCTACACGGCACGTAGTTGATTATGATGTCATATGAATGATGTATATACTGGAATCCTCCATTTATTGATTTCTAACTGGTTACCGGAAGGTATTTGAAGTGGAGTTTGTGTAGCAATCTAGGGTGAAAATCGACTGTTTCGTGCAATTCAAGGAGAAACCTTTGGTTGCATTTTCCACTTAGACATTGACAGAAGGACATGTCTCCGCTCAATCCAATTCAGGTACTCACTTTTGATTTTGCTAATAAATAGGCCTAATTAAATAGAACGAGCTGCGTTCCATTTTACGCAAACTAGACAGAACTTATACCACCGGTTCACAACTTGTATAGATTCTAAAATTTAAAGGCAGAATGTCACAGTAATTAAAACAAATAAAAATATTAAAATCATTTTAATTGACTAATTAATTGGTTTCAAAACAAGTCATACAAATACATGTGTATTTCACGCTAGAGAACGCCGCTCACTCAACCACGAGAGCTCATAGCGGACCGTCCCCGGCCGCGACATTGCCATTTACGTCCTTATCTGAGTGTGTGATTCAAAATATTTTGCTACTATACCCCAAGGAGTGAAATCGCGTATCGGATATTTGTTACGTAAGTTATCAATCAAATATGCATAACAAACGAATTTCACTCGATTTCTCACTTACAAATAAAACGTGTCGGCCTATGGATGCATATATACGTAGCTTATATTAAGTACGCAGATGTGTGTATGTATGTATGTATGTATGTGCATGTGTGCGTGCGTGCGAATTACTAACATATATCAGGCATGTAGGTTGGATGACGAATGTCTGAGCGGAAGAGGATAGACTTCCAGAATTTGTCCGTAATCCCCTGATCTATGGATATCTCAGAAACTAGGCCTAGTCGTCCACTTTGCTCTCAAATTCTAAAGGGAGTGACTAGGCGTATACTAAGCCCAAGAAACCACCTGCCCCAGCCAATCTCCGGCCCATTGTGCTCCTCAACAGCATACGGAAAATCCTATCCAATGTTACTCTATGCCGCATCCGAGACAAGATCGATGACTTCACTGGATCATGTCAAAGTGGTTTCAAACGTGGACGCAGCTGGGCAGACATTGTATGGGCTCAATGCATCATTCTTGTGTCGGTAGGCATGTCCAAACACTGGGACTTCCACAAAATGGCATTGCCATGTCACAAGCCTTCGCCACAATTAAACGCTCAAAGAACCTACACCAGGCCAGTTGCAATGAGGATGAGCTACAACTAGTGAGACTTCTGCTTGCATACACCAAGCTGAGAGTACGAGTCAAGTTAGTAAAGTCTGTAGAGTTTGAGACATCAATCGGCACCCCACAGGGAGATGGTCTATCCCTCCACCCCACCCTCCCCCCACCCCTGTGTTTTTCACCTATTACCTTGCTGCTGTATTGAAATCCGTGCGGGAAAATTCCACAAGACCAAACCCCCCACCCCAACCACCCCACCCCCCAATATCAATACTGGGTATGTCGCTAGAGATGGAATATGCCAATGATGTTAACTTCATAGATGAGGAACAGAAAGCCATTGACGAGCTTCTCCCAATAGCTGCAAGCAAACTAAAAATTGAGAATCTCCTTATAAATTAATCTAAAACATAGTTCACCCACAGATACCTATCTACAAAGGATAAAACTAAAGCAAATGACGATTCACTTCGTGGCGGTGAACTTTGGAGGAAAGTAAAATACTGGACTCACTGCTTTGCAGTACCACTGGCATTGCTGCACGCTGCGTCATGGGGAACATAGCTTTCCAGACCTTCTCGAAGCAATGGATTTGTAGATAAAAATGCCCTTGATAAAAAGAGTGCGTTTATACAATGCAACCGGTGTATCCTTGATGCTGTATAACTGTAACAGCTGGGCAACTTCAAAGGCATCTATAGACAAACTCGATGCCTGCCACCACAAACACATATGCACCATCACTGGACACCGATGGCCGGACAGCATAATTTCCAATGATGCACTATACAAGATGTGTAATATGTCGGTGATGTCTGTAAAATCGCCCAGCAAAGGTGGTTCGTGTTTGGCCATGTGCTAAGGATGCCAGTACCCCCACCACAGGGCCATGAAATTTGCCCTACTCGAGGCCAACAAATCCAAAGCCATGAGATGATGTCATTGCATAAATCTGCTAAGCGTACTACGAGGTGACCTCACGAAAGCAAGACACTCAAGTCAAGAATGAACCTGAGGAAGCTACGGATGTCGGCTGGGGACAAGAGGCGCTGAGCAAAAGCGAAGAAGGACTGATTGCAGCTGTAGAATGTTTCTACTACTACAGCCACAGAATAAAGTATTCATACATACAAACATAGGTCTACTTAAAATTTGAGGCGTGTAGAGTTCCACAAGCTTGGCTGTGGTCCGAAAAAGAAAACTGGAAAAATCCAGAAAATCTGAAAAATCTTTACAATTTGACAAAAAGGAAGAACGGGAGTTTGCTATTGTTTGACCAATTTTAGTTTTTTTTTGCTGAGCCAGGCCTAGTTGGGTTGGGAACTTGAGCCAGTTTGTTGGCGTGTTTTTCGAGGGCAGGGGCGGAAAAGTGACACAAGTCACACAACCCAGCCCACGGACCTGGCCTGGTTGGTGGAACTGGCAGTCGGCTGGGTAATAAAGGTGCATGTTTGTTTCTTCAATGTCGGGGCATCGCTATGATTGGGTCTCTACTGCTGCCCCTACCCATATCTAAACTATCAATATGCCTATCTACTCCTACCTAATAAATACTGCTGCACTTCCACATATCTACACTTATCCCAACCCCATAGCTATGCTTACCCTGATGGCTGCCTCTACCGACATCAATAGCGGAGATTGGGGCACAATGGTTAATTTTTATTCTTTTGGGCCATATCTCTGCTATCATGAGTCCATGATTAAACTTTTAAAGTTTAATATAAACTGTAATGTATTCCTTAAGAATTAGATACATTTTCACAGATTTCATCAGCCGCCATCCTATCACAATATGTGATCAAAATATTGATGGCAACGTAGCCCACTGTTCTCCAGGCCAGGGCAGTGGAGTCCACTTCAAAGGGTACACCGGGCCATTTGTTGAATAAATGGAAAAATGTTTTTAAACACTTTGCAATTAATTTTATTAGGAACCGAAATAAAAAATAAAGGGCCATCTGACTGTTCACCGCATAGCAATATCTCTCACGAGACTTGTCAAAATTGAACATATGCCATAGCTCAGAAATAACTTTTGAACATGGTGTAACAAATATTCTGTTGAGTATTTTGACCCAAATTTGCTTGGAGGCCATTGTTACTCTCAGCGCTATGTACGGAGAAGGCTTCATGCCCACATAATGTTAATTTTAATGACTTTTACATGACTTTCCATGAACAAAATTACACCATTTTGTGACTTAGAAGTGAAATAAACCATATACCTGACAAGGTGTTTACCCATTTGAATGCAAAAGATCTCATGAAAGTCATTTATAATTTAATAAATAATCTGTTGACTAATTTGGAACTAATTTGACTCAGAGCTGCTGCTGCCTAAGGCAGGTTTCAATGACTTATATTGTCTATCAGAGCCAGAGGAACCGGATTGCAGACCATGAGGTGCAGCAGATCCGTATACCATGATCGGGGTGATCCATTCGGGTTTATCAGAAGAACTTGGTATTCCTCCTGCCTGATTTTCGGAAGAATTTGTGGAATCCGAATTGCTGGTGGAATTGTGTATGAATACATTTGCTCCCTTGCTAGAGCATCTGTTGCTACACCGCTTGGATCTGGAATTGCAAAGATGTACAGTGTCATTTTTGCATTCTTTTTTCATTGCGAATAGATCTATATTGAGCTTGCTCCAACGGATGAACAGGCGATCTCACACACATTGGTTCAGTTGCCATTCCGTTGGCAGTATGCTCATCCTGCAGCTCAAGTAGTCTTCTAGGAGATTTAGCCTTCCCAGAATATGAGCTGCTTTCAAGGTGATCCCATGATCTAGGCACCAACAAAGCAGTTTCCGTGTCATCATACAGAGACTGGGCGACTTTGATCTTTCTGTGGAGAAAATGTTTGCAAGGCTGCCTGTGGTATGACTAGTTCTACAGAGACCATCAAACCCAGAATTCTCAAGTAAACCTGTGGCATGGCATAGCTGCTGTTGCACACTTACTGAATTACTGAAATGAGTGTTTCCACTCTTTCCTGAGATGGATAAACATATCCTATCTCCAGATCGAAGACCATGCCCGGGTAAACCCATTTCTGGGATGGAACCCGGTCTGATTTCTGGTAATCTATTATCCAGGCTAAATCTGTCAAAATTTTGACAACTCTCTGAAGATTGGCTGATAAACTGTTTCGTGTGTGCTTTTAGCAGCCAGTCATCTATGTACGTATGGACTGGAGGTATGTTGTGATAGCAGTCATTGAAATTCCAAATGGTAGAACATTGAATTCCCATTTGCGGCCATGGAATACAACTATCAGGTACCGTCAGAAGCTCCTGGATATGATGGGAATGTGAAAATATGCATTCTTTAAATCTATGGATGCTGTCCAAAATCTCTTTCCCAATCATGCCAGCAACATCTTTACCATTTCCATTCAGAAACCCACTGTGAGAATGAGATTGAGAATTGGTCTCCACCCACTGGTGTTCTTTGGCACCAGGAACAGGGGTGAATAAAATCCCAGAAGATTTGTCTGTGCAGGCTGAATTGCCAGTTTCAATACGAGAGATTGAATTTCTTCCTCTACACACAACCACTGATCTCCTGGAATTTGAGTCCAGATAGGAACTCGAGATAGCATTAGTGGTGGCTGATTACCTATTCAATCGGGATGGTACCCCGCTGACTGCCACTGCAATACTAAGCGGTCCTGTGTCACCCGCTTCCACTCTTGGATGTTGTTGGCCAGACGGCCTCCTACAGGCCTATCTAGGGGCCGAGGAAGAACACAAAAATCCTGAGCTGATCCTGATGACACTGTCGTCCACGCTGGAACTGCACCCTCAGGATAGATTTCCAGGGCCAGATTGATGCCTTCCCCTGCTAGCAACATGCCCACATCACGGTGCAGGTTGCCTTGCAGGTTGTGCCTGTATATCATGCTCCCCCCCCCCCTCACACTGTTGGTCTAAGATGTCGTGGTCGTGGCCTACGCTCTGCCAGAGGCAACCTCTTCTCGGCTGCAGAACTTGAGGAGTATGGGGCACTGGGCGTATGCGTTCCCTGCAGAGCACTTCAAATTGCTCCCACAGCCCCTTCTGGTTGTTAATGAGGATAACCATCTAGTTCAGGTGCTTACATCCTTCGCCCCCAAACAGACCAGGGCCCACCATAGACGCACGCATGAGACAATTGGCAAGCTCCTGGAGTGGGCACAGGTTGTCTACAGCAAACTTGCGCCTCATTCGGAACATCCTGGTTGTGCTTCTCATCAGACAGTCCAAAAACAAGTTGATGCTGTCTTGTATGGCTCTTTGGACTGTCAATGATAGGCTTTGCTCGGACGCAGAGACTGCAACCATCCCTTGCAGTAAATTTGAAATGTGTGAATGGACTGAAATGGCACCTCTAACAAGTTCCTCTGAATCCTGTAGCGCAGTATTTGCAGAACATGTGGTGTTTATACACAGTGACCTATGTCAGATTTGGACCCAAAGCTGTGTGATCATCCGCACCTGGCTTTACGAGCATGCTGTATTTTCATGTTCATGTCAGAGCACATCAAATTTCTTATGCAGGGCCCTTGTGTTGTTCACAAGAATCACTGTCTCATTGATGTGGCGGCATGCTCCCACCCCCAAAGAGTCCAGGACATACCATAGTAGCCTGCAGGATCCTATGAGTAAGTTCTGTAATGACATGTTCTTCGATGCATGCGCGGTCGGGCTTCCATGTATTTTTTGACAGTATGTGTGCTTGTGTGCATGTGTTCATGTGTATGTGTATGACTGCCTGATTCTACGTGTGTGCATCTATACCTCTGTGCGTGTTACCAGCTATTCCAGTTGTACATTTTTAACCAGAAACGTTATTGTAATGCAACCATGAAGCTCGACTTTACAATGATCTATGAAACTTGATGCTCACCTGGACCATTAGCATTTAAACCATTTGCATTTAAATAGACATAGATAATTTCTGGAAAATCCAAGATGACCACCAAAGAAATTTGCCAATCAAAATTCTCATTTGATTTCCTGAAGCTTATCATCATAGGATCATTCCACCCAAGGTTGGTTAAAATCTAGTCATTGATTAAGTAGTAGTAGGAAATTAAATTTTTCTAAATTGGCCGATCAAAATTCTCATTAGGACTCTTGAAGTTGATCATGAGAGGAGCATTCCACCCAAGTTTCATTGAAGTCAGGCGATTGATTAAGGAACAGTAGCAATTTAAATGATTTCTGGAAAATCTAAGATGACCACCAACAAATTTACCAATAGGCATTTTGACTATTTCCCGTAAATTTTTCATAAAATCAAAAAATTTCACCCGAAATATTCATCAATCAAAATTCTGAATAGAACTTCTAGAGCCTAGCACCATGGAATCCGTCTAGCCAAATTTGGTTGAATTATGTCAAGCAACTAAGAAGGATTTTGCATTTTGCATTTTGACAATTTCAGATAAATTTTTCATAAAAGGTTTTTACCCAAAAAAATTACCAAATAAAATTCTGAATAGCTATCAGCCAAATTTGGTTGACCCCGGCAAAAGTTGAGCTAAACGGAAACTGTTAATGTTGAAAAAAACTAGATATTTTTCACGGTCACAGCGACCTTGACCTTTTACCTTTTGACCCCATGGACATTGTGTCATGGCGTATTATTAGAATGAAGCATGTGCCTAAGTTTGGGTCCAGTATGATTAAGCAAACCTGAGATATATACAGAAAGGTTGAGCTAAACGGAAAATGTTATTGTTGAAAAAGCATGTTTTTTACCAAAGTCACAGGGACCTTGACCTTTGGCTTTTTGACTCCACAGTGATTGAGAGATGCCATGTTATTAGACTGAAGCATGTGCCCAAGGTTGGGGCAAGTATGATTAACCAAACTTGCGATATAAACAGAAAATTTGAGCTAAACGGAAAATGTTAATGTTGAAAAAGGCAAGGTTTTACCAAGGCCACAGTGACCTTGAGCTTTGACCTTTTGACCCAACATCATTGTGAGATGCGGTGTCATTACAAGGAAGCATGTGTCAAAGTTTAGGTCCAGCATAATAATATCAAACCTGAGATGTAAAGAGAAAAGTTGAGTTACCCGCAAATTGGACGACACCACCGCCACCGCCGTGCAGGGTATCGCAATAGCTCATTATACTTTGCAAAGTCTAGTTAAAATGAATGAAATTTCAATTTGCATTTCTCCGAGATCTAACAATACTTACCATTACATTACTTATTGATAACAACCACCATGGAGGTTGTGCTCTAGGACTTTTAGACTTTAACAGAAACTTTTACCAGTTCCTGAAACCGGGTACCCGGCCCAACAAATGGGTTCCCATTACCATGGACCTCACTTGTTTGCATACTAAGATTAAGCAAGAGTAAATTACACATGCTTCGCCTCCGAGGGGCTGAGAGGCTGGGTCCTTATGTAATGGTAAGTATTGTTAGATCTCGGAGAAAGGGAAATTTAAATTTCCTTCATTCTCCATCGATCAATACTTACCATTATATTTATTGATAACACCAGATTTGATCAATAACCTGGTGGGAGCGTTTCCATGGGCTCCAAGCAAACCAGAAATGACATATGTGCACTTAGAAAAAGAATGAGACTAAACTTGTCAAAAAGTCCTTTTCAAAGAGGACCAACAAGGCTTCTGACCGACTGGCATTCGCATAAAACATCACACACTCCACCCCACCCTCACCTCTTCTCCAGCAAAGGGGGTGGGGGTAGGGGGGAGAGACTAGAGAACATGAAGTCTTGCCTGAAACACAAATGTGACAAGTGGGTTAACAGCACTTGACTGATAATAGCCTGGGAATGAGCATGAATATATAAAATGAATGAACATGATATATAAACAGAATACAAAAAGCAGTCAAACTTGGATTACCATATGAATATAGGATTGCAGACGTAATCCATCAACCATCACCATGGCCCTCATGACCTGTTTGGCTGAAATGCTCTCGCTGATCATGACTGTCATGTCTCTAACATTTGAGCAATAAAGCTATTAATTCGAGAAGGAACAGTGTGGTCTCACTAGCTTTGGATTAACTGCTATGGTGAGTGGAATGGCTGAGTCTGACATATCCCTCATATTGTAGTCCATGAATGAGGCACCATTGTAAAGGGCTGTAGAGGCGGCTAGTCCGCTAACATCATAAGCCCTGGCACATTGCACATGGTGCCCGGTCATGATTTCATGGGTAGGCTTAATGCATTCGACTACCCAGCGCGTTTTGTATCCATGGATGCTGCACAAAAAGGCTTTTTTATGGCTGATCAACAAATACTTATCATCTGATCATAATGAGTCAGTTCACCTTTTGTGCTTAGTCAAAGCACAGACCTGGCACCAGGCACTCGCATCATGATCATACCGAGTTAATTTCGGTAAAATGATCGGTTTCCTGGGATATTTCAAAGATTGGTTCTTTGAAAGGAATTTTGCTCTCGGGAGCAGTCGCAGACCCTCCTCAGAGACAATAAATCGGTCTCTCTCTCTGCTGAAAGCATGTGGATCTCTCTACACCTTTCTGGCTTGGGAAGCTGCCAGCAGAAAACTCCTTCAGAGTCAAATGCTTTAGGCTAACTGAACCCAATGGTTCGAAAGGATGCTTGGTTAGCACATTAAGCCCCAAAGATAAACTCCAGGCTGGCATGACTCAGTCTCGGTCGGAGATTGCTCATTCCCTTCACCATTACGTTTAACAGGGCCACCACTGGGCTACCCTGTTGGATAGACAAGGGATAACTGATGGCAAAGCTGACTTGTATCCAGCAACCATAACGGGAGCTAAACCTGTGTGGAATACCGCACAGAGTCTGCTATTTGCTGAACAGTTGCTTGAAAGGGATCGAAATCCTTTCTTTTACACCATTTTGCAAATTTGTTAACCTTGTTCTTATATGACTTGAAGATGAAACGCGCAGCCTTTTGAGAAAAGCCTTCCAACGGGGAACGTTGTTTGATAACATTCACGTGGTCAATTTGAACATTTCGGGCCACTCATGTAGGAAGCGGGTTTTGGCCATAGAGATTATGTTCGGAATCTCAGGCAGCTGCACTGGATTTCCCACCAATAGCTCCAGAAGCTCTGTCAACTATACCCTGCTGAGCCAATATGGCACTATTAGCAGGATAATGCATGCTTCTTCTCGGATCTTCCTCAGCACCTTCGGGAGAAGGATGGTGGGATACGTGTATGCATGCATCCTCTTCCAGCATATCGATTGCATTTGGATCTGGAATCGGTGAGACATAAGTCATGATTTGAGCATTTTCTCTTGTGGCAAACAGGCCCACATTGGGCTTGCCCCAATGCTCGAAGATCATTTGTAGAACCGGAGGGTTGAGAGAGCATTCTGTTGGCAGAATTCTCGATCTGCGAGACAAAGCATTCACCAGAATGTTCAATCAGCCAGGAATGTGAGCTGCTTTCAAAACAATTGAGCAATTCTTGCACCATTGAAACAAGTTCCACACTTTGATACATAGTGTTGGTGACTTTTGTCCCACCTTGGCGATTTCTGTATGATACTACTGTCGAATTGTCCAACTGTATCAATATCACCTTGCCCCTGACTTCTGGATGAAATTTCTCCAGTGCCAGTTCTACTGTCATCATCTCTATCAGATTGATATGCAGCTGACGCTGTTGAAGAGTCCATGTGTTCGAGACCTGGTGTTCTCCCAGACATCCCTCCCACCTCCCTCACCACCCTCCAGCTATGCATCCATGTGCACGAACAGCACTGGGTGGGGTAGGTGAAGCGAGACTCCATCGGGGGAGATTCTGATGCTCCTTCCACCATTCTGGATGCGACATGATTAGCTCCAAGACCGGTATCAGCTTGGTTAGAAGGTCTGTCTTCTGTTTCTAGAGAGAAGTCAGATACAACTGGATAGGTCTTCGCATTAGAGCAGGATAGCCTGCTCCATGGAGACCATCATGCACAGCATCTGAAGAAACAGCCTCGCCTGAATGTGGTTTTCCACTTGAATGCTCTTGAGAATGGCTTTCAGAGAATCTAGCCTGGATTCTGATGGATATACCATGCCGTTCTCAAGATCGAATCGGATCCTAAATAGCCAAAATGTTAGCGTCAACTCGGATTTCTCCTTGTTGACTATCCATCCGAGCTCTGAAAGCAATTTCAGAGTCAGAAAAGTATCCATCCATAACCTGGCTGGCATGCCCATCTTAATAAGCCAATCATCTATGTAGCTGTGAAGCGCGACGTTCGCTTTCCTGAGAAATGCTGTCACCACTAGGACCACTCTTGTGGATACCCTCAGATCTGTCGAGAGGCCGAATATAAGTACTACAAACTCCCAGACACAATTCTGGAATGCGAATCATAGATCCCTGTGACAGCTGTCAAATTGATCGACACACACCACATTCCTTTCCTCAACCCCGCCATCACTGACCTCACTATTTCCATCTGGAACCGAGGCGAATGGATGAACCCCTGTGCTCTTGGGGACAAGGAACATGTTGGAATAAAAGTCGGGGTGTTCTGGTTTGCTGATTTTATTGCTCCCTTCAGAAGCAAACCCGAAACTTCGTTTTGAATGGCTTCCAACTTGTCTGGCTCCCTTGGTACGGAGGTCCAGACAGGTGCCAAAGAAAGGTTATGTGGCGGAAAATCCCACCAATCTGGCACGTAACCCTGGGAGATCCATCCAAGTACTAGACTGTCTGACATCACACCTTGCCAGGCGAAATGCATAAGCCTTCCATCCACGATAAGCGAGACGCCCATGGGTGGTGGCTGACTTGTGATCTGCTCCCTCCCCACCTTCTGGATGAAGGAGAGAGCCAATTAGGCCTAGCCCTGGCAGGTTTGACTGGCACCGCTGTTCCTGTCAGACAGGCACCGTCCGGACAGATGTGAAGGGAGCTACCATAGCCTCAGATACCATCTGCTCCCTTCATTCCACCCTTGGAGACTCTCCCCTTACCCTTTCCGCCTCTATGGCGTTCAGGGCCACCACTAGGGCATGGAGGGACCTCCTTAGTTTTCTTGGCCTTCTTCGGCTTAGGTGGCTTGGAAGGTCCAGCAATCACATTAGAAGGCACATCTTTTGCCTTGCTTTTCTTCCTGTGCGTCGAAGACTTACCCACTGGCAGCTTGCCTGCAGCTCCTCATGCATGAGCTTGGCGCACTAGCTCTAGCTGCATGTTCACTGCCAGTCGGTTTTGTGCAATATTGACTGAGTCCTCTAAGATAGCCCATGACTGGCCACCAAAGATACTGGTTACGTTCAGTGGGGTCCCAACTAACCTGTTCCTGACAGCTGCTGACAGACGCATATGGTCAATGACCATTTGTCTCCGTGACTTGGTCACACTTAGCACACTTAGGCCATCATTTACGCATGCTGCCGTCTCTGGCATCACCAGGCGTCCCGCCCCACTTCAGTCCATACCGACTAAAGCAAGCGATAAGAGTGGTTGACTGCATTCATAGCAGCCCTCATAGCCTCATCACATAGGGGCAGGACTTCCCCTGCAGAGGCCTGGCTCCTATCCACAAGTGCACTTGGAACACCAAGCATGAACATACGATGAGCATCCATCGATCATCCTCCGTGACTGTGGGAATGGAGCCGTAGATGTTGGGGTTTTTTCTGCCGCATGGAGTTAGCCTTGAGTCGAGAATTGATTAGCATATATAGCATCCAGTAACTCTCTAAACTTCAAGTCCAGGCCAATGCTCTGGACATGGGGCGCAGGCAAGACTCCCCTCCATATGGCTGCCACCAATGGATGGGAAGTGTCCTCTTCAGAGGTGGTCACTACCAGATGGGTCAAGCACACTTAGGACATCATTGACACATGTTGCCGTCACTGGCATCACCAGGCATCCCACCCCACTTCAGTCCATACCAACTGAAGCAAGTGATAAGAGTGGTTGACTGCATTCATAGCAGCCCTCACAGCCTCATCACATAGGGGCAGGACTGCTCCTATGTACCATGGCTGGCCAGACCCACCAACCACTGTGTCCATTGGCAAGCCAACCATTTCAGGATGGGTACCAGTGTAGCCTCCACCATGCCAATCCAGACAGATGGAGGCTGGTTCTGTCCAGGACAGAATCAACCTCCATACACCGCTCCCGCAGTATCTCGGGCAGCAACAATCTCTCCTCCATTGCCTCCTAATCCTCTGACCCTGAAGAGTCATCACTGGATGAGGAAGCACAGGAGTCATCATGGCGAATGGCTCCCATGCTGGAGAGACCGGCAATTGATACTGGGCCACCCAGATCTGACCGCGGAGCAGCTGAACCACATGGACCTGAAGCACAACGGGCCCATCAGGGGACCATATGAGATGGCACCCCGAGAGCCAGTCCAGGACCATGTCTGAGGACAGGGCCCATCCCAGACACAGGAAGAGACTGTACCCTAGTCTCCGGGATGAGTACCGACACCATCATGGGAAGGATGCTCTGCAAGAAACTCTGGATAGTAGGTCCAAATGTCCAAACCACATCGGGGGTGCCGACACCTCTCCCTCCAACTGAGGACACAAACCACCAACCTGGGCCAAAACAGGGGTTCCCGATTTAATTTTGATTTGCCTAACACCGCATCAGAGCCAGCCACACCCTTGTGGTTCAAAAAATTAATCATTAATTCTTTAGACCACCCTGAACAAACCAAACACTTATCATGAACATTACACTTAACATACATATAACAGACATGGTCTTTGTAAGCAACTTTGATGAACTTATGGCATTCACTACAGAAAGGCGGAGTGGGCTTGGTCTGTAAGGTAAATATAAGGATACAATAAGCAGGCGAATCATATGCAAATGGAAGGCACACAAATAATTTTCAAAATAATCGAATAACGCATTAAATAATCAACCCTCCATACCAGCACCCAAAACACGTTAATGCGTTATTAACAATCACTATAGCAGGTGAGAGAACGCTAATGTCTGAACTGCACCCATAAAGATCCACAAAACGTGTAGAAAAAATGAAATCAGAAACCATGTCATTAACATTCGCGGTAAATTTAAGAGTAATTTCCAAAAATACACATTGAACGAATGGCAGCAAGCCAGCTAACCTGGCTAATAAATGACACAAGACATTAAGGAAGATCAACTAAACGAATTTAACCCATAACTGCTGTAAATCACGGTAGAGCCGCAATGCCACAAACATGTAATCAAGTTTCTACACAACCGTTATAGTAACAGAGTGGAACCCACAAAAGAAAACTTGACCACAAAATTCATTCAGTTACTGCAACTATCATAAATGCAGCAACTACCGAAGGTGGTGCATGACGTAAGAGAGAATTTTTGAAAATTAAATAATCTGGACGTAAAAGGGTGTGATGACACGCAAACCAGACATAACCACGGTGAATGACATAAATGCTGATTAGTGTTAGTCAAACTATGAATTTCATCCATGCAAGACCCACAAAAACTCTTCATACTGCTTGATCACTGATAGGGGTTGAAGGAGATGATCATACCTGACATTTCCACGTTCTCATACGCCCCAGTTTAGTTTACAAATGGAACATTTGATACCAACGGAAATGGGATACACTAAGTCTCCCCTGCCACTAGATATATTTAAGGATAGATACGACCTGGATTTCAGATGCATTCTCCATAATAATCCAATTAATAAGCGAATTAAAGATCCAAGGCAATGAATAACACAAATAAACACAAGTAAAACTTTGAAAATTTGCTTAATTCAAAATGGTGTCACTCTTGCTCAGCTATGTAAACAAAAGTCAGGGTCCATGGTAATGGGTACTCATTTGTTTGGGCGGGTTCCTGGTTCCAGGATCCAGGATCCAGTAAGACTTTCTGTTAAAGTCTAAAAGTCTTAGAGCACAATCTCCAAGGTGGTTGTTATCAATAAGTAATGTAATGTTAAGTATTGATCGATGGAGAAATAGGCTTCTCGTCTTAAAGTGGATATTTCTCAAGGCCACCACAAAAGCTAGATGCTCTTTTTCAGCTTCTATCTTTGGGCATTAAAAGGCAAACTATCTCTTAAGTAGGGTCAACCAGATGAAGCCTTTAATAGTGAATCTGACAAGAGATTGCTTCGAAAGTGGTCTTGAGGGCAGGGCAAGTGGATATATTAGAAAACTTATCACTCAAATAACTTGCGGTTTTACTGTACCAGTCATTCCAATGATAACTCCTCTAGGCAAACATTCCAGAGCATGAAACTCGCCCACATATACTTTTTGATGATCTTGACCTTTGACCTCTTCATCATTGAAACTACTCTCGTATAGAAATACTAGATCAGAAAGCTTTTTCAGGATCCAATGTTAACCTTCTACCAGTTTGAAATTTGATGCCACAACATTTTCCATGAGCTTAACCATTGAGTTTTTGCTTGCAAAATCGAAATGCTTCTTCAGAACCCCAGGGGCACCCTCCAGCTCAAGTTTGGTGTCACTCCCTCCAGAAGTACTTGAGTGATTGAGCTGAGGACAATTATGGCATACACGCATGCACATGCATGAATGAAAGCATACACGCACATATGCATGCACATAACAATTTATGGTGAGACTTAATATTCTTATATTCTTCTCATCAACCATGCAAATGGATATATAATTCTCCATAAATAAGTTTTATTATTTTTACCCAATTTTGACAATTAAAGGATTAATAATATTATTGGTTCATCGAGATAGTGGAGCGGTATTCTTCACTAGCCAATCATAAGCATCAATCTCTCCTTGTTGCTCAATGATCGATCCAACCACGGAGCGACACTGTGCATGGTAGTCATTGAGCCACTCAAGCTGAAACAGAAATAGCTGCTATATATTTTACATTATTCAACCCGTTTTTCATTCCAAATTCCAAGCAACATATTTGAAAGGAATCAAATATGAAACATTCTGCTGAATGTTTAAAAACAAAACTAACACTTTTAACTTTAGTATAATGAAAACAGAGCTTTTGCCATGTCCATGATAAAAGACTAGAAAGACCGCATCCCATGTGTCAAGCCCTTTTGTTTTTTGGCATATCAAACAACATATATGGTGCTGTCACAAAGGTTTTATTTTCATTGCTATGGTATGGTATTGTATAGGTCAAGGTATGGTATGGTATGAAACGGAATTGTATTGTATAACATCATGTATAGCAGTGCAGATCCATGCATGCAAGGAAGAGCAGGGTGGAAAGCATGACGACTCAGCACTATGCACGCTATGAGCATTATGCAAGATCGCATTGAAATCATATGATTTGCCACTGGATACAGGCTAATCTTGAAACAGCAAAATACCTGCCAGAGCAAAATCGCTGTGATATTGCCTATAAGGATATAGCCTCGAAAAACTGAACACTAATGGCTAAACCTGTATCCTCAAGATTGAGCCCAAACCACTTACCATACCTTGCCCAGTATTCATCAAGATGGCTTATGCCCTAGGGGAGGTTTATGCCTCACAAGTAGCATAGATGCAGCATTCTGATTGGTCTTTTTTCTATGTTATCATAGGATGTAAGCTTCGCCCTCTTTGGGTATACCGACCCTACAATGCAAGCACCAATGGCCTGAGCAAGTCTTAAAGATAAGCAAATGATTCACATTGCACACATTTATATATGTTTATATGCCCCTGGTTGTAATCACTGTATATAACAAAAGACTTTGGTAAATGGGCATTGAATAACAACTTTATCCTAAATGCCATATAGATAAATTGTCCCAAAATAGTTCAAACTCTTCTAATTCTTGATAGTCACAGAAATAAACTCCAAGTACAAACCAGATGAAGTTATGGAAACAATTATAAAAACAGACCCAAGAGGCCTGTATTGCTCACCTGGAATTACTGGCAACTTGCACAACCGAACAAAATGAGATCACCACAGAAATAATTTACCAATCAAATTTCTGTGAAGGTTTAGCCAAGTTTTATTAAAATTGGCCCAGTGGTTAATAAGTCTTTTTATGATTATCTCAGAAATTTGCAGATAATACAAGATATCTGCCAAAGATGCATGTCTGGCAAATTTTGGGTTGCTCCATTCAGCGGTTCTGGAAAAGAAATTATTTTCTCGAAAACTAGGTCGTACAAGATGGCCGACAAACCATTTAATTGACCATCTCAAAAATGGAAAATTTGAAATCAGAATACCTAAAAAAACTCTATAAAACCAATTTCGGTTTCAAAATCCATCAAATAAAAATATCCCATATGGCCGCCAAACATGCTACATTTTGATTGGTCCATGGCGGCCATATTTTTGTACTTATCAACTTCTCTTGTGCAAACTTTATTGGCCCTTAGTCCATAATCATATCTGTCAAATTTCGGCCGGATCCATTCAGTATTTCTGGAGAATTCATTTTCGTGAAAACTAAGTCATCCAAAATGGCCGCCGAACTATTTGGCCAATCAAGTTCCCTTGAACAGCTCTTTCCCGATATCATATTTCCTGACTTTTGCATGGATGCCCCAAGCGGTTTCGGAGAAGATTTTTAAAGATTTCTTTTTTAAATGGGTCAAAATCCAAGATGGCGGCTGGCCAAATTGGCTAATCGGCTTCGTTTGAACAAAATTGAATCTTCATGCCCTAAGGATTGTTTCTGCGAAATATAATTGAAATTGTCAATTGTTTTAGTATGGGAGATTTTGGCTGTAAAATGATCCAAAATGGCTGTCAAAACATTCATCCGAAGCTTCAAAAATGGCAAATTTGAGATCAGAATATGGAAAACAATTTCGGCCTCAAAATCTATCACATAAAAATATCCAATTTGGCTACCCAACACGCTACATTTTGATTGGCCCACAGGGGGTCATGTTTTTGGATGGGTAAACTTCCCTTGAACAAACTTAAATGGCCCTTAGTCCCTAATCATATCTCACAAATCGCAGCCTGATCCCTTCAGCAGTTCCGGAGAAGTAGTCGTTTTCGTGATTAATTAGGTCAGCTAAGATGGCCGCCAAACTATTTGGCCAATCAAGTTGCCTTGAACAAACTTGATTCAGCTCTTTCCCTAGATCATATTTCATGAGATTTGAATGGATGCCTAAAGTGGTTTCGGAGAATTTTTTTTTTTAATCTGCCAAAATTCAAGATGGCCATCAGCAAAATTGGCCAATCGGTTTCGTTTGAACAAAATTGAATCTCCATCCCGTAAGGATTGTTCCTGCAAAATATAACTGAAATTGACTGAGAAGTTCTCGAGAAGAAGACATATTAAATTGTCCATTGCTTTAGTATGGAAGCTTTTCACGGGAAAATGATCCAAGATAACTGCCAAACCGTTCATCCGACAGTTTCGAAAATGACAAATTTGACATCAGAATACCCAAAAACATATAAAACCAATTTCGGCCTCAAAATCCATTAAATAAATAAATCGAATATGGTCGCCCAACACGCTACATTTTGATTGCCCACAGCGGCCATGTTTTTTGACTGGTCAAGTTCCCTTGAACAAACTTTAATGGCCCTTAGTCCTTAATCATATCTCGAAAATTTCAGCCTGATCCCTTCAGCAGTTCTGGAGAAGTTGTTTTCGCGAAAACTAGGTCATCCAAGATGGCCGCCGAAGAATATGGTCAATAAAGTTCTCTTGAACAAACTTGGTTTACCTCTAGATGATGTTTCATGAGTTTTGAATCGATTCCCCAAGCAGTTTCAGAGATTTTTAAAGACATTTCTAAAAATCGGCTGAAATCCAAGATGGCTGGCAACCAAATTGACCAATTGGCTTCGTTTGAACACACTCTGATACGTATGCCTTAAGGATGCTTCCTGCCAAATATAATTGAAATCGGCCCAGTGGTTCTTGAGAAGTGGTTAAAAGAAAAAGTTGACAGACAGACAGACAGACAGACAGATGACGGCTGGTCGCCACGGCATAAGCTCACTTGGCCGTTCTGGCCAGGTGAACTAAAAATGAACTTTATTATGATGCAAACTGGATGCAATGATGGTATAGTACAGCTCTGTAAATATTTCTTGAGATCAAATAAGCCCTTGATGAATTAATTGGCCAATGAAAAACTTTAACCGTTTCGAGTTCTTGGTGCATGCCGGACACCCCTGACACCACATTCTATTTGGATCCCTATGTTCATGTAGGGCTTGAGAAAAGCAGTCTATTATATATGAGATTGATGTAGAAATGTTTGATAAAAGAATTTCATATATAGAATTAAAGAAATAATTTTTATATTATCTGTATTTATTGAAATGTTAATCTTTATCATTTTGATTGATGTGTGTAGGATTAACAAATGGTCACTATATCAGTCTTGTCAAAGTATTTTGGCAAAAATAACTGGCTTGGAAAGTTTTCTAAAATATTCTCCCAACATGATTAGAGAAGCCATCTTTGACCAGCCCCGTCAATAAAGTATTAATTCATAACTCGAAGATTCTTTATATATTAACTGCCAATGGTATGCACCAGGCAACTGTAAAGGCTAGAGGAAAATGGCTAAGCAATAATTCTGGTATCTCGACATCAATCCAGATATGGAACCTGTTGTGGCCATAAGCTAAACGAAATCATGGATTTCTTTTTTCACGAGAGTTGATACCTAACCATCTTGATACTCTTTGATATATGCTAATATATCTTTCTTAAGCTCAATATTATACAGAATATAAACTTAAACTGCCCTTATTAGGCAGGTTATACAACTGTCAAACTTGGCGCATCTGGGACCAAACGGCATGCATGCACAGAATGACTAGTCACTGCATTTAGATAGATATTGATTGGCTGACAATAATAACTAAGAAATAAAACCAAGCCTCTGTGAGGTGGAGAGGCAGAGTTCGTATCAGGATGATAAGTATCACCTGCTTGTGAAAAAAGATATCAGTGATTTCATTTATTTCACATCAAGAGTATACTTAACATCCTGATACTCTTTGATATATCCCAAATTCGTAAGTGAATTTGGAGGGAAGGAGGAGGCACAGTCAGAAGACCAGCTGTTTCCCTGAAAGAGCTCTTTTGCATTTGAGGCCCAAAGACCATCTGAAATTGTTTATAAACCAACCAGGAAGGGATTTGATCATCGGATAACACAGCCGATTTTGAGTGTAATGACAAATGTGCCCCCTCCCTCTCTTTAATAAAGAGGAGTGAGGAAACGTCAATGTCCTCCATGCTCTCTATGTACTAGTGTTATACTATAGGCCATCAAACGAAATGCTTCAATTTCATATACTCTTGATAGAGGAACCACGTAAAACACGAACCATCACTACATCACAAACATTGGACTGACCTTGTTTGTTGGCAACATCCTCTTCATACGGACTGATGAGAGGTGTAGCACAGTTTAGTGAGTGCTCCATGGTCTAAGATGTCACATATGAGACCAATGGCTTATACACAATATTTACTTTTTCAAAATCGCTAAGACGAGAGTGTTATTGGTGTCACATAAATAATGGTCGGTAAAACTTGTCTCACTGGGCCACCGACATAATGTCATCCACTGGCACTCCATTGATTAGAGTCATGAATGCCACTACACCGTGGACACTGTGAGCTTTGGCCAAATCAACTTGCCAGCCAGTGACGGATTTGTGGCAAAATTTAATGCATTCCACAATCCACCGTGAAATGGTATCCCTTGATGCCCTGTCTGGAGGTTCAATATAGGATAACCATAATGAACTAGGATCCATCCGCCATTCTTTCCTACATTGTTTATGATGGAGCAATGTCCAGACTGGACACCAAACCTTTGAATCAGGATCAAATCTTGATAAGGCAGGCAAAATTATGGGCTGACCAGGATATTTCAAGGACTGGTTCTTAGCCATAAAATTAAGTCTAGCTAGAAGCCTAAGGCGTCTTGCGCTGTAACCACAAAATGGTCTGGCTCGGCTGACACAGTGTGTTCTATGTGGCCTACACTGCACAGGAGGTTGGCCTCTAACATGACCACCTCCCCTCGGCTGCAGTACTCATGGAGCAGGAGGCACTGCACATACGTGTTCCATGCGGAGCACAACAAATTGCTCTAGCAGCACCATCTGATTGTTCCCCAAGATGACCGTCTCATTCATGTGCTTACATCCTTCACCACCAAATAGACCAGGGCCCACCATAGGTGCATGCATGAGCTTGTGGACAAGCTCCTGGGATGGGCACAGGTTGTCAACAGCAAACTTGTGCCTCATCCTGAACATCTCGTCAGACAGTTCAAAGACAACTTGATGCCATCTTGTATGGCTCTTTGGACTGTCATTGGCAAGCTTTGCCCAGATGCAGAGGCTGAAAACACCCCTTTCAGCAAATTCGAAACATGTGAAAGGGCCGAAATTGCAATTCTCACACTTTCCTTCAAGTTAAATGAAATCACAGATTTCTTTTTTCACGAGAGTTGATACTTACCATCCTGATACTTTATGATATTTCCTACATATCGACCTAGCTTCAATAATACTCAGAATTAAAAAGAAACCGCCCCCACTGGGCAGGTTACACAACTGACAGTCCAGCGGATGTGCAGCCCAAACTCGCACATGCGCGGGGCTGACGCATTCTATTACAAATTATTGGCTGACCTAATTGCAACATAAAACGCCGATAGACCGAGCCTCTGTGGGGCGGAGAGGCCAGGATCATATCAGGGTGGTAAGTATCAACTCTCTCATGAAAAAAGAAATCCGTGATTTCGTTTATTTCACATCAAGAGTACACTTACCACCCTGGTACTTTATGATATAGTCAGAATTCGTAAGAGAATTCGGCGGGAGGGAGGCGAAGGTCAGAAGACCGGCTCATCCCTGGAAGAGCAAGCTTTTGCTTTTGGAGCACAACAAACATCTGAAATTGTGTATGTAAACACAATCAGGAAATGATTTGGACATCGGATAACACGACCAATGTTGAGAGTAATGACCGTTACACATCCGCTCCCCCCACCCTCCTTTAAAGAGGGAGCGATGACCTCAATGTCCTATACGCTCTCTATGTACTCGTGCTAAAGTACTATAAGACATCGGACGAAAGCTTCATTTCGCATACTCTCAGATGGAACCACAAAGAACACAAAACCATCACCATTTCAGTAAGTAATATAAAAACGTGACAAAAAATAACCATCACCAAATATAGGACTAACCTATTTTGACGAGATTCCCCTTTGATCACCGCTGGCGATGATAGGTACAGTACGGAAAAGCGGGAATTCCCCTCACTAAATTGCACTGTGTGCGAGTCAACGGCCTTATGTACAATATTTACAAATATATATACAGATTTAACGTTTATGTAAAATCGAAAAGGCAAGTGGATTTGACGTGTCACGTAGGTAATGATCTGTACAACTAGACTCACAGTGCCATTGTGCTACTGACATAATGTCATCCACCAGCACTCCGTTAAACAGAGCCGTGGATGTCACTATGCCATGGACACTGTGAGCCTTGGCCATGTCAACTTGTTAACCGTGGTGGCTTTGTGGCAATGCTGGATGCATTCCACAATCCACCTAGAAATGGTATCTTTAGAAGCTTTCATATGGGGTTCAATGTAAGATAGCCATAAAGCACTAGGGTCTGTCCGCCATTCCTGTGTACATTGTTTATAACACGTTAATGCACGGACTGGACACCAAGCCTTTGAATTAGGATCAAACCTAGACAAAGCAGGTAAAACTATAGGCTGACCAGGATATTTTAAAGACTGGTTCTTCGCCATAAAGTTAACTCTAGGTAGAAGCCTAAGACCTTCCCCTGTCACCACAAAACAGTCTGGCTCTGCTGACAAAGCATGTATTTTGCTTCTTCGTCTGGCTGAAGCTGCAGCAATCAGAAAAACTGTTTTAAGCATCAACATTTTCATGGAAATGGAGCTTAGTGGTTCAAAGGGTTTATCTGCTAACGCTTGAAGTACTAACGATAAACTCCAAGACGGGATCACTGGAGGATTCATTGGGCTTAGATTACCCATGCCTTTGATTAAAGTATTTAGATTACATACTTCATCACTTCCCCTAATAGCCAAGCAAGGGATAACTGACATTAAAGCGGACTTGTAGCCAGCAATAGAGTTAGGCTTGAGGCTATAGGCATCAAAAAGGTGACAGAGGAAATCGGCTACTACCTGAATAGATGCTTCCATTGGATTAATACATCTTTTTGAGCACCATTCAGCAAATCTGTTGATTTTATAATTATATGGTCTGGAGGTTGACCCCCTTCTGGCTTTTGCCATAAACATGGCTGCTTGCTCAGAAAAACCCTCCTTAACTGCTGATTCCTTGACAACATCCACGCAGTCAATTGGAACATTGGCGGGTTGTTGTGCAAGGCCTTGCCCTGGAAGATTATGTTGTCCATCAGAGGCAGAGGAACAGGATTGCAGACCAGAAGGTCCAGCAGATCCATATACCATGATCACTTGGCCAATTTAGGATTGCTGGCGCGAATGCGTATGTATGCATACATTCCCTCCCAACTGATAGCTAACGCATCTATTGCGATAGCACTCGGATCTGGAATCGGAGACGTACGTCGTCATCTTCGCATTCTTGTTCGTTGCGAATAAATCTATGTTGGGCTTGAACAGTGGTTGAACAGGCGATCCGCCACACATTGATTTAGTTGCCATTCCGTGGGAAGAATGCTCATTCTTCGGCTCAATAAGTCTGCTAATAGATTTATCCTTCCCAGAATATGAACTGCTTTCAAGGAAATCCCATGATCAGCAAAGCAATTTCCACGTCATCATACAGAGACTGGGCGACTTCGTTCCGCCCTGGCAGTTTATGTAAGTCACTACTGTTGTATTGTCTGATCGAACCAGAACACTCTTGCCATTGACCTTCTCTAGGAAGTGTTCCATGACTAAGACTACTCCTCGCATTTCCAGCAGATTGATATGTTCTCTTGACTGATCCAGATTCCAAAGCCCTGATACTTTGTTTTCTTCCAGGCAAGCTCCCCATCCCTCCATTGATGCATCTGTGTACATCATTAACTGATGGTGGGGAGGTGACAACGTCACACCCGCCAGGAGATTTTCTCTCTTCATCCACCATTGAAGGTGGTGAATAAGAGGTTCCATCACTGACACCTTTGAGAACTCTGGGTTCACTGTGTCATGTCTATAAACAACCGTTGATCTGGATCTCTTGGATTTTGAGCCCAGATCGGAACCAGAGACAGGCGCGATGGCTGATTTGAAATCCAGTCGGGATGGTAGCCGACTGAAAGCCATCACAAGACTGAGTGGTCCTGAGTAACCCGCTCCCACTCTTGCATGTGGAAGGCCAGACGGCCTCTCACGGGTGCACCTAAGGATTGAGGTGGACCCGAGAAGTGCAAGAGAAGCCCTGTCTCCGATGGCTGTCCTAGCAGCATTGGTGTGGTCTTTTTGAGAGGCGACCAATCAGGTTCGGCTCCCACAACCAGAACCCTGCGCTCCTCTACCAGCGCCACGCTCCCCCCCCCTAGCTGGCTTATGCTGTCATTGCTGTGGCCGACGCTGCATAGGTGGTTGGCCTCTGACAAGGCCACCACCACCTCTAGCCTGCCAAGGGTGGAAGGCAGGGGGCGCTGCTCGAATACGCTCCCTGCGGAACACTTTAAACTGCTCTTGCAGCGCCCTCTGGTTGTTCACCAGGTTTATGGTTTGTTGGGTGCAGGCATCCTTCACCTCCAAACAACCCTGGACCTGCCATCGACGTCCAAAGAAGCCGATTGTACAGGTCCTGCAAGGGGCACAAATTGTCACGGGCAAATGTGCGCCTCGCCCGTAAACTCCTGGTTACGGATCTCGTCATGCAGTCCAGAGCCAGGTTAATGCCATCCTGGATGGCTCTCCGGACTGCAAGAGGAGAAGTTTGGCGGGCCACGGATGCTGCCACTACCCCCTGTAGCAGCTGGGAAACGTGCGAGAGAGCCGAGATGGCTCCTCTCATACTTTCCTCCGTGTCCCGCAGCGCGGAATTAGCATTGCGCAGGGCGCTAGCGCACAAGGGTCCCATGTCAGACTGGGACCCAGGCCATGTGTCTTCGCCCAAAGGCGCACAGTCATCCGTGCAAGGCTTTGGAATGACGCCATACTTCTGATATAGATCAGAACTTATATGGCAGCGCTGTTCCACCTCGCGAGGGGCTTTCGCAAGGTGTCCTTTTGGCAGAATGGACGTCTCTGCCGCAGCGAACATATCAACGATATGCTCCGCATACGGCAGAGATGGCATGGTGCTTGTCACCGATTTCCCTCCCAACCATGGGCGCTGGTCCTGCTGGGACCCCGGTGGATCTATCTGGAGTAATGGCTTGATGACCACCAGCCATTGGCAAGCATCCAACCAGTCTTCTTCGGTGGCCACCTGCGAATGTTCGACGAGCCTAGGGCCTTCGTCATCCTCAACCACATTCTCTGGTGGGGTAATGGCCAGAGCTGAAGATACTCCTGGATAGCCAGGGAAGCCATACGGACCTGCAAGGGATGGCATGGCTTGCGGCGTGGCTATTCCAGGAGCCGGATCTACGGTGTCATGGGGGGCTAAAAACATGACGTCACAGTCCGGGCCTTCCTCACGGTAACTCTCGGCAAGCCGAGGGATATGGTATGGACAGCCATCGGCTCCTAGCTGGCCTAGCCATTGAGCCATGAAACCCACTCCCGAAGAAGTAGCTCCATGGAAAAGGTCACCCATGGGCCCCCCATGGGGGCCCATGGGAATCCATTTCCATGGCCATCGACTCATCGGTAGGCCATAACAGAGTGTCCTCTTCTTCCTGCCCAGAAAGATTAGATGCCAAGCTTGAAAAGGGATCAAGCTCGGCCTGGGCAGCAGGGATATCGCGTGAGGTGCTGATACCCTTAGCCTTAGGCTGCCCTAGAGCACTCGATAAGCGAGCGCCCAAGGCCATGGCTTTCGCTCCCGAGTCCACGGGCGAGGCAAGCCTCAGCGCCGGACCAATGGGAGCCGCCTCTGGGTCTATAACGAAAACTGGTTTGCTAAGAGAACTAGACACAGAGACGGGAACACTCTGTCCCGGAGCAAATGAAGAAGACAATGACGAACTTGACCCGGGAAGCAAGCTGCGAAGCCACTCCGGGACAAGATCCGTGATCGTCTTCTTCATTTCTTCCGTCATTTCAAGACGGAAGGCCTCCATGACTGGCATGGATGCCTTCCTCTTCTTACCACACTCTTTTTCCAGACACCTCTTCTCGTCTGACGCCCGGTCTTTTACCTGCTGATTTAAAAAATGAGGTAACACCTCCAATGGCCACGACTCACACACATGGCAATTTAGAAGAGGCCCGCACGTACTGCACCTAGTGCAGTCATGAGGGAAAAAGCGGGCCTTCACAAAATGGTGGCAGGAAGGGCATTTGTTCTCAATTACCCTCTGAAAAGACACAAATGGAAACAAATAGTTTTTAGTTATGACAAACCAAAAAACCAATTGCAGAAGGCTAATAAGATCTATAAGGAAAACTTTTGACCATCAAAGGAAAGATAAGCCAGGCCCATAGAAAAAACTATAGGCCTGACAAAAAGTAAACAAATCCTAAAACCTTGTTATACTTCTTTAAGAAGACAAGGGAGACATAAGAATTTGAACTTGGATACTTGAGAGGCGAACTTTTTTAGACTTCACAGCTCAAAACAAAGATTTATTAGTAATTGACCTTTATAAACACAATGAACCTATGCAAACCATCAAGAGAGATAAATAACTCAACACTCAGTCAAAAAATAAAATGACTGAAATTTTTTCTCTCTCCTAAATAACCTCATAAGATGACTTCTGAGGACGAGTGAAGTCTGATAAACAACACAGGAATACCTGATCCTGAGTCCAAAACCCTGTGGTGGGGGGAGAATGTGGAAAAATTACTTCTTATGGTAATAATTCCCTCAGCAAACTCATAATAAAATAGAAGGACCCAGAAACCAAGTATAAATATTTTTTAAATAAAAGGATACCCTTCAAATATCAGCTCATGTGTCTGAAAAATAAAGCACAACATGCATTAGCTAATATATAGGCCTCCCCATAAAAGAGCTAGCCTAATAAAGAATTCCAGTCAAGTCAGCCTAATTGCCAACCCGGCCTACTTAAATTAGTCAACTCGGCCTAGAATAAAAAGTCAAGTCGGCCCGATTGAATAAAAGTCAAGTCGACCTAGACGTAGTCATTCATTGATAGGCCGACTATTGTCCAATATACAATCTGCCAACAATTATTGTTAAGACCACCTGCTTAGGTGGTCCATTAATACAAGTGACCACTATATAATCATCCAACAACTATTGTTATGACCACCTGCTTGGGTGGTCTGATAAGACAAGTGCATGACCACTATACGATGGTTGATACTATAGGGTCAGCTCGGCCCAATAGTATAGTCGCACATGATAGGCATAAACATAGGCCGAGTTGACCTAGGCCGAGTTAGAACTAGGCCGATTTGGAAGTAGGACGAGATGTATTTAGGCCGAGTTGACTGGATACTAATAAAGACGTATCCACGAGACAGCACGAATCCCGGAAATACGATCCGAGTCAACACGCAAACTTTTTATCAATAAATTTACTAAAGTACACCTGATGGCTTGGACCGGGAGCATCCCCCAGCGACTTGGCAGCAACAGACATAATAATAATAAGTCAAAGCAAGTTGCAAAACAACTCAAAGCTTCAAAAAGAATGAAAGCAAAAGCAAGGCTAGAAAGCGTGTTGCAATGGCAGGTCAATATTTTAAGAAGAGAATGAGTCAGCCCCGGGCATGTGCGAGTTTGGGCTGCACATCCGCTGGACTGTCAGTTGTGTAACCTGCCCAGTGGGGGCGGTTTCATTTTAATTCTGAGTATTATTGAAGCTAGGTTGATATTTAGGAAATATCATACAGTATCAGGGTGGTAAGTATACTCTTGATGTGAAACATGGCAGTTGCTCACAGTGGTCCCATGTCAGAACGGGAACCAAGCCACCAGTCTTCTCCCAAAGCTGTGTGATCATCCGCACCTAGCTTTGGGACCATGCCGTATTTCGTGAATTGATCCGATGAAATATGACACCGCCGAGATACATCATGGGGGACCTTCGTGAGTTTGCAAGGCGCTTTGACAGCTTCCTGCCTGGCTGAACATGTTCAGTGTAAGGCAGAGACATTTCCCGAGGCCATGGCTGTAGAACACGGATTCACCGACAGCTCTACCAGGTGTTCTGGTTTAATGCCTAATAGCCACTAGCAAGCATCATACTAGTCCTCCTCGGTAACCACCTGAGACCGCACGACAAGCCTGGAGCCAGACTCCTCATCCCCTAAGATGCACATACTGATGAAGCCAGCATTCCAGGTTGATTTAAGGTAGGCAGGTGGATGACACTGCAAGGAACAGTCAGGCAAGCGATATGGACACGCGAGGGCTGGCATAGCTTGCACCATGGCTGATCCAAGAGCCGGAGCTGTGGAACCATGAGGGGTCGCCAACATGGAACTGTGGTCCATACTGTCCATACAAATTCTCTCGTTTAAATGAGGGATCTCGTTTAAACAAGGGATTTTGTATGCCCAGCCATCTGCGCCTACCAGGCCAACCGACTGAGCTCTGAATGCTACCCTTCCATTGGTAATACCATGGAAATCGCTGCCCATAGGCCACATGGGAATTCACTTCCATGGTTTCCAGCTCATCAGGTTGACCATAACAGAGCATCGCTAGCGGCAGAAAGGACAAGAACCTGAGGTGGGAAAGCTTTGCCCAAGTGAAGATGAAAGTCGCTGGTGGATTGGAAGCAGGCAACATGCTTTTCAGCATCCCAGGTATCCAACTCATCAAGAACATCTTCATTTCACTCATCATCTTGGATTTGAAGGCTTCCGTGTCAGGCAAAGCTGGCATGGGAGCATTTCTCTTCAGACACTATTTCTTCTTCAAATTTTTAGCTAGTTTGTCCTTCTCTTGGATTTGGAGAAACTCCAAGAACAGCTTGTGTGGCAGTTGATCACAGTTGCTACACCTGAAAGCAAGGCCACACGTTCTGCACCTGGAGCACTCATGACCCACAAAATGCTGTTTCACATATCAGTGACAGACAAGACAGGTCTCAGGATTTCTCTGAAACTACATACATATTGACAATTAGTTTTTAGGCATTAGAGGTTAGCTGTTAGTTGGTTTAGTAATAAAGAAAATAATTAACAAATGCAACTGATAATAAACTTTGAAACCACTAAGGGGAAGTTGCAGTAATTAATAGATTGTGATTACTTAAAAGAAATAAGTAAGGGACCAATCATTATGACATATTATCTTTATGGGAGAACACTCAGTTAACAGAGAATAATCAATATATTGGTCTACTAGATACAATACAAGATGACTATTATCCAGCAATTCATCATGCACACATGCACACGGATGCATGGCTCGGCTTGTGCACATGCCAGCTTGACAGCTAGGATACCTGCCTATCAGGGGCAGGTTTAATTTTAATTCTGTGTTGAATTGAGCCAATTAGATATATTAGCATATATCGTAGAGTATTCATGGTGGTAAGTATACACTTGCAGTGAAAAAAGTACAGCTAAGCTTTCACAAACTCTAGAAATAGTTTCAAAATCACAAGAAATAGGAAACACGAATTTACTGTAAACAATTATTATCACTTGTGAATTTGCCAGTCTGCGCATACATCATGCATGCACGGTTGGGCTTCCATATGTGCTATTCTGTCAGCTAGGTAACCTATATAGTAAGGGCTAGTTTTTTATGTAAATTCTGTGTATACTTGAGCCAGCAAGATATATTATCATATATCAAGCGTATTCGTGATGGTAGGTTATACGCTTGAAGTGAAACGAGTTCTCCTGAACCACTGAAGGGATTAAGCCGAAATTTGGGATGTATAGTTTAATGGGCTAAGAACCATTTTAGTTTGTTCAATGGAAGTTAGTGCTTAAAATTTCATGGACACCATCGACCAATCATATTTCAGCATTTTGGCAGCCAGATTGAAATTTTTGTATTTGATGGTCATTTTGAAGCTGAAATTGGTTTTGTTTATGTTTTGTGGCATGATTTTAAATTTTCCAATTTGGAAATTGGTGGATAAACGAGGTCGGTGGCCATGTTGGATTTCTTCCTGCCAGAAAATTTTAAATATCTGGTAGGGTGCAACCTTGTTGCAATTCTGATAAAAACCTTGGGTTCTACTTATAGCTGATGGCCTTTCCAGTTGAAATGCCTATGATCCAGGTGAGCGATACAGGTCCCTTAGGCCTCTTGTTTTTAATTTAAGTTTCTCATTATAAACGACTATTTGCAGACAATGAAATTAGGGTTTTTTAAACCTATCACTGGACTGACTGGCTGTGTCTTGTCTTGATCTGTAAATGGACATTTTTAAAGACTCATTTGTTAATGGGTTAATAGAATGTATAAATATATCATAGAAAATGATTTGGATGGAGATGGGGGTGGGGTGGTTCTTTAAGACAAATGCAATCTTTTGATGACATATTTTAAATAAAAAGCATATTATTCGACCTGTATACTGTAAACCAGGTTTATGATTCCTCAAAACATGTGTGAATGTGAGTTTAGATAACTTCTGTGATCTGAGTACCTCCACATCAGTCAATAATCCGACATCTATTAGGCTTTCCTGGAATGGCACAAATGTCAGGTTCTCAAACTTTAGGAATTCTTCTCCATTATGTCCCTGAAAAAGGGGAATACAAATAAAAGTATCTTGCCAGAACTAAAGGCTTGCTTATTATGTTAAGTTATTTTATTGTCTCATGCAATATGATATTTAGAAGGCCATATTACTGGTATTATCCATTACAAACATGAACCTTGCTTTTTGGAATTACTTTTTGTGCTGAGCTAAGACAATGCCTCTAAAGTTCATAATTCAGGATCTGGGCAGCTACTGTATACCACTAAAGGTTACCGAAGGCTCAGTATACAAACAGCTAAGACATACCACTAAGCCTTATTCAATGACAGCATTCAGGCAGATTAAATGATATCTGGGAATTCTTATTTCACAAGAGTTGATACTTACCATTATAAAGACTCTTGATATATGCTAATATATACAACTGGCTCAATTGAACACAGAATTTAACTAAAAGTGTCCCTATTAGGCAGGATAACAAGTGTCAAATGTGGGTGCATCCCAAAGCCCAAATGCACGAGTGCAGCCAAGGGATACATCACCAAGATAAAACTAGAAACTGCGTAATATGACCAAGCCTCTGTGAGGCGGACAAGCCAGGCAGCTTTATGAAACCCTAGATTTCATTTATGTCACTTCAAGAGTATACTTACCACCACGAACACTTGATATACCCAGAATTTGTAAGAGAATTCGGTGGGAATAAAACTAGCTGTTCCCCTGAAAATGTTCTTTTATTTTTGAAGGCACAAAAGCATCTGAAGATGATAAAAATAGCAACCAGGAAATGAATGAGTGATCAGCTGTTTTGGCTGATGCGGATAACAAAACTGCTTCACAAAATGTGCTCGACCCTCTTTGTAATAGAAGCGAGCAATAAATGCATTGATGAACTACACGCTCTCTTTCCTAGTGCCAAAGTACTATAGAACATCAAAGGAATGTACTTAAACAGCCGGATATTTTCGATGTAAGACCAATAAAAAACCTGAACCATCACCAGATTAGTTACATGAATGACTAAGACATGACAACACAGAACAACACAAACATCTGACTGACCTTGTTTGGTGATTGCCGATATCTTTCATGCTTTGATGAGATGTGTAGCATGCTTGTGTGAGGGCTCTTTGATCATAGGTGTGATCAATGGCTTTAATTTATAATATTCACAATTTTAATGTTTCAAATTCACTAAAGCAAGAGGGTTATTCATGATATGAAGATAATGGTTGGTAAGCATCAACTCACAGTGCCACTGAGCCACCATTATAATGTTCTCCATGGAAACTCCATTGAAAAGAGCTGTGAAGGCCACTACGCCATGAGCACTGAGAGCCTTGGACAATTCTACCTGCCTACCGATAGCAGATTTGTTGGAAAAATTTGACACAATCCACAATGAAATGGTAGCCTGGAAGCCCTGCCCTGGGCTTCAATGTAAGATAGCCAAGGTCCGCCATTCTTCCATATGTTCCTTGTATCGGAGCAATGCAAAGACTTTGAGCTAGGGTCAAATCTCATTAAGGCAGGCAGAATAATAGGCTGACCAGGATATTTCAAAGACTGGTTCTTAGCCATAAAATTAAGTCTAGGTAAAAGCCTAAGACCTTCCCCTGTAACCACAAAGTGGTCTGGTTCTGCTGACAACATGTGAATTTCATGTCTTCACCTGGCTGAAGCTGCTGGAACTAAAAATAATGACTTAAGTGTTAAAAATTTAATTGAAATTGCACTTAGTGGTTCAAATGGTTTATTGGCTTAGACTTGTAACACAAGTGATACACTGCAGGAGGGAATCGCAGGTGGATTCCTCTGTCTTAAGTTACTGATGCCTTTGACTAAGGTGTTTAGACCAGATAATACATCACTTTCCCTATTAGCCAAGCAAGGAATAACAGTCATTAAGGCTGACTTATATCCAGCTATTGAGTTAGGCTTAAGGCTATTAGTATCATAACGATAAACGGAAATTAGCTACTACCTGAATAGATGCGTCTGAGGGATTAATACATCTTGTTGAACAGCATTCTGAAAATCTGTTGATTTTATAATTATACGCCTTGGAGGTTGACCCTCCCCCCCCCTTCTATATGCCTTGGAGGTTGACCCTCCCCACCCCCCTTCTAGTATTGACCATGAAATTGGCTGCTTGCTCAGAAAAACCTTCCTTAGTTGCAGATTCCTTGACAACATCCGTGCAGTCAATTGGAACATTGTTGGATTGCTGTGCAGGGTCTTGCCCTGGAAGATTAAGTTGTCCATCAAAGGCAGAGGAACCAGATTGCAAACCAGAAGGTCCGGCAGGTCTGTATACCATGCATGATCAGCTTGGCTAATTCGAGGCAATCAGAAGCGCTTGACACTCCTCCCGACTGATTTTATGAATAACTTTTAGAATCAGGATTGTTGGTTGATATGCGTATGCATACATTCCCTCCCAGCTGATAGTTAGTGCATCTGTTGTGACAGCGGTTGGATCTGGAATAGGAGAGACGTACGTCGTCATCTTCACATTCTGTTCTGTTGCGAATACATCTATGTTCGTGTTCCCCAGTGTCTGAACAATGGATCTCGCACACATTGATACAGTTACCATTCCATAGGCAGGATGCTCATCCTTTAAGTCTGCAAGCAGATTTATCCTTCCCGGAATATGAGCTGCTTTCAGGGTGATCCTATGATTCAGGCACCAACAAAGCAGTTTCCTGGTCATCATACAGAGACTGGGCAACTTTGTTCCACCTGATGATTGATGTAAGTTACTACCATTGAATTGGCTGAACGAACTAGAATGATCTTGCCCTCTCAAAATCTCAGGAACAGTTGGAAACTCTTCACTATTGGAATGTGGAGATATGCATCCTTTAGATCTATGGATGCTGTCCACATTCCCTTCCTCAATCTAGCCAACACCATTCAAACTGTTTCCATTTTGAAACTTGGTGTGAGAATGTATTTGTTGAGTAGTTTCAGATTGAGAATAGGTCTTCATCCGCTGGTGCTGTTTGTCACCAGGAACATGGTTGAATAAAATCTCAGCTGGTTTGACTGGGTTGCTGAATTGCCTGTTTTAGTATGAGGGATTGAATTTCTTCCTCTATACACATCCGCTGATCTGGGTCTCTTGGAGTCCAGATTGGAACCAGAGACAGCAACAATGGTGGCTGATTGTCTATCCAATCGGGATTGTATCTGATTGACAGCCATTGTAAAACTAAGCCGTCCTGTGTCATCCACTTCAACTCATGACTGTGGTAGGCCAGGCGGCCTCCTATACGTCCATGTAGGGGCTGAGATGGAACCAAGCAATCCAAAGCGCCACTGTCTCCAAAGCTTCCATGACTGCACAATGGTTCTCATGTGATCAGTACCCTCAGGGACTGTTCCAATGACCAGATCCACACTGGGCCCTACGGTACCAGGAAGGCTGGGGATGTGGAGCCTGGTCACCCCACCACACACACATACCTGCCTGCCAACCCACCCGCCCGCCCGCCCGCACGCACGCACGCACGCATGCATGCACGCACGCACACACGCACGCACGCACACACGCATGCATGCACACACACACACACACACACACACACTGTTGCTGGCCTACACTGCATGGGAGGTTGATCTCTGAAGTGGTCACCTCCTCTTGTGAGGAACAGGGGGGCTCATTGAGGTGCTTACATCCTTTGTCCACAAAGAGACAAGGACCCACTATAGGCACCCAAATGAGCGCATCGGAGATTTCCTATGCTGGGCACAGTCTGTCAAGGGCAAAATTGCTCCTCGTCCAGAACATCCTGGTGACACTGCACGTAAAACAATCCAGAGACAGGTTTATGCTGTGCTGTATGGCTCTCTGGACTGACATAGGTGATAGCTGGCAGGATGCGGAGCCCAGTACTACCCCTTGTAGCAGGCATGAGACATATGTATGATTACTGTATCCTGCGGCTGTAGTAGTAGAAACATCCTACAGCTGCAATCAGTCCTTCTTCACTTTTGCCCACTGTGTCTTGTCCTCAGCTGTAATTCTCAGCTTCCTGAGGTCCATTCTTGACATGAGTGTACCGAGTCCTGCTTTCTTGAGGTCACCTCGTAGCATGCTTAGCAGATTTATGCAATGACATCCTCTCCTGGTTTTGTCTTTGCTGGCTACGAGTAGGGCTAATTCCAAGGCTTTCTGTGCTGGTGTCTCATCTGTCATCCTTAGCACATGGATGCCAGACATATGAAAGGGTAGAAATCATACCCCTCATACCTCATCTGAATCTGGCACCACAGAATTTGCTGAATGCGTAGCATAGTGTGGCATAGCATGGCGCAAAGGGGTCACATGTCAGACCTCAACCAAAGCTGTGAAATCGTCTGCATCAGGCTTTGGAATGATGCTGTGTTTCTGGTATAAATCTGCAGAAATACGGCACTGCCGTACTACCTCACGGGAGGGGCCTGCGCAAGTCTCCCTTTCATTTTGAAGGCTTCCTCTGCCTGCGTGAACAACATGTGTTCCATGTACAGCAGGGATGGCACAACAGTTGATACCGCCTTTCCTTGAATTCATGGGCATGGAACCCATGTGGAAGCTGACAGCTCTACCAGGAGTTCTGGCTTGCTGCCTACAAGCCATTGGCAATCTTTATTCCAGTCCTCCTCAGTAGCCACCTGGAATATCTTGATGTGCCATGCACTTAACTTATCTTCTAAGATGTGCCCGCTGACTTCCAAAGGAGCCAGCATACCAGGTAGTATAGCAGTTGGCACCATGATAGCTCCAGAGCAGCCAGGCAAGCCATACGAACCTGGAAGAGCTGGCATGCCTTGAGCTGTGGCTGCACCAAAAGCCAGAGCCATGGAAACATGCAGGGTAAAATGCATGGAACTTCAGTCCACAAAATCCATACCAATTCGGTATGGCTGGCCATCTGTGCCAACCAGGCCAACCCGCTGAGCCATGAAGGTTACCCCTCCATGGGTATCTCCATGGAAATGGTCACCCGTAAGCCTCATGGGAGACCTTTACGTATCCACATCCATGGTCTCTGGCTCATCGGTTTGATCATCGCCCCACAAGATTTCTTCTTGTTCCTGCTCAGATATGTTAGATGGCAAATTAGCAGAGCTAATCCAGCTTGAGCAGGAAGGGTACCACTGGAAGAGGCAGCACCCGGGCCTGATGGCTCAAGTCCAGTCGATAAGCAGCTGGCTGAACTCAAAGGATGGGTCCCCAGGTCACCAGGCTTTTTAAAAAATGACAGGGAAATCTAACCTGACAGTGCTGATGAAGAAGCCACTGAAGTATTTAAAGCAGGGCGCATGCTGCGAAGCATCTCTGGCATCAAATCCGTCAATGCTTTTCTTATCTCACCAATCATTCCAGCTTTAAAGGCCTCCATGTCTGGCATTGGCATTGAGGCCTTTCTTTTACAACTGAAACATTCTTTTTCTCTAGGCTCTCCTTCAATTTGTCTCTCCTGGAGACCAAGATACTCCAGGAGTAGCTCATCTGACCATTGATCACAATTATTACACCTGGTCACATGTGCTACACCTGAAGCACTCGTGTCGTACAAATCATGCCTTGACATGATGCAGTGATGGACTGGGACATTATTTTTTAATAACACAGACTTACAATTAGCTTTTAGTCATTTGAGAAAGTAAGAAAATTAAACAAAAGCAACTTTTAATAATAATTATGAAAACCTTTTAAAAAGGAATTTGCCAAATCATTAAGAAATTATAATTACTTAAATAAATAAAGGCACAGTATTGCTTAATGGATAATAATCCAATAACATTGCCTTATTCCCGGATACCAAAAAAAAAGATTACTATCCTACATACTTTCACTCACACAATCATGTCACCGTTTACCTATACTAGGAAATACCTAACAGAGTGTGAAAAAACCTTAGCCAAAAAAACAATATGATACCATGATTGAGGAGCATGAGAGAGGCTTAACAGGCAAACCTTTTTGTCAAAGGTAAATTTAGAGAAGCCCTCCTACAGCCTCCCTATCTAACACTGTAGTGGAGATTGGATAGTGTATAAGATGTATGCATGAGAACCCGCTGACTTTAGATGATGTGAAGAGGCCAGTCTAAGGGCAGAGAGCTGTATGGGTTTCTTCTACCTCAGCTATGAAAGAAAGGGGGAAATTCCTACCCTTCAGATATGATCATGGAAACACATTACAGAAACAAACAAACATTTAGTCATATTCGATACATATATGTCTAAAAAACAAGATATTTGAAAACTGGTGTCACAAGCGTAACATCATTTATATATTCATTTGCAACATGTTTGGCTGAAGAACTTCAGTCATATCATCCGAGGTGGAGGGTACATGTTCCATTTAGTGATGGCCTAGCTCTATCACATTCCTATTATTAATAAATAATTAACAAAAACTCTAAAACTCTGGAACACAAGTTTGTTTTAAGCCAATTTTTAGCAAAGTAATGTGTCACTCGACATATGCATCGCACTTGCGCAGTTGGGCTTCCGGATGCACCAAGATTTGACATTTGTTGTCCTGCCTAATAGGAGCAGTTTTGGTTAAATTCTGTGTAAATTTGAGCCAGTTGGCTATATTAGCATATATACACCTGTGCAAAAGTTAAGCACCAGCAAAAACAATAGAACGTAGAAACATGATGGTACAACTAGGCTGCCATACTTTTTGTCCCCGCGTTAGCTGACATAATTCCAAGTACGAAATGCACATGCATGCATGACTTCACGCCGCTTGATGTCCGTGCGTGGCGGGAAACAGCACACGTGTTCAGTTATGTAAAAGTCCAGTTTGAGGTGTAGAACATTACATACAGATTTAGGCGACAAGATTAGGAATTTTGTGTTCATGACCGTGGTTTATTTGTACAGAGAGAATTAGCTCTTGATTGTGAACCGCTATGGCAAGACGAAGGTTAAGTGATCGTGTGAAATGGCAAATCATAGGCATGCATACCACTGGTATGTCATGCAGAGAGATTGGCAGACAGCTGAACATTAACCATACTGTAATCAGTCGTTTGATTGCAAAACATGGGCAAACTAACGAGGTGAAGGACAGGCCTAGATCTGGAAGACCGAAGAAGACTACTGCCCGTGATGATCGAGCCCTAGTACGCCTTGTTAGGAGATCTCCATTCACCAACAGCAGAGTGCTCAGCCAGCAATGGGAAACACGCAATAGAGTGTCAATGTCTACCGTCAAAAGGAGACTGTATGCTGCTGGCATGAAAGCTAGGAGACCTGTCAGACGTCCTCTCCTCACTGCACACCACAAAGAGGAGCGTCTGAGGTGGTGCAACGAAAGAAGACACTGGAACATGAGATCCTGGAGACGGGTACACTGGTCCGATGAAAGTCGGTTCCTGCTTCATGCCACAGATGGTCGAACTCGTGTTTGGAGGTCCAGACGCATGGCGTACGACCAACGTAACATCATGGAAGAAGTTCCATTTGGTGGAGGTTCCGTTATGATATGGGGGTGCATCTCATTTGATTGTAAGCTGGATCTGTTGACTGTACCTGGAACACTAAATGGACAAAGATATCAAGATTCCATACTGGATAGAGTTGTGGTCCCTCATTTTGTAAATCATGCACCTGGAACCCACCCTATATTCATGGATGACAACGCCCGACCACATCGTGCTAGAGCTGTGCATGAATACCTCCGCCAGAATGCCATCGAAACCCTACCATGGCCAGCAAGGAGCCCTGACATGAACCCTATTGAGCATATCTGGGACATTCTGGGAAACATGGTGAGAAGGAGGGATCCTCCTGTGCAGAACCTACAGGAATTAACAGACGCACTCCATCTTGAATGGCAACGAATACCACAATGGCGTATCAGTCGGTTGGTGACCAGCATGAGACGTCATGTCCAGGCCGTCATCCAGGCACAAGGTGGATATACCCGGTATTAATAATGACAGTCTCAAACTCGTGCACAGATGTTAAACTTCGTTTTCAGACACCATTAATGACAATCTAGCCACGTGTGTCAACTGTAGGGCAATAGTTGTCAGTTGTGTCAACGGAACCATATTCAGGCCTCGTTTTCAAGTTCAAACAAAAACATACAGTGTTTCCCCACCATCATAATCAGCATTCCTCTAGTTGCATTATTACCTCTTGCACTAAGATGGATGGGTACATAAATGTTTATGCTATTGCTTTCTTCATAGCACATGAATATACCCTCGCATGTGCGTAAAAATAGGGTGGTGCTTAACTTTTGCACAGGTGTATATAAAGAGTTTTCATCATGGTATACGCTTGAGGTGAAAAAGATTTACCACTAAAGCTAAATATCCAATTGCTCAGCATCCAGGTATTAACATCACTATGTTAACAGTTTATTGACTTTTGAGTAATTTACATGTTCAATTTTTAGGAAACTCTGTCTGTGTGATTGAGTCCAATCAAAGAATCCTAATAGATATTGTCATCAATATCAATACATCAATAAGCTTCAATACCTGGAAATCCTATTAACCATTTAATGGTGCAGTGGCACTAAATAGGCTTCTACAATGGTCTTGAGGAATATCTATATGCATACCAATAGAAGACTATTTTAGGAAATTATTACTGCAATAACTGACTTGATCATTAAGCCAATCATTCCAGTGGTAACTTTTTAAACATATTCGTCTCTCATGGCTGCAAATGTACGATTTCTCTAAGAAAATTTTAATTTTCTTGACCAAATTCAAGCAATGTATGGTTAAATTTATGACTGATATTCTTGTTAGCTAACAGATATCATACCCGGGTATAAAAATAGCAGGCAAGGTTAATGGAGCGATATATTTCTAGCTTTTCCCAGATTCTCAATTTCAAGGTAATTATACAGTGGTTGTGGCAGTTCTGGATCATCGGCAGTTTCGGATCACTATCTTAATCATCAATCATGTTCCTTGGAACTGGGCATTGATTTAATATTTTTCTATGTTTCTCAGTAACTTCAGTTTATAGACAACCTAGAAACATAACAAAAATGCTGAAGCCTGATATGTCTCACCTGCACAGTCATGGATAAGGTGGATTGCAATTTTGATGAAAAAGTAGGTAAAATACCCCCAAATCAAATTAGTAATGATAGAGATTCTATTCCCTACATAGCATAGAATAATTTTGTAAAGTTTCATTGAAATCGGAATGACCATTGATGAGCTACAAGGCAAACTATAAACATTAACCAAAAGGACATGGAAAATATTCAAGGTCCAAAAACGTGAAAAAAGTTGGCAAACTCTACAAATTCAATTGTTTCATTGGAATCAAAATGGCCATTGATGAGTTACAAGGCAAATTAAAAACTAACCAAAAAAAACATGGAAAATATTCAATGTCTAAAACCATGAAAATGTAGGCAAAATTCCCCCAAAATCAAATTAGCAATGATACAGATTGTATCCCTACATAGGACTGAACAGTTGTATAAAGTTTCATTGAAATTGGAATGGCCATTGATGAGTTACAAGGCAAACTAAAAACTTTAACCAAAAAAACATGGAAAATATTCAGTGTCTTAAACCGTGAAAAAGTAGGCAAAATTCCACAATATCAAATTAGTAATGATATGGATTGTATCCATACATAGGATAGAACAGTTTTGTAGTTTCATTGAAGTCGGAATGGCCATTGATGAGTTACAAGGCAAACTAAAAAACTTAACAAAAAAAAGATGGAAAATATTCAATGTCTAAAACCGTGAAAAAAGTAAGCAAAATATTTTAATAAAATCAATTAGTAATGATGCAGATTGCATCCCAGCATGGTCTAGAAGAATTGTGTAAAGTTTCATTGAAATTGGAATGGCCATTGATGAGTAACAAGGCAAACTAAAAATTTAAAAAAAAAAAGAAATCATGATTGAAAAAAGTCCAAAACTGAAAAAATTGGCAAAATTCCCCCAACTCAAATTAGTAATGATGCAGATTGCATCCCTGCATGGTCTAGAACAATTATGTGAAGTTTCATTGACATCGTATGAGCCATTGTTGAAAGATAAGTTGATTTAAAAACTTTAACCAAGAGTACAAATACGGATGACACAGGCGACGGAAATAGTAATCCCAATGTGTTGCTTCTGCTTCACATATGAGACAAAATGTGCATCTCAATTATGTCTGGCTCCCAGCATTTAATCCATTAAAAACAACTGTGTCACGATTAACGATCAATTACGGTCGACGTGAAAACAAGTTTATCATCATAATGGTGTATGTGAAAAATGCTTCTATAGGCAGCACACACTTGTATGCTGCTGATGTTGTTCATATTCTTGTTTTTGGCCATGTCAAAACATAACAATGCGATAAGACTAGTTCAGAAAATATTATTTTATAATTGGTAAACGGCCAGCTCTTAAAAATGAGGTGATCCGGAACTAGCGAAGGCAATCTGGAGCTTCCGTATTCAGTCAAATCAAGCTTGTGAAATTCTTTTAATGAAAAGGTCAAACAGTCTTTTTTTATATTTGTAGAAAGCACAAATGTTTGTCATCAAAATCTAACATAATAGGTTTAAAATAGTCTAAAAAGAAATTCCAGGAAATAATTTGTAAGTAGTGATCCGAAACGGCCTGAAATACTGCACATGTAAGCTTTCGAATATTTTGAAACTAATTTTACTGGGAGCTCTTGCTGCTAACAGACCTTTCCAGTTTTAGCAACAGTGCCCAGTCAAATTAGTTTCAAAATATTCAACAGGGTATTTATTAAATAGTAGACATACAATTCGTACAATAACGCATAGTCTGTCTTCAATTATGTGTTTGTGACATACTTATCAACGTCATTCATGATGTCATAATGACATCATTGATTGTGATGGCATTCTACCCTTCTTGTAGTTGATTATGATGTCATATGGTGGATGGATACAGTGGACAGGTCCATTGTAGTAAGATTTCCCAGTCACATTAGCTTCAAAATATTTAACAGAATATTTAGTAAATTGTAAATTCATTAAAGGCCTATATAATTTGTACCCTAATGACAGACTATTCGATTTTCATGACAGAGATTATGATTATGACATCATAATGATTAAGACATTAGTAAACATATGACGTATTTGAGTATGACATCAGATACTTGAATGACAGAGTGGTCTATAATCCTTACAGACACTAATTAACAACAGAAATTTATATCTCTTACCGTGATTTCACTCGGTACAGTCAAGTTAAGATTTTCAAGTCTAAACCCAACTTTTCCATTAATGTACACAACAGGTTCTGTAAGCATAGAAAATTTCCTTTAATATCCTAAAATCTAGGATTTATTTTTTCATGAGTAAGTTAATGCTTACCATCACGAATACTCTTGATATATGATACAGAAGCCCGACCATGCATGCACTGCACATGCACCGACTGATGAATCACCATGATAATAATTCATTGGCTTACAATCAGCAATTGTGTAATATATGACCATGACTCTGTGGGATGAAGAGGTCGGGTAATTTCATGATGGTAAGTATTTCTTTATTTCACTTGAAGAGTATATTAACCATCACAAGTACTCTTGATATATCCATAATTCATAAGTGAATTTGGAGGGAGGGAAGCGTGGTCATCAGATCAGCTGTTTCCCTGAATGTTCTTTTGTTTTTGGAGGCAGAAAAGCATCTGAAAATTACAAAAAATAGCAACTAGCAAGTGAATAAGTGATCAGCTGATACAGCCGATGTGGAGAAACTAAACCACTTCGCCAAACGCGCTCCCCTCCCTCATTTTAATAGAAGGGAGCGATAAATGCATCAATGTCCTACATGCTTTCTATACTAGTGTCCAAGTATTATAGGACATCGAATGAATCGGCTTTGCATTCGAATACTCTCGATGTAAGACTGATATAAAACATGAACCATCACAAGATTAGTTACATAAGAAAACTAATGCGTGACAATACGGAACAACACAAACATCAGACTGACCTTGTTTTGTCAATGAAGACATCTTTCATTCTTTTACGATGAGAAGATGTCCACAAAGCGACTAGGTTCAGCTGACAAAGCGTGAATTTCACTTCTTCATCTAGCTGAGGCTGCAGCGATAAGAAATAGAATTTTAAGCATTAACAATTTCATAGAAATAGCACTTATAGGTTCATAGGGTTTATCAGCTAATACTTGGAAAGGTTAGGTAGCCATGTTAGTCTGTATAGAGAAGAAAATCAGGATTCAAATGTGGTACCTAATACTTGTAATACTAGAGATAAACTACAAGATGGAATCTCAGAAGAATTCCTCAGTCACAAGTTACCCATGACTTTAATTAAGATATTTAAACTAGATTACTCTTCACTTCCTCTATTAGCCAAGCAAGGAATAACAGTCATTGAGGCTGACTTGTATCCAGCTATAGAGTTAGGCTGAAAGTTATGAGCTTCATATAGGTAACAGAGGAAATCAGCCACTACCTGAATAGATGCTTCCACTGGATTAATACATCTTGTTGAGAACCATTCTGAAAATTTATTGATTTTATAATTATATGCTCTGGAGGTTGATCCCCTTCTGACATTGACCATAATATTATTCTGCTTGCTCAGAAAAGCTGTCCTAATTAATTGCAGATTTCTTGACAACATCCATGCAGTCAATTGGAATATTGATGGATTGTTGTGCAGAGTCTTGCCCTGGAAGATTATGTTGTCTATCAGAGGCAGAAGAACCGGATTGCAGACCAGATGGACCAGCACATCTGTATACCATGATTGACTTGGCCAATTCGGGATGATCAGAAGCACTTGGCATTCCCCCTGTCTGATATTCTAAAGAATTTTTGGATCAGGATTGCTGGTGAATATGCGTATGCATACATTCCCTCTGAGCTGATAGATAGCGCATCTGTTGCTATAGTGCTTGGATCTGGAATCACAGATGTATGTTATCATCTTCGCATTCTTCTTCATTGCAAAGAGATCTATGTTGGGCTTGCTCCAATGCTTGAACAGATGATCTGCCACACATTGATTCAGTTGCCATTCCATTAGCAATATGCTCATCCTGTGGTTCAAGAATTCCACTAGGAGATTTAACCTTCCATGAATATGAGCTGCTTTCAGGGTAACCCCATGATGTAGGCACCAACAAAGCAGTTTCCATCTCATCATGCAGACTGCGCGACTTCGTTCCGCACTGGTGGTTGATATACGTCACTACTGTTGAGTTGTCTGAACGAACAAGAACAATGTTTCCCTGGACTTTCTCGAGAAAATGTTCAAGTGCTACTATTACTGCTCTCATCTTTCGAAGATTGATGTTTTCTGTTGACTGTTCCAAATTCCAAAGCACTGACAGTTTGGATTCTTCCAGACAAGATCCCCATCCCTCCATCGACGCATTGGTATATACCATAATTTGAGGATGGGGAGGGGGCAAGATCAACCCCGACAGGATATTTTCTCTTTTCATCCACCATTGAAGGTGGTGAATAAGAGGTTCCAACACCGACAGCTTTGAGTACAGTAACTGGATAGGACACCTGCATAAGGCTGCCTATGGTATAACTGGTTCTACTGAGACCATCAACCACAGCATTCTCAAGTAGACCTGTGCCAGGACATAGCAACTGCTGCACACAAGCTGAATTACTGAAATGAGTGTTTCCATTCTTTCATGAGATGGATAAACATATCCTATCTCTAGAATGAATAACATGCCCAAGTAAACACACTTCTGGGATGGACCCATATCTCATTTCTACTAGTTTATTATCTAGGCTAGGTCTGTGAAAATTTTGACAACAGTCTGAGGTTTGGCTGATAAACTGTTCCATGTGTTCTTTTATCAGCCCGTCATTTATGGATGTGTCGACTGCTATGTTTCTCCAGCAGCGGTATGTTGTGATAGCAAGGACCACCATGGTGAAGACCTGAGAAACCATCGATATTCCAAATGGGAGCATGCTGAATTTCCATTTGCGGCCCTGGAATGCAAATCTCAGGTACTGTTGGAAACTCTTGCCCATGGGAATGTGAATATATGCATCCTTTAAACTGATGGATGCTGTCCACATTGCCTTTCACAATCCTGCCAACACCGGCTTTACTGTTTCAATTTCGGTGTGAAAATGATCTTGTTGAGTCTTTAGATTGGTGATTTTTTACACCAGGAACACGGTTGAATAGAATACCAGAGGATTTGTCTTGGCAGGCTGAATTGCTTGTTTCAGTATGAGGGATTCTAGCTCTTCCTTTTTATACAACCACTGATCTGTATCTCTTGGAATATGAGTCCAGATATGAACTGGAGACAGCATCAGTGGCAGCTGATTGCCTATCCAGTCGGGATGGTACACGGCTGAAAGCCACTGCAAGACTAAGCAGTCCTGTGTCACCTGCTTCCACTCTTGAAAGTAGTTGGCCAGATGGCCTACTAGAGGCCCATCTGCAGGTCCAGGAAGAACCCAGCAACCCAAGATTTGTGCTGACTCAAGCGCTGTTCCGAATGGCATCATGGGTTCCATGGCCAGATCCATGCCCTCCTCTGCTAGCAACATGTCCACCTCACAATGCAGGCTGCCCTCCAGGTTGCGGGTGTGGAGCATGTTCCACCACCACCACCCACCCTACCCACCTCCCAACCCCACTGCTGGCCTATGCGGGAATGGTCATGGCCTACACTGTGCAGGAGGGTGGCCTCTGAGATGACCACCTTCAATCAGCTGCAGTACTCAAGGATCAGGGGACGCTGCACGTACACATTCTCTGCAGAGCACTTCAAATTTCTCTCACAGTGCCCTTTGGCTGTTCAACCAGCATTACAGTTGCATTGAGGTCCTTGCATCCTTTGCTCCCAAAAAAACCAGGGCCCAGAATAGACGCATGCATGAGCCTATTGGCTGGCTCCTGAGATTGACACAAGTTGTCAATGGCAAACTTTTGCCTTGTCCTGAATTATCCTGGTTTCCAAAGACAAGATGATGTCGTCTTGCATGGCTCTTTGAACTGTCATGAGCAAGCTTTGTCTGGCCGCAGAGGCTGCAAAAACCCTTGTAGCAGCTTAGAAACATGTGCGACGGCAGATATCATGGAGTGCAATAGTTGTAGAATGCATAGCGTTTCCACACAATGGACTTGTCTCAGACCGGGAACCAGGCCATGCATCATCCGCACCCATCTTTGGGACCATGCCGTGTTTCAAGAACTGATCTGATGAAATATAACATTACCGTGAAACTTCGTGGCGGGCCTTTGCAGTGAGTTTCCCTTGTGCCTTGATCGCTTCCTCTGCCTGACTGAACATGGAAGTCATATGTTCAGCTTAAGGCGCAGACGGCACGGCGGTAGCCATCATCCTTTCATGAAGCCACAGTCATGGGACATGTCGATTCATCGACCAAGGGTTCTGGCTTAATGCCTACTAGCCACTGGCATGCATCAAACTAGTCCTCTTCAGTAGCCAACTGTGACATCTCAAGGAGTCTGGGTGCAGACTCGTTGTCCTCCAAGATACGCCCACTGGCTTCTGAGGGAGCCAGTGTTCCCGGTGGAATTATGGTAGGTGGGTGGATGACACTGGAATAGCCAGACAAACCATCAGGGACCCACGAGGGTTGGCATGGCTTGCACCATGGCTGCTCCAAAAGCCAGAGCCATGGAACCATGTGGAGTGGCCATCATGGACCTATGGTCCATACCATTCATACAAAATCTCTCGTTTAAATGAGGGCGTTTGTATGCACAGCTATCTGCTCCTCTCAGGCCAACCCACTGAGCTGTGAATGTTACCCATCCCTGGGTAACTCCATGGAAATATCTTCCCATAGGATCCCATAGGCCAATGGGATTCCATATCCATAGTCTCCGGTTCATCGGTTTGGCCATAACCAAGCAAGACTTTCTCTTCACTCTCCTCAGTAAAGAATGACGAGTTATTCAAGGGCGGAACCTCGGCCTGAAAAAGGGTGTTACCACTGAAGGAAGCAGTACCTAGGGCCAGCGGCTCAAGACTATGTGATAAGGGCCTGGCCGAGCTCACAGACCCTGACCCTGGATTAATGGCCTGTTTAAAAAAACAGGCCGGGACCGTCACAGGATACCTCTCATTCTGAATAAACTGGTAAACACCTACAGGAAAAACCAGAACCAGAGACAGGAAAGCCAATTTACTTGGAAAGCATGTTTCCTGCTTCCAATCCATCAGCGACTTCCTCATGTTGCCTTCTCCCAAGACATCAGCAACCTCCTCATCTTCCTTTGAGCAAGGCTTCTCCACTTCTGGTTCTGATGTCTTGGAAGATGGCAACATGCTTTTCAGCATCTCTTAAGTTTTTCACTAATTTTTCTTGTTCCTGGATTTGCTGAAACTCCAAGAACAGGTCATGCGGCCATTGACCACAGGTGTTACACATGAAATTAAGGTCACCTATGTTGCACCTTGAGGACTTTTGACCTAGAAAATGCTGCTTAATGAAGCAGTGTTAAACAGCATAGTTCTCAACCATTTTCTGAAATGACCTATAGACTGACAATTAGTTTTTAGTCATTAGAAGCTAGCCGTTAGTTGGTTTATTAATAACAAAAATAATTAAGAAATGCAACTGATAATAAACTTTGAAACCTCCCAACAGGACCTGCATAGTCATTAATAGCTTAGTCATGACTTAAAAAATTAAGTAAGGGACCAATTATTATGACATATTTTCTTTATGGGAGAATACTCATTAATGGAAAAATAATCAAATATATTGATCTCCTAGATGCAATACAAGATGATTATAATACAGCACAGACACAAACACATATCTCTCTCCATTCTCCTATTTAGGAAATACCTAAGATGTTTGAACAGGCTAGCCAAATAAAAATCAATATGTTACCAAGATTGAGTAGGAGAAAAACTTAACAAGCAAAACACTTTCAAGAGTAAATTTAGAGACATCCTCCTGCAGCCTTCCTATCTAAATCTGTACTGGAAAATAAATGAAATCACAGATTTCTTTTTTCACGAGAGTTGATACTTACCTCCCTAATACTCTTTGATATTGCTAAATATCGGCTTTCACTCAATAAACACTTAGAATAAAAACAGTTAGGTGCCCCTACTGGGCAGGGAGTCAGAGTGCAGTCCGGTGGATGCCAGCCCCACCACCACGCATGCGCAGACTAGCTGTGAATCTGTGAAATCTGTGATTTCGTTTATTTCACTTCAAGAGCATACTTACCTCCCTAATACTCTTTGATATTGATATTGCCAGAATTCGTCAGGGAATTCGGCGGGAGGGAGGTGAGGTCAAAAGACCAGCTCTTCCATATGTGCTTTTCTGCGTTTAAGGCACTTAAACTTCTGAAACTGTGTGAAAGCACAGTCAGGATTTGAAAAAACATCGGCTAACACAAACCGATGGATGAGAGATGACCGAATGTCATATGTGCCCCCCCCCCTTCCTGGGAGGAAGACCTGAATGACCTCAATGTCCCATACACCCTCTACATACAAATGCCATGTACTATAGGACAGAGACGAAAAAGCTCCATTTTTGTATACTCTCAATGATGAACCACATAAAAACACATACCATCACCATTTTAATAACAAAGGGTCACGTGACAATACAATTAACTATGAACAACACATAAACAAGACTGACCTTGTTGGACTTGGCTGCTGACATCATCTTCCCAGTGGTGAAGGCTGATGCAGTCCCAAAAAGTGGTTGTTCCCTACCTGAATAGATGAATCCATTGGATCAATACATCTTTTTGAGCACCATTCTGCAAATCTGTTGATTTTATAATTATATGCTCTGGAGGTTGACCCCCTTCTGGCTTTGGCCATAAACACGGCTGCTTGCTCAGAAAAGCGCCCCTTAATTCTAGATTCCTTGACAACATCCACGCAGTCAATCTGAACATTGACGGATTGTTGTGAAGGGCCTTGCCCTGGAAGATAATGTCGTCCATCAGAGGCAGAGGAACCGGATTGCAGACCAGAAGGTCCAGCAGATCCGTATACCATGATCGGCTTGGCCAATTTGGGGCGATCAGAAGCACTTGGCACTCCTCCTGTCTGATTTTCTGAAGAATTTTTGGAATCAGGATTGCTGGAGGGAATGCGTATGCATACATTCCCACCCAGCTGATAGCTAACGCATCTGTTGCGAAAGCGCTTGGATCTGGAATCGGAGAGACGTACGTCGTCATATTCGCATTCTTCTTCGTTGCGAACAAATCGATGTTGGGTTTCCCCCCAATGGTCGAACAGACGATCCGCCACACATTGATTTAGTTGCTATTCCGTCGGTAAAACACTCATCCTTCGGCTCAATGAGTCTGCTAGCAGATTTAACCTTCCCGGAATATGAACTGCTTTCAAGGTAATCCTGTGATCCAGGCACCAGCAAAGCAGTCTCCATGTCATCATACAGAGACTGGGCGACTTCGTTCCGCCCTGGCGGTTTATGTAAGTCACTACTGTTGAGATGTCTGATCGAATAAGAACAATCTTGCCCTGAACTTTCTGTAAGAAATGTTCCAGGCCCAGGACTACTGCTCTTAACTCCAGTAGATTTATATGTTCCTTTGACTGTTCCAGATTCCAAAGCCCTGATATCGTGGATTCTTCCAGGCAAGCTCCCCACCCCTCCATCGAGGCATCTGTATACACAGTTACTTGAGGGTGAGGAGGGGTTAGCATAACCCCCGCCAAGAGATTCTCTGTCTTCAACCACCATTGCAGGTGGTGAATTAGAGGCTCCAACACTGACATGTTCGAGTCCAGTGAACCTGTACTCTGGGTCCATTGCGTCATGAGAAATAACTGGATCGGCCGACTGCGTAATGCCGCCTGAGGAATGACTGGTCCCAGAGAAACCATCAACCCCAGCATGCTCAAGTAAACCCATGCCAGGACATGACGACTGTTGCACACTGACTGTATTACTGAGATGAGTATCTGAACCCTCTCCTGAGTAGGATAAACATATCCTGTCTCTAGATCGAAGAACATCCCCAGGTAAACAAACTTCTGGGATGGAGTCAGCTCTGATTTTTGGAAATTGATTATCCAGCCCAAGTCTGTGAGAGTCTTCAAAACAATCTCCAGATTGCCCGATAAACCTTCCTGTGCTTTTAACAGCCAGTCGTCTATGTACGTGTGGACTGCTATGCTTCACCTGCAGAGGTATGCGGTGATCGCAAGAACCACACGGGTGAAAACCCGAGGAGCCGTGGAAATTCCGAAGGGTAACACCCTGAATTCCCACTGTCTGCCCTGGAATGCAAATCTCAGGAAGCGACGGAAACTCCTGGCTATGGGGATGTGGAAATAAGCATCCTTCAAATCTATCGACGCTGTCCACATTCCCCTCTCTAACCCCGCCAAGACCGAGCGCACAGTCTCCATCTTGAAACTGGGCGTCTCTATGAACTTGTTCAATGGCTTGAGGTTGAGAATTGGTCTCCACCCTCCGGTGTTTTTTGTTACTAAGAACACGGTTGAATAGAAGCCCGGACACCTTTGTGCCGGCTGAATAGCTCCTTTTTGTATGAGGGCAGTTATCTCCTCCTCGATACACAACCTTTGATCTGGATCTCTCGGATTCGGAGTCCAGATCGGCACGAGAGACAGTCGCGATGCGGGCCTATCATCCAATCGGGATGATACCCGACTGAAAGCCATCGCAAGACTAAATGGTCCTGAGTTAACCGTTCCCACTCTTGCATGTGGGCGGCCAGCCGCCTCCCACCGGTCCACCTAGGGAGAGAGATGGACATAAGGAGTGCAAGAGTGGCACTGTCTCCTCCGCCAGAAACACCAGAGTGGTTCTCACCGTGGCAATCGGCCCATCAGGCACGATTACCACGACCAGATCCCCGCGCGCCACGCCCAGCACCACGCACACCTCGGTGCGCGGGTGGCTGTCTGGCTGGCTGCGCCTGGGGAGCCTGCGCCCCCCTCACTGCTGGCCGAAGCGCACGCGGCCTAGGCCGACGCTGCGATGGCGGGTGGCCCCTGACTTGGCCACCTCCACCTCGAGCCTGCAGGGGACGATACGCAGGGGGTGCGGCGCGAACGCTCGCACGGCGGAGCACCTCAAACTGTTCACGCAGTGCCCTCTGGTTATTGACCAGGGTCACCATCTCCTGGAGGTGCCTGCATCCCTCACCTCCAAAGAGACCAGGACCTGTCATAGGCGTACGCAGTAGCCTATTGTACAGGTCCTGGGACGGGCACAGATTGTCCAAGGCAAACGTGCGTCTCGCCCGGACACTCCTGGTCACCGCCCGCGTCATGCAGTCCAGAGCCAGGTTGATACCATCCTGGATGGCTCTCTGGACTGTGGCCGGGCTCGGCTGGCGCGATGCGGATGCTGTTACCACCCATTGTAACAGCTGGGAGACGTGGGACAGAGCAGCAATCGACGCCCTCCCACTCTCCTCCGCATCACGCAGCGCGGTATTTGCCGAACGCAACACGTTCGAACACAGAACACCCGTGTCAGAACGGGCGCATGGCCGCGCATCTTCACCCAAAGCCGCGCGGTCATCTACGCTCGGCTTGGATACCACACCGTACCGCTGGTAGTCCAGGGGCATGATGCGGCAACGCCTGGCCACCTCGCGAGGGGCCTTCGCGAGACGCCCATTCGCCTTAATGGACGACTCCGCCGCCTCGAACATGTCAACGACATGTTCAGCCAGCGGCAGAGATGGCATGGCGTTAGCAGTAGCCTTACCAGCTAACCACGGCCTGTGGTCACGCTGGCTAGCCGACTGCTCCACGGGCAGATCTGGCCGAACACTTACCAGCCATTGGCAAGCGTCCGACCAATCCTCCTCTGTGGCTAGCTGCGAGCGCCCTACAAGACGGGGGGCCTTCGTCTTCCTCCTGAGCGCACGCAGCAGAGCTTGACGGCGGATATGCTGATACCCCTGGCAAGCCAGGGAAAGCATGCGGGCCCGAAAGAACAGGCATGCTAAACTCCCTGGCTTGACCAGGAGCAGGCGCCGTGGTAGAGTGCGGGGCAGACACCGCCCCACCACGGTCCCGGCCAGCACCAGTGACACGCTCGGCAAGCCGAGGTATGCGGTAACCCTGGCCATCAGCACAGCCCATGGCCACCTTCTGGACCGTGAATTCTACTCCTGCGTGAGTAGATCCATGGAATACGTCGCCCGTATCCCCCACGAGGGGTGCACAGACGTCGTACTCCATGGTCACGTCCCCAGACGGCGACCCTAGCAGGAAATCCTCTTCTTCCTGGCCAGAAAGATTAGACTCCGGGTCAGCAAAGAGAGCTAACCCGGACTGGCCAGGGAAGGTGCCATAGGAGGTACTGGCACCTGCGGCGTGCGGATCCCCCTGGACTGATAAGCAGCCCGCGGGTTCCTGCGACAGCCGTCCACGGCCCCTCGGCGCGGCACCAAGCCTGCTGCCAGGGTCGTGGATCACCCCCACTAATGGGGCCACCTCTGAATCGTCGAACAACGTAACCGACCTATGGAAAAGCGACTCAGAGGTGGGGATCACCTGCTCTGAAGCAGACGCCGAGGACAACAAAGGATCTGGTCCAGGAAGCATGCTACGAAGCAACTCTGGGAACAAATCCTTTATCGTCCTCTTCATCTCTCCCAACATTTCGGACCGGAAGGCCTCCATATCCACCGCGGATGAGGCCTTCCTCTTACCCTTTTTACTGACACCCTCTCTCTTCTGCTTCCTCTCCTCCTCCACCACCTTGTCCTTAGCCTGTAAACACAGAAACTCAGACATTAGCTCCCCCCCCCCATTGCTTACAGACCTCACACTTAAGCAGTGGTCCACAGGGACTACAGCTAAAGCATAAGTGGGGGACGAAATGATCCTTGGAACCGGCCACAGGACGGACAACCAGGTCTCTGAAACAGGACACAGGACGAGGACAATGAGCAAGTTAGTCAAGGTTAGAAAAAACTCAAAACCAACTAAAGAGAGGGAAAAGATCATAAAGATCAGTAACCATAAGAAACCAGCGTTGGACAAAACTTTAAATGTAAATAAAGAGCAAGGCTGATTATGACGTCATCAATCCCATGACAGAAATTAAATCGGTCCGCAACAAGCATCTAAGTGCAAGAACGAATTGTATTCCTAACATAACGTCCTCACTTGGATATTCAGACTACACACCATCAGATACACAATGATAACAATGGTAAATACAGTCATTATTTTTTCAAATAATTAACATCACCTCATATCATTAGTTAGATACCTGATACCTGGTATAGACAAACCATCCACCTGATGCACTGTATCACTCCACCAAGACCACGCCTCTTAACTCTCTCCACCTTAGGGGAAGGAATTGGATCAAGAGGGCAAAGTGAGAAAACCTTTATACTAGGCCTCCGACTCACTGGACATAGACTTTTTGGTTAGATAACCTAACAGTATTAGTAGGAAATGGAACCAAGGTGGAGAAAAACAAACTCTCTGATGCTGTGATGTCCATTACATATTCTCACCTAGACCTGTGGACATAAACACAAAGAGAGATTAGCATTATATAGCACCTAGTTGAAATAAACCAACTAAACAAGGCGCCTATCACGGTAAGCGCGAGTCCCGGAAACACATTACAACGGGAAAAACTTGCTAGAATATATTTGAAATCACCTGATATAAGGATCCTGCGCCTTCCTCCGGCGAAGTAGCTCTCTCAGACATAATCCAGGTGATATACTCTCACACAACAAGACTCAATAAGCCCAGAATGAGTGAAAACTTTGCACAAGCACAAAAAGCATGTGAACCCTCTGCCAATAAATTAGCAAAGAGGAAGTAGTAGTCGGCGCATGCGCGGTGGTGGGGCTGGCATCTGCCGGACTACCCTCTGTCTACCTGCCCAGTAGGGGCACCTAACTGTTTTAATCTGAGTGTTTATTGAGTGAACGCCAATATTTAGCAATATCAAAAGTATTAGGGAGGTAAGTATACTCTTGATGTGAAACAACTATACTAGGCACTTATCACGATAAACGTGAGTCCCGGAAACACATTACACCGGGAAAAACTCGCTAATTATAATAGAAGTCACCTGATGGATAGATCCTGGGCCCTCCTCTGGCGAAGTAATCCTGTCTGCCATCTTAATCAGGGGTTATAAACTTCTATCAACACTCAAAGACTTTGAAACACTTTGAGAAAAGCTCTAGCACAAAAACATGTGTTAAATTAGCAAAGAGGAACTGCTAGTCTGCGCATGCGCGGTGGTGGGGCTGGCATCTGCTGGACTGCACTCTGACTCCCTGCCCAGTAGGGGCACCTAACTGTTTTTATTCTGAGTGTTTATTGAGTGAAAGCCGATATTTAGCAATATCAAAGAGTATTAGGGAGGTAAGTATGCTCTTGAAGTGAAAGAGGCTAGTGAACCAAGGGTGCGTGCATGAGATAACCGCTGGTGTGAAATGCATACTTTATTTTAGGAATCCAAGGGTGGAGATGTACAGGTTTCCTTTACAGACCAGCACTACATCTCCAATCATTAACTAGCAGAGAAGGAAAGAGGACCCAGCGGTTACTAATAGTTGGACTTCACCATTACAATGTTCTTTTTTCTTTCATTTCTAAAATCTAATGACTAAAAACCAATTGTGAGTTTGTGTTGTTTCAGAAGGTTGTTGAGAACTGTCAAATATGCCATAGATTTATCAAGCAGTGATTTGTTGAACACGAGTGCTCCAGGTGTAGCATGTGTGACCTTGGTTTCAAGTGTACCACCTGTGATCAATGGTCAGGCGAGCTATTCCTGGAGGGTTTTTTTAATCCAGGAACAGGAATAAATAGCCGAAATGTTGCGAAAGTAAGAGGGTTTAGGTTATAAAAGAAAGGTTCCAATGCCAGACTTGTCTGACATGGAAGCCTTTAAATGAGAAAGTCCCTCAACAATTTTTGCCAGAGTAGGGTTTCACTGTATTAGAAAAATGAATATCGGTATCGATATCAATTTAGATTCTGGTAATCCTTTAATATCGGTATTATTGCGATGGGAAATATAGAGTGAGGCTTGGGCAGTATGATTCCATATTCAACGTATATCAAGCGCTCCTGAAATAGTCGCTGAACTTTACAAATTTCCACGATAAAACCAATATTAAATGCTAAATTATAACTGTCTTCAGCTAAATCATATCGCAAAATAGCTTAAACCACCCGCCCCCCCCCCCCCCAAATCAGCCCTACAAATGATTCGCATTTGCCATGAAATTACAACTATATCCGTGACCTGTGCAGAGATTGCCATTTTAATAGCACCTGCATGGAGATCGCGACATAACCAGTGAACCTCTCATCCCACATAAACTCCAATGCACAGCTAATACTGTTGATATTTGACTGACAAATATCAATGTTATGAGTAAAAAACATTGGAGATGGAGGTGAACCTATATTTTACTAATTTTCCTGGCTACTTGTATTGATATATACGCCAGAATAATAAATAGACTGTCCACAAAAACCTGTGCTTTATAAAACAAATTTGCAATGGGATGAAACCAGTGTTTCTCATGGCATCTAAATTTTGTAGGTCCCAGCAACCCAACACCTATAAATCTAGGGGTCACAACCTGAAATCTGAGGGTCCCAAAACTGAAAGCTGTGTTTCCCATGCAGTTTTTCGAATCCATGCTAAAGTTAGAGAGTAGCATAGGCTGACAGCTATGAATTATCGTTGTCATATGCTAGATTTTGTGGGTAGGTTTGTGCAAAAACCTATACAACTAATTAGCATTTAACAATCATACAAGCTTTTCAAGGGATTCATGGGACCTGCTACAACTTTTGGGGGTCTCAAGTTGCATTTTGGGTTCTATACCCTCAAAAGGACCCTTATGTGAAACCATGGATGAAACTACAAGGAATCGTGGAAATCTACACTCAGGTGTAAAACTTAGCCATTATGTCACTTACTAACTAGAGCACCATATGCTGAGAATACATAGGTCTATGCTCGTTCCCGTTAGAGTAGCTTGCATCGATCGATATCTAGCAACCCGCCAACAGAAGAAGGGAATAGAGCTCACAGGGATTGAGAAGTTTTTCCCATATAGTCGGTTCATCTTTACTTGGGCCATTGGGTGGTCACTATAAAGTTGTACAATTTCGGGAAATCTTGAACTAACCAGGCTGTAGTAATTGAGATAAAATATGACGCAAAATATACAGTTGATACTATGATTTCCTAGCAAACAACAGGCTAAAATTATCACATAAACTCACAATTAGTTTTTAGTCGCTAGATTTTAGTCGGTTTAGAAATGAAAGAAAATAAATAAATGCAAAATTTAATGAACAATTTTGAAAACCTTCCTAGAGGTGGTTGCATTAAGTCATTAATAAGATTAATAATTACTTAAATAATTAAGTAAAGGATCAGGATTATGACGTATATTTTCTTTCTGGGAGAATACTCATTAACAGATAATAATCAAATAATATTGACCTAAAGCAGATACAATAAAAAAATTATTATTATTCAACATTCCAGCACGAACACACACACATATTTGTCTCCATTCTCAAAGCCAGGAGCTAAGAAAGACCTAAGATGTATGAACAGGTTAGTTAAATAAAAACAAATACATTACCAAGAATGAGGAGCTGGAGAAAAGGCTTGACCAGCAAAACCCGTAAAATTAATTTTAGAGATGCCCTCGAGCAGCCTCCCTGCCTAACTCTGTACTGGAAAAGAGGATAGTAAACCAGGAACATGGGTGAGAAAACTGCTGGCTTATGATCCATTTTTAGGACATCTAAGGATGGAAAGATATGTAAAGATTTCTTTAACAGACCAATACTATGTCTCCAATAATTAACTAGCAGTGGATAAGTGGAACCCAGCGGTTAGTGAACAATTGGAGTTCACCCTTACAAATGTCAATGGAAAACTCATTACTCTATACCAAGTGGTTTATAATCCATATTTAATACTGTATATAACTTTTGAACGAGATTTAGGTAATCCCGAAAACAGGTGACACTAAGTGTGCCACCCGAATTAGATGTGCTACACCTAGTGAGGTATAGGCCATCATCCACCGCATCGCTCATCGAGGGTAAAGATTCCATTATTCAGCAAATATCCTAGCTCTATCACTCAAAAGATTTAATTAGATTTTCAAAAATTTAAGCTAGCTCTAAAAACACATGTTAATTGAAGCCAATTCATTATCATTGCATTGTGTCAGTCAGTGCATGCGCCGCAGGTGTGTGGCTCAATTTGCTCATGTGATGATCTGACAGCTAGTATATGGTACCTGCCTATTAGGTGCAGGTTTATTTTAGATTCTGTGTTAAATTGAGCTAGTTAGATATATTAGCATATATCAGAGTATTCGTGATGGTAAGTATACTCTTGAAGTGAAAATAGAAACATAACAGTAATAATAAATTCTGAATTCTTGTATAAACTTTATTTCAAGCAATGCCAATCTAGGCCAACCATAGTCTTATATATCCAAAAAGTTTGATCAATATTGTGTATCTTCATAACTAATTACCACAGCTCATGACAATGCTTACAACGTGTTATCACTTCTTTGTCTTTTGGTTAAGATCAAAGAGTAAATGGTGTAGGCACTACAGTCTGGCTTAAATTGTTACAAAAATGGACCTGGATTGGTGACTAATGGTTGGATTGCTATTTCCAATTGTCAACCATGTTTATTTAAATGGAGTGATCTACAACAAATATTCTACAACAGTTCTATAACAATATTTTAGAACTATTCACTAGCAGTTCTAGAACTACCATTTCAAGAATAGTCCCTATTCTGGAAAAGGTAGTTCTAGAACTGCTAGTGAATAGTTCTAAAATATTGTTATAGACCTGTTCTAGAATATTTCAAGAAAATATATTCTAGAAGAGGTCTAGAACTCCAAGTTCTTGAATAGTTGTACATAGAGGGCATTTCCAGAAGTATTCTAGAATATAAGTTCTTGAATTGTTCTAGAACTGTTCTAGGATATAAGTTCTTGAATAGTTCTATATTCTAAAACTTGGTGTTCTAGAAAAGTTCTTGCCCTGTTCTAAAATATAAGTAGTTCTTGACCAGTTCTATAACATTATAGGAACTTATATTCTTGAACTGTTTTAGAACATATGTTCTTGAATAGTTCTGGAACTGTTCTTAAACTGTGGTTCATCTGTTCTTGAGCAGTTCAAGTACAGTGCTTGGATGTTAAATGATACTTTTTTGTAGAATTACTGTTCTAGAACTATTCAAGTTTTATTCTAGAAGTTCTAGAACTTCAAGTTCTAGAATTGTTCTATTCTAGAACTTGTGTTCTAGAAAAAGTGCTATAACATTTTAAGAACTTATATTCTAGGAGTTTTATTCCAGAAAAGCACTTGATCTAGTTCTAGACCCGTTCTTGACTATAAATCTTTGTCTATATAAGTTCTTAAATAGTTCTAGAACAACCATTCTATAAAAAAAAACATTCACGGACTGTACTAGAACTGCAACAAGAACAGTTGGAACACAGTTCAAGAACAGTTCTTGAACATTCATTCCAGAACAGTACCAGAAAGTTTTGAAGAGGTATACAGTTAAGTTGTTGAATATTTTAAAACTAATTTGACTGTGGACTGTTGCTGCGTATGGAAGAAACAGCTCCCAGTCCAATTAGTTTCAAAATATAGAACAGAAATGTTATGAAACTATAAATTCATCAAAGACATACAATTCGTACAGTTTGTGACAGTATTTTCGATTTTCGCGATTGAGGAATACATCATTTTGTTTGTGATGTCAGCTGACATGTGACATATTTGATTATGACATAACATACTTGTGTGACAGATCAGATCCCTCGGACACCATCATCATCATCATCTGTTGCGATGTTGGAGGCCATACTGGGCCTATTGTCGATCTAATGGTTCACACATTTGAGTTGCTCAATGTGCGGATAATGGCGAAGTTTCTTTTTTTTTCTTTTTTTTGTTGCTTTTTCTTTCTTCTTTTTCAAGTTTTAGCGGCTCGTAATGCAGGGTTTGAGGGATGTACTATTTACATAAGTACATATATACATCATATAGCTTGGAGGCCTAACCCACCTAGCAACCAGTTGTTCAGGTAGGCGTAGAGTTCTCCAGCATACATCAACTACAGTGTGATGTCAGCTTATTTGAATAGTAGGACAAACCCACCTTATCGATATGGTTGAGGTAACACTAGAGGTTATTGATACCCTACTAGGGCTGGTAGGACATGCCCAACTGGCAATTTATTATAGTGTGTACCATGGTATCTACAGTGAAAATGGCACAGCTGGCGCGTTGGGCATGTTGAGTGACTTTCCATCAATATGTAATATAAATTCTAAGATTTTCCACATACCACATCCATTTGATTTGCAAATTTGTGTTTAAATTGGCCAAGGACACTATATATTGTATTGAAAACAACTGAATTATTTCAACATTGATTATAATGTGAGAATTAACCATTCACCTTATATTCTCCAGAAAATAAGTCAAACTGACTTATTTCATAGATATGGATGATAGGTTATGCCCATGTGTGCCAACAACCAAGTTTGGTGTAATTCCACGAAAGAACAAAAAATTATTAGCATTCCTCTAATGGCTGAATCCACATTTAGCTATGGCCTGCCCATTTCTAGCAATGCTCTTCTCATGCTTGGCCCATGTTGGGATTGATCAAACCCTGAATTCCCAGAATCCCAATATCATGGTAATTATACAGGCAAGCGTTGAATATTTTGAAACTAATTTGACTGGGTGCTGTTGCTGCCTATGGCAATTAGTTTCAAAATATTCAACAGAATGGCTATTAAGTAGTAAAGACACATAATTCGTACACATGATGGACTTTTAAGTTCATGAAGGAGCTCGTTATTCAATGCACATTTTTATTATGTTGCCAGCCTACATGTGATATACTTCATTAGGAGTGCCTATACTTGAGTGACAGAGTGGATCCATTGTTTCATAGGTATACACATACACAAAAGGCCATCTGCATATGACACTAAAGGTCCTTAACCCGTTGAAAGACCAAAACAAGAAACATCCGTTAACATTTAATAAATATTCTGTTCCTGTCAAGATAGTTTCAAAATATTCACTAGCTTATCTGTATTAAGAAGGCATCTTCGAATTGAGATCTAGGAATGCAGGGTTCAAAGGATTAGTAAGGTTAATATGCTATATGCCAGCTAAATTTATATACCATTTGAAAACACCATCCCTGCTTCAATTCCTATACTTGCAGGTAACATATCCGCAAAGAGATGAATGGGGCCTGTAAATTAAAGATTAAAGAAATATTTTATACATTTAATAATAATAATAATAATAATAATAATAATAATAATAATAATAATAATAATCAGAATGCACTCGAGGGATATATTGACTCACGCCTTTGCGCTCTGTCTTGACAATGAACTAAACGAAATCACGGATTTCTTTTTTCACGAGAGAGTTGATTCTTACCTCCCTAATACTCTTTGATATTGCTAAATATCGGCTTTCACTCAATAAAACACTCAGATTAAAAAAGTTAGGTGCCCCTATTGGGCAGGTAGTCAGAAGACAGTCTGGCGGATGCTAGCCCCACCACCGTGCATGCGCAGACTAGTACTTCCTCTGAGTAATTTATTGGCTGACACTATGCAACTTTACAAGAGCCTGAAGACCGAGCCTCTGTGGGGCGGAGAGGCCGGGTCCGTATTAGGGAGGTAAGTATCAACTCTCGTGACAAAAGAAATCCGTGATTTCGTTTATTTCACTTCAAGAGTATACTCACCTCCCTAATACTCTTTGATATGGCCAGAATTCGTCAGGGAATTCTGCGGGAGGGAGGCGAGGTCAAAAGACCAGCTCTTCCCTATGCGCTTTTCTGCGATTAAGGCACTTAAACTTCTGAAATTGTGTGGAAACACAGTCAGGAATAGATTGAAAACATTGGCTAACACAAACCGATGGCTGGGAGATGACCAAATGTCATATGCGCTCTCCCCCCACCCCCTCCTCATGGGAGGAAGATTGAATGACCTCAATGTCCCATACGCTCTCTACGTACAAGTGCCATGTACTATAGGACATTAAACGAAAAGGCTTTATTTTCGCATACTCTCAATAATGAACCACATAAAACATGTACCATCACCATATTAATAACGAAGGGTCACGTGACATTACAAAAACCATGGACAACACACACAAGACTAACCTTGTGGAAGATTGGGGCTGTCATCATCTCCCCATTGGTGAAGACTGATGCAGCCCATAAAGTAGATATTTCCATTGATTAAATGTGAAAATATATTAAAAATGAGGATACCTCATCAAAATATGTACACCTAGATTAGCTTTTCAAAATCGATAAGGCGAGAGGATTCGAGGTGTCACGGAGATAATGGTCGGTAAAACTTGACTCACAGTGCCACTGAGCTACTGACATAATGTCATCCACAGGTACCCCATTAAATATGGCAGTGGAAGCCACTACACCTCGGACACTGTGAGCCTTGGCCATGTCAACTTGTTTACCTGTGGTGGATTTATGGCAAAATTGAATACACTCTACAATCCACCTGGAAATGGTGTCCTTTGACGCCCTGCCATGGGGTTCAATATATGACAACCATAATGCTGTTGGGTCCGTCCGCCATTCCTGAGTACGTTGTTTGTACCGGATTAATGCTCGGACTGGACACCATAGTTTTGAATTAGGATCATACCTAGTCAAAGCTGGTAAAATTATAGGTTGACCCGGATATTTCAAAGACTGGTTTTTCGCCATGAAATTTATCCTAGGTAGAAGCCTAAGGCCCTCCCTGTAACCACAAAATGGTCTGCCTTAGCTGATAAGGCATGAATCTCACTTCTACGCCTAGCCGAGGCCACAGCAATTAAAAATACAGTTTTAAGCGTCAACATTTTCATAGAAATGGAGCTTAGTGGTTCAAATGGCCTATCAGCTAGCACCTGAAGCACTAGTGATAAACTCCAAGATGGAATCACTGGGTGATTCCTTGGTCTCAGATTGCCCATGCCTTTGATTAAAGTATTTAATGTATTTACTTCATCACTTCCCCTATTAACCAAGCAAGGGATAACTGTCATTAAAGCTGACTTGTAGCCAGCAATAGAGTTAGGCTTGAGGCTATAGGCATCATACAGGTGACAGAGGAAATCGGCTACTACCTGAATAGATGAATCCATTGGATTAATACATCTTTTTGAGCACCATTCTGCAAATCTGTTGATTTTATAATTATATGCTCTGGAGGGTGACCCCCTCCTGGCTTTTGCCATAAACCTGGCTGCTTGCTCAGAAAAGCCCTCCTTAATTCTAGATTCCTTGACAACATTCATGCAGTCAATTGGAACATTGACGGATTGTTGTGAAGGTTCTTGCCCTGGAAGATAATATTGTCCACCAGAGGCAGAGGAACCGGATTGCAGACCAGAAGGTCCAGTAGATCCGTATACCATGATCAGCTTGGCCAATTTGGGGTGATCAGAAGCAATTGGCATTCCTCCTGTCTGATTTTCTGAAGAATTTTTGGAATCAGGATTGCTGGAGGGAATACGTATGCATACATTCCCACCCAGCTGATAGCTAACCCATCTGTTGCGATAGCGCTCGGATCTGGAATCGGAGAGACGTACGTCGTCATCTTCGCATTCTTCTTCATTGCGAATAAATCCATGTTGGGTTTCCCCCAGTGGTTGAACAGACGATCCGCCACACATTGATTTAGTTGCCACTCCGTAGGTAAAACACTCATCCTTCGGCTCAATGAGTCTGCTAGCAGATTCAACCTTCCCGGAATATGAACTGCTTTCAAGGTGATCCTGGGATCCAGGCACCAGCAAAGCAGGTTCCATGTCATCATACAGACTGGGCGACTTTGTTCCGCCATGGCGGTTTATGTAAGTCACTACTGTTGACTTGTCTGATCGAATTAGAACACTCTTGCCCTGAACTTTCTGTAAGAAATGTTCCAGGCCCAGGACTACTGCTCGTAATTTCAGTAGATTGATATGTTCCTTTGACTGTTCCAGATTCCAAAGCCCTGTTAACATTACCCACGCCAGGAGATTCTCTGTCTTCAACCACCATTGAAGGTGATGAATTAGAAACTCCAACACTGACATGCTTGAGTCCAGTTAACCTGTGCTCTGGGTCCATTGTGTCATGAGAAATAACTGGATCGGCCGCCTGCATAAGGCTGCCTGAGGAATGACTGGTTCCAGAGAAACCATCAATCCCAGCATTCTCAGATAAACCCGTGCCAGGACATGACGACTGTTGCACACTGACTGTATTACTGAGATGAGTATCTGTACCCTCTCCTGAGTAGGATAAACATATCCTATCTCCAGATCGAAGAACATTCCCAAGTAAACAAACTTCTGGGATGGAGTCAGCTCTGATTTTTGAAAATTTATTATCCAGCCTAAATCTGTGAGAGTTTTCAAAACTATCTCCAGATTTGCTGATAAACTTTTCTGGTTGTGTGCTTTTAACAGCCAGTCGTCTATGTATGTGTGGACTGCTATGCTTCTCCTGCGGAGGTATGCTGTTATCGCAAGAACCACCCTGGTGAAGACCCGAGGAGCCGTAGAAATTCCGAAGGGTAACACCCTGAATTCCCACTGTCTGCCCTGGAATACAAATCTCAGGAAGCGACGGAAACTCCTCGCTATTGGAATGTGGAAATAAGCATCCTTCAAATCTATTGAAGCTGTCCACATTCCCTTCTCCAACCCTGCCAACACCGATTTCACAGTTTCCATTTTGAAACTGGGTGTGTCTATGAACTTGTTCAATGACTTGAGGTTGAGAATTGGTCTCCACCCTCCAGTGCTTTTCGTTACCAAGAACACGGCTGAATAGAAGCCCAGGCAATTTTGTGCCGGTTGAATTGCTCCCTTGAGTATGAGGGAATTTATTTCCTTCTCTATACACAACCGCTGATCTGGATCTCTTGGAATTTGAGTCCAGACCGGCACCAGAGACAGTCGTGATGGTGGGCCTGTTATCCAGTCGGGATGATACCCGACTGAAAGCCATCGCAAGACTAAACGGTCCTGAGTCAACCGTTCCCACTCTTGCATGTGGGTGGCCAACCGGCCTCCCACTGGTCCACCTAGGGAGAGAGCTGGACATAAGGAGCGCAAGAGTCTCCTGGTGCAGCTGCACTGGGGTAGCTCTTACTGTGGTAATCACCCTGTCAGGTACGATTACCACAACCAGATCCTTACGCACCATGGCCCGCACCGCGCGCACCTCGGTGCACGGGCAGCTGCCTGGCTGGCTGCGCAGGAGGAACCTGCGCCCCCCCTCGCTGCTGGCCGAAGCGCACGCAGCCATGGCCGATGCTGCACTGGTGGCTGGCCTCTGACATGGCCACTGCCACCTCGAGCCTGCAGGGGATGATACGCAGGGGGAGCTGCACAAATGCGCTCTCTACGGAGCACTTCAAATTGCTCACGTAATGCCCTCTGGTTATTGACCAGGCTTACATCCCTCACCTCCAAAGAGACCAGGACCTGTCATAGGCGTATGCAGCAGCCTATTATATAAATCCTGGGACGGGCACAAGTTATCAAGAGCAAACGTGTGCCTCGCCCGGACACTCTTGGTTACAGACCGGGTTAAACAGTCCAAAGCCAAGTTAATTCCATCTTGGATGGCTCTCTGGACAGTCACCGGACTAGGCTGACGTAATGCGGATGCCGTTACTACTCCCTGTAACAACTGTGAGACTTGCGAAAGCGCTGAGATAGATGCCCTCGAACTCTCTTCCGCATCACGTAACGCGGTGTTAGCCGAACGCAAAATGTTTGAACACAGTGCTCCCGTGTCAGACCGGGAACCTGGCCGCGTATCTTCATCCAGCGCAGCATGGTCATCTGTGCTTGGCTTAGGTACTACACCGTATAGCTGATATTGATCAGCTATAATACGGCACCGCTTTGCCACTTCGCGGGGGGCCTTCGCTAAACGTCCATGTGCCTTAATGGACGTCTCCGCCGCAGTGAACATATCAAAAATATGATCAGCTAACGGCAAAGATGGCATAGCGGTAACAGTCGGTTTTCCTGCCAGCCACGGGCGCTGGTCCCGTTGACTGGCCGATTGATCCACAGCAAGATCTAGTCTGACATTGATTAGCCACTGACAAGCGTCAGACCAGTCTTCCTCCGTGGCCACCTGCGAATGCTCTACAAGACGAGGGCCTTCGTCATCCTCCTGAGCAATCACAGGTGTGTATGTGGCTGGAGGAACTGATACGCCTGGCAAGCCAGAGAAAGCATGCAGGCCTGAAAGAACAGGCATGCCAAACTGACTGGCTTGACCAGGAGCAGGCGCCGTGGTATTGCGTGCGGAAAATTTCGCCACACCACGGCCCTGGGCAGCACCTGCTACACCATCGGCAAGCCGAGGTATGCGGTAAAACTGGCCATCAGATCCAGCCCGGGCTCCCCTCTGCGCCGTGAACGCTACTCCTGCGTGAGTAGTACCATGGACAATGTCGCTCGTATTCCCCACGAGGGGTGCACGTACGTCAATGTCCATGGCTATGGCAACAGAAAGAGAACCCAGCAGATAATCCTCTTCTTCCTGGCCAGAAAGATTAGACTCCAGGTCAGCAAAGAATGTTAACCCAGATTGGCCAAGAGAGGTACCATAGGAGGAACTGGTACCTGCAGGTTGCGGATAATCCTGGCCTGATAAGCAGGCAGGTTCCAGCGACACCTGACCACGAACTGGCGCGGCAAGCCTGCTGCCAGTGTTCTTATAGTGGATTTCACCCTCTATTAGGGCCACCTCTGAATCATGGTCGAAAACTGATAGGTCCCTAAATAGTACCGATTCAGAGGCGGGGATTATCTGCTCCGGCACAGATGAAGAGGACAACGAAAGATTTGGACCAGGAAGCATGCCACGAAGGAACTCTAGGACCAAATCTTTAATTGTCCTCTCATCTCTCCCATATCCATAGCGGACGAGGCCTTCCTCTTACCCTTCTTACCAGAAGCCTCTTTCTTAATTTTCCTCTCCTCCTCTGGAGCCTTCTTCCTGGTCTGCAATGATAGAAATTCGGACATTAGCTCTCCCCCCACACTTTTTACAGATCTCACATTTAAGCAATGGCCCACATGGGCTGCACTGGGAGCATAAATGGGGGAAGAATCTATCCAAGATAAACCTTCCACATGAAGGACAACCAGGCCTCTGAAACACACCAGAGGACGAAGACAATGAGTATTACAGATATTGAATTAGAACTCAACACGAAATAAACAAGGAGGAAGGGGCCATAAAGACCCAAGCTAATAATAATAAATCAGCGTTGGACAAAACCTTTAACTGATAGTAAGGCGCAAGGCTGATTATGACGTCATAACTTCAAAAATAAGAAGATAAATCGATCCGAAACAAAACATCCAGGTGTAAGGACGAATTGTAATCATATCCAGAACATCCTAACTAGACTAAACGAAATCTAGGATTTCTTTTTTCACGAGAGAGTTGATACTTACCTCCCTAATACTTTTGATATTGCTAAATATTGGCTTTCACTCAATAAACACTCAGATTTAAAACAGTTAGGTGCCCCTACTGGGCAGGGAGTCAGAGCGTAGTCTGGCGGATGCCAGCCCCACCACCGCGCATGCGCAGACTAGCACTTCCTCTGACTAGATTATTGGCTGACACACATGCAACTATTAAGAGCCTGAAGACCGAGCCTCTGTGGGGTGGAGAGGCCGGGTCCGTATCTAGGGAGGTAAGTATCAACTCTCTCGTGAAAAAAGAAATCCTAGATTTCGTTTATTTCACTTCAAGAGTATACTTACCTCCCTAATACTTTTGATATTGCCAGAATTCGAAAGTGAATCTGGCGGGAGGGAGGCGAGGTCAAAAGACCAGCTCATCCCTATACGCTTTTCTGCGTTTAAGGCACTTAAACTTCTGAAACTGTAAGAAAAAACAGTCAGGATTTGACTAACCATCGGATAACATCACCGATGTATGAGAGATGACCGAATGTCATATGCGCTCCCCCCCCCCTCCTTCCTGGGAGGAAGAGTCGACTGACCTCAATGTCCTATACGCTCTCTACGTACAAGTGCCATGTACTACAGGACAGAGACGAAAAAACTCCATTTTCGTAACTCTCAACAATGAACCACACAAATACACAAACCATCACCATATTAATAACGGGTAATCGCGACAATACAATCAACAATGGACAACACATGAACAAGACTGACCTTGTTGAAAATGGCTGCTGACATCATCTTCCCATCGGTAAAGACTGATGCAGGCCCAAAAAAGTGGGTGTTTCCACAAATTAATTGTGATATATATAAGTAATGAGGAAATCACCTCAAAAAATATAAACCGATTTATTTTTTCAAAACCGACAAGGCGAGAGGATTAGAGGTGTCACGGAGATAATGGTCTGTAAAACTTGACTCAGTGCCACTGAGCCACCGACATAATATCATCCACAGGGACCCCATTAAATAGGGCCGTGGATGTCACTACGCCGCGGACACTGTGAGCCTTGGCCACGTCAACCTGCTTCCCGGTGGCGGATTTATGGCAAAACTGAATGCATTCCACAATCCACCTGGAAATGGTGTCCTTAGAAGCCCTCCCATGGGGTTCAATATATGACAACCATAACGCTGACTGGTCGGTGCGCCATGCCGCCGTACGTTGTTTGTACCGGCGCAGCGCCCGGACGGGACACCATGCTTTAGAATTAGGATCATATCTAGTTAAAGCAGGCAAAATAATAGGTTGACCTGGATATTTCAACGACTGATTTTTAGCCAAGAAATTAATCCTAGGTAGCAGCTTAAGGCCTTCCCCTGAAACCACAAAACGGTCATCCTCGGCTGATAAGGCATGAATCTCACTCCTACGCCTAGCCGAGGCCGCAGCAATTAAAAACACAGTCTTCAGTGTTAATAGTTTCATAGAAATGGAACTAAGTGGTTCAAAAGGCTTATCACCTAGTACTTGAAGCACTAGCGATAAACTCCAAGACGGAATCACAGGAGGATTCCTTGGTCTTAGATTGCCCATGCCTTTAATTAATACATTCAATGTATTTACTTCATCACTTCCCCTCTTAGCCAAGCAAGGAATAACAGACATTAATGCTGACTTATAACCAGCAATAGAGTTAGGCTTGAGGCTATAGGCATCATAGAGGTGACAGAGGAAATCAGCTACTACTTGAATAGATGAATCCATTGGATCAATACATCTTTTTGAGCACCATTCTGCAAATCTGTTGATTTTATAATTATATGCTCTGGAGGTTGACCCCCTCCTGGCTTTGGCCATAAACATGGCTGCTTGCTCAGAAAAGCCCTCCTTAATTCTAGATTCCTTGACAACATCCACGCAGTCAATCTGAACATTGACGGATTGTTGTGAAGGGCCTTGCCCTGGAAGATAATATCGTCCATCAGAGGCAGAGGAACCGGATTGCAGACCAGAAGGTCCAGCAGATCCGTATACCATGATCGGCTTGGCCAATCCGGGGCGATCAGAAGCACTTGGCATTCCTCTTGTCTGATTTTCTGAAGAATTTTTGGAATCAGGATTGCTGGAGGGAATGCGTATGCATACATTCTCCCCCAGCTGATAGCTAACGCATCTGTTGCGAAAGCGCTCGGATCTGGAATCGGAGAGACGTACGTCGTCATCTTCGCATTCTTCTTCGATGCGAACAAATCGATGTTGGGTTTCCCCCAATGGTCGAACAGACGATCCGCCACACATTGATTTAGTTGCCATTCCGTGGGTAAAACACTCATCCTTCGGCTCAATGAGTCTGCTAGCAGGTTTAACCTTCCCGGAATATGAACTGCTTTCAAGGTAATCTGGTGATCCAGACACCAACAAAGCAGTTTCCATGTCATCATACAGAGACTGGGCGACTTCGTTCCGCCCTGGCGGTTTATGTAAGTCACAACTGTTGAGTTGTCTGAACGAATAAGAACAATCTTGCCCTGAACTTTCTGTAAGAAATGTTCCAGGCCCAGGACTACTGCTCTTAGCTCCAGTAGATTTATATGTTCCTGTGACTGTTCCAGATTCCAAAGCCCTGATATCGTGGATTCTTCCAGGCAAGCTCCCCAGCCCTCCATCGATGCATCTGTATACACAGTCACCTGAGGGTGGGGAGGGGTTAGCAAAACCCCCAGCAAGAGATTCTCTGTATTCAACCACCATTGCAGGTGGTGAATCAGAGGCGCCAACACTGACACATTCGAGTCCAGCGAACCTGTACTCTGGGTCCATTGTGTCATGAGAAACAACTGGATCGGCCGCCTGCGTAAGGCGGCCTGAGGAATGACTGGTTCCAACGAAACCATCAACCCCAGCATTCTCAAGTAAACCCGTGCCAGGACATGACGACTGTCGCACACTGACTGAATCAACGAGATGAGTATTTGAACTCTCTCCTGAGTAGGATAAACATATCCTGTCTCCAGATCGAAGAACATCCCCAGGTAAACAAACTTCTGGGATGGAGTCAGCTCTGATTTTGGGAAATTGATCATCCAGCCCAAGTCTGTGAGAATTTTCAAAACAATCTCCAGATTGGCGGACAAACTTTCCCGGGTGTGCGCTTTCAACAGCCAGTCGTCTATGTACGTGTGGACTGCTATGCTTCTCCTGCGGAGGTATGCTGTGATCGCAAGAACCACACGGGTGAAAACCCGAGGAGCCGTGGAAATTCCGAAGGGCAACACCCTGAATTCCCACTGTCTGCCCTGGAATGCAAATCTCAGGAAGCGACAGAAACTCCTGTGGATGGGGATGTGGAAATAAGCGTCCTTCAAATCTATCGACGCCGTCCACATCCCCCTCTCCAACCCCGCCAACACCGAGCGCACCGTTTCCATCTTGAAACTGGGCGTCTCGATGAACTTGTTCAATGGCTTGAGGTTGAGAATCGGTCTCCACCCACCGGTGCGTTTTGTTACCAAGAACAGGGTTGAATAGAAGCCCGGACACCTTTGTGCCGGCTGAATAGCTCCTTTTTGTACGAGGGAATTTATCTCCTCCTCGATACACAACCTTTGATCTGGATCTCTCGGAATGGGAGTCCAGACTGGCACCAGAGACAGTCGCGACGGCGGGCCTGTCATCCACTCTGGATGATACCCCACGGAAAGCCATCGCAAGACTAAACGGTCCTGAGTTAACCGTTCCCACTCTTGCATGTGGTCGGCTAGCCGGCCTCCCACCGGTCCACCTAGGGACCGCGGTGGACACAAGGCATGCAAGAGCGGCACTGTCTCCGTCGCCATACACACCGGCGTGGTCCTTACCGCGGTAAGCGCCCTGTCAGGAACGATAACCACGCCCAGATCCTCGCGCGACCCGCCCCGCCCCGCGCGCACCTCGGTGCACGGGCGGCTGCCTGGCTGACGGCGGCTGAGGAGCCTGCGCCCCCCTCACTGCTGGCCGAATCGCACGCGGCCGAGGCCGGCGCTGCGACGGCGGCTGGCCTCTGACTTGGCCAGCACCACCTCGAGCCTGCAGGGGACGATACGCAGGGGCCGCGGCGCGAACGTTAGCACGACGCAGCACCTCAAACTGTTCGCGCAGCGCCCTCTGGTTATTCACCAGGGTGACCGTCTCCTGGAGGTGGCGACATCCCTCACCACCAAAAAGACCAGGACCCGTCATAGGCGTACGGAGTAGCCTATTATACAGGTCCTGAGACGGGCACAGATTGTCCAGGGCAAATGTGCGTCTTGCCCGGACACTCCTGGTCACCGCCCGCGTCATACAGTCCAGCGCCAGGTTAATACCATCCTGGATGGTTCGCTGGACCGCGAGCGGGCCTGGCTGGCGCGATGCGGATGCCGTTACTACCCCCTGTAACAGCTGGGAGACGTGGGACAGAGCGGCAATCGAAGCCCTCCCACTCTCCTCCGCATCACGCAACGCGGTATTCGCCGAACGCAACGCGTTCGCGCACAAGACCCCCGCGTCAGAACGGGAGCCTGGCCGCGTATCCTCACCCAAAGCCGCGCGGTCATCCACGCTGGGCTTGGGTACCACACCGTACCGCTGGTAGTCCAGGGGCACGATGCGACAACGCCTGGCCACCTCGCGAGGGGCCTTCGCGAGACGTCCACTCGTGTTAATGGACGACTCCGCCGCCTTGAACATGTCAACGACATGCTCCGCCAGCGGCAGAGAAGGCATAGCGTTAGCAGTTGGTTTCCCAGCTAACCACGGCGTGTGAACACGGTGGCTAGCCGACTGCTCCACGGGCAGATCAGGCCTAACGCTCACCAACCACTGGCAAGCGTCATACCAATCCTCCTCCGTGGCTAACTGCGAGCGCTCTACAAGACGGGGTCCTTCGTCTTCCTCCTGAGCGCAAGCAGTAGAGCTTGACGGCGGGTACGCTGATACACCTGGCAAGCCAGGGAAAACATGCGGGCCTGACAGCACCGGCATGAGAATATCACTGGTTTGACCAGGAGCAGGCACCGCGGTAGAGCGCGGGGTATATATAGCCCCACCACGGGCCCGGCCAGCACCAGCTACACTCTCGGCAAGCCGAGGTATGCGGTACCGCTGGCCATCAGCAGCGCCCTGGGCCACCACCTGAACCGCGGACCTTACTCCAGGGTGAGTAATACCGTGGAAAAAAGCGCCTGTATTCCCCGCGAGGGGTGCACAAACGTCTTCATCCATGTCCACGTCGTCAGACGGCGACCCTAGCAGGTAATCCTCATCACCCTGGTCAGAAAGATTAGACCCCGGGTCAGCAAAGAGAGCTAACCCGGGCTGACCAGGAACGGTGCCATAGGAGGTACTGGCCACCACGGCGTGCGGATACCCTTGGACTGATAAGCAGCCCGCGGGTTCCAGCGACAACCGTCCACGGTCCCCTATCGGCGCGGCAATAAGCCTGCTGCCAGGGTCGTGGAACGCCCCCTCTAATGGGGCCACCTCTGAATCGTCGGACAACGGAAGCGGACTAAGGAAAATCGATCCAGAGGCGGGGATTACCTGCTCCGAAGCCGATGATGAGGACAATAAAGGATCTGGTCCAGGAAGCATGCCACGAAGCAACCCTGGAACCAAATCTTTTATTGTCCTCTTCATCTCTCCCAACATCTCGGTCCGGAAGGTCTCCATATCCACCGCGGACGAGACCTTCCCCTTACCCTTCCTACTTACAACCTCTCGTTTCCGCTTCTTCTTCTTCTCCTCCTCTACCACCTTGTCCGTCGCCTGTAAGCAGCACAAGAATTCGGACATTAACTCGCCCCCCCAGTGCTTACATATGTCACAATTAATCAATGGACCACAAGGGCTACATCGATAACACAGATGCGGCCAGAACTTTACATGCATAAAACGTCCACAGGACGCGCAACCCGGTCCCTGAAACAGGGCAAAGGACAAGGAGTATGAGCAACTAGTTAAGCTTAGAAACTCAATCCAACTCAAAGAGAAGGAAAACGATCATAAAGATCAATATACATCAAAAACCAGCATAGCGCTTGAATTGCTAATAAATACATAGCCAGCTGATTATGACGTCATTAATCCCGTGACAGGAAAAATTCGATCCCAACAAAACATCCAAGTGCAAGGACGAATTGTATGCTGAATGTATAAGTTGACTACACAACCATCAGATACATATAGATAACTCTTTTCTGGCAAAAATGTTAATTATCTCCCTTTGTTTGTTTACAATAATTAACATCACCACATTATCAATAACTAGATACCTGACACTTTGTATAGACAAACCATCCAACGTGACGAACCGGAAAACTCCACCATCTGCACGCCTCTTAACTCTCTCCACCTCATGGGGAAGGAATTGGATCAAGAGGGCAAAGTGAGAAGACCTTTATACCAGGCCTCCAACTCACTGGACATAATTTTTCATTTGGTTAGATAACCTAACAGTGTTAGTAGGAAATGGAACCATGGTGGAGAGAAAACTAACTCTCTGCAACTGTGACGTCACAACCTAGCGTCATACAGACCTGTGGACAGAAACAGAAAGAGAAATTAGTCCTAGGTAGCACCGAGTTGACCTAAACCAACTAACTAAGGCGCTTATCACGGTAAACGCGAGTCCCGGAAACACAATACACCGGGAAGAAAACTCGCTAATTTTACTAGAAGTCACCTGATTTAAAGGTCCAACGTCCTCCTGTGGCGAAGTGTATCCTCCCGCCATCCAAATCAGGTCTTATCACTTCCAAAATAACACCAATAAAAACGTTAAAGAGCAAGAAAAGCTTATGACTCAAAAAACATGTGTGTTCTCTTTGCCAATAATCTAGCAAAGAGGAAGTGCTAGTCTGCGCATGCGCGGTGGTGGGGCTGGCATCCGCCAGACTACGCTCTGACTCCCTGCCCAGTAGGGGCACCTAACTGTTTTAAATCTGAGTGTTTATTGAGTGAAAGCCAATATTTAGCAATATCAAAAGTATTAGGGAGGTAAGTATACTCTTGAAGTGAAAAGCATAGTTTATACAGACTATACAAACATCGGACAAACAATGATAAATGGCATTAAGATTTTATAAATATTGTCAAATATAATTTAAATGCCTCATATCATAACTAGAGTACCTGAGTCTTTAGCATAGACAAACCATCTGATCTGATGTACCGGACGCTCCACCAACATTATGACCTCTTAACTCTCTCCACCTTAAAGGGGAAGGAAGTGGACCAAGAGGGCAAAGTGAGAAGACCTTCATCCGAGGCCTCCAATGTACTGGGAATAGATTTTTGGTTAGATAACCTAACAAAGTTAGTAGGAAATGGAACCTTGGTGGAGAAAAAAACAAACTCTCTGATGATGTGATTTCCTAAACAATCATAGGTAGATACCTGTGGACATAAACACAAAGAGAGATTAGCATTTCATAGCGCCATTTTGAAATAAACTATTTATTTTAGGCGCTTATCATGATAAACGCGAGTCCCGGAAACACATTACAACGGGATAAACTCATTAAAATATACGAGAAGTCACCTGGTGGCTAGGTCCTGGGCACTCCTCTGGAGTAGTAGCACGTTCTGCCATATTAATCCAGGTGAAATAGAACTTCTACACAGACAAAACTTTCAGAAATTAAGGAAAAGCCTATGAGCATAGAAAACATGAGTTGTCTCTCAGCCAATAAATTAGCAAAGAGGAAGTACTAGTCTGCGCATGCGCGGTGGTGGGCTAGCATCCGCCAGACTGTCTTCTGACTACCTGCCCAGTAGGGGCACCTAACTTTTTTAATCTGAGTGTTTTATTGAGTGAAAGCCGATATTTAGCAATATCAAAGAGTATTAGGGAGGTAAGTATACTCTTGAAGTGAAATTAGTGACGCCATGACCTAGATAGCTGATCCGTTGACCTCAAACGCAAAGCAATCATAAGCTGTCGCAATACGACGGTGTGATTTGATCTACATGCATGTAGATGCTTCTATTCTAGAGCTATGGCCAAAAATATATAATCCAGTATGCACTTCGTGACCCTGTGACCTAGTTACTTGAGGCTGTCTCCTGAAACTTATAGTACTTCTAGTCACCCATAATATAAATGGGTGTGCTGAATTTGGTGATTCTACCTCCTTGGGGTCCTGATTTATGGCTAAAATATGTATTCCGTGATCCACTTAGTGACTTCGTGACCTAGATATTTGAACTTTTGACATGAAACAAAACTTTACTTCCAGCCAACCATAATATGAATGTATGTTACCGATTTGGTGATTCTACGTTCTTGCAAAGTTATCAAAGTTATCAAAGTGATCACTAAGTGATCCTGTGTCCTCGATGTTTGACCTTTTGACGCCAAACTAAAACTTTTTCTAGCCTCTCACAATATGAATATATTGCCAAATTTGGTGATTCTACCTCATAGGATTCCAGAGATATGCCTCGGACAGACAGACAGACAGACAGCATGACAGACAGACAGGCAGGCAGGCAGGCAGGCAGGCAGGCAGGCAGGCAGGCAAACAGACGAGGTTTCTGAAATCTATGCCCCATAAAACAGTGTTTTAAAGGAAAACTCACCTCATACTATACTATCCACTCAGGTTACATACAATATGCCACACTATAGCTTTTTATCCCCACATTTTTCAAAGAAAAATATCGATTATGCAGTCCCACCTGTGTGCATGTCTGTCTGTCTGTGTGTGCAGGAATTGGTTGTAAACCAACACCTCCAAAAACGTTGGACGATATTCAACCAAACTTGGCATGTTAGTTACCCATGAGTGTGGAGTGCAAAGGGGAATTTATATTCGGCTCCGCCCCAAGGGGGGTGAGGTGTGGGTCAAAATGTCATAAAATTGATTGTAATGCAAACCGTTGGACGTAGTTGAAACAAGCTTGGTGGTGAGGGGTCAAAAGGTCAAATTGATTGCAATGCAAATCCTGCGAAACAGTTGGATGGAATTCAACCAAATATGGTAATGTGAGTTACCCATATTATTGTGGAGTAGAAGAGGGCCTTTACATTTGGCTCTGCCCCAAGGGTGATGGGGTGGGGGTTAAAATGTCAAGAAATTGATTGTAATGCAACTCCTCTGAAACTGTAGGACGTAATTGAAACAAAATTGAGTTACCATATATTGTGGATTGGAAGAGGCCATTTACATTTGGCTCCACCCCAGTAGTGGGGTGGTGCTCAAGAGGTTGAAGCAGTGAATGTGGGAATTTGTGATGAAGCATCATCGACAGAGCAATCTACCCGTAGGGCAATGCATCTCTGACAACAGATTGACAACTCTGTCCGCCAGTAAACTAACATTAAATGATGAACACTGGTAATAAACTGGCAATAGTCTGACTTTAAGCTGGCAATAAAGAGAATTGGCAATAAGCAGCCAATGATGTCAGTCTATTGTCAGATCTGATAATAGTCTGACAATAATCTGGCTACAGATTGGCAAGAAATAGTTGCAGCATTGTCGAGTCTGACAACAATTAAACAACAAAAGCTTTGCTGTTTAGCTACAGCTGACAACAGACTGGCAAGGAAATATATTAACATTTTACCTGACAACAGACTGGTAACAAAAGACAAAGAAAATTTAATTTATTTTTTAGGCACACTGTCATGACTATGGCTAGTCCTAATCATTGTACAGAGCAAATCTCTCAAGTTTCTTTCAAATCAGATTTTTAAACAGCTTAACCAGGGTGGATGCTGACACTGGCCACTGAACCACTCTCCCACAATATCCAACTTTCCTTGGTAAAAGCGAGCTAATAAAATCAAATGACTTACAATAATGGACCTTTCCAGGTTATCTATACATCATGTGATGGCATAACCAACTACGTGATGCGTAGGATGATGTCATAATCAATTACAGTGTGAATGACTCGATTTAGTCCATCCTAAACACTTAATTGTCTGACAGTTTGTATGAATTGGATGTCTTTGCTATTTAATAAACATGCTGTTGAATATTTTTAAACTAATTTGACTGGGTGCTTTTGCTACCATAGGCAGCAACAGCACCAACCCAAATTAGTTTCAAAATATTCAACAGCTTACCTGCATAGTTTTCTGGAAATTGATAGTCAGCAAGTTCAGAGATCGATCAATCCCAACACGAGTGAGGTGTGGGCGGAGCTTAGCCGGAGATGAACGGAGCATAGCTAAAACTGTAAAAATCCATTATTGAGTCAAAAATTTTAATTTATTTTGAGAATTTGATAATGGTTTATCATGCGATCACTATATAGCTTTACCTTCTGAGACACTTAAACAGCATCCAACCCCATGTCCTGTTCCAGTGTAAAAGTTTCTGCCATGCCTCCACTGGTACTCTTTGCCAATTACATCTAACATAGCACCTGATATGAACAAAGATGATAAGAATGATATCCTAATTTGCAACGGAACAGAACAATTTCATGTTAACCCTTTAAAATTCAAGCTAGCCAGTTTGGGTGGGTAGGATATCTGACAGTTGTACCTGGAAGGTTTGGTGGTTTTGAAAGTTTTGGCAGTTTGCATCTGAAACTGGCAGTTTTGGTGGGTTGGGTACCTGGTGTTTGTGCCTGGTTGTTATTGGCAATAGTTTTTTAGTGGTTGAGTCAATTGGTTGTGTGCCTGGCCAATGGGCATATTCTTGTGAGCTTTAATTTAACCATTCATTGGTAGAAACTGGGGGCTCTGGCGGGAGATGTCACAGGAGAGGTGGGTTTAGGCCTTGGTTTATTGGTGTTCAATGGGTGATCGGGTTGGTTGTTGTTTTGTTGGATAGATGATCAGACAGGTGTCAGTGATTATAGGGACTTTACAGCATTTTGTTCAATGGCAGAACTCATCAGAGGTGAATTTTTGGTGGGTTTTGTAACTTTTATGAGTGCGTATTGCACTATGTGATGTGTCGAGCATACTCCTAAGTGGGTAAGGGCTGGTAAATCTGCAGCTGTTGTTCACGCATAACATGTAGTGAGTTGTTCCCCTTAATTTTACACTTAGAATAGATACTCATAGCTTTCATGATATTTTTAACAAATTTGAATTTTCACAGGTTAACAGTCAAGTGTGCTCGAGAGACCAGCTCCTTTTTGTGAATGGAATATGGTAGTTTATGAAGAGAGGTGGTTTAAACAACCACTCTATTTTGGCCCTAAGTTTCATTACACAGCTCACCTATCTCTCTGGCACTCAATGGAGGATTCCAGTTTCTCAGTCAATCATATGACCTCATAATCAAGAAGACCTTTACACTTGGCTCCAACCCAAGGGGGATGGGTGGCGGCCAAAATGTCAAGAAATTGATTGTAATGCAACTCATCTGAAACTGTTGGACATAATTGAAACAAATTTTGTAGAGTTACCATATATTTGGATTGGAAGAGGCCATTTACATTTGACTCCACCCCCAGTATTAAAGATTGGTGGGGCATAGCTAAAACTGGAATCCTCCATTCGGTGGTAAATTAGCACTTTAACACTAAAATTTCTTCAAGAAGATTGAAATTTTTTGCAGAGGAATGTAAAATTATTTTTGAAGATTTATCACTAGAATGACTGGCTCAGTTATTGAGCTAGGCATTCTAGTGGTAAGTTTTCACAAATTCTTCTCTTAGTCTGTAAATGAACATTTCTCAAGACCCCTGTAGAAGCCATTTTGGTCGGCTTGAGTGATAATGGGTTACGGCCTGATTGATGTCATGTTCCCGGCAAAAAGAATTCCTGGCTTTTCCTTGATTCTGGGAATAACCGAAAAAATCCTCAGATATTGCAGAATTCATATTCCATGAAAACCAGCAAAGAAAGTCGTGGGATATGCTGTGTCCTAACCGTGGGAACATTTAAACAAGAGGCCCAAGGGGTCTGTATCACTCACCTGGAACATAGGCATTTCAACTAGATAGGTCATTGCCTATTATAAGTAAAATCATAATGTTTTGTCAGAATTACAACAAGAACTAGGTCATCCAAGATGGCTGCCAAGTAAATCGACCGCTCAGGTTCTCTTGAACAAACTTGGTTCAGCTCTTGCCCTGGATGATATTTCATGAGTTTTGAATCAGTCCCCCAAGCCGTTTCAGAGACTTTAATAGATGTTTCTAAAACTCTGCCAAAATCCAAGCTGGCCACCAGCCAAATTGGCCAATCAGCTTCCTTTGAACAGACTTGTATCTCCATGCACAAACGATGCTACCTGCCAAATATAACTGAAATCGGCATAGGCATTCTCGAGAAGACATTTTAACTTTCTTATTGCTTTAGCATGGGAGCTTATGGTGGGAAAGGTCTCCAGAATGGCTGACAACTGTTCATCCTACAGTTTCAAAAATGGTAACTTTGAAGTCAGAATACCCAAAAACCTATATAAAACCAATTTTACCCTCAAAATCCATTAAATAGAAAAATCCAATATGGCTGTCAAACCCTCTACATTTTGATTGGCCCATGGCAGCCCTGTTTTTATATGTATCAACTTCCCTTGAACGAACTTTAATGGGCCTTAGGCCATAATCATATCTCCCAAATTTTGGCCTGATCCGTTGAGCGGTTCTGGACAAGTTGCTTTTGCGAAATTTAGGTCATTCAAGATGGCCGCTGAAACATTTGGCCAATCAACTTCCCTTGAACAAACTTGGTTCAGCTCTTGCCCTAGATCATATTTTATGAGTTTTGAATCAGTCCCCAAAGCCGTTTCAGAGATTTAAAAAAATGTTTCTAAAAATCAGCTAAAATCCCTGATGGATGCCGGACAAATTGGCCGATCGGCTTCCTTTGAACAAACTTGGAGCTCCATGCCCTAAGGATGCTTCCAGCATAAGCTCACTTGGCCATTCTAGCCAATCTAGGTTTTGCAATGGCTCAGCATTATGAAAAATTGATTTCCAGTTTTGGGAATTTGAGGAATATGACAGGAATTTTCAAGACAATTTTGTTAAGTTTGAATACTGACAGCTTCCAATCAGCGATTTCTCTTATTTCCCGAATCTGTTGTATAGTTACCATGGAGATGTTTATAAAATATTCAATTTTATTGATCTGGCTCTATATAACTTTAGAATTTAAGATTGACTTCCTTAACCCTATATAACCCTTGAATTTTTTCAAGAAAATTTCAATTTTTTCATAGAAAATGTCCATTTTCAGAACAAGAGAACTGTTTTTGAAAATTTACGACTGGAATGACTGGCTCGGTTATCAAGCCAGTCATTTCAGTGCTAAATTTTCAAAAACAGTCTTCTCTTGGTCTGCATATGGACATTTCTCAAGACCACTGCAGAAGCCGTTTTTGGCTGATATGAGTGTTAAAGGGTTCTGCAGTGGTCTTGAGAAATGGTCATTTGCAGACCGAAAGAAGCCTATTTTTTTTAACTTACGACTGGAATGAATAGCATGAAAACTGAGATATACTTTTTCTCTGAGAAAAGTGAAATTTTCTTGAACAAATTTGAGGATTAAATTGTTAAATGGCAGACTATTCAGTTAGTGTTGGAAAAGGAAAATATGCATAGCAGAATATTTGAAAGATTGGTTCCTAGCCAATAATTGGAACCATGGAAGTAATTGAGGAATACATTTCATCAGTCAATCATATGAAGTCATAATCAACTACATCACATGTAAGCTGACGTCATAATCAATTACATCATGAATTATGCAACATAGTTAGCTACAAACGCTTAAGAGTCTGACAAGTTGTACAAATTGTATGTCTTTACTATTTAATAAACATGTTGTTGAATATTTTGAAACTAGTTTTACTGGGCGCTGTTGCTGACATAGGCAGCAACAGCACCCAGTCAAATTAATCTCAAAATATTCAACGGCTTACCTGTTTAGTTTTCTGGAAATTGAGATTCAGAGAGTGCAAAGATCTATTTATTCCAACATGGCAAAGCGTAGGTGGAGCTTAGCTAGAGATGGGCTGGACATAGCTAAAACTAGATTCCTCCATTGCAGATGTTTCCCCATAACCAGAAAGCAGCAATTAGCTTCTGCATAGAGGGAATGAAATTCACAATTTCGCTGAAGTTGCAGAGCACAAAACTAGAGGCTGGCACCGGCACGTCAAGCTTTCATCACTATCACGGGCAACCATCCTCCAAAGTTTGGTCAATGTCTATCCAATAGAATAAACGTTATAGACAAATGTGTTTTTCTGGCAGTTTTCAAAACAATTATATTACTCTGGTTATGACCTTGTGCATTGACCTTTGGACCCCAAATTTATGACACTTCTTCAGGGCTTCACAGGCAACCCTTTTCACAAGTTTGATTACTGTTTGCAAAAGATTCTTGAAACAACAACAACAACAACAACAGCCAGGAATAAGCATTTATGACTGACTGCCTGACCAACCACCCGACTAACAACCGGACTAACCAACAGGCCAACCGACAAACTAACTAACTCACTAAGAGACATGGTCGTTTATGGAGCTGCTAGCCACAGCTAAAAACTTTAACATTCTCTCCTATTCTCAGATTGGAGGAGGGACATCGCATGCTGGACCCGGCACACCAGAGGCTGAGCTATGCCCCTCCCATCTATAGCTAAACTCCACCCACCCATTGCCCGTGTTAGAATCTGTCTCTCTGAATCTCAATTTCCAGAAAACTAAGCTGTTGAATATCTTGAAACTAATATGACGGGGTGCTATTGCTACCTATGGCAACAACAACACCAAATCAAATTAGATTCAAAATATACAACAAAATGTTTATTAAATAGTAGACATACAATTCGTACAAATTGATGGACTATTAAAGCGTTAATGACGAACTAAAAGGCATCATTTATGACATAATTGATTATGACATCAGCATATATGTGACGTAGTTGATTATGACATCATATGATTGATTGATAACCTGGCTTCATTCACTGTTTATTACTTTAGAAAACTGGATGGTATCGCAAAGATGTAGTTGATTAAGCTTTCTATGCTTATACGCTCACCATGACATCCTCTAGGAAAGACCGCTGTTTGAACACGTATTACTGTTTGAAGGTTAAGTGTATACATTTCCTGTGAAACAATAATAATAAACATCTCAATATTAACCCCTTACACCTTTAAACCTGAAATTTCTTCAAGAAAAATCTAATTTTCTGATAGAAAATGTCAATTTGCAGACCAAGAGATTATTTTTGAAAATTTATCACTGGAATGATTGGCTCGGTTATCATTCCAGTGATAAATTTTCAAAAATAGTCTTCTCTTGGTCTGCAAATGGACATTTCTGAAGACCACTGCCGAGGCCATTTTTGGCTGATATGAGTGTTAAAGGGTTAATACTCAAGACGACCTAAAATGGACTTTGCAGTGATCCTGTGGAATGTCCATTTGCAGGCCAAGAGAAGACTGTTTGAAATTTTACCACTAGAATGACTGGCTCGATAACGGAGCCAGTCAATTCAGTGGTAAGTTTTCAGGAGTTTTCTCTTGGCCTGCAAATTTTTTTTCAGAAAGGAAATGTTCGATTTTTAGATCTGGAACGATGTGCTTGTTGTTCTTATTGTTGGGGCCAATTTGTTTCTTTTTCCTACTCCTCATTCAGTCCTTATCTAATCTTTCTGAAAATCCAAACACACATTCTCGGTATAAGTACCCACATCAGTACAGAGCCCAATATTCCATTCACTGCCCTCCTCGGTTTTAGTAGAATGCCTCACTCTTAAATTTTACTCCTTGGTTAAAGATGAATGTAATTTCATAAAACGTGAGTGGGATATTCTAGGCAATGTAATGCACGTAACGCAAAGATTCAAGGGGACCTTGCCCATTATGAATAAATATAAGGGAACTGCTAAATGTAAGGGGACATTTGCATTCTCAGGTGGCATGAAGTAAAATATTCATCTCATTTTCAAGGCAACCATACAGGAAAACAGTTGAATATTTTGAAGTCAATTTGACTGAATTAGGCAGCAACGGCTTCCAGTCAAATTAATTTCAACATATTAAACAGAATATGTTTCATCTGAAATTTGCCACCAATGTTGATCGGTGAATCCATACATGGTGATACTAGACCTTTTCCTCTGGTGTTGGAGTCCCAAAGTGTGCTGTTCTACACATGTCTGATGTGCCTTCCCTGGTTAAAGAAACATAAATACCATGCAATATTATTGATGTTAACACTTTAACCCTCAAATTTGTTTTTAAAAATTCAAATTTCTCATAGAAAATGTCCATTTGCTGACCAAGAGAAGACTATTTTTGAAAATTTACCACTGGAATGACTGGCTCAGTTAATTTTCAAAAATATTCTTCTCTTGTTCTGCAAATGGACAATTCTCAAGACCAGGGCAGAAGCCATTTTTGGCTGATATGAGTGTTAAAGGATTAATTATCCTCACATTCTTCCAAGAAAAGTGTGGGTTCTGCCATCACACCTGTGTGTCTGGCTGGCTGTGTGTGTGTCTGTCTGTGTGTGTGTGTGTGGAAGATTGATTGCAATGCAACTCCTCTGAAACAGTTGGATGTAATTCAACCAAATTTGGTATTTGCCTCCACCCCTAAATGAGTGGGAGAGGGGTTAAAATGTCAAATTAATTGTAACGCAACCCCACTGAAACTGGTGGACGGAACTCAACCAAATTTGGTATGTGAGTTTCCTATATGATTGCAGAGTGCATGAGGACATGTAGATATGGTTCTGCCCACAGGGGGCTGGGACAGGGTTAAAAGGTTAAATTTTAACAAGCAGAAATTGATTGTAACGCAACTCCTCCAAAAACCGTTGGATGAAATTCAATCAAATTTGGTAAGTGAGTTACCCAAATCAGTGTGAAGTGGAAGGGCACATATACATTCGGCCTGATCCCCTGGGGTGGGTGGATGGGGTTGGGTTAAAACTTCAAGAAATTGATTGCAAGGCAACTCCTACAAATCTATACGGTGGAAATCAACCAACTTTGGTATGTGAGTTACCCATATGATTGTGGAGTCCAAGAGAACATTGGCATTTGACTCCGTCCCCATGGGGGTGGGCTGCGAACTCAAAAGGTCAAGAAATTGATTGTAATGTAACCCCTTGAAACTTTGGGTGAAATTTTGGTATGCGAGTTACCCATATGATTGTGGAGTGCAAGAGGCCATTTACATTTGGCACTGTCACCAGGTGGGGGTGGGGTGAGGGGTGAAAATGTCAAGAAACTGATCGCACTGCAACTCCTCCAAAACCATTTAATGGAATTCAAGCGTATTTGGTATGCAAGTTACCCATATCATTGCAAATGTAAGAGGACATTTACATTTCGTTCCGCCACAGGGACTGGGGTCTGGTGGGTGGGCCAAATTGGTAAATGTTTTCCAAGATTCCGAACTGAAGCATTTTAAAGTCAATTTGCTAAAAGCAAGCACTTTTAGGGGTCTTGAAATACAAATTCTGAATTTTGAAAATGTCTTCTGCACTGGTTTTGCGAAATGTCCATTTACAAAGCAAGAGACTATTTTTGACAATTTATTCCACCAGAAATTTTTCAAAACAAATCTTTTGGTCTGCAAATGGACATTTCTCATTAACGGGTTAACCCTTTAATCATTACAGAACAGAAGCAACAAGTTCTTCATGTAAGAAATATTATGTTGAATATTTTGAAGCTAAAATTGCCTGGGAGCTGCCTGAGACGGCAACAAGTCACAGTCAAATTAGTTTTAAAATATTCAACAGATTTTTCAGCATTGTTGTCTTGGAATTGAGACAATGGAATTTCAAGGGTTAAAGCCAGCTGTCTAAAATATTCTACATCTTATTGTTCTAATGACATTTCTAATGCACCTGAGTTCAACTAAGAGACCATCTGTATTTCATGACAACTTTTATTACCATACACTCACCCCAACCATGGGCAAGAGGGTTGTGTACGTGTGTGCGTGTGTGCATGCATGCATGCATGTGTACATGTCTGTATGGGTGCGTGCATATGTATGTTCGGAGCTGTCTAAAAAATTATTGATCCCATTTGTCTCAAATTTTAAGACAACAATGTCTGTTAATGTGAAAGAGAATTTCTTGGCTTGAGCCACGTTACAAAACCTGGATCCGAATTGTTTATTAAACAGACCGTTGCGGGGGTCACCAATGGACCTTTTCATTTTTAGGTATGCCCCACCCATCTTTATCTAAGCTCCACCCACACCTTGCTCGTGTTGGGATCGATCAATCTCTGAACTCCCTGACTATCGATTTCCAGAAAACTATACAGGTAAGCTGAATATTTTGAAACTAATTTGACTGGGTGCTGTTGCTGCCTATGGCAACAACCGCACCCAGTCAAATTAGTTTCAAAATATTCAAGAGTATGTTTATTAAATAGCAAAGAATTACAAAGACATACAATTCATACGTGTCGGACTATTAGAAATTTGATGACGGTCTATATGAAACCCTTTGTGACATAATGATTATGACATCATCATACACGCGCTGAGCTGATTATGACATCATACGAAGTCAGATGATGGATGGATACTCTGGAAATGTGAATTAACATGAATAATTGCCTCACATAAATCCATGGGTATCTCAGAAATTACTGGTCTGATTTGGTTCAAATATTATCACAAGAAATGTTGAGACCATTCACTCGGATTATACAACTTTGGCCATGACCCGCAAAATCTGGAAAATTCAAAGAATTCTAAAACACTACAAAAATGGTACCATGAGGGTATACAATCTTTGATTGCTATTATTATACTCATGCCACTGAAGGCCACTGTGAGTATATATATTCACCGCTATATTGCGGTTGGTGCTGCCTGTCTGTTTGTTTGTCTGTCTGTTTGTCTGTCTGTTTATCCGAGCCATATCTCCAGAATCCTACAAGGTAGAAACACCAAATTTGGAACACACCTTCTTCGTTATTAGTGGCTAGAAAAAATTTAGTTTACGGTCAAAGGGTAAAAAATAGAGGTCACAGGGTCACTTAGTGCATACTGGAATACATATTTTCATGGATAATTATGCAATACAAGAAAGTAGAATCCCCAAATCAGTAGAATACATTCATATTGTGGTGGCTAGAAAGAGAATTTAGAAAGGTTCAAATATCTAGGTCAAGGGATCACTAAGCACATCCAGAAATACAAATTTTTTAGTCATAAATTGGGAACGCAAGTAGGTAGAATCATCAAATTTGTCACATCCCTTCATAATATAGGTAGCTAAATGTTCTATGAAATACAGGACAAAGCATCAAATGTCTATGTCACAGGGTGCATACCGGAATACACAGTTTTAGCCATAAATCTGGAATGCTTGAAGGTAGAATCACCACATTTAGCCTTCCAGTTTGGTTTGAGTTTGAGGTCAACGGATCACCTCTATAGGTCACAGTAGTCACTAAGCTGGTTGCTAAGACAAGAGCACATTTAAGATGCGAGTCAGCTTCTCCCTCGTGTGCATTATTATTATTATTATCATCATTATTACTATTATTATTATTATTATTATTATTATTATTATTCGATAAAACTTAAAACTCACAGAAAATTTGATCCAATATCCAGCAACAAAACACCATCACGCACAATCTTTTGGTTACGATTTGGAGTGAGACTGGAAATGGATACATGTGCCAATATTTTCACATACACAATAAACAATAATCATAATTTTTTTAGTTACGACTCACAAATAGTATTAGTCAGTCTGTCAGTCAGTCTACTTTTTAACATTGTTGACAAGTCTGCCTTATATATGGCCTAAGTCATGACTATAGCACGTCGTACTTGTTTATCTTATAATATAGGTGTATTTAATTTCTGTTATTGCACTTGAAATCAGCAAATTACTATGCTGCCTCTCCAATTGTAAGAAAACCTGCCACTTTGTAGTAGTCAAGTTGAACATCGTAAAACCTTATACTAACTATATTATATGTACTCTGAAGATTCCTTGCAACACAGCAGCCCGATTACTAAATATTTAACAGTCAAGCCGGCCAAAGATTATTACAGTGGTACATTTACAAAAATACTTTGCTCTTGGCATGCAAATGGATATTCACTGGACAGAAATTTGCATTTTCTTGACCAATCTTGACCATCTAAGGGTTCTGATATGTCACTCAGGTATCTGATGTCATAATGAAATTCATAACATGTTATCTGATGTCACAATCAAAATGGTGTAGTTCTGCCGCAAAAATTGAGAGGTCTGTCATGAAAGTACACAAAATGTATGTCTTTGATGAATTTACAATGCAATAAACATTCAATGGACCTTCCCGTTTTAGCTATGCCCCACCCATCTCTAGCTATAAGCTCCACCCACACCTCGCTCGTGTTGGGATCGATCGATGTCTGAACACCCTGACTATCAATTTCCAGAAAAATACACAGGTAAGCTGTTGAATATTTTGAAACAGCAACAGCACCCAGTCAAATTAGTTTCAAAATATTCAACAGCATGTTTATTAAATAGCAAAGAACTACAAAGCCATACAATTCATATGTGTCGGACTGTTTGAGATTTGATGACGGTCGATATGGAACCCTTTGTGACGTAATGATTGTGACGTCATCATACACAGGCTGAGCTGATTATGACATCATACGAGGTCAGATGATGGATAGATACTCTGGAAAAGTGAATTCAATATTTTGACACTACTTTAACTGGGAGATGTTGCTGACATAGGCAGTAACATCCATATGTCAAATTACTTTCATAATATTCAACAGCTTACCGATATATAGTTACCATGAGATTTAGATTCTCAGAATTCAGGTTTCAAAGTTTCATACCAATTTCAAACAAGAAAAACGTAAGGAGAGCTTAGCTAGAAATGGCCATGGAATGACTAGAAATGGGCGGGGAATAGCTAGAAATGGGAGGGGAATAGCTAGAAATGGGTGGGGAATAGCTAGAAATGGGTGGGGAATAGCTAGAAATGGGCAGGGAATAGCTAGAAATGGGCGGGGAATAGCTAGAAATGGGTGGGCAATAGCTAGAAATGGGCGGGGAATAGCTAGAAATGGGTGGAGAATAGCTAGAAATGGGTGGAGAATACCTAGAAATTGGTGGGGAATACCTAGAAATGGGTGTGGAATAGCTAGAAATGGGTGGGGAAAAGCTAGAAATGGGTGGGGAATAGCTAGAAATGGGTGGGGAAAAGCTAGAAATGGGTGGGGAATCGCAAGAAATGGGTGGGGAATAACTAGAAATGGGTGGGGAATAGCTAGAAATGGGTGGGGAATAGCTAGAAATGGGTGGGGAATAGCTAGAAATGGGTGGGGAATACCTAGAAATGGAGGGGAATAACTAGAAATGGGCATGGAATAACTAGAAATGGGCGGGGAATAGATAGAAATTGGTGGGAATAGCTAGACATGGGCGGGGAATAGCCAGAAATGGGTGGAGAAGTTAGAAATGGGTGGAGAATAGCTAGAAATGGGTGGGGAATAGCTAGAAATGGGTGGGGAATAACTAGAAATGGGTGGCGAATAACTAGAAATGGGCGGGGAATAGATAGAAATGGGTGGGAATAGCTAGACATGGGCAGGGAATAGCTAGAAATGGGTGGAGAATAGCTAGAAATGGGTGGGGAATACCTAGAAATGGGTGGGGAATAGCTAGAAATGGGTGGGGAATAACTAGAAATGGGTGGGGAATAACTAGAAATGGGCGGGGAATATATAGAAATGGGTGGAAATAGCTAAACATGGGCGGGGAATAGCTAGAAATGGGTGGAGAATAGCTAGAAATGGGTGGAGAATAGCTAGAAATGGGTGGGGAATACCTAGAAATGGGTGGGGAATACCTAGAAATGGGTGGGGAATAACTAGAAATGGGCGTTGAATAACTAGAAATGGGCAGGGAATAGCTAGAAATGGGTGGGTAATAGCTAGAAATTGGTGGGAATAAATAGAAATGGGTGGGGAATAGCTAGAATGGGTGGAGAATGGCTAGAAATTGGTGGGGAATAGCTAGAAATGGGTGGGGAATAGCTAGAAATGGGTGGGGAATAACTAGAAATGGGTGGGGAATAGCTAGAAATGGGCAGGGAATAGCTAGAAATGGGTGGGGAATAGCTAGAAATGGGTGGGGAATAGCTAGAAATGGGTGGGGAATAGCAAGAAATAGGTGGGGAATAGCTAGAAATGGAGGGGAATAGCTAGAAATGGGCGGGAATAGCTAGAAATGGGTGGGGAATAGCTAGAAATGGGCGGGGAATAGCTAGAAATGGGTGGGCAATAGCTAGAAATGGGCGGGGAATAGCTAGAAATGGGTGGGGAATAGCTAGAAATGGGTGGGGAATAGCTAGAAATGGGTGGGGAATACCTAGAAATGGAGGGGAATAACTAGAAATGGGCATGGAATAACTAGAAATGGGCGGGGAATAGATAGAAATTGGTGGGAATAGCTAGACATGGGCGGGGAATAGCCAGAAATGGGTGGAGAAGTTAGAAATGGGTGGAGAATAGCTAGAAATGGGTGGGGAATAGCTAGAAATGGGTGGGGAATAACTAGAAATGGGTGGTGAATAACTAGAAATGGGCGGGGAATAGATAGAAATGGGTGGGAATAGCTAGACATGGGCAGGGAATAGCTAGAAATGGGTGGAGAATAGCTAGAAATGGGTGGGGAATACCTAGAAATGGGTGGGGAATAGCTAGAAATGGGTGGGGAATAACTAGAAATGGGTGGGGAATAACTAGAAATGGGCGGGGAATATATAGAAATGGGTGGAAATAGCTAAACATGGGCGGGGAATAGCTAGAAATGGGTGGAGAATAGCTAGAAATGGGTGGAGAATAGCTAGAAATGGGTGGGGAATACCTAGAAATGGGTGGGGAATACCTAGAAATGGGTGGGGAATAACTAGAAATGGGCGTTGAATAACTAGAAATGGGCAGGGAATAGCTAGAAATGGGTGGGTAATAGCTAGAAATTGGTGGGAATAAATAGAAATGGGTGGGGAATAGCTAGAATGGGTGGAGAATGGCTAGAAATTGGTGGGGAATAGCTAGAAATGGGTGGGGAATAGCTAGAAATGGGTGGGGAATAACTAGAAATGGGTGGGGAATAGCTAGAAATGGGCAGGGAATAGCTAGAAATGGGTGGGGAATAGCTAGAAATGGGTGGGGAATAGCTAGAAATGGGTGGGGAATAGCAAGAAATAGGTGGGGAATAGCTAGAAATGGATGGGAATAGCTAGAAATGGGCGGGAATAGCTAGAAATGGGTGGGGAATAGCTAGAAATGGGCGGGGAATAGCTAGAAATGGGTGGGCAATAGCTAGAAATGGGCGGGGAATAGCTAGAAATGGGTGGAGAATAGCTAGAAATGGGTGGAGAAAACCTAGAAATGGGTGGGGAATACCTAGAAATGGGTGTGGAATAGCTAAAAATGGGTGGGGAATAGCTAGAAATGGGTGGGGAATAGCTAGAAATGGGTGGGGAATAGCTAGAAATGGGTGGGGAATCGCAAGAAATGGGTGGGGAATAACTAGAAATGGGCGGGGAATAGCTAGAAATGGGTGGGGAATAGCTAGAAATGAGTGGGGAATAGCTAGAAATGGGTGGGGAATAGCTAGAAATGGGTGGGGAATAGCTAGAAATGGGTGGGGAATAGCTAGAAATGGCAGGGAATGACTAGAAATGGGCGGGGAATAGCTAGAAATGGGAGGGGAATAGCTAGAAATGGGTGGGGAATAGCTAGAAATGGGTGGGGAATAGCTAGAAATGGGCAGGGAATAGCTAGAAATGGGCGGGGAATAGCTAGAAATAGGCGGGGAATAGCTAGAAATGGGTGGGGAATAGCTAGAAATGGGTGGGGAATAGCTAGAAATGGGTGGGGAATAGCTAGAAATGGGTGGGAATAGCTAGAAATGGGTGGGGAATAGCTAGAAATGGGCGGGGAATAGCTAGAAATGGGTGGGCAATAGCTAGAAATGGGCGGGGAATAGCTAGAAATGGGTGGAGAATAGCTATAAATGGGTGGAGAATACCTAGAAATGGGTGGGGAATACCTAGAAATGGGTGTGGAATAGCTAGAAATGGGTGGGGAATAGCTAGAAATGGGTGGGGAATAGCTAGAAATTGGTGGGGAATCGCAAGAAATGGGTGGGGAATAACTAGAAATGGGTGGGGAATAGCTAGAAATGGGCGGGGAATAGCTAGAAATGGGTGGGGGAATAGCTAGAAATGGGTGGGGAATAGCTAGAAATGGGTGGGGAATAGCTAGAAATGGGTGGGGAATAGCTAGAAATGGGTGGGGAATAACTAGAAATGGGTGGGGAATAGCTAGAAATGGGTGGGGAATAGCTAGAAATGGGTGGGGAATAGCTAGAAATGGGTGGGGAATACCTAGAAATGGAGGGGAATAACTAGAAATGGGCATGGAATAACTAGAAATGGGCGGGGAATAGATAGAAATTGGTGGGAATAGCTAGACATGGGCGGGGAATAGCCAGAAATGGGTGGAGAAGTTAGAAATGGGTGGAGAATAGCTAGAAATGGGTGGGGAATAGCTAGAAATGGGTGGGGAATAACTAGAAATGGGTGGCGAATAACTAGAAATGGGCGGGGAATAGATAGAAATGGGTGGGAATAGCTAGACATGGGCAGGGAATAGCTAGAAATGGGTGGAGAATAGCTAGAAATGGGTGGGGAATACCTAGAAATGGGTGGGGAATAGCTAGAAATGGGTGGGGAATAACTAGAAATGGGCATGGAATAACTAGAAATGGGCGGGGAATATATAGAAATGGGTGGAAATAGCTAAACATGGGCGGGGAATAGCTAGAAATGGGTGGAGAATAGCTAGAAATGGGTGGAGAATAGCTAGAAATGGGTGGGGAATACCTAGAAATGGGTGGGGAATACCTAGAAATGGGTGGGGAATAACTAGAAATGGGCGTTGAATAACTAGAAATGGGCAGGGAATAGCTAGAAATGGGTGGGTAATAGCTAGAAATTGGTGGGAAATGGGTGGGGAATAGCTAGAATGGGTGGAGAATGGCTAGAAATTGGTGGGGAATAGCTAGAAATGGGTGGGGAATAGCTAGAAATGGGTGGGGAATAACTAGAAATGGGTGGGGAATAGCTAGAAATGGGCAGGGAATAGCTAGAAATGGGTGGGGAATAGCTAGAAATGGGTGGGGAATAGCTAGAAATGGGTGGGGAATAGCAAGAAATGGGTGGGGAATAGCTAGAAATGGATGGGAATAGCTAGAAATGGGCGGGAATAGCTAGAAATGGGTGGGGAATAGCTAGAAATGGGCGGAGAATAGCTAGAAATGGGTGGGCAATAGCTAGAAATGGGCGGGGAATAGCTAGAAATGGGTGGAGAATAGCTAGAAATGGGTGGAGAAAACCTAGAAATGGGTGGGGAATACCTAGAAATGGGTGTGGAATAGCTAGAAATGGGTGGGGAATCGCAAGAAATGGGTGGGGAATAGCTAGAAATGGGTGGGGAATCGCAAGAAATGGGTGGGGAATAACTAGAAATGGGCGGGGAATAGCTAGAAATGGGTGGGGAATAGCTAGAAATGAGTGGGGAATAGCTAGAAATGGGTGGGGAATAGCTAGAAATGGGTGGGGAATAGCTAGAAATGGGTGGGGAATAGCTAGAAATGGGCAGGGAATGACTAGAAATGGGCGGGGAATAGCTAGAAATGGGAGGGGAATAGCTAGAAATGGGTGGGGAATAGCTAGAAATGGGTGGGGAATAGCTAGAAATGAGTGGGGAATAGCTAGAAATGGGTGGGGAATAGCTAGAAATGGGTGGGGAATAGCTAGAAATGGGTGGGGAATAGCTAGAAATGGGTGGGGAATAACTAGAAATGGGTGGCGAATAACTAGAAATGGGCGGGGAATAGATAGAAATGGGTGGGAATAGCTAGACATGGGCAGGGAATAGCTAGAAATGGGTGGAGAATAGCTAGAAATGGGGTGGGGAATACCTAGAAATGGGTGGGGAATAGCTAGAAATGGGTGGGGAATAACTAGAAATGGGCATGGAATAACTAGAAATGGGCGGGGAATATATAGAAATGGGTGGAAATAGCTAAACATGGGCGGGGAATAGCTAGAAATGGGTGGAGAATAGCTAGAAATGGGTGGAGAATAGCTAGAAATGGGTGGGGAATACCTAGAAATGGGTGGGGAATACCTAGAAATGGGTGGGGAATAACTAGAAATGGGCGTTGAATAACTAGAAATGGGCAGGGAATAGCTAGAAATGGGTGGGTAATAGCTAGAAATTGGTGGGAAATGGGTGGGGAATAGCTAGAATGGGTGGAGAATGGCTAGAAATTGGTGGGGAATAGCTAGAAATGGGTGGGGAATAGCTAGAAATGGGTGGGGAATAACTAGAAATGGGTGGGGAATAGCTAGAAATGGGCAGGGAATAGCTAGAAATGGGTGGGGAATAGCTAGAAATGGGTGGGGAATAGCTAGAAATGGGTGGGGAATAGCAAGAAATGGGTGGGGAATAGCTAGAAATGGATGGGAATAGCTAGAAATGGGCGGGAATAGCTAGAAATGGGTGGGGAATAGCTAGAAATGGGTGGGGAATAGCAAGAAATGGGTGGGGAATAGCTAGAAATGGATGGGAATAGCTAGAAATGGGCGGGAATAGCTAGAAATGGGTGGGGAATAGCTAGAAATGGGCGGAGAATAGCTAGAAATGAGTGGGGAATAGCTAGAAATGGGTGGGGAATAGCTAGAAATGGGTGGGGAATAGCTAGAAATGGGTGGGGAATAGCTAGAAATGGGCAGGGAATGACTAGAAATGGGCGGGGAATAGCTAGAAATGGGAGGGGAATAGCTAGAAATGGGTGGGGAATAGCTAGAAATGGGTGGGGAATAGCTAGAAATGGGCAGGGAATAGCTAGAAATGGGCGGGGAATAGCTAGAAATAGGCGGGGAATAGCTAGAAATGGGTGGGGAAAAGCTAGAAATGGGTGGGGAATAGCTAGAAATGGGTGGGGAATAGCTAGAAATGGGTGGGAATAGCTAGAAATGGGTGGGGAATAGCTAGAAATGGGCGGGGAATAGCTAGAAATGGGTGGGCAATAGCTAGAAATGGGCGGGGAATAGCTAGAAATGGGTGGAGAATAGCTAGAAATGGGTGGAGAATACCTAGAAATGGGTGGGGAATACCTAGAAATGGGTGTGGAATAGCTAGAAATGGGTGGGGAATAGCTAGAAATGGGTGGGGAATAGCTAGAAATGGGTGGGGAATAGCTAGAAATCGGTGGGGAATCGCAAGAAATGGGTGGGGAATAACTAGAAATGGGTGGGGAATAGCTAGAAATGGGCGGGGAATAGCTAGAAATGGGTGGGGAATAGCTAGAAATGGGTGGGGAATAGCTAGAAATGGGTGGGGAATAGCTAGAAATGGGTGGGGAATAGCTAGAAATGGGTGGGGAATAACTAGAAATGGGTGGGGAATAGCTAGAAATGGGTGGGGAATAGCTAGAAATGGGTGGGGAATAGCTAGAAATGGGTGGGGAATACCTAGAAATGGAGGGGAATAACTAGAAATGGGCATGGAATAACTAGAAATGGGCGGGGAATAGATAGAAATTGGTGGGAATAGCTAGACATGGGCGGGGAATAGCCAGAAATGGGTGGAGAAGTTAGAAATGGGTGGAGAATAGCTAGAAATGGGTGGGGAATAGCTAGAAATGGGTGGGGAATAACTAGAAATGGGTGGCGAATAACTAGAAATGGGCGGGGAATAGATAGAAATGGGTGGGAATAGCTAGACATGGGGAGGGAATAGCTAGAAATGGGTGGAGAATAGCTAGAAATGGGTGGGGAATACCTAGAAATGGGTGGGGAATAGCTAGAAATGGGTGGGGAATAACTAGAAATGGGCATGGAATAACTAGAAATGGGCAGGGAATAGCTAGAAATGGGTGGGTAATAGCTAGAAATTGGTGGGAATAAATAGAAATGGGTGGGGAATAGCTAGAATGGGTGGAGAATAGCTAGAAATGGGTGGAGAATAGCTAGAAATGGGTGGGGAATACCTAGAAATGGGTGGGGAATACCTAGAAATGGGTGGGGAATAACTAGAAATGGGCGTTGAATAACTAGAAATGGGCAGGGAATAGCTAGAAATGGGTGGGTAATAGCTAGAAATTGGTGGGAATAAATAGAAATGGGTGGGGAATAGCTAGAATGGGTGGAGAATGGCTAGAAATTGGTGGGGAATAGCTAGAAATGGGTGGGGAATAGCTAGAAATGGGTGGGGAATAACTAGAAATGGGTGGGGAATAGCTAGAAATGGGCAGGGAATAGCTAGAAATGGGTGGGGAATAGCTAGAAATGGGTGGGGAATAGCTAGAAATGGGTGGGGAATAGCAAGAAATGGGTGGGGAATAGCTAGAAATGGATGGGAATAGCTAGAAATGGGCGGGAATAGCTAGAAATGGGTGGGTAATAGCTAGAAATGGGCGGAGAATAGCTAGAAATGGGTGGAGAAAACCTAGAAATGGGTGGGGAATACCTAGAAATGGGTGTGGAATAGCTAAAAATGGGTGGGGAATAGCTAGAAATGGGTGGGGAATAGCTAGAAATGGGTGGAGAAAACCTAGAAATGGGTGGGGAATACCTAGAAATGGGTGTGGAATAGCTAGAAATGGGTGGGGAATCGCAAGAAATGGGTGGGGAATAACTAGAAATGGGCGGGGAATAGCTAGAAATGGGTGGGGAATAGCTAGAAATGAGTGGGGAATAGCTAGAAATGGGTGGGGAATAGCTAGAAATGGGTGGGGAATAGCTAGAAATGGGTGGGGAATAGCTAGAAATGGGCAGGGAATGACTAGAAATGGGCGGGGAATAGCTAGAAATGGGAGGGGAATAGCTAGAAATGGGTGGGGAATAGCTAGAAATGGGTGGGGAATAGCTAGAAATGGGCAGGGAATAGCTAGAAATGGGCGGGGAATAGCTAGAAATAGGCGGGGAATAGCTAGAAATGGGTGGGGAATAGCTAGAAATGGGTGGGGAATAGCTAGAAATGGGTGGGGAATAGCTAGAAATGGGTGGGGAATAGCTAGAAATGGATGGGAATAGCTAGAAATGGGCGGGAATAGCTAGAAATGGGTGGGGAATAGCTAGAAATGGGCGGGGAATAGCTAGAAATGGGTGGGCAATAGCTAGAAATGGGCGGGGAATAGCTAGAAATGGGTGGAGAATAGCTAGAAATGGGTGGAGAATACCTAGAAATGGGTGTGGAATAGCTAGAACTGGGTGGGGAATAGCTAGAAATGGGTGGGGAATAGCTAGAAATGGGTGGGGAATAGCTAGAAATCGGTGGGGAATCGCAAGAAATGGGTGGGGAATAACTAGAAATGGGTGGGGAATAGCTAGAAATGGGCGGGGAATAGCTAGAAATGGGTGGAGAATAGCTAGAAATGGGTGGGGAATAGCTAGAAATGGGTGGGGAATAGCTAGAAATGGGTGGGGAATACCTAGAAATGGAGGGGAATAACTAGAAATGGGCATGGAATAACTAGAAATGGGTGGGGAATAGCTAGAAATGGGTGGGGAATAACTAGAAATGGGTGGAGAATACCTAGAAATGGGTGGGGAATACCTAGAAATGGGTGTGGAATAGCTAGAAATGGGTGGGGAATAGCTAGAAATGGGTGGGGAATAGCTAGAAATGGGTGGGGAATAGCTAGAAATCGGTGGGGAATCGCAAGAAATGGGTGGGGAATAACTAGAAATGGGTGGGGAATAGCTAGAAATGGGCGGGGAATAGCTAGAAATGGGTGGGGAATAGCTAGAAATGGGTGGGGAATAGCTAGAAATGGGTGGGGAATAGCTAGAAATGGGTGGGGAATAGCTAGAAATGGGTGGGGAATAACTAGAAATGGGTGGGGAATAGCTAGAAATGGGTGGGGAATAGCTAGAAATGGGTGGGGAATAGCTAGAAATGGGTGGGGAATACCTAGAAATGGAGGGGAATAACTAGAAATGGGCATGGAATAACTAGAAATGGGCGGGGAATAGATAGAAATGGGTGGGAATAGCTAGACATGGGCAGGGAATAGCTAGAAATGGGTGGAGAATAGCTAGAAATGGGTGGGGAATACCTAGAAATGGGTGGGGAATAGCTAGAAATGGGTGGGGAATAACTAGAAATGGGCATGGAATAACTAGAAATGGGCGGGGAATATATAGAAATGGGTGGAAATAGCTAAACATGGGCGGGGAATAGCTAGAAATGGGTGGAGAATAGCTAGAAATGGGTGGAGAATAGCTAGAAATGGGTGGGGAATACCTAGAAATGGGTGGGGAATACCTAGAAATGGGTGGGGAATAACTAGAAATGGGCGTTGAATAACTAGAAATGGGCAGGGAATAGCTAGAAATGGGTGGGTAATAGCTAGAAATTGGTGGGAATAAATAGAAATGGGTGGGGAATAGCTAGAATGGGTGGAGAATGGCTAGAAATTGGTGGGGAATAGCTAGAAATGGGTGGGGAATAGCTAGAAATGGGTGGGGAATAACTAGAAATGGGTGGGGAATAGCTAGAAATGGGCAGGGAATAGCTAGAAATGGGTGGGGAATAGCTAGAAATGGGTGGGGAATAGCTAGAAATGGGTGGGGAATAGCAAGAAATGGGTGGGGAATAGCTAGAAATTGATGGGAATAGCTAGAAATGGGCGGGAATAGCTAGAAATGGGTGGGGAATAGCTAGAAATGGGCGGAGAATAGCTAGAAATGGGTGGAGAAAACCTAGAAATGGGTGGGGAATACCTAGAAATGGGTGTGGAATAGCTAAAAATGGGTGGGGAATAGCTAGAAATGGGTGGGGAATAGCTAGAAATGGGTGGAGAAAACCTAGAAATGGGTGGGGAATACCTAGAAATGGGTGTGGAATAGCTAGAAATGGGTGGGGAATCGCAAGAAATGGGTGGGGAATAACTAGAAATGGGCGGGGAATAGCTAGAAATGGGTGGGGAATAGCTAGAAATGAGTGGGGAATAGCTAGAAATGGGTGGGGAATAGCTAGAAATGGGTGGGGAATAGCTAGAAATGGGTGGGGAATAGCTAGAAATGGGCAGGGAATGACTAGAAATGGGCGGGGAATAGCTAGAAATGGGAGGGGAATAGCTAGAAATGGGTGGGGAATAGCTAGAAATGGGTGGGGAATAGCTAGAAATGGGCAGGGAATAGCTAGAAATGGGCGGGGAATAGCTAGAAATAGGCGGGGAATAGCTAGAAATGGGTGGGGAATAGCTAGAAATGGGTGGGGAATAGCTAGAAATGGGTGGGGAATAGCTAGAAATGGGTGGGGAATAGCTATAATTGGATGGGAATAGCTAGAAATGGGCGGGAATAGCTAGAAATGGGTGGGGAATAGCTAGAAATGGGCGGGGAATAGCTAGAAATGGGTGGGCAATAGCTAGAAATGGGCGGGGAATAGCTAGAAATGGGTGGAGAATAGCTAGAAATGGGTGGAGAATACCTAGAAATGGGTGTGGAATAGCTAGAAATGGGTGGGGAATAGCTAGAAATGGGTGGGGAATAGCTAGAAATCGGTGGGGAATCGCAAGAAATGGGTGGGGAATAGCTAGAAATGGGCGGGGAATAGCTAGAAATGGGTGGGGAATAGCTAGAAATGGGTGGGGAATAGCTAGAAATGGGTGGGGAATAGCTAGAAATGGGTGGGGAATACCTAGAAATGGAGGGGAATAACTAGAAATGGGCATGGAATAACTAGAAATGGGTGGGGAATAGATAGAAATTGGTGGGAATAGCTAGACATGGGCGGGGAATAGCTAGAAATGGGTGGAGAAGTTAGAAATGGGTGGAGAATAGCTAGAAATGGGTGGGGAATAACTAGAAATGGGCGGGGAATAGCTAGAAATGGGTGGGGAATAGCTAGAAATGAGAGGGGAATAGCTAGAAATGGGTGGGGAATAGCTAGAAATGGGTGGGGAATAGCTAGAAATGGGTGGGGAATAGCTAGAAATGGGCAGGGAATGACTAGAAATGGGCGGGGAATAGCTAGAAATGGGAGGGGAATAGCTAGAAATGGGTGGGGAATAGCTAGAAATGGGTGGGGAATAGCTAGAAATGAGTGGGGAATAGCTAGAAATGGGTGGGGAATAGCTAGAAATGGGTGGGGAATAGCTAGAAATGGGTGGGGAATAGCTAGAAATGGGCAGGGAATGACTAGAAATGGGCGGGGAATAGCTAGAAATGGGAGGGGAATAGCTAGAAATGGGTGGGGAATAGCTAGAAATGGGTGGGGAATAGCTAGAAATGGGCAGGGAATAGCTAGAAATGGGCGGGGAATAGCTAGAAATAGGCGGGGAATAGCTAGAAATGGGTGGGGAAAAGCTAGAAATGGGTGGGGAATAGCTAGAAATGGGTGGGGAATAGCTAGAAATGGGTGGGAATAGCTAGAAATGGGTGGGGAATAGCTAGAAATGGGCGGGGAATAGCTAGAAATGGGTGGGCAATAGCTAGAAATGGGCGGGGAATAGCTAGAAATGGGTGGAGAATAGCTAGAAATGGGTGGAGAATACCTAGAAATGGGTGGGGAATACCTAGAAATGGGTGTGGAATAGCTAGAAATGGGTGGGGAATAGCTAGAAATGGGTGGGGAATAGCTAGAAATGGGTGGGGAATAGCTAGAAATCGGTGGGGAATCGCAAGAAATGGGTGGGGAATAACTAGAAATGGGTGGGGAATAGCTAGAAATGGGCGGGGAATAGCTAGAAATGGGTGGGGAATAGCTAGAAATGGGTGGGGAATAGCTAGAACTGGGTGGGGAATAGCTAGAAATGGGTGGGGAATAACTAGAAATGGGTGGAGAATAGCTAGAAATGGGTGGAGAATAGCTAGAAATGGGTGGGGAATACCTAGAAATGGGTGGGGAATACCTAGAAATGGGTGGGGAATAACTAGAAATGGGCGTTGAATAACTAGAAATGGGCAGGGAATAGCTAGAAATGGGTGGGTAATAGCTAGAAATTGGTGGGAATAAATAGAAATGGGTGGGGAATAGCTAGAATGGGTGGAGAATGGCTAGGAATTGGTGGGGAATAGCTAGAAATGGGTGGGGAATAGCTAGAAATGGGTGGGGAATAACTAGAAATGGGTGGGGAATAGCTAGAAATGGGCAGGGAATAGCTAGAAATGGGTGGGGAATAGCTAGAAATGGGTGGGGAATAGCTAGAAATGGGTGGGGAATAGCAAGAAATGGGTGGGGAATAGCTAGAAATTGATGGGAATAGCTAGAAATGGGCGGGAATAGCTAGAAATGGGTGGGGAATAGCTAGAAATGGGCGGAGAATAGCTAGAAATGGGTGGAGAAAACCTAGAAATGGGTGGGGAATACCTAGAAATGGGTGTGGAATAGCTAAAAATGGGTGGGGAATAGCTAGAAATGGGTGGGGAATAGCTAGAAATGGGTGGAGAAAACCTAGAAATGGGTGGGGAATACCTAGAAATGGGTGTGGAATAGCTAGAAATGGGTGGGGAATCGCAAGAAATGGGTGGGGAATAACTAGAAATGGGCGGGGAATAGCTAGAAATGGGTGGGGAATAGCTAGAAATGAGTGGGGAATAGCTAGAAATGGGTGGGGAATAGCTAGAAATGGGTGGGGAATAGCTAGAAATGGGTGGGGAATAGCTAGAAATGGGCAGGTATTGACTAGAAATGGGCGGGGAATAGCTAGAAATGGGAGGGGAATAGCTAGAAATGGGTGGGGAATAGCTAGAAATGGGTGGGGAATAGCTAGAAATGGGCAGGGAATAGCTAGAAATGGGCGGGGAATAGCTAGAAATAGGCGGGGAATAGCTAGAAATGGGTGGGGAATAGCTAGAAATGGGTGGGGAATAGCTAGAAATGGGTGGGGAATAGCTAGAAATGGGTGGGGAATAGCTAGAAATGGATGGGAATAGCTAGAAATGGGCGGGAATAGCTAGAAATGGGTGGGGAATAGCTAGAAATGGGCGGGGAATAGCTAGAAATGGGTGGGCAATAGCTAGAAATGGGCGGGGAATAGCTAGAAATGGGTGGAGAATAGCTAGAAATGGGTGGAGAATACCTAGAAATGGGTGTGGAATAGCTAGAAATGGGTGGGGAATAGCTAGAAATGGGTGGGGAATAGCTAGAAATCGGTGGGGAATCGCAAGAAATGGGTGGGGAATAACTAGAAATGGGTGGGGAATAGCTAGAAATGGGCGGGGAATAGCTAGAAATGGGTGGGGAATAGCTAGAAATGGGTGGGGAATAGCTAGAAATGGGTGGGGAATAGCTAGAAATGGGTGGGGAATACCTAGAAATGGAGGGGAATAACTAGAAATGGGCATGGAATAACTAGAAATGGGTGGGGAATAGATAGAAATTGGTGGGAATAGCTAGACATGGGCGGGGAATAGCTAGAAATGGGTGGAGAAGTTAGAAATGGGTGGAGAATAGCTAGAAATGGGTGGGGAATAACTAGAAATGGGCGGGGAATAGCTAGAAATGGGTGGGGAATAGCTAGAAATGGGTGGGGAATAACTAGAAATGGGTGGGGAATAGCTAGAAATGGGCAGGGAATAGCTAGAAATGGGTGGGGAATAGCTAGAAATGGGTGGGGAATAGCTAGAAATGGGTGGGGAATAGCAAGAAATGGGTGGGGAATAGCTAGAAATTGATGGGAATAGCTAGAAATGGGCGGGAATAGCTAGAAATGGGTGGGGAATAGCTAGAAATGGGCGGAGAATAGCTAGAAATGGGTGGAGAAAACCTAGAAATGGGTGGGGAATACCTAGAAATGGGTGTGGAATAGCTAAAAATGGGTGGGGAATAGCTAGAAATGGGTGGGGAATAGCTAGAAATGGGTGGAGAAAACCTAGAAATGGGTGGGGAATACCTAGAAATGGGTGTGGAATAGCTAGAAATGGGTGGGGAATCGCAAGAAATGGGTGGGGAATAACTAGAAATGGGCGGGGAATAGCTAGAAATGGGTGGGGAATAGCTAGAAATGAGTGGGGAATAGCTAGAAATGGGTGGGGAATAGCTAGAAATGGGTGGGGAATAGCTAGAAATGGGTGGGGAATAGCTAGAAATGGGCAGGTATTGACTAGAAATGGGCGGGGAATAGCTAGAAATGGGAGGGGAATAGCTAGAAATGGGTGGGGAATAGCTAGAAATGGGTGGGGAATAGCTAGAAATGGGCAGGGAATAGCTAGAAATGGGCGGGGAATAGCTAGAAATAGGCGGGGAATAGCTAGAAATGGGTGGGGAATAGCTAGAAATGGGTGGGGAATAGCTAGAAATGGGTGGGGAATAGCTAGAAATGGGTGGGGAATAGCTAGAAATGGATGGGAATAGCTAGAAATGGGCGGGAATAGCTAGAAATGGGTGGGGAATAGCTAGAAATGGGCGGGGAATAGCTAGAAATGGGTGGGCAATAGCTAGAAATGGGCGGGGAATAGCTAGAAATGGGTGGAGAATAGCTAGAAATGGGTGGAGAATACCTAGAAATGGGTGTGGAATAGCTAGAAATGGGTGGGGAATAGCTAGAAATGGGTGGGGAATAGCTAGAAATCGGTGGGGAATCGCAAGAAATGGGTGGGGAATAACTAGAAATGGGTGGGGAATAGCTAGAAATGGGCGGGGAATAGCTAGAAATGGGTGGGGAATAGCTAGAAATGGGTGGGGAATAGCTAGAAATGGGTGGGGAATAGCTAGAAATGGGTGGGGAATACCTAGAAATGGAGGGGAATAACTAGAAATGGGCATGGAATAACTAGAAATGGGTGGGGAATAGATAGAAATTGGTGGGAATAGCTAGACATGGGCGGGGAATAGCTAGAAATGGGTGGAGAAGTTAGAAATGGGTGGAGAATAGCTAGAAATGGGTGGGGAATAACTAGAAATGGGCGGGGAATAGCTAGAAATGGGTGGGGAATAGCTAGAAATGGGTGGGGAATAACTAGAAATGGGTGGGGAATAGCTAGAAATGGGCAGGGAATAGCTAGAAATGGGTGGGGAATAGCTAGAAATGGGTGGGGAATAGCTAGAAATGGGTGGGGAATAGCAAGAAATGGGTGGGGAATAGCTAGAAATTGATGGGAATAGCTAGAAATGGGCGGGAATAGCTAGAAATGGGTGGGGAATAGCTAGAAATGGGCGGAGAATAGCTAGAAATGGGTGGAGAAAACCTAGAAATGGGTGGGGAATACCTAGAAATGGGTGTGGAATAGCTAAAAATGGGTGGGGAATAGCTAGAAATGGGTGGGGAATAGCTAGAAATGGGTGGAGAAAACCTAGAAATGGGTGGGGAATACCTAGAAATGGGTGTGGAATAGCTAGAAATGGGTGGGGAATCGCAAGAAATGGGTGGGGAATAACTAGAAATGGGCGGGGAATAGCTAGAAATGGGTGGGGAATAGCTAGAAATGAGTGGGGAATAGCTAGAAATGGGTGGGGAATAGCTAGAAATGGGTGGGGAATAGCTAGAAATGGGTGGGGAATAGCTAGAAATGGGCAGGTATTGACTAGAAATGGGCGGGGAATAGCTAGAAATGGGAGGGGAATAGCTAGAAATGGGTGGGGAATAGCTAGAAATGGGTGGGGAATAGCTAGAAATGGGCAGGGAATAGCTAGAAATGGGCGGGGAATAGCTAGAAATAGGCGGGGAATAGCTAGAAATGGGTGGGGAATAGCTAGAAATGGGTGGGGAATAGCTAGAAATGGGTGGGGAATAGCTAGAAATGGGTGGGGAATAGCTAGAAATGGATGGGAATAGCTAGAAATGGGCGGGAATAGCTAGAAATGGGTGGGGAATAGCTAGAAATGGGCGGGGAATAGCTAGAAATGGGTGGGCAATAGCTAGAAATGGGCGGGGAATAGCTAGAAATGGGTGGAGAATAGCTAGAAATGGGTGGAGAATACCTAGAAATGGGTGTGGAATAGCTAGAAATGGGTGGGGAATAGCTAGAAATGGGTGGGGAATAGCTAGAAATCGGTGGGGAATCGCAAGAAATGGGTGGGGAATAACTAGAAATGGGTGGGGAATAGCTAGAAATGGGCGGGGAATAGCTAGAAATGGGTGGGGAATAGCTAGAAATGGGTGGGGAATAGCTAGAAATGGGTGGGGAATACCTAGAAATGGAGGGGAATAACTAGAAATGGGCATGGAATAACTAGAAATGGGTGGGGAATAGATAGAAATTGGTGGGAATAGCTAGACATGGGCGGGGAATAGCTAGAAATGGGTGGAGAAGTTAGAAATGGGTGGAGAATAGCTAGAAATGGGTGGGGAATAACTAGAAATGGGCGGGGAATAGCTAGAAATGGGTGGGGAATAGCTAGAAATGAGTGGGGAATAGCTAGAAATGGGTGGGGAATAGCTAGAAATGGGTGGGGAATAGCTAGAAATGGGTGGGGAATAGCTAGAAATGGGCAGGGAATGACTAGAAATGGGTGGGGAATAGCTAGAAATGGGAGGGGAATAGCTAGAAATGGGTGGGGAATAGCTAGAAATGGGTGGGGAATAGCTAGAAATGAGTGGGGAATAGCTAGAAATGGGTGGGGAATAACTAGAAATGGGTGGGGAATAGCTAGAAATGGGCAGGGAATAGCTAGAAATGGGTGGGGAATAGCTAGAAATGGGTGGGGAATAGCTAGAAATGGGTGGGGAATAGCAAGAAATGGGTGGGGAATAGCTAGAAATTGATGGGAATAGCTAGAAATGGGCGGGAATAGCTAGAAATGGGTGGGGAATAGCTAGAAATGGGCGGAGAATAGCTAGAAATGGGTGGAGAAAACCTAGAAATGGGTGGGGAATACCTAGAAATGGGTGTGGAATAGCTAAAAATGGGTGGGGAATAGCTAGAAATGGGTGGGGAATAGCTAGAAATGGGTGGAGAAAACCTAGAAATGGGTGGGGAATACCTAGAAATGGGTGTGGAATAGCTAGAAATGGGTGGGGAATCGCAAGAAATGGGTGGGGAATAACTAGAAATGGGCGGGGAATAGCTAGAAATGGGTGGGGAATAGCTAGAAATGAGTGGGGAATAGCTAGAAATGGGTGGGGAATAGCTAGAAATGGGTGGGGAATAGCTAGAAATGGGTGGGGAATAGCTAGAAATGGGCAGGTATTGACTAGAAATGGGCGGGGAATAGCTAGAAATGGGAGGGGAATAGCTAGAAATGGGTGGGGAATAGCTAGAAATGGGTGGGGAATAGCTAGAAATGGGCAGGGAATAGCTAGAAATGGGCGGGGAATAGCTAGAAATAGGCGGGGAATAGCTAGAAATGGGTGGGGAATAGCTAGAAATGGGTGGGGAATAGCTAGAAATGGGTGGGGAATAGCTAGAAATGGGTGGGGAATAGCTAGAAATGGATGGGAATAGCTAGAAATGGGCGGGAATAGCTAGAAATGGGTGGGGAATAGCTAGAAATGGGCGGGGAATAGCTAGAAATGGGTGGGCAATAGCTAGAAATGGGCGGGGAATAGCTAGAAATGGGTGGAGAATAGCTAGAAATGGGTGGAGAATACCTAGAAATGGGTGTGGAATAGCTAGAAATGGGTGGGGAATAGCTAGAAATGGGTGGGGAATAGCTAGAAATCGGTGGGGAATCGCAAGAAATGGGTGGGGAATAACTAGAAATGGGTGGGGAATAGCTAGAAATGGGCGGGGAATAGCTAGAAATGGGTGGGGAATAGCTAGAAATGGGTGGGGAATAGCTAGAAATGGGTGGGGAATAGCTAGAAATGGGTGGGGAATACCTAGAAATGGAGGGGAATAACTAGAAATGGGCATGGAATAACTAGAAATGGGTGGGGAATAGATAGAAATTGGTGGGAATAGCTAGACATGGGCGGGGAATAGCTAGAAATGGGTGGAGAAGTTAGAAATGGGTGGAGAATAGCTAGAAATGGGTGGGGAATAACTAGAAATGGGTGGGGAATAGCTAGAAATGGGTGGGGAATAGCTAGAAATGAGTGGGGAATAGCTAGAAATGGGTGGGGAATAGCTAGAAATGGGTGGGGAATAGCTAGAAATGGGTGGGGAATAGCTAGAAATGGGCAGGGAATGACTAGAAATGGGCGGGGAATAGCTAGAAATGGGAGGGGAATAGCTAGAAATGGGTGGGGAATAGCTAGAAATGGGTGGGGAATAGCTAGAAATGAGTGGGGAATAGCTAGAAATGGGTGGGGAATAGCTAGAAATGGGTGGGGAATAGCTAGAAATGGGTGGGGAATAGCTAGAAATGGGCAGGGAATGACTAGAAATGGGCGGGGAATAGCTAGAAATGGGAGGGGAATAGCTAGAAATGGGTGGGGAATAGCTAGAAATGGGTGGGGAATAGCTAGAAATGGGCAGGGAATAGCTAGAAATGGGCGGGGAATAGCTAGAAATAGGCGGGGAATAGCTAGAAATGGGTGGGGAAAAGCTAGAAATGGGTGGGGAATAGCTAGAAATGGGTGGGGAATAGCTAGAAATGGGTGGGAATAGCTAGAAATGGGTGGGGAATAGCTAGAAATGGGCGGGGAATAGCTAGAAATGGGTGGGCAATAGCTAGAAATGGGCGGGGAATAGCTAGAAATGGGTGGAGAATAGCTAGAAATGGGTGGAGAATACCTAGAAATGGGTGGGGAATACCTAGAAATGGGTGTGGAATAGCTAGAAATGGGTGGGGAATAGCTAGAAATGGGTGGGGAATAACTAGAAATGGGTGGGGAATAGCTAGAAATCGGTGGGGAATCGCAAGAAATGGGTGGGGAATAACTAGAAATGGGTGGGGAATAGCTAGAAATGGGCGGGGAATAGCTAGAAATGGGTGGGGAATAGCTAGAAATGGGTGGGGAATAGCTAGAAATGGGTGGGGAATAGCTAGAAATGGGTGGGGAATAACTAGAAATGGGTGGGGAATAGCTAGAAATGGGTGGGGAATAGCTAGAAATAGGTGGGGAATAGCTAGAAATGGGTGGGGAATAGCTAGAAATGGAGGGGAATAACTAGAAATGGGCATGGAATAACTAGAAATGGGCGGGGAATAGATAGAAATTGGTGGGAATAGCTAGACATGGGCGGGGAATAGCCAGAAATGGGTGGAGAAGTTAGAAATGGGTGGAGAATAGCTAGAAATGGGTGGGGAATAGCTAGAAATGGGTGGGGAATAACTAGAAATGGGTGGCGAATAACTAGAAATGGGCGGGGAATAGATAGAAATGGGTGGGAATAGCTAGACATGGGCAGGGAATAGCTAGAAATGGGTGGAGAATAGCTAGAAATGGGTGGGGAATACCTAGAAATGGGTGGGGAATAGCTAGAAATGGGTGGGGAATAACTAGAAATGGGCATGGAATAACTAGAAATGGGCGGGGAATATATAGAAATGGGTGGAAATAGCTAAACATGGGCGGGGAATAGCTAGAAATGGGTGGAGAATAGCTAGAAATGGGTGGAGAATAGCTAGAAATGGGTGGGGAATACCTAGAAATGGGTGGGGAATACCTAGAAATGGGTGGGGAATAACTAGAAATAGGCGTTGAATAACTAGAAATGGGCAGGGAATAGCTAGAAATGGGTGGGTAATAGCTAGAAATTGGTGGGAATAAATAGAAATGGGTGGGGAATAGCTAGAATGGGTGGAGAATGGCTAGAAATTGGTGGGGAATAGCTAGAAATGGGTGGGGAATAGCTAGAAATGGGTGGGGAATAACTAGAAATGGGTGGGGAATAGCTAGAAATGGGCAGGGAATAGCTAGAAATGGGTGGGGAATAGCTAGAAATGGGTGGGGAATAGCTAGAAATGGGTGGGGAATAGCAAGAAATGGGTGGGGAATAGCTAGAAATGGATGGGAATAGCTAGAAATGGGCGGGAATAGCTAGAAATGGGTGGGGAATAGCTAGAAATGGGCGGAGAATAGCTAGAAATGGGTGGGCAATAGCTAGAAATGGGCGGGGAATAGCTAGAAATGGGTGGAGAATAGCTAGAAATGGGTGGAGAAAACCTAGAAATGGGTGGGGAATACCTAGAAATGGGTGTGGAATAGCTAAAAATGGGTGGGGAATAGCTAGAAATGGGTGGGGAATAGCTAGAAATGGGTGGAGAAAACCTAGAAATGGGTGGGGAATACCTAGAAATGGGTGTGGAATAGCTAGAAATGGGTGGGGAATCGCAAGAAATGGGTGGGGAATAACTAGAAATGAGTGGGGAATAGCTAGAAATGGGTGGGGTATAGCTAGAAATGGGTGGGGAATAGCTAGAAATGGGTGGGGAATAGCTAGAAATGGGCAGGGAATGACTAGAAATGGGCGGGGAATAGCTAGAAATGGGAGGGGAATAGCTAGAAATGGGTGGGGAATAGCTAGAAATGGGTGGGGAATAGCTAGAAATGGGCAGGGAATAGCTAGAAATGGGCGGGGAATAGATAGAAATTGGTGGGAATAGCTAGACATGGGCGGGGAATAGCTAGAAATGGGTGGAGAAGTTAGAAATGGGTGGAGAATAGCTAGAAATGGGTGGGGAATAGCTAGAAATGGGTGGGGAATAACTAGAAATGGGTGGCGAATAACTAGAAATTGGCGGGGAATAGATAGAAATGGGTGGGGAATAGCTAGAAATCGGTGGGGAATCGCAAGAAATGGGTGGGGAATAACTAGAAATGGGTGGGGAATAGCTAGAAATGGGTGGGGAATAGCTAGAAATGGGCAGGGAATAGCTAGAAATGGGCGGGGAATAGCTAGAAATAGGCGGGGAATAGCTAGAAATGGGTGGGGAAAAGCTAGAAATGGGTGGGGAATAGCTAGAAATGGGTGGGGAATAGCTAGAAATGGGTGGGAATAGCTAGAAATGGGTGGGGAATAGCTAGAAATGGGCGGGGAATAGCTAGAAATGGGTGGGCAATAGCTAGAAATGGGCGGGGAATAGCTAGAAATGGGTGGAGAATAGCTAGAAATGGGTGGAGAATACCTAGAAATGGGTGGGGAATACCTAGAAATGGGTGTGGAATAGCTAGAAATGGGTGGGGAATAGCTAGAAATGGGTGGGGAATAGCTAGAAATGGGTGGGGAATAGCTAGAAATCGGTGGGGAATCGCAAGAAATGGGTGGGGAATAACTAGAAATGGGTGGGGAATAGCTAGAAATGGGCGGGGAATAGCTAGAAATGGGTGGGGAATAGCTAGAAATGGGTGGGGAATAGCTAGAAATGGGTGGGGAATAGCTAGAAATGGGTGGGGAATAACTAGAAATGGGTGGGGAATAGCTAGAAATGGGTGGGGAATAGCTAGAAATAGGTGGGGAATAGCTAGAAATGGGTGGGGAATAGCTAGAAATGGAGGGGAATAACTAGAAATGGGCATGGAATAACTAGAAATGGGCGGGGAATAGATAGAAATTGGTGGGAATAGCTAGACATGGGCGGGGAATAGCCAGAAATGGGTGGAGAAGTTAGAAATGGGTGGAGAATAGCTAGAAATGGGTGGGGAATAGCTAGAAATGGGTGGGGAATAACTAGAAATGGGTGGCGAATAACTAGAAATGGGCGGGGAATAGATAGAAATGGGTGGGAATAGCTAGACATGGGCAGGGAATAGCTAGAAATGGGTGGAGAATAGCTAGAAATGGGTGGGGAATACCTAGAAATGGGTGGGGAATAGCTAGAAATGGGTGGGGAATAACTAGAAATGGGCATGGAATAACTAGAAATGGGCGGGGAATATATAGAAATGGGTGGAAATAGCTAAACATGGGCGGGGAATAGCTAGAAATGGGTGGAGAATAGCTAGAAATGGGTGGAGAATAGCTAGAAATGGGTGGGGAATACCTAGAAATGGGTGGGGAATACCTAGAAATGGGTGGGGAATAACTAGAAATGGGCGTTGAATAACTAGAAATGGGCAGGGAATAGCTAGAAATGGGTGGGTAATAGCTAGAAATTGGTGGGAATAAATAGAAATGGGTGGGGAATAGCTAGAATGGGTGGAGAATGGCTAGAAATTGGTGGGGAATAGCTAGAAATGGGTGGGGAATAGCTAGAAATGGGTGGGGAATAACTAGAAATGGGTGGGGAATAGCTAGAAATGGGCAGGGAATAGCTAGAAATGGGTGGGGAATAGCTAGAAATGGGTGGGGAATAGCTAGAAATGGGTGGGGAATAGCAAGAAATGGGTGGGGAATAGCTAGAAATGGATGGGAATAGCTAGAAATGGGCGGGAATAGCTAGAAATGGGTGGGGAATAGCTAGAAATGGGCGGAGAATAGCTAGAAATGGGTGGGCAATAGCTAGAAATGGGCGGGGAATAGCTAGAAATGGGTGGAGAATAGCTAGAAATGGGTGGAGAAAACCTAGAAATGGGTGGGGAATACCTAGAAATGGGTGTGGAATAGCTAAAAATGGGTGGGGAATAGCTAGAAATGGGTGGGGAATAGCTAGAAATGGGTGGAGAAAACCTAGAAATGGGTGGGGAATACCTAGAAATGGGTGTGGAATAGCTAGAAATGGGTGGGGAATCGCAAGAAATGGGTGGGGAATAACTAGAAATGGGCGGGGAATAGCTAGAAATGGGTGGGGAATAGCTAGAAATGAGTGGGGAATAGCTAGAAATGGGTGGGGTATAGCTAGAAATGGGTGGGGAATAGCTAGAAATGGGTGGGGAATAGCTAGAAATGGGCAGGGAATGACTAGAAATGGGCGGGGAATAGCTAGAAATGGGAGGGGAATAGCTAGAAATGGGTGGGGAATAGCTAGAAATGGGTGGGGAATAGCTAGAAATGGGCAGGGAATAGCTAGAAATGGGCGGGGAATAGATAGAAATTGGTGGGAATAGCTAGACATGGGCGGGGAATAGCTAGAAATGGGTGGAGAAGTTAGAAATGGGTGGAGAATAGCTAGAAATGGGTGGGGAATAGCTAGAAATGGGTGGGGAATAACTAGAAATGGGTGGCGAATAACTAGAAATTGGCGGGGAATAGATAGAAATGGGTGGGGAATAGCTAGAAATCGGTGGGGAATCGCAAGAAATGGGTGGGGAATAACTAGAAATGGGTGGGGAATAGCTAGAAATGGGCGGGGAATAGCTAGAAATGGGTGGGGAATAGCTAGAAATGGGTGGGGAATAGCTAGAAATGGGTGGAGAATAGCTAGAAATGGGTGGGGAATGCCTAGAAATGGTGGGGAATAACTAGAAATGGGCATGGAATAACTAGAAATGGGCGGGGAATAGATAGAAATTGGTGGGAATAGCTAGACATGGGCGGGGAATAGCTAGAAATGGGTGGAGAAGTTAGAAATGGGTGGAGAATAGCTAGAAATGGGTGGGGAATAGCTAGAAATGGGTGGGGAATAACTAGAAATGGGTGGGGAATAGCTAGAAATGGGTGGGGAATAGCTAGAAATGGGTGGGGAATAACTAGAAATGGGTGGGGAATAGCTAGAAATGGGTGGGGAATAGCTAGAAATGGGTGGGGAATAACTAGAAATGGGTGGGGAATAGCTAGAAATGGGTGGGGAATAGCTAGAAATGGGTGGGGAATAGCTAGAAATGGGTGGGGAATAGCTAGAAATGGAGGGGAATAACTAGAAATGGGCATGGAATAACTAGAAATGGGCGGGGAATAGATAGAAATTGGTGGGAATAGCTAGACATGGGCGGGGAATAGCCAGAAATGGGTGGAGAAGTTAGAAATGGGTGGAGAATAGCTAGAAATGGGTGGGGAATAGCTAGAAATGGGTGGGGAATAACTAGAAATGGGTGGCGAATAACTAGAAATGGGTGGGGAATAGATAGAAATGGGTGGGAATAGCTAGACATGGGCAGGGAATAGCTAGAAATGGGTGGAGAATAGCTAGAAATGGGTGGGGAATACCTAGAAATGGGTGGGGAATAGCTAGAAATGGGTGGGGAATAACTAGAAATGGGCATGGAATAACTAGAAATGGGCGGGGAATATATAGAAATGGGTGGAAATAGCTAAACATGGGCGGGGAATAGCTAGAAATGGGTGGAGAATAGCTAGAAATGGGTGGAGAATAGCTAGAAATGGGTGGGGAATACCTAGAAATGGGTGGGGAATACCTAGAAATGGGTGGGGAATAACTAGAAATGGGCGTTGAATAACTAGAAATGGGCAGGGAATAGCTAGAAATGGGTGGGTAATAGCTAGAAATTGGTGGGAATAAATAGAAATGGGTGGGGAATAGCTAGAATGGGTGGAGAATGGCTAGAAATTGGTGGGGAATAGCTAGAAATGGGTGGGGAATAGCTAGAAATGGGTGGGGAATAACTAGAAATGGGTGGGGAATAGCTAGAAATGGGCAGGGAATAGCTAGAAATGGGTGGGGAATAGCTAGAAATGGGTGGGGAATAGCTAGAAATGGGTGGGGAATAGCAAGAAATGGGTGGGGAATAGCTAGAAATGGATGGGAATAGCTAGAAATGGGCGGGAATAGCTAGAAATGGGTGGGGAATAGCTAGAAATGGGCGGAGAATAGCTAGAAATGGGTGGGCAATAGCTAGAAATGGGCGGGGAATAGCTAGAAATGGGTGGAGAATAGCTAGAAATGGGTGGAGAAAACCTAGAAATGGGTGGGGAATACCTAGAAATGGGTGTGGAATAGCTAAAAATGGGTGGGGAATAGCTAGAAATGGGTGGGGAATAGCTAGAAATGGGTGGAGAAAACCTAGAAATGGGTGGGGAATACCTAGAAATGGGTGTGGAATAGCTAGAAATGGGTGGGGAATCGCAAGAAATGGGTGGGGAATAACTAGAAATGGGCGGGGAATAGCTAGAAATGGGTGGGGAATAGCTAGAAATGAGTGGGGAATAGCTAGAAATGGGTGGGGAATAGCTAGAAATGGGTGGGGAATAGCTAGAAATGGGTGGGGAATAGCTAGAAATGGGCAGGGAATGACTAGAAATGGGCGGGGAATAGCTAGAAATGGGAGGGGAATAGCTAGAAATGGGTGGGGAATAGCTAGAAATGGGTGGGGAATAGCTAGAAATGGGCAGGGAATAGCTAGAAATGGGCGGGGAATAGATAGAAATTGGTGGGAATAGCTAGACATGGGCGGGGAATAGCTAGAAATGGGTGGAGAAGTTAGAAATGGGTGGAGAATAGCTAGAAATGGGTGGGGAATAGCTAGAAATGGGTGGGGAATAACTAGAAATGGGTGGCGAATAACTAGAAATTGGCGGGGAATAGATAGAAATGGGTGGGGAATAGCTAGAAATCGGTGGGGAATCGCAAGAAATGGGTGGGGAATAACTAGAAATGGGTGGGGAATAGCTAGAAATGGGCGGGGAATAGCTAGAAATGGGTGGGGAATAGCTAGAAATGCGTGGGGAATAGCTAGAAATGGGTGGAGAATAGCTAGAAATGGGTGGGGAATGCCTAGAAATGGTGGGGAATAACTAGAAATGGGCATGGAATAACTAGAAATGGGCGGGGAATAGATAGAAATTGGTGGGAATAGCTAGACATGGGCGGGGAATAGCTAGAAATGGGTGGAGAAGTTAGAAATGGGTGGAGAATAGCTAGAAATGGGTGGGGAATAGCTAGAAATGGGTGGGGAATAACTAGAAATGGGTGGCGAATAACTAGAAATGGGCGGGGAATAGCTAGAAATGGGTGGGAATAGCTAGACATGGGCAGGGAATAGCTAGAAATGGGTGGAGAATAGCTAGAAATGGGTGGGGAATACCTAGAAATGGGTGGGGAATAGCTAGAAATGGGTGGGGAATAGCTAGAAATGGGTGGGGAATAGCTAGAAATGGATGGGAATAGCTAGAAATGGGCGGGAATAGCTAGAAATGGGTGGGGAATAGCTAGAAATGGGCGGGGAATAGCTAGAAATGGGTGGGCAATAGCTAGAAATGAGCGGGGAATAGCTAGAAATGGGTGGAGAATAGCTAGAAATGGGTGGAGAATACCTAGAAATGGGTGGGGAATACCTAGAAATGGGTGTGGAATAGCTAGAAATGGGTGGGGAATAGCTAGAAATGGGTGGAGAATAGCTAGAAATGGGTGGGGAATAGCTAGAAATGGGTGGGGAATAGCTAGAAATGGGTGGGGAATCGCAAGAAATGGGTGGGGAATAACTAGAAATGGGCGGGGAATAGCTAGAAATGGGTGGGGAATAGCTAGAAATGAGTGGGGAATAGCTAGAAATGGGTGGGGAATAGCTAGAAATGGGTGGGGGAATAGCTAGAAATGGGTGGGGAATAGCTAGAAATGGGCAGGGAATGACTAGAAATGGGCGGGGAATAGCTAGAAATGGGAGGGGAATAGCTAGAAATGGGTGGGGAATAGCTAGAAATGGGTGGGGAATAGCTAGAAATGGGCAGGGAATAGCTAGAAATGGGTGGGGAATAGCTAGAAATGGGTGGGGAATAGCTAGAAATGGGTGGGGAATAGCTAGAAATGGGTGGGGAATAGCTAGAAATGGATGGGAATAGCTAGAAATGGGCGGGAATAGCTAGAAATGGGTGGGGAATAGCTAGAAATGGGCGGGGAATAGCTAGAAATGGGTGGGCAATAGCTAGAAATGGGCGGGGAATAGCTAGAAATGGGTGGAGAATAGCTAGAAATGGGTGGAGAATACCTAGAAATGGGTGGGGAATACCTAGAAATGGGTGTGGAATAGCTAGAAATGGGTGGGGAATAGCTAGAAATGGGTGGGGAATAGCTAGAAATGGGTGGGGGAATAGCTAGAAATCGGTGGGGAATCGCAAGAAATGGGTGGGGAATAACTAGAAATGGGTGGGGAATAGCTAGAAATGGGCGGGGAATAGCTAGAAATGGGTGGGGAATAGCTAGAAATGGGTGGGGAATAGCTAGAAATGGGTGGGGAATAGCTAGAAATGGGTGGGGAATACCTAGAAATGGAGGGGAATAACTAGAAATGGGCATGGAATAACTAGAAATGGGTGGGGAATAGATAGAAATTGGTGGGAATAGCTAGACATGGGCGGGGAATAGCTAGAAATGGGTGGAGAAGTTAGAAATGGGTGGAGAATAGCTAGAAATGGGTGGGGAATAGCTAGAAATGGGTGGGGAATAACTAGAAATGGGTGGCGAATAACTAGAAATTGGCGGGGAATAGATAGAAATGGGTGGGGAATAGCTAGAAATCGGTGGGGAATCGCAAGAAATGGGTGGGGAATAACTAGAAATGGGTGGGGAATAGCTAGAAATGGGCGGGGAATAGCTAGAAATGGGTGGGGAATAGCTAGAAATGGGTGGGGAATAGCTAGAAATGGGTGGAGAATAGCTAGAAATGGGTGGGGAATGCCTAGAAATGGTGGGGAATAACTAGAAATGGGCATGGAATAACTAGAAATGGGCGGGGAATAGATAGAAATTGGTGGGAATAGCTAGACATGGGCGGGGAATAGCTAGAAATGGGTGGAGAAGTTAGAAATGGGTGGAAAATAGCTAGAAATGGGTGGGGAATAGCTAGAAATGGGTGGGGAATAACTAGAAATGGGTGGCGAATAACTAGAAATGGGCGGGGAATAGCTAGAAATGGGTGGGAATAGCTAGACATGGGCAGGGAATAGCTAGAAATGGGTGGAGAATAGCTAGAAATGGGTGGGGAATACCTAGAAATGGGTGGGGAATAGCTAGAAATGGGTGGGGAATAACTAGAAATGGGCATGGAATAACTAGAAATGGGCGGGGAATATATAGAAATGGGTGGAAATAGCTAAACATGGGCGGGGAATAGCTGGAAATGAGTGGAGAATAGCTAGAAATGGGTGGAGAATAGCTAGAAATGGGTGGGGAATACCTAGAAATGGGTGGGGAATACCTAGAAATGGGTGGGGAATAACTAGAAATGGGCGTTGAATAACTAGAAATGGGCAGGGAATAGCTAGAAATGGGTGGGTAATAGCTAGAAATTGGTGGGAATAAATAGAAATGGGTGGGGAATAGCTAGAATGGGTGGAGAATGGCTAGAAATTGGTGGGGAATAGCTAGAAATGGGTGGGGAATAGCTAGAAATGGGTGTGGAATAACTAGAAATGGGTGGGGAATAGCTAGAAATGGGCAGGGAATAGCTAGAAATGGGTGGGTAATAGCTAGAAATTGGTGGGAATAAATAGATATGGGTGGGTAATAGCTAGAAATTGGTGGAGAATGGCTAGAAATTGGTGGGGAATGACTAGAAATGGGTGGGGAATACCTAGAAATGGGTGGGGAATAGCTAGAAATGGGTGAGGAATAGCTAGAAATGGATGTGGAATAACTAGAAATGGGTGGGGAATAACTAGAAATGGGCGGGGAATAACTAGAAATGGGTAGGGAATAGCTAGAAATGGGTGGAGAATAGCTAGAAATGAATCTTTCTATTAGCCAGGGTCACAGTTGAGCATAGAATTTAATATTTATGAAAGTATTCTATGAATGCAAACACACATTGGTGTCCTGTTTAAGCATTCTAAGTGTAATTTAATGAGCAGTACATGCAGTAGTAAAGCACATGCACAGACACACATGCAGATCGAGATGCATGTACATACATTACAACTCAGAAATAACTTAACAAGTTTCCAAAACAGAATAAAACGTATTGTTGAATGTTTTGGATTTAATTTAATTGGAATCCATTGCTGCCTAAGACAACAATGGCTTCCAATCAAATTATGTCCAAAAATATTCAACAGAATATTTCTTACATCGTGTTCAAAATTGCACTAACTAACATGTTTATGTTTTTGTTTTGGAAACATTTTAACTTAGTTATGAGCTGGACCATAAGACAAACACAGCACCACTGCATGGAGTACACCTAATAGACAGTTATACTGCACTTACTGGTACATTGCTATGCCCGTGTTCTTGCCCGATTGAAGGAATATTTGGAAGCTCCAGGAAAGAAAACTGCCTTGCTTCCTGAAGAAAGATAACAATGTAAATTATCTATTTAAGCTTATTATGTTCGAAATTGGTAAAGAAAACTAATATATTTTCTCGTGTACTGAATGGACAGTCCCTGCTCCACTCATGAAAATGAACAAAATCTGGTCCACCCACAAAAAAATGTGTTTTTTTTATTCTGTATCAATAGCAGTAACCACTTTACATGTTACTTATCTACGCTATTTAACTTCAAATCTAACTAATCAAGTGACCTCTAAGTGTCCACCTGCCCTCAATGGCTACCTGCCGTCTATCTGTATGATCTCCATATAAAAATTGTGCCTTATAATTCTTCATGGACTAATCATAAAATCTCTGGATCAAGCAATGTATAAATCCAATCTGTCACTTAAGTATATGATGTCATAAACAATTACATCATATGTAGGCTGATGTTACAATCAAAATGCATAATAAATGACGTAGCTATGTCTGTCATGAACGTTTAAAAGTCTGTCAGCTTGTACGAATTATGTGTCTTTACTATATAATAAAAACTCTGTTGAGTATTTTGAAACTAATTTAACATAGGCAGCAACAGCACCAAGTCAAATTAGTTTCAAAATACTCAACAGCTTACCTGTATACAGTTACCTTGAAATTGGAATTCTAGGAATTTAGGACTCAAAGTATATAAATCAATCCCAACATGCGCAACGCATGGGCAGAGCTTAGCTAGAAATGGGTGGGGAATAGCTAAAAGTGGATTCATCCATTGAATGCAGAGGACTGAAACAGATTTGTTTCAAACCAAAACAAATGTTGTTAACAAGAGCAATCCGCGATTAAATACCTTATCCATCAGTTTTTGTCAGTTTTTCTAATTTTAGATTTTCTTGAATTTTCAGGTTTTCTTTTCACATCACATTCCAAGTCAGGGAATCCTAGTGGATAAACAACACTATATCTTGTGCTAAATTTTGAGCAAAATGGAACAAGTAGTTACTGCGATATCTGTAGATCCAGAAATTTATCTGATCTAGATCCAGGTATTTTAATCCAGATCATAGCCAAAGTCTGGAAAGTGTAGCATAAGGTTGGTGTGGTAAAACCTGATCAATCAGGTTTTTAGATACAGCTCCAAAGGCAGGCAGGCAGACAGACAGGCAGGCATGTAGGCAGATGGTTACCAGCATCAATGTAATACCCTCTTCCCTGTTCAGAGCGAGTGTAATAACAGTTACATCACACTGTTACCGTTTCAAGTCTTCTGATTTTTTTGCGGCATCCCATTCCATGACCTTGCCTTTGGGAACCTTAATAATAATAATAATAATAATAATAATAATAATAATAATAATAATAATAATACTAATAACTGATTAATGGCAATATTGGTTTGTCAGATCACTGTTGATTTGCATAATTCTCAACTCCAGACATAGCCAGACTGATTAGACCCTACTTAGAGATCTTATAGTTAATAAACTAATTTTCAAGATGGCCAACAGTGTCTGAGCATTTTGTACTGTGAATCAGCATTGGCTTCAATAGGTTTTTACCCAGACTTAGTCTAATTGCTTAATTGAATTAATCTAAAGACATCCCCACTTAGATGAGTAGCACAATAACATAATACTCTGCCAGTTTCTTCGCATTTAGTAGTGTATAAGAAAACAATTCTAAGATACTTGGGATATGATAGTACCTACATAAGTTTGCAAAGCCTGATTCCTACATTGAAAAACATGAAAATGGTTCAATCTTTTACTCTACAGACTAGATACGACAAATTCTTTAATTAATATAAGAGATATTCTGTTGAACACTTTTCTACCACTTTAAAGGAGTTTTTCCAGAAAGCAAAAATAATGTGATCATATAGAATAGATGGAGTAACACTATCACATTCCACCCCGCCCCATCCCCCAAATATGTGTTACAATCAGGTAAGGCAACTCTTCTCACTTCAGTGTGCTTCCGGATGATGATTAACTCCCTTTAATTGAAGGTAAATTCATAGCAAGCAGACAGTTCTTAGCAACTCACAATATTCACTGGTTTCTGAGTCAACAATGGAGGAATCCAGTTTCCATCTCTAGCTAAGCTCCACCCACCCTTCGCCAGTGTTGGAATCGATCGATCCTTGAACTCCATGACTATCAATTTCCAGAAAACTATACAGGTAAGCTGTGGCCTATGGCAACAACAGTAACCAGTCAAATTAGTTTCAAAATATTCAACAGAGCTCATGTTTATTAAATAGTAGACATACAATTCGCATAACAACACTAGCATTCATGATGAACTTAGCTACGTTATTCATGACTTAATTGATTATGTCATCATCCTATACATCACATAGTTGATCATGACGTCATATGATTGACTGAGAAACTGGAATCCACCATTAGAGTGGTAAATGTTAAGAAATGGTCTTCTCTTGTCCTGTAAATGGTCATTCATTAAGATAATACTAAATTTTTCTTGACCAGCTTTGACCAGTAATGAGTTAATAATCGTACCTCCTTAAACATCCATGCTAACAGTTCACAATAAGCGACACTCTCTTTGATCTGAAACACATGCAATGACATTATTAGAGACAACCACGAGAGTTAACTTGTCTTATAAAGACAATAATAAGACAATTCATCAAATGCACAGCTGTTCAACCCTAAATCAAGACAGCCAAAACAAGCCTCTGCAATGGTCTCGACAAATGTCCATTTACAGGGCAAAAGAAGACTATTTTTGAAAATTTACTACTGGAATCTAGTGGTAAATTTTCAAAAACAGTCTTCTCTTGCCCTGTAAATGGACATTCACAAAACAATGATTTAAAGTTCCTTAACCAATCTGGAACATCAAAGGGTTAAAGAAATTACCGTTTATTGGCTCTAAAATGTATAGGAGTAAACAGTTTGACATTATCATGTGACATTTTTAATGTTCCGCCATTTATGCCAGAATGGTGGCGCTATCATTAAAGACCAGTGTTGTTCTCATGTCCACAAGGTCAAGCCTTTTAATGTATTCCTGCTCCAGAAACCACTTCTGAAATAGTTTTGCAAGCGAAATAACTCTGGCAAATATGGAGAAAATTTGTTGATCCTTGACTGATGCTTGAAACAAATCTATGTACAAATAAGCTAGATTTAAATTCCAGTGTGATGCTCTAGTGAGCAGATTTTTAAAAATGTTTTCAGGAGAGATAACATAGGCAAATATGGACAACATGACCACAAATGCCCTAAAGCTGATGTGAATATATGTAAATATTTTAAAGTCAAGCTTCAGAAATAACTCCAGACAGACTGATGTACATGGATGGAGGGACAGACGGACCAATGGACAGATGAAACAATGGATGGACAGATGGATGGATGGATGGCTAGATGGACAGAATGATGGGTGGAAGGGCGGACAGATGGATGGATAGATACACTGATGTGGAGGAATTATATATCTACCTCGATGATGTTGCATGGCAAAAACGGTGAATATAAAATATTTACTGTGGTTATATCTCACAGATTGGATGTATTTTTCATTATGAACTAGGACTAATGATGCAAGCATCAAAGTTTAAAAGATTTGACCAAACTAATAATAATTTACCTTTCACCAATGAAATCACTTACTATATATCCATTTCAGTGCAATTAAACAGGAAAACTGTTTTGAAACTATAATTTGATTGGACGCTATCACTCCCAAGCTTTTGGTGGCAATGACCTTTAGTCCGATTATTTTCAAAATATTAAACTAGAGTACCCTATTACAAATAGGATGAATTTCTAAAATCTGTGAAAGCGATGCGGTAATTTATTTACATGTTGTTCTGATTGCTTATGGATTAGCTGGTCAGTATTATGGTGAGACAAAAATAGTTTCTGGTTATCTAGATTCAGGTAACTTAAACATGAATGTTCATTTCATTCACCTCAAATTTTGTGGCCTGAAGATGTCTACCTAATCTGCATGTAATCATAAAACTTCTGGAACTTTTGATAATTCTAGAATCCTCTAAATTGATTAGCATATAATGGACCTTTCCAGTTTATCCATCAATCATGACATCATGATCAACTATGTGACATGTAGGATGATGTCATAATCAATTATGTCATGAATGACATAACTAAGTTGGTCACAAATGCTTAATTGATGACGGACTAAGCATTGTTGTACAAATTGTATGTCTTTCCTATTTAATAAATATACTGTTCAATATTTTGAAACTAAGTCAATTGGGTGCTGTTGCTGCCATAGGCAGCAACAGCACCCAGTTAAATTAGTTTCAAAATTTTCAACAGCTTACCTGTATAGTTTTCTGGAAATTGAGTCAGGAAGTTCAGAGATCGATTGATCCCAACACAGGCGAAGTGTGGGTGGAGCTTAGTGAAGGATGGGCAGCGCATAGCTAAAACTCTATTCCTCCATTAGCATGGTAAAACTACATATATCTACATTGAGAAATGTTATCAGCAAAAAGGTAGCATTTATGTTTGGGTGCATCAGTATCATATTTGATATGGGTTCTAGAACCATGGTTCCAATAAATGGACATCAAACATGTTGCCATCTCACATTAAATTTATCATGTAAGTTTAGCAAGATCTCACTTGGAATGAGCTTTAGCGAGTTCCAAAGGAAATCTTGTTAAATGAGTGTTATAAATTTCGACTATTACTGTATCTATATTATTTTGCAAATAAGATTCACATCCCAACAATACAATGACAATATATTTAAATTTTCCATACTTTTTCTAAACATTTAGCAGAAAATGTTGAATTGTCCATACTTTTCAATGTCTGGAAGTGTGTGTCTTATGATATTCCATACTTGTGTATGAAGCCTGTACATGTTATATATGCTAGGCGTAGATATTAAAGTGTTAGTTTACATCACCTGCGCTTTCTTCATTCCTCGTTGTTCTGTTGGGTTTTTCACCGCTTTCATCGTCGTTACAGGACTATCATCAATAAATGACACCCCCTAATGAGAGATAAAATAAACATCTAATACATGTTCAGAAAAATGTGACATGCTCAACAAACAATCCCTGTGAAAAATTGTCCTGGCTTTTAAAGATCAGCTCAGAAATCCTAGAATATCCATGGATATCCTAAGATTGTTCAGGGTGCAAAGCCCTAAAAATTCTGTACTTCGTCCTAAGCCGGGGAAAGTCTGGACAACCCTAGATTTTCAAGAGGTTTTCCAAAAGTCTGGGATTGTCCGAGGTTTTCAGGCGTTGCACAAATGTCAAATATTTTTTATGTGTCATTTTGCTTTGTATAAGAGATAGTGTGGGTATAGCGGTTGCCTTTTATTTCTGTAAATATTCAATGATGTACAGTTCTTTGTTGAGTGTGTTTTCTTAATCGTCGTTGTACTAATTGCAGCTTACTAAAAACATCTTATCTGCTAATTTGGGAGCCCCTCCGGGATACTTTCAAGAGGTAAAAAATAATTGGAAATTTGAACTGACTAATCTGGACCACAGTAATTGCATAAAGGCTAACATTTATTTTTAGGATGACTGTGAGTGTCTCACTGAGTTGCTTACACCCTTCACCCCCAAAGAGACCAGCCACTCAAAGGAGCCGATTGGAGAGTCCCTGTGTTGCGCCTCGGCTGGAACATCGTCGTGACACTACACTTAAGACAGTCCGAGACAGGTTGATGCTATGCTGTATGCCTCTCTGGACTGAGCTAGGCACTGGCTGGCGGCAAGTGGAGGCCACTACTACTCCATATAACAGGCTTCTGATATTTGAGAGGGAGGAAATAGCTGCTCTCACCCTCTCCTCCAAATCCTGCAGCACAGTATTCACTGAACTCATAACATTAGAGCAAAAGGGGTCCTGTATCAGACCGGCACTCAGGCAGCACATCCTTGCCCAAAGCAAAGCGGTCGCCTGCATCAGGCTTTGGACCGATGCTGTATGCCTTCATGAGCTTGCCATTCGTCTTAAAGGTTTCCTCTGCCTGTGTGAACATGTCCACCACATGTTCTATGTACGGCACGGATGGCACAGTGGTTGACACTGGCTTACCCTGAAGCCATATGGGGGTGTGGAACCCATGGGGTAGCCGACAGCTATACCAGGAGTTCTGGCATGATGCTAACCAGCGCCATTCCAGTCACCCTCGGTAACCACCACGGACATCTGGATGAGCTGTGAGCCTGACTCGTTATCTTCCATGATGTTCCCACTGGTATAGCGGTTGTTGGTATGGAAACTCCCGAGCAGCCAGACAAGTCACACGGATCCGCGAGGAGGGACAGCATGGCTTGAGGTATAGCTTCACTGAGAACCTGTGCCATAGAAACATGTGGGATGAATGGCATGAATCCTTCCATTAGCCAAGGGATAACTTCATGAAAATGGTCACCCGGTTCATTGATTTGACCATCACACAGCAAGAGTTCTTCTTCTGCTCAAACAGATTATATGCCGAATTAGCAGAAATTTAATCCAGCCCCAGCAGGAAGGGTATCGCGGGAAGAAGTGACACCCCGGCCTGGCAGCTCAAACCCAGTCGATAAGCATTCATGGACAACCTCTGGTTCTGCGAAAACTTGTGCACCCACAACGGAAGAAGCAGAACCAAGAAACAGCCACGGAAGGAGTTCAAGCAGGAAGCATGCTGCAAAGTCTGGCATCAAATCTTTCAATGATCTCCTCATCTCACTCACCATTTCAGTGTTAAAGTCGTCCATGTATGGCGTGGGCAGAGAGGCCTCAAAGCCAGGAGAGGATGTCAAGAAAGCAGGACTCAGTACACTCAAGTCAAGAATGGACCTGAGGAAGCTAACGATTTCAGCTGAGGACACGACACAGTGGGCAAAAGCAAAGAAGGACTGATTGCAGCTGTAGGATGTTTCTACTACTACAGCCACAGAATACAGTAATCATACATAGAGGCCTCTCTTTCATGACTGAAACCCTCTTTCATCTTAACTCTCACTTAGTTTTTGTGGCTCCTGGAGACCAAGCTACTCCAGGAGTAGCTCGCCTGACCATTGATCACAGGTATTACACCTGTAAACAAGGTCACATGTATATGTGCTACACCTGAAGCATTCATGCCCTACAAAGCATGCCTTTATAAAACAATGATAGACATGACAGACCAGGACATAATTCTGAAATGACACATAGACTTAGAATTAGTTTTTAGTCATTTAAGAAAAGAAAGAAAATAAATCAAAAGCAACTTTGTTTATAATTTTGAAAAACTTTCCAAAAGGCAGTTGCATAGTCATTGATGAGATGATAATTAGTTAATTAAGTAAATTAATCAAAATTATGACGTTATTTTCTTATATGGAGAAATATTGCTTAAAGGATAATAATCAAATTATCCCTAACTAAGTGACATATTCCCAGATCCAATAAAGATTGATTATTAGCCAACATACTTTCACGCACACAATCATGTCAGCTTTCACCTATACTAGGAAAGACCTAATAATGTGTGAACAGTTTAGCAAAAAAGAATAATAATACTATGATTGAGGAACAAGAGAAAGGCTTGACAAGCAAAACACTTTCAAAAGTAAATTTAGAGAAGCCCTCCTGCAGTCTCCCTATCTAAGTCTATACGGGAGCAAGATGGCCACCAAACATGCCATATTTCGATTGATCCATGGCGGCCATGGGTTTTTTTGCGTATCAACTTTCCATGGACAAACTTTAATAGCTCTTAGTCCCTAATTATATACTACAAATTGCAGCCTGATCTGCTTAGTCATACTAGGAAAAGTTTTTACAAAAACTAGGTCATCCACGATGTCTGCCGGAACAGTTGGCCAATCAAGTTCTGTTGAACAAACATGGTTCAGCTGGTGCCACAGATGTTTCATGAGTTTTGAATTGATCCCCCAAGAAGTTACGGAAATTTTTTTATAGTTTATAGACATTGAACAAACTTGGATCTCTATGCCTTAAGGATGATTCCTGCTAGACATAATTGAAATCGGGCCAGTGGTTCTCGGGGAGACATTTTAAATATCTCTTTGTTTTAATATGGGAAGTTTTGGAAGGAAAAAGATCCAAGATGGCCACCAAACCGACAAATCCAATAGTTTCAAATGTGGAAATTTGAAGTCAGCATTCCCAACGACCTATATAAAACTAATTTCGGCTTCAAAAAATTAAATCCATCAAATTAAAAAAATTCATTTTGACCACCAAACATGCTACATTTTGCTTGGTCCATTGAGACTAACTTTTTTACGTTCAGCTCTTGTCCTAGATGATATTTCATGAGTTTTGAATCAATCCCTGATGTTGTTTCGGAGAAGCACATTTTTAGACATTTCTACAGAGCGACCAAAATCCAAGATGGCCACCAGTCAAATTAGTGGATTGGCTTCCTTTGAACAAACTTGGATCTCTATGCCCTAAGGACGCTTCCTGCCACATATAATTGAAATCGGGCCATTGATTCTCGAGAAGACATTTTAAATTTCCCATTGCTTTAGTATGGTGGGAAAAAGATCCAAGATGGCCATCAAACCATTTATCCAACCGTTTCGAAAGTGGAAATTTTAAATTAGCATACCCAAAAACCTACATAAAACAAATTTCGGCTCCAAAATCCATCCAATATAAAAATCCACTATGGCCGCCAAACATTCAACATTTTGATTGGTCCATGGTGACCATGTTGTTGCGAAAACTAGGCCATCCATGATGGTTGCTGAAGCATTTGGCCAATCAAGTTCTCTTGAACAAACTTGGTTTGACAGCTCTTGCCCTAGATAATGTTTTATGAGTTTTTAATCAATCCCCGAAGCGATTTCGGAGCGTTTTCAAGACGTTTCTAAATATCGGCCAAAATCCAGTGGCTCTTAAGAAGTCATTTAAAGAAAAAGTTGTCGGACGGACGGTTGCATGATACCAGACAGACAGATGACGGATGGGTGCCACGTCATAATCTTGATCACTTAGCTATTCTGGCCAAGTAAGCTAAAAAAGGCTAGTGTACCAGATACATGCGTAAGAAAACCCCCGCTTTAAGATGCGGCGGCCGGGTCAAGGGCAGAGAGATGTACAGGTTACTTATACATATGCATAATACGTCTCCAATATCTCTATCTCAGTGGAGCTATGACTCAGCAGTTGCAAGAAGAGGGAATTACTACCCTTTACCCGAAACCAACTTAAATTTAGTTATATTGATACAGGAATATGACCAAAAATGATATTTTGAAAACTGGTGTCACAAATGCAACACTTCTCCTATATTGGTTTGGTACACCTTTGGCTGCAGAACATCCAGCAAATCATCCAAGGTGGAGGTTAAAGGTTGTTTGCCTAGCTCTATCACAATCCTTAACCTAATAAGATTATCAAAAAATACAAAAACTGAAACACGAGTTTGGTTTAAGCCAATTTTTTAACAAAGTAATGTGTCAGTCAGCGCAGGCATCTGGATGCGCAGACTTGGACAGTTGTGTAACCTGCAAATAGGGGCATTTTTTGTTTTAAATCCTGTGTATAATTGAGGCAGTTGGATATGTTAGCACATATTAAGTCTTTGTGATGGTAAGTAATCCCTTGAGGTGAAACGTATAGAATAAACTCATTAATACTAACGAAAATAACTACATGTACGGTACATATGGCTTTTTACTATGAACACGAGCGCGTGCTCATACACACGCGCACGCAGGCACGTGCACATGCATGCACACACACACACACGCATGCATGCATGCATGCATGCATGCACGCACGCACGCACGCACGCACGCACGCACGCACGCACGCACGCACGCACGCACGCACGCACGCACGCACGCACGCACACACACACACACACACACACACACAAGATGAATCAGTGCTCAAATTTATCATGCTTGCTCATGTGGATAGGGATAGGGCACTTACCTCTTGGATTGAGCTGTAAATTGCTTGGCTAGCCGCCGAGTCAACCTGAAAAAAATATAACACATCCAATCAAATCTGTTCTAAACAAACATAATAGCTCTTACATAAAATAAGTGGTCAAAGGTGTACAGGTCTGTCTTCTTACCTCAAAAAAGTATTTCTAATGGCCACTACTAACTTGTAATAGATATCATGACCCTACATGGGTGCAATGTGTCAATTAAGCATATGCATATCATTATCAAATGGAACCACTTACTCTGCCATCACAATCAATGAGGGATCCAATCTGTTACTCAAGTCGATAACGTTATAATTATGACATTTGTTAGCTGAAATCACAATCAAAATGACATATAGTTATGTCACAGAAATTGAAAAGTCTGTCACAAAGTGCACGAATTGTAGCAACAGCTCCCAGTCAAATTAGTTTCCAAATATTCAACAGAATGTTTATTCAATTGTAAATTCGTCAAAGACACAATTTGTACGCTTTTGTGACACTTCAAATACTTAAGTGACAGATCGGACCCCTCCATACCCCCTTCCCCTTATGGGCCGAATGTAATTAAGCTAAGTTATTGCTGCCTTTGATGAGCAACAGCTTCCAGTCAAATTCTCTATCTTATTGTATTACATATATACAGTGATGAACGCTTCTTGCAATGCATGAAAGTGAGCTAACTTTTATTTTAACCCTTACCACACCGATGTCAAAAGTTAAAATTTTCAACTTAGATGAACTGGTGTTCATTTTTCAACAAATTTGGTGGAAGACGTTGCTGTCGTAGACAGCAACATCGTCCACCAAAGTTGTTGAAAAATGTACACCAGTTTCTTTCCTTATTGGCACAGTAAAAGAACGAAAATTGACATCAGTGTGCTAAAGGTTAAAAGATCAACTAATGATAATTTGTCAACAAATTCGGTGGACGATGTTGCTCTCTTACGACAGTAACATCATCCACCAAAATTGTTGATGAATGTATACAAGTTTCTTTGCTATACAAAATTTCCACCATACCATCAATGAACAATATTGAGGCTTTAAGAATTAAATATTAACATATAAATATCCAGTCTATGAAGGCTGTCATGTTTAGGGCATAACTTTTCAACTTCAGGTAAACTGTTGAATATTTAAAAACTAGTTTGACTGGAATCTGTTGCTGCCATAGGCAACAACAGCTTCAGGTGAAATCAGTTTCATCAAAATATTCAACATGATTATCATTACATAAGACATAATATGTGTATTACATGACATCATACACTATCGCTCGAAAAGACATGGCGATGACCACAGAATTTATATAGCATAATCTGTCATTGAAATACATGATATATAATGAGATTAGAATTGCTTTAAATGGAGAATTCCAGTTTCTCAGTCAATCATATTATGGCATAATCAACTGTGTCACATGTAGGATGATGTCATAACCAATTATGTCATGAATGACATAGCTATAGGGTCATCACAAATGCTTAAAGGATAACTAATTCTATCTCTTGATAGCTATTCAGGTAATCTAATATGCCAGTCATAAACTATGCAGGTAATGTTAATCTTTTTATCATGCCGCTAAAGAAAGATATTCAGACTTTAGTAGCTAAACGTTGCTACATTTCTACAGCCTATGATGGCTGTCATGATTTACTTTTCAACCAATCAGAAAAATCCTAGCGTGCCTGCCTCTGGATATAGCTCAGTCATAGAGACACCAGCTATAGTTTGGCAGCGTGGTATAAAAGCAATCATACAGGTAAGCGGTTGAATATTTTGAAACTAATTTGAGAGGAGGTTGTTGCTGCCTATAACAGCAACAACTTCCAGTCCAATTAGTTTCAAACTATTCAACGAGATGAATATTACATAATAAAGAATGTAATGCATTGGCACTTACATGACATCACACACTATCGCTTGAGGAGAGAAAATGGTGGCGATCACTGTTTAACATTTGCGCGATATTACAAAGCAGATAATTGTGATACAGAAACGGGAATGTGACAGGATATGAATGATTTGGAATCTATAAACCATAATCTATCAGTACAATACAAGATCTGAGATGAGATTAGCATCGCTTTAACTGATGATGGACGAAATGTTGTTGTACGAATTGTATGTCTTTCCTATCTAACAAGAACGCTAAAGCGTGATATGTCTCGGCCCTGATATATTATTGACCACTAGATACATTTTTTGATACCTAAAAGGGAAACCACTTGCGTAATCATTATAATTATGAACTAAAGTGGGACGTGGATGTGGTGAGAGAATTTTGGTAATGTCCAGACGCTGCCTCCTATGATCGCATATTTTGTAATTATTTGGAGTCCTCATTGGCCACAAAACTTAGTCATTATAAATTTTAAACTGTTAACATAATCATCTAAGTCCAAATTGATGATCAGCAATATGTAAATTGTAAGGGAATAGAGTTAATTTTGCATATTTTATCTAAAAGGAGTAAAATATTAGGATATGTTAAACTACTATTCCATTTGCACAGTTTCCAAAACACTGAAAAAACAGGAGAAATTCCTCACAAATCAAAATACTAATGATGGGGAATGCATCCATATATAGCATAGAGGATGTCTGTAAAGTTTTCTTGATATCTGATGAGCCATTGTTATAAAATAAGGCAATTAAAAACTTTAACGCAAATAAGTCCAAGACCATGAAAAAAACATGAAAAAAACATGAAAAAAACATGAAAAAAACATGAAAAAAACATGAAAAAAACATGAGAAATACACCCCATAAGAAGATCTGATGAGCCATTGTTGACTAAGAAGGCTAATGAAAAAATTTAACACAAAAATTATCCAAATTCACAGAAAATCTGCTTAGTAATGCTGAGCATTGTATCCATGCATTGGATAGAATCACCCAGTAAAATTTCATTAAATCTGAGGAGCCATTCTTGACTAATAAGGCTAATGAAAAACTTTAATGCAAAAATCAACAAGTCCAAAACTGCGAAAATAACATGAGAAATTCCCTCTGCTTAGTAATGATGAAGATCGCATCCCTGCATTGGATAGAACCAGTCTGTAAAGTTTCATTGAAATCTGATGGGTTATTCTTGACTTAAATAAGGCTAATGAAAAACTTTAAAGCAAAAATCATCCAAAATATTCTCAAAGTCCAAAACTGCAAAAAAAATTTGAGAAATTCCCGAAAATATGCTGAGTAATGATGAAGATTGCATCCCTGCATTGGATATAACCAGTCTGTAAATTTTCATTGAAATCTGACAGGTCATTCTTGACTAATAAGGCTAATGAAAAACCTTAACACAAATGACAATGCCGACGACGAGGATGCGGGAATTTGTAATCCCTATGTTTCGCTTTTCCCTTCGGGGTGAGACAATAAGCATGCTGTTGAATATTTTGAAACTAATTAGTTTCAAAATATTCAATGGCTTACCTGTATATTTTTCTGGAAAATGAGATTCAGAAGGTGCCGGGATTGATCGATCCCAAAATTGGAATGTCATGGGTGGAGCTTAGCTTGAGATGGGCAGGGCATAGTTAAACTGGATTCCTCCATTACTTGATAAACCTACCCAAATTTTCTTATCACCAACAGTCGCAGAAAATGCTTTGAGAAAACTGAAGATTTCATCATACGGTTTCACATGAACAGCGGAGTCACGTTTGTCAAGTCCTAAATGTTTCCTGGCATCACTCGTTAATTTGTGCTTACCAGTAAACAGGCTGTCAATACAAATATAAAATTAAAATGAGATTTTAGTTGCAACTAGCATAAATTGGTGTCGGTCTGTCGCCAGTCAAATAATTTGACTTTTCTGAAAAGCAGACTATGTCATAACTATAGCATGTCACGGTCGTTTTAAAAAAAATAATAAAAACAGAACTTGCGATTGATAGAAGATTATTTTTGTATTTACAAAGTTTATTAGTGAACCATTCACACACCATGAGACTCATCCACTCGATGACGGGTTTCACACTTTTAGTGTTTACCAGATAGAGGAAGGATTAAATGACCCCATAACGTTTGGTTTATGAGTTGAACTTGTTACCAGATGATCACAGGCATTACATGGTGTGTAGGTAGAGGATAGACCATGAGTTAGAACACTGCCGAACCAGCATTGATTATGCATACAAGGCATCATTACCACAAACGATATGACACAGGGCCCACAAGTTTATCCAGCTGTGTTAACAATCCAGTTTTAGCTATGCCCCGCCCATCTCTATTCTAAGTTTCACCCAATCTTTGACCATGTTGGGGGTCAATCAATCCCGGCACTCTGAATCTCAATTTCCAGGAAACTATACAGGTAAGCCGTTGAATATTTTGAAACTAATTTGACTGGGTACTGTTTCTGCCTATGGCAGCAACAGCACCGAGTCAAATTAGTTTCAAAATATTCAACAGCATGTTTATTAAATAGTAGACATACAATTCGTACAACAACGCTTAGTCTGTCATCAATTAAGCATTTGTGATGAACCTAGCCATGCCATTCATAACATAATTGATTATAACATCATACTACATGTCACATAGTTGATTATGACATCATATGATTGATGGATAAACTGGAATCCTCCATTGATTATATGTAAATCTGTAGTTTACTGACTTGTGATTAATGAATTATTCACACACCATGAGACACATACACTCCATGACCAGTGTCAAATTTTGCTGCTCATCAGGTAGCAGAAAGATTCGAAATGATGACCTTTTGTTTACAAGTTGACCTCATTTCCAGAGGAGCACAGGCATCGCATGGTGTGTAGGTAAGTCAACCTCATTACCAGAGGACCTCAGGCATCGCATGGTCGACCTTGCTACCAGAAGACCTCAGGCATCGCATGGTATGTAAGTAAGTCGACCTCACTACCAGAGGACCTCGGGCATCACATGGTGTGTAAGTAAGTCAACCTCGCTACCAGAGGACCACACGCATCGCATGGTGTGTACGTAAGTCGACTTAGCTACCAGACGACGTCAGGCATCACATGGAGTGTAAGTAAGTCGCCCTCGCTACCAGAGAACTGCAGACATCGTATGGCGTGTAGGTAAGCCGACCTCGCTACAAGAGGACCACACGCATCGCATTGTGTGTAGGTAAAATTAATCTAATTCTTTTAGCATCGGACACTGCATGCTCTTTGGATTCCTATATCAAGCAATGCTCTGCTTTGCATAGAGCTCAATAAAAAGTGTTCTCTTAGCCCGCAAATCGACATTCGAGTTTGGCAGACTTGACCCCAGTGTTACTGTTCGCTAATCCATGAGTATAAAGAAAATATGATGATACAGTTTGCTAATCTCTGTTTATTTATAAACATATCTGTCAGTTAGTCTTTCGTGTTCTCTCAGTATTAGTATGTCATTATTAGTCTGGTAATAAATAAGTCAGCTTGTCTTCTCTGCAATCCTATGAGCAAGAAATAAAAATTTATGAAGAGCAGAAACCATTACCGAACCATACAGATAAATTGTTGAGCTCATTATCCAATGATTTTTAGATTTGTAATGCCTCTCTTGGTTGAAAATTAACTCTAACTGTCAATTGCAAAGGGGACATTGATTGACATGTATATTAGGATTTATAATTTTATAAAGAATATTTAGTAAAATGGAATTTAGAACTAATAAACAAACTTGCCAATCAAAATCTTTAAAAAGCATTTCACAAATCTTACTTTTCTCACAATCATTAAATTAACCGTTTAACACTCATATCAGCCAAAAACAGCTTCAGCACTGGTCTTGAGGAATGTCCATTTTCAGACCAAAGGAAGCCTATTTTTGAAATTTTACCACTGGAATGACTGGCTCAATAACCGAGCCAGTCATTCCAGTGGTAAACTTTTTGAAATTAGGCTTCTCTTGGTCTGCAAATAGACATTTTCTACGAGAAAATTGAAATTTTCTTGAACAAATTCGAGGGTTAAAGTCTTAATATCTATAACTATTCCTTACTATACTTTCTCGAGTGTAACAACTGCATACGAATAAAACACGGGTATTGTCGGACTGTCAGATCCACGTAGGTTTAGTAACCCTACAATAAAACAATAACCGTCTTGATAAGTAGCAGCAGCTGTTCATACTGAACAAACAAAACACAACAGATCAGTCACATATATAATTGTTTACAATAGAAATGAAAACTACTATATAATATACTCAAAAATAATCTTTACATATTTGGGAATAAATGGCAAATTTAGCTGGCATGATTTCCTTCTCACAAAGGACCTTTTCAGATTATTCATCCATCACCTGACGTCATATGATGTCATAATCAACTAAGTGACGTGTAAGATGACATCATAATTAATTATGGCATGAATGACTCGATTTAGTCTGTCTTTAACTGTTAATAGTCTGACATGTTGTACAAATTGTATGTCATTTAATAAACATTCTGTTGAATATTTTGAAACTAATTTGACTGTGCACTGCTGCTGCCTTCTTACTAGTATAGTTTTCTGGACATTTCAATGTCAAGATAGTTCATATTTGTCCTAAGGCATGTCCACATGACATTGAGAAATATAAGCCAGAAAACAACCTGAGCTCAAAGTGACAGCAGCATGTAGATCACTAAGCCAAAATTTCAATTTTCTTAACCAAGCTTGGCTAATAAGGGGTTAAAACAACACATGGGAAGCAACTGTAACAATTTCTAGCTCTCCCAGCCCATTTCTACATCCAATTTTTATGCAAGTTGGAATCAATTTGAAACTCCCAGTTAAATTACTTGCAAAATATCGAACTCCAACATAATTATTAACTTGTAAATTCATCAAAGACATACAATTTGTACACTTTCGTAATATACTTTTTGATTTCCATGACAGAGCTAAATAATTTTGAGTGTGACATATTTGATTATGACATCAGATATTTGAGTGACAGATCGGATATCTCTATACTGACAACCAGCATCAGGAATCATATTGATCAGGAAATCCACCACAGCTAATGCCAAATATCTAGTAAACATCATCATTACAGCAGGAAAACACAGGCTTGGAAGCTCTATATTATGATTTGTTTGGATCATTGCAAACATTGTGGAGTCATATATATTTGGCCAGCAAATGGACTTTACTCATGGCCATTGCAAGGCTACTTTGAGCAGCTTGACCATTATAGGGTTAACAAAGTTACAGAGAACAAAAAGAGTTACAGAAAATTCTGAGGAATTCTGAGTGATTACGAGTTGGCGGCCAAAAATTGCTAGATGGAAAGAATGTTGAAAGTAATGCCTTAAAATTACATCATTATTTTTTTCCTAGATATGGAAAAATTAAGTTAGGAGGGTTTAACTACTGAGTGCTCTATTTCTGATACATACATGCTACTCCGTCCATTGCTGCGATAACCACAGCTATGGCATTCTTGCATTTCATTGCAGACCTGACAGAAGTTACCTTCTCTTGCCAAGAAACCCCTGAAATGAAACACAAAAACGAATTACTACATAGTAACTTATGTTAATTTTGAAACACTCACAGATAGGCACAAATGGAGATATCCTTAAGATTATCGATACAGAATGTGGAAAATATTTTTTAACAGTCCAAATGTCTAACAAGTCAATTTGACCAGCTTTGCATTCGAAAAGGTAAACTTTTTAAAGCTTTTTTACACATGCAAAACCGGCTTTTTTTCAGTTTGTGTACTGTATGACATACTCTGAAAACAGCAGATTGTCATAGTTTGAAGATTTAGCAAAGTCTTGAAATGTTTTCCTTTCCGTAAGCAAGTCAGATTTGGTAGAAATAGGTCAAAAGATGACAATGCACACTAATTAAATACTTTACTCTTGTGTCCAAAGGCATAGTTTTCGCTTTAATAACTCGAATATTGTAGAAAAATTCCTGCTAACGAACAGATTTCCCTTTAACCCTCTAATGGACCTTTCTCATTTTAGCTATGCCCCGCCTATCTCTAGCTAAGCTCCACCCACACCTCGCTCGTGTTGGGATTGATCGATCTCTGAACTCCCTGACTATCAATTTCCAAAAAACTACACAGGTAAGCTGTTGAATATTTTGAAACTAATTTGACTGGGTGCTGTTGCTGCCATACACGCGGTGAGCTAATTATGATGTCATACGAGGTCAGATGATGGATGGATACTCTGGAAAGGTGAATTGGACCTTCAATACACACATCTTTTCTAGAACAAATCTGAATATTAAACAGCTACCAGGAATTACCATTGTCATCATCATCATCATCACCACCACCACCACCACCCTCATCATCATCATCATCATCACCATCATCACCATCATCACCATCATCATCATCAGGAACTATAATCCTTGGGCTTTTGTCCTGTCATGTACATTCTCAAGGAGATTCGCTTCAAGGAGATTCACTTCACCAACCAAGATCAACTTCGTTATTGAGCTAGTCATTCCACTGGTAAATTTTCAAAAATAATATTCACTTGGCCTGAAAATGGACATTGACTAAGCAATTCAAAGCTCTTGATTTTCTTGGCTTAAGTATGATTACTGTATTCTGCGGCTGTAGTAGTAGAAACATCATACAGCTGCAATCAGTCCTTCTTCACTTTTGCCCACTGTGTCTTGTCCTCAGCCAAAATCCTTATCTTCCTCAGGTCCATTCTTAACTTGAGTGTACCTAATCCTGCTTTCTTGAGGTCACCTCATAGCACGCTTAGCAGATTTATGCAATGACGTCCTCTCCTGGCTCTGTATTTTCTTGGCTTACCATCAAAGAATGGAGGAATCTAGTTTTAGCTATGCCCCATTTCGTGCTATGCCCCACCCATTTCTAGCTAAACTCTGCAACCTTTAAACACTTTCTGGAATCGATTTGAAACTTTGAAACATGAAACGCCAGAATTTATATTTCAGGGTAACCACACAGGTAAGCTGTTGAATGTTTTGAAACTACCCAATAATTTGACTGGAAGCTAGACATATAATTCTTACGCCTTCACAATAGACGTCTCAAATTTCATAACAAAGCTTTACGTCATTATTGTGATGTCGATTCACTAGTGATGTAATAGTGGAATCCAGTTTTAGCTGTGCCCCGCCCATTTCTAGCTAAGCTCCATCCACTCTTTGACCATGTTCGGATCGATTGACCCCTGCACACTCTGGATCTCAATCTCTATAAAATCATACAAGTAAGCTGTTGAATAGTTTGAAACTAATTTGACTGGGTGCTGTGCCCAGTCAAATTGGTTTCAAAATAATCAACAGAATGTTTATTTAAAGACATACAATTCGTACAACCTGATGGACTATCAAGCATTTAAGACAGACTAAATTGAGTTATTCATGACATAATTGATTATGACATCAGCCCACACGTCACATAGTTGATTATGACATCATATGATTGATTGAAAAACTGGATTCCTAAATTGATTATGGCATCATATACTTGGTTGACAGATTGGGTCTCTTTATTGATTGACCCCATGGAAGGCTGCCTCATGACAAAACTTGATATATAGTATGAATTAACCATCATCTTGAGGTTCAAAACGCAGGTTATCTGCATAAGAGATGGTAGATTGCAACTAACTCTACTTCAAACAACACACCAGCATATTGGAGAGGGTACACCCATATGGGCTCATCCAAATTGGCAGGCTTGTCTACCCAAATCAGATCGACCAGATGAGTCTTCACCGGTACCAGTTGTATGTTATGTCGACTTAGCAGCTCCTCAAGACTGGACCAGGAACCTAGTGATGGATGTATAAATTAATATAAACATGCATGCACATAATGAAGCCTTATCTAATCTCAAGTGTCATTGAAAATTCAATGTAATATTTATATGAACATGAAGTGCATATCTGAAGTCTGTATAACCATTTAATGGTCAAATTTCATCTAGAAAATTTCAATTTTCTCATAGACATTACCCCGCAAAAGGAGAACACCAGACAATGGAGGATTCAAATTCATCCATCAATCATATGATGTCATAATCAACTATGTGTCATGTACGATGACATCATAATTAATTACATCATGAATGACTTAGCTAAGTGTAGGCAGCAACAGCACCTAGTCAAATTAGTTTCAAAATATTCAACATCTTAGCTGTATAGTTTTCTGGAAATTGATAGTCACGGAGTGCAGGGATCGATTGATCTCAAAACAGGCGAAGTGTGGGTGGAGCTTAGCTAAAGATGGGCAGGGCATAGCTAAAACTGGATTCCTCCATTGACTGAGCCCACTTGAGTGACTAGTAAAGTCAGGACCCAGTCTATTACCTTAAGTGTGACTATAAACACCCACTATTAAGTGGCAGAAACCTGCCAGGTCTATGCAAATTTTGGAATGCAACTTCTTAATAGTAGCACAACATAATTGATGTAATATTAATGTATGTGTGACATCATATCATATTGGTAAGGATTCCAATTGTCTGCTGTCAATGGCTGTGATTGGCTAACAGATCTCAAGCTGTCAGCCAACTACAGTCATCGCCCAAGCAGGTGCTTGCGCAGAGTGGAACAGTAGTATACACTGAGTCTGTGGAATGCACCAGAACAAATGATTTCTACCCACTTACTTGCAGTCATGAAATTTGGTGTACATCCCACACGACTGTTCTGAGGAAGCTGCTCACTAAGCCAGTCAGCGACTGATGGAGTCCCGGGCAAACCTGTTGTCATAGTTCAAATTCAGTATTTCATCGATAAACATACTTATAAATACTAGCTATCCATATTTCAAGGCAGTCAGAGAGGTAAATTGTTGAATAATTTTATTAATAATTTAACGTGAATCATAGTCTCATACCAAACTGTTTTCACAACAGTTAACTGATTATTTCCTATCCTGTAAGTATTTTCCATACCCTTGTGTACTGAGTTATACACATTTAACATGGTTAACCATTGAAATTGCATTCTCCCAATTTCAAGACAAATCTACAGGAAAGCCATTGAGTGTTACAGACAAATTAGCTTCAAAATTTTTCTTAAGTAATAAAGTATTTGGCATTTATGGCATGCTAATCAAAATGTGATGAAAACTTTGGTCACATCATAGATAAATGATATTCTTAATACCTACCAAGAATTGTTGTTTACTAGTTACATCTATTAAACATAGTTAGCAGACACACAGATAACTCATCCTGCCAGCCAGTAAAGCATTCAGAGTTACCTCCCTTGTAAGACAAGGGGTTCATGCACTAACCATCACACAATGATGCAGGGTACCAGGTTCAGTTTTAAAGCAACATTCCAATGGAATGATGCTTACGCATAATGCTCTACACACTATTGCCTTATTAGGAAGTTGAATGTCTGCCCGATCAGACCACTACTATGCAAGAAGCACATGACCAGTTAACATCCAATCAATGCGTTATTATAAAATTCCAGAGGCTGAGGTAATGCAATGCAATTAGCTCTGGCATAGCAGGCACAAGTTTCATTCTTTGTCTAAGTTTCATATGCAGCAGTCGAAGTTTCTCAATGCTCTAAATTGTTCAAAAAATATTCGTAACTTGGCCACCACCGCCCCGCCTCCAACCTGAAATAGAATGTGAAAAGCAAGTATTGTGACACAATAAGTATGGACATCAGACACAATGTTGCCTATGCCTATGCATTCAGCACTAGCCGTGTTGAGTCAATGAGCGATTCCAGTCATGCGCAATCAGGATAACTGGTGTTAGCTCAATCATTCTCGGTAGCTAAGGGGACACAACCAAGCGCGACAAGCTTATCTTGTCTACACCAATGCATTCAGCACTAGATGTGTTGAGCCGACAAGCATATTATATCATGCACATGCTGGATAACGAGTGTTATCCCAATCATCCTCTGTAGCTGAGGGGATACGATCAAGCACGGCAAGCTTATCTTGTCTACACCAATGCATTCAGCACTAGACGTGTTGAGCGGTTATCCTCCAAAAGTGTAAATAAGATACATTAGATATCAATATATAACAATGGTATTATATAACTGAATTACTGTTCACAGACAAAGATACTGCTGCTCGGAAGCATCCACTGTCATGATAGGGGGTCTCTAACAATCTCCTTCAAGATTAATGCCCAGGCATTGCTTCAGGAGGCAAAGGCTATCAGACAATCTTAATCGTGGCAGTGGATGCTTTGAAGCTGCAGGTTGCTAATGTAACCAAAAACATAAGAGCAGATGTTGCCTCTTATGTAAATTTGCCAAATGATAATTTGTCAAAATAAAGTTTTTGAAAACTAGCATTATGAGTTCAGTTGTGTGTGTGTTAAGCATATTATATATGCACCGATATTGCTGCTTTTAATACAAATTACTAAAAAATTTGTAAAATTGATTAAACAGCTATAAAATGTTTAGTCAAAGGTTATTGTAAAACTTGAGAATGACAAAGCCCATCTAGACCTTAACAGTTGTAGTATCATCCAATCATCAGTACCCATATTCTAGGCAAATTAATATAGCGATATGGCTTTTTATCAACAAATCTTCTCTATTTAGTAACTAAGCATCCATTCATTGAAATAATAATTGAAAACTCTGAAATAAAAAGCCTAAAATAAACTTACTGTTTGTAAATATCCACTTCCTGCCCTATGGAGGGTTTCTGAGTAATGTGCCATGTCAGCACCCAGTCAAATTAGTTTCAAAATATTCAACAACATACCTGTATATTTTCTGGAAATTGATAGTCAGTGAGTTTAGAGATCGATCGATCCCAACACAGGCGAGGTGTGGGTGGAGCTTAGCTAGAGATGGGCGGGGCATAGGTAAATATGGAAACACCCATTGGTTCCAAATTAAGCACTACTAGAGCTAGTAAAGCCTTTTTCTCAAATTATTCCAATTCATTTCCATTTTTTATCAGTGGTTGTATATTTAATATTGTATGAAATTGGCAATAAATATCATTTGGTAGTTCCTTTTTCTATTACTTTTACTCAAATTGGACAAAACTGACAAGATCACCAATCGCAGACACTGCCGCAAGATGATGTCGAGGGTATAGCAATTTAGAAAATTTTAGTTCTGACATAAAAAATTACTGAAGCTTATATCAATATATGGAAATTAGGTCCTACTTGGAATGACGGTGTGCATAGTGAAGATCTGAAAACGACATAAGGATCCCATGTTACTTTCGTGGTTCCAGAGAAATAAATTCTTGCTATGGCACTCTATCTGGTATTGCCTGCACTGAGAGTGCTTGTCAACTAGAGCTGGGCGGTATTGATATTTACATGACGGTATCGGTACCATGAAAAAATATCGCGGTACCACGGTATACCGTCATCTGAGCTTGAGGCATGCCACGAAATTAGAACAATGTTTTCCCATTTCCTTTTCACTTCCATCTCCAATCAACGGTAAATATAGGTAAAATAAATAAATCGGCTTCCTGATTTAGAGAAGAAAAACATGGCTATTGCGACTGTTTAGTTTCACGATTTTATTAGGTCACTATTTTTATTGACGTAATATCATTCACGGGAATATTGGTCAAAGGGTGTGGTCGACTCGCTAACTATAACCTGCTGTTTGAGACATTGGGGTGCACTATTTTCAATCTGGATTGTTCTTGCTATTAATGCGTGCGACCAGCAAACGGTAAATTTTATTTTGGCAGTCGAGCGCTTTGATAAACAGAGTCCAGACAAAATCCGCGAGTATTTAAACGGGGCGCGTATTGTACTCTTTTATTTCTGTTGGAGTCGTATATTCTGTTTACTCGCGAAAACAGACCTATACACATACATATAACACGACATTGAATATAGCCGATTCCAAAGCCTCTGATAATTACCGAGTACCCGATGTGCAGACTCGTTACTCGCCATGCTTCACGTGAACAATGCGTGTAAAAAGCTATTTCCGCGAACTTCCGATGTGTAGCCAGTAGAAAAATGAATTACAAAAACTAAAACACTATAATTTTTAGGTGTCGTTACTTAAACTGGATTTAATCCTTAAAGAAATTTCTTAAAACTAGCCAGAAAAAAAAAAAATAACGACTTCAATGCTGCTCGTTGTTAATAAATTAGCACGTGATCAAAACGGCGCGAGCAAATACTACGTTTTAGTAAATTTTCATTGATAAATTCAGCATATTAATGTATTTTCCCACGGTCTAGTTCATGAACAACCAATCTCTTTACGAGATCGCTGTTGTGTTTGAATAGCACGCAGTTTGTATGTTATTTTGTTATTCTACCGTGTTTGTTCGGTGACAAAATGCTTGGAGTAATAAATTACAAATAATAGAAACTGGAATAGGGAATATATTATAGTGTAATTACTACCAGCGGACGGCCAGAGAATGAGTTTAGATGTTTTAAATAAAGCAATTTTACCGTGAGACTTTCAAGACGTACGTTTGACATACAATTCTGCCTGTCATTATTTTGTAATTGACGTCTTGATGTGTGTTTTTACAACGACCCTTTCACCTCAACTCGGCTAATAGTTAGGGATACCTGTATTTTTGGCACTATTAGCACTTATTCACCCTTGGTCAAGTCAAATTTTATGAATATATTTCTCAAATATTGCTCAAACATTATGGACGGTATTCACGGTATTTGGAAATGTCAACGGTCACGGTATCGGTTCACGGTATACCGCGGTCCTCACGGTACTACCGTCAGACCACCCAGCTCTATTGTCAACATCTTGTTAACTCACAGGCAGACAGCCTTAGAAGCGAAGTGGCAAAAATCGTCACCAAATTCAACAAAAGACCAAATAGGAGAAGCAACATTACAATTGAAGAATGTATGGCTCTACATCTGAAACAAAATGACTCCATTCAAATTTTGCCAGCTGACAAGGGGGATGTACAGTGATAATGGATAATGATGACTACCACGACAAAATCAGTGCCCTTCTTTCAGACCACCACACATACTCCAAATTATCTTCTGACCCAACCAACAGTAAAACCGCCTGCTAAAACTACTCAAAGACTGGAAAAGACAGAATATCATCGACCAATCCCTATACTTCAAACTCTACCCAGGAACCTCCTTTGTCCCAAGATTCTATGGACACCCAAAAATCCACAAGCCCAACATTCCTCTGAGACCCATCGTTGCCGGCATTGGATGCATCACATCTCAAGCCTCGAAATATCTCACACAGATCCTGAAATCACTAGTTGGCCACTCAGAGCACCACATCAAAAACAGCAAAGATTTTGCCACCAAAATCCAGTCCCTCCCACACACAAACTAGTGTTCTTTCGATGTTTCTTCACTCTTCCCCAGCATCCCAGTGGACAAGGCTCTTGCAGTCATCCAGAGAGTTCTGGACCTAGACCCTACATTGAAAGACTGGACAAGCCTCTCTCCAACCGAGATTATCAGCCTCTTGAAGATCGTGTTGGACACCACCTATTTCGTTCAAAATGACTACTTCTACCACCAAATTCATGGAGTAGCTATGGGCTCATCAGTGTCGCCAGTGATCTCAAACCTTTATATGGAATCCTTCGAGCAACACGCACTTAGCACAGCCACAGACCCCCCAAATTTCTGGTACCGGTATGTGGATGACACGTTCACATGCCTGCACCACTACAACATCCAACCTTTCACTGATCACCTCAACAGTATTGACCAATGCATCCAATTCACTAGCGAAGTCGAAGAAGATGGCCAGATTGCCTTCCTGGACATCTTGGTACAAGTCAGTGATTCTGGAACTTAGTGCACAGAAAACCCACACACACAGATCAAAATCTAAATTTTCACTCTAACCACAATTTGGAACACAAAAGGTCAGTAGTCAGAACTCTATTTCACCGCGCAGACTCCATCATCACAGAAACATCAGACAAAAAAGAAGAACATCATCACATCCAACAGTCTTTCCTAGCCAACGGTTACACTTCGTGGATGAGAAAACCACCTCCCCCACCTCGTAATAAACAACCAGATGTCGAAAAACTCTCACTAGTCGGACTTCCGTACATCCAAAGCCTATCAGAACACCTTCGCAGACAACACCACATCAAAACTTACCACAAGCCCGTCAATGCCTTAAGATCACAATTTGTAAGACATAAAGATAAACTGACCACAGATGAAACCTCTGGAGTCATCTACAAGATCGAATGTGACCAATGTGAGGGTACATATATAGGCGAAACGAAAAGGCCTCTCAGCGCCAGAGTCAAAGAACACTCTGCTGTGGCAGAGCACACAGAATCCACTGGCCACATCATCCCTGCCAGCAGTGCCTCAGTCATCAACATCGAGACCAACTTATTTAAACGGAAAGTTAGAGGCCATAGAACTCTTCAAGCATCAACCAACCATGAACTGAGACGAGGGCTACCATATACCAGCTGTCTACACGTCCATGCCGTCACATGACTCCACAAGAACTGACCAGAGTGACGTTGCCAGCGACCGTCAATTAGTGCTGAAGAAGTGACCGAGATGGTCACGAAAGCTACACTCAAACAATTTCTACATCCTGGAGAGGTAACTAATTTTTCCTTATTATCTGGTATCTATTTAAAAAGATATAATTTATCGACATCACATAAAAGATGTTCATGTGAGAACATCAAAAGGACCTATGCATAAAATCAAATGGCCCTCGAAAATACCTTAGTGGATGATATAAGCAATCATAAATATAAACAAGAGATTAAAATTAAATTTGTTAGGTGTTGTCATACCCTCTTTCATGAGAGTCCATGCTGGATCAAGTTCAAGCTCTGCCTGATACTGATGTGTTCTGTCCACCCACACGCAAGCATGAGATGCTGTCACAACACAGAATGCTAAAATAAATGCACAAACCCATTAGTATATATTCAAAAAATCTAAAGACAATTTCAGGAGGGTAAAAGGCTTACATTATTTGAAAGATTATTAACTAACCTCATCTCAGGATAGCTACCGGTACACAGATCCACTATGCATGAAATTTTAAGCTTCTTATCATCCCGTCAAAAGAAAGATATTCAGGCTTTAGTAGCTAAATGTTGGTGCATTCCTACAGCCTATGATGGCTGTCATGATTTACTTTTCAGCCAATCAGAAAAAGCTAGTGTGTCTGCCTCGGTATACGCACTCAGTCATAAAACCACCATCTATAGCTTGACAATGTGGTATAAAAGATACCATACAGGTAAGCTGTTGAATATTTTGGAACTAATTTGTTTGGAAGTTGTTGCTCCCTAAGGCAAAATATTCAACAGGACGATTATTATCATTGTGTTCCCTGTATTTGCGCATCCCTCTCTTTGCTCATACGCATTCAACCTCTTGTGAGAGTCCCTCATGATCGGCACGCACACATATTGATTCACATGTCAATCTATGGTTATTCATTTTGCTCATGCAAGATTTTCTCCACTTGAAATTGTGAAACTACTTGTCAATATAGGTTTAAATCAGTGCTGTTGATTTCTGACACCGACATATTATTTAACAATTTTCACATCTATGGCAAAAATTGTTCTTAGAAACATAAAATATTAAGGCATGTACTATTTGATGATTAAATAATTGCAGATGACATTTTCTTCCCCAATAACACACACAATTTTATGCAGTCATGGTCACCATTTGTCAAACCAATCTTTCAAATATGATGCATATGTTACCATTAGTTAATCTTCAGTGACAATGCGTTTATGTGAAACATATGTCAAAGATGAGGTAGCATATGCCGCAAAACAAATACTTTTTGCAAAACGTAGGTATGCCATTGGATTCGGTAGCTTCTCCTTTTGTGATGTATTTTACGCAGACCGACAATTAAAAAGTCAAGTTGCTTACAGGTGAATAAGAACTCATGCTAGTTTCTTATATTTATTCAACAATTACAATTTTTGCACAGACTATTTGATAGGAGGTGATAATCCAAAGTGGAGATCACTGTTCAGTGTTTGCGCGATATTACAAAGTAGATAATTGTGATACAGATAAGGGAATGCGACAGAATATGAATGACACGGAATCTGTAAACCAGACTCTTATATCGATGCAATAGAACATTTGTGATGAGATTAGCATCCCTTTAAACACATCATGAAGTAGCACCAGAATAGTAGTCATTATACTCATATCTATTTTCATGGCAAATTTTCTCAAACATTCACTGATTTGGTGCAGGGTTTTGGTGCAGTTCAGTGTTGTTTGCGATCCGACTGATTTGATACAGGCATAGCATCAATGGACCTTTCAAGTTTTAGCTATGCCTAGCAAATAATTTGCAAATAAATTTTGTCCACCACCCAGGAGACACTAAAGATTAACTCTCGTTAGGCATTCGTGATTAAATAATTATAGACTAGCGATTTTTGTTTAAAGTTTTTCGTCATGGCTGGCACCGCGAATGGAAGAGATCTGTCTGACCACGATCGTGTTCAGATCTTGGGTGGTGGGGGTGGGAGAACAAAAAACTGTCCGAGAACACGATAGCAACATTATTGGCACTCGGCTTCGAATAAATGGAAGTGCTATAGTTAATTGAGAAGGAAGACTTAGCAGGCTCAAACATTCCAGTGGGCCAGGTGAAATGGCTACTTCGGGCAATCCAACAAACTTTCCCAAGGGATAGCGAAGGGGATAGTTTGAGCAGATCCACCAACCTGGCTACACAGACTGACCAACCCACCATCGAAGATCCAAGCCACGGCACTGGGATCATGCCAGAGCATGAGCAAAACCTGCACAATTTCATCAACCAACTCCAATTGTCGCAGAAACAAAGTGGTGGACCGGTACGTGACGCTACAGGGTTTAACATACCAGGTAATACTAATGACATAATTTCCTGGCAAGACCCACAAATTTATTTTAAGTCCATGGGATCACAGAGGGGGCTGGCTGTGGCTCATCATGATATTGCTGACTTTATTAATGTCTCTGGAGCCAGCATGAGTGAAGAAGTTATCTCGGGGTTTGATGGGGGCCAACTTATATATACACGTAAGTCTGCCTCAGGCAAACCGAGATTAGAAAACATAACTCAGAACCAATGGTCCCTCACTAATCTGTCCATTCTTAACAAAATGTTACAAGAGGGATCACTGTCACTCACAAGTATCATCGACTACTTGTCATACACCACACGCATACACCATCTATTGTCAGCCTATGAGCAATCATCTGTATATTTTTATGACAGAGAGTACCGCTGTCTCCAGCAAATGCATAAATTCAGATCGGGTACAGATGTCCCACACATACAGATGGTCTACCTAAAACCCAGAATCCCCCAAGCTCAACAGAGTTAGCAGCAACATTCCCAGGGTTACAAGCAAAATTCTTTCAAGGGCAGGCCATCAAATTTCACACAAAAATCTTAATTATGTCGTCTCTTTAACAGCCACAAAGGGTGTAAACTTACAGCCTGTAAGTTTACTCATAGCTGCTCCATCGCTGGTTATTCGCAAAAGCATGCCACAGTAGAGCATCATGCGCCAAAACACTAGGGTGCAATAGGCTGTCCCATGGCCTATGCTTAGAAACATGGGCAGAAGAATTACGAGAAGACCCAGACAGAGAATTTATCCTGATAGGCATCCATGAAGGGTTTCACATTGTGGACCCCAATTGTTCCCCAACCCCTGTAGTAATTGATAACCTCCCATTAGCTTCGAAACATTCCTGTTACTTCAAGGAGGCATCGCAGCAAATAGCAGAGGAGGTGGAAAATTGGAATTATATCCCAATCTCTACCCCTCCCTACATTGTTAGCCCATTAAGTGTAATTCCAAAAAAAGGAGGGGTATCAGAATCATCCATGACTGTGGTCAGCCATCTGGCCAAGCAGTTAATGATTATGTCGTAGATTTAGAAAAACAACGCTTCCAATCAGTTGATGATGCTTCCAGGTTAGTCAAAAGAAACTGCTACATGGCTACGGTCAATTTAAAAGCTGCATACCGGTCAGTATGCATTTGTCTTCAAAGCCAATGGGTCATGAGGCTGAAATGACCCCTCCCCCATGGCATGCAGTATTTCTATGATACAAAATTACCCTTTGGAGCAAAAGCATCCCCGGGAATCTTTCATCGTTTAATCCAGGCAGTCCACCGTATGATGGCCCGGAAAGGTTTTAACATTGTCGCCTACTTGGATGATTTCTTTATCTGCGAATTGTCATTTCAACAATGTCTATTGGCAATGAACACCCTAATTATTCTTCTTCGGAAATTGGGCTTTATGATAAATTGGTCCAAGGTGATTGGCCCGACACAGAAACTAATATTTCTAGGGATAGAAATTGACTCTGTGAATATGCTATTGCAACTCTCATCCGATAGGCTGGGTGAGCTGCAAGAAGAATTGGCTGTCTTCTCTAACAAGCGGCGCGCTTAGAAAAAACAAATCCAGTCAATTGCTGGAAACTTAAGCTGGGCTGCACAAACATTTTATGGCGGAAGTGTTTTTCTTCGCCGTTTGTTAAATTGCCTTTGTTCACTCAAGCAAAGCTACCACAAAATGCGCCTATCAGATGAGGTAAAGGAGGGCATCAATTGTTGGCCCCAGTTTATGGCGACATTTAATGGGAAAACCATGTTACCGGACGAGTGTCCTTATTCTGTGCTCTATACAGACGCCTGTACAGAGTGGTGGGGTTTTTGGGACAGAGATTGGTTTTATGCAAATTGGGACATTGACCATCCCAGTATCATGCCCCTCCACATTAATGAGGTGTTTGCTGTTGTTTTGGCAGTGAGGAGATGGGCACCTCACTTCCAAAACAAGAGAATTTATTTATACTCTGACAATACGACAAGTCAGTAGTTGCCTAAATAAAGGCTCTTCAAGAAACAGCACCATTAAGAGAGCTATTAGATCTCTCTTATTCATCCATAATTTCCAGATAACAGCCTGTCACATTCCGGGAAAGAACAATGATGTAGCTGATATTATATCTAGAATAAATGAAGGTTGGGCCTTTAGAATCATAATTAATTATTATGGTACCTTACCTGTATTTACATCTGAATTAGCAATGCATATGTCAGCTCATTCTCTTTTATATCTTTTGTCCAGGCACGTCCCACCTCCTCTGCCAACATACCTTCAGTACTTAAAAGCTTACTCCAATTTCTGTAACAAACTTGGGTTGAGGTGGGTGCCTATTTCTCCCAAGAACCTGGCCAGGTATGTGGCATTCTTAGCCATTAAATTATCTTACGGCTCCAATAGGAACTACCTCTCTATAGTTAGATTGCTCCACCTAGAGGCAGGCTTTGACAACCCATTACAACCACATTTCTTCCTGTCATTGATCAAAGATTCTAGGAGGGTTCTGGGTGACTCTGCCTTACCTAAACTCCCAATTACACCCTCAATTCTCCTAAAGATTTTAGCCCCCCCTGGACCTATCTTACTCTAGAGATATCACCTTCTGGGCTGCATGTCTAGTAGCGTTCTTTTCCTTTCTGAGGAAATCCAACCTGTTTATCCCTTCTCAAGCCAGCTTTAACCTTGACACCCACCTTACTAGGGCCTCAGTAACCCTTCATCAGTCAGGTACCATCCTAGAGGTAAAGTGCACCAAGACCATCCAATTTTGTCAACATTCCCTGCAAATCCCTCTCCCTCGGATTAATGGGTCAGACCTGTGCCCCACACAGGCACTCACCCTAGCCTTTAAGCCATCCCCTGTAGAATCCTCTTGCTTCCCATTGTTTATGTACCGCTCTGCCTCGGGCCCGGGCCCTTTGTCGTACAGCCAGTTTCTATCACGGCTGAAACTCTGTCTCCAACTAGCAGGGATTCCATCTCAGGATTATTCAGGTCAGAATTTCCGCAGAGGTGGTTCTATCTTTGCTCTTGAATGTGGTTTGTCCTCATAATTAATTCAAGCATGGGGGGACTGGTGTAGTAACGCCTATCAAGGGTATCTGGAACCATCCCTGTCCATGAGGGAGGAGGTGGCATCATCCTTTGCTCTGAAGATTCAAACTCTTTCTTCTTGATCCAGGGTGGGTATGCAATATCATGTCACAGCTACCAGCCACCCACCCCATCTCATGCACCAACGCGTGTCATTTATTAGCATACTCTTGCCAGGTTTAATGTCATTACAGGTATAGGTGTCTTGCCCTAGCCAGCAGTACTCTGACAATCTGCAATGGGATCTACACGACGAGTCTCCAGCTGACGCGCCTGGCATACAGTACATGATGCCAAATTACAAGTTGTGCCATTTCGGGAGCGGTGTATATCTGAGGCGACGCATGCGTTTCAGAGCAGGACTCATCAGCTGCGCCTGTCAGTGTATACATTTGTGCCAGTAAAGTCATACATGTACATGTAGTCTGTATACTTGTGTATAGGTATTTAGTGTATGTGTACTCATGTGGCGGCAAATATACATTTAGGTAGTTGTGTTGGCATTCTTTCGAGTCGCGAGCACCATCTAACTCAGAGCAGGACTCTCCTGTCATGCCTGCCTGTGGTTGGATGTTAAATATAGTTTGTTAGTTTTCGGTTCTGAGTGTTGAGCAGCGATTAAACCAGAGCAGGACTCATTTGCTGCACCAGCCTGTGTTTTGGATATGTGCATATTGTCTGGTTTTCTGCTACAGGTCATAAGCATGGACTAACCTATGGCAGCACTTACCATTTGTACCACCACACGAACACCTTAGGTATGCACATATACTACCAATGTCAACTGCAGACTACATCTCCCTGGACACACAGAAATCACTTATTTCAGAGACTCAGGTGTGAACATTAACGTGACATTTAGGCAGAAACACTGATACACACTGGAAGATTTGTAAGCTATGATATATAAGTAAAGACTCATGAGACGAGCATCGTCATTCTTGGCAGACTTCATCAATTACGGTTTGCTGTATTGCCTCATTTGACAGACTGTTGGTTACATATTAAACCATCGGCTTTATATGTATTTATGTATATACACATGGGTAGCCGGGCATGTCTAGGACAATTAAATGTGACCCCTCTATGCCACCTGCCTCTTTACTACCTTCTACGTTTTGGGTAGATTTTGGAGGACCATAGATTGTATTGATAGCCTGCTTAGGGCACCTGATCTATGGGGCTTCATTTGATACCCAAAACACCCATGGAAAATAAAATTTCTTAAATTGTCTGGTGAAATATAAGTGATATTTATTTTAGCCTATTAACCCTTTCACTCATGAATTCACCATATCTCATTCTCAAGGCAACCATATGGGAAAACTATTGAATATTTGGAAATTTATTTGCCTAACAACAGCTTCCAGTCAAATTAATTTCAAAATATTCAACAAAACAAGTTTTATATCGTTATATCAGCGATTTGTCAGTGAAAGGGTTAGTGGTAAAGCTGACAAAGGATGGCATCTGCAGACTTATTGAAAAATAATCCATTTGCATACCAAGAGAAGAATATTTTTGAGAATTTATGACAGGAATGACTGTAGATCATTAAAAAATATCCTTCTCTTAGTTTGCAAATGGACATTTTCTGTAAGAGAAAATTGAGATTTCCTTAACCATTAAAGCGCTAAGAACCTATATTCAATTATTACATCACTATCAGGCAGATTTCCTAAAACAATAATTAGGAACCAGAACATTCTACAATTTCCATTGTATTGTCTGAAAATCTTTTCATTTCATACACATGTTAGATGAACAAGGGTAACGTGCCACAGTTGCGCCATAGTCAGGTTTGTCAAACAAATTAAATTTTTGACACCCGGTTGGACAGACTGACTGACAAACAGACTTATACTTAAAGCACAATATATATGTATCATCGCATGTGTATTACCAAATTATCATTGATATGCAAAGTCTTACCAGACAGAGTTGTCAAGTCCAGTAGGAATGCGAGGCGAGTGTTTTCTACAGAGAGGAGCTCAGTCTGTAAGAAACAAAGATGATCTCAAATAAGGTCCCTTTTAATCCTTTAGTACCCAAATTTGTTAAAAGAATTTTAATTTTTTCATAGAAAATGTCAATTTGCAGACCAAAAGAGATTTATTTTTAAATATTTCCTACTGGAATGACTGGCTCAATAACTAAGCCAGGCATTCCAGTGGTAAATTAAAAAAAATAGTCTTCTTTTGGTCTGCAAAATGGACATTTTCTGCGAGTAAATCCTAATTTTCTTAAGCAAATTTGAGGAGTAAATAGATAAGTAGGAATGCAAGATGAGTGCTTTTTACAAAGAGAAATTCACTGTCAGTAAACTACTTGTAATTACTATAAGATATAATTTTTTTCATCATTTACTGCCCAAATGTATGAAGCGAAATCCCTCCTATAGTTGACAAATAAACCAATGTCAGGAAGATTAATCATTTCCATTTTACTTCGACTTTATCATTTCAATTGATTGCAAAAGATTTATCTAGCAATTAGAGTAATTAGAATCAACATTTGAATATAGCCTGTAAATTGTATTTCAGATTAAATTATCTCCCCTGATGATTCACTAAAAATTATAATGTGAGCTCAGAGTTGTCTCCCTTGATTGTAATAGAATTTGTTTGAATTCACAATACACCGTTTTATATATTATAGTTATACAATTCTAACAAATTGAGAAAGCTAGTTTATTTTATTTTCTCTTATGATTTTCAAATTCAATGATATATTCTCAGTCCCAAAGCCCAGTCAAATAGTTTCAAAATATTCAACAGAATGTTTATTAAATAGTAAAGCCATACAATTCGTACATGTCAGCCTATTAAGCGTCTAAGACAGACTAAATCGAGTCATTCATGCTGTAATTGATCATGACATCATCCTACACGTCACGTAGTTGATTATGACATCATATGATGGATGGATACACTGTAAAAGTCCATTACCCTCCGCCGTAGGTTAACCTTAAATAATCCCCTGTACATTAAATGTAAAACAATTATATATTACTATAAGTTGTGAAGGATATTCTAAATAAATACATAATAATACCAGCAAGACTTTCCTACTACAAAGGAATCCTAACCTAATCTTAATGAGATTAAAGATACTGACAGTGAAATGGACATATTATCAGTGCAGGTGAAACGGACATGGGTGAGGTCAAGTCTTGGTGACATTGATCATTAGCACCAAGCCAGGTGTTCACATCAGTTGTGTTAACACTACGACTGCTCGACTGATCTGTAGAGGCAATGGACCTTTCCATTTTTAGCCATGCCCCGCCCATCACTAGCTAAGCTCCACCCACACCTCGCCGTGTTGGGATTGATCGACCCCCAAATGCCCTAGCTATCAATTTCCTGAAAACTATACAGGGAAGCTGTTGAATATTTTGTAACTAATTTGACTGGGTGCTGTTGCTGCCTATGGCAGCAACAGCGCCCAGTCAAATTAGTTTCAAAATATTTAACAGAATATTGATTAAATAGTAAAAGCAAACAATTTGTACAACAACGCATAGACCGTCTTCAAATATGCATTCGTGACGTACTTATCGACGTCATTCATTATGATGTCATTGTACACATCGCGCAGTTCATTATGACATCATACGATGGGTGGGTACTCTGGAAAGGTGAATTTAAATAGTAACCGCTGATGCCAGATAATCCGTGTTTCAATTATAATGAAAGGGAACAGGTAAAACACTTATACGTCAATTGCGCTATTCTTGTAGCATGTCAATGATGATTAGCGTCTCTTAACTGCAAATGTATTTCTTTTGGCTCATCTAGACATTGGCTCATATTGCATGTTAAACTAAGGTGGCGTTCACACTAGAGCACTAATTTGAAGGAAGTATGATCGATCGCGAAGATTCATTTACATGTCATAAGTGCTTATATGAGTTAAATGGAATTTTGTGATTGATTTGATTTACTTCAAAATTATGGAATAGGAGTATGATGAAATGGTGTCATAAAATCTTTGCCCTTTATTAGCAGCAAACACTAACACCAAGTCTTGACCTCAAAACCAGTGTTAACCTCTACAGGTTGATGTTAACCTAACCAAAATAGAAATAGCTATAAATGACTAAATGTTAATCTGTCAGTGAAAAAGCATGCTGGCAGTTTCTTCCTTTCCACTAAATTTAGTTTTATTGATAAGAATAGGTATTCTACTTTTATTCATGAAAAATGTGAAATGAAAGCAAAAACAGTGGCTGATATTAACGCTACCACTAACATGATATCTGGTGTTAACACATTGTGCTAACATGGTGTTAACAGCAAATCTGGTGTTAACACCAACACGAACACTGAGGTCAAGTCTCAGAGTTATCTCAGTGGTAGTGTTGCGATAACAAGAACATCAAGATTTGACCTCACCCATTGCATAGTCAACTGTATGCTTGCCAGGATTGAGCCTGAAAAGTGGATTCTGCTTACATTCAGTGAAACTCATTTTCCATCAGAAGACAATAGAAGTCCTTTTCTCATTGCATGTGACAGTATTTGCTGATACTTTTTGTGCAATAATTCCCACACAGATGTCATCAAGCTGTAAAATCATCTCAGAACAAGAGGCCCAAGGGCCTGTAGCACTCACCTGGACCATTGGCATTTAAACCATTTGCATTTAAATAGACATGGATGATTTTTACGAAAATCCAAGATGGCCACCAAAAAATTGACCAATCAAGACTCTCGTTTAATATGTTGAAGCCTACTGTCATTCCACCCAAGTTTTCTTGAAATCGAGTTATTGATTGAATGAGTACCGTTTTTAAACAGTTCCAGAAATAGATTTCTGCCAAAACATTTTCCTATCAAAATTCTGAATAGAATTTCTAGAGGCTACAACATTAGGATCCTTCCAGTCAAAATTGGTTGAAATTGCCAAGGAATTAATGAGGAATAGTATTTTATATGAATTCCCATTTATCGGAAAACCCAAGATGGCCACCATCAAAATCAACCCGCCAAAATTCTGTATACAAGTTATGAAGCGTACGGGCCTTAGGATTCTTCCAGCTGAGTTTGGTTGAAATCGGCCAAGCGGTTAATGAGGAGTAGCCTTTTAACTGATTTCCCAAAATATTCGGAAAATCCAAAATGGCTGCCGCAAAAATTGACCAATCAAAATTCTATATGCATCTTCTAAGGTCTACCACCCTAGGCTCGTTCCAGCCAGTCAAGTTGAAATCGCCCAAGTAGTTAATGAGTAGATGATTTTCAGCCATTTTTCAGAAAATTCAAGATGGCTACCGAATAAATTGACCAATCAAAATTCTATAGACAGGCTCTGAAGCATAACACGTTAGGGTCCTTCCAGCCGAGTTTGCCTTTTAACTGATTTCCCAAAATTTTTAGAAAATCCAAGATGCAGCCGGAAAAATGGACCAATCAAAATTCTGTATACAAGTTCAGAAATCTACCAGCCTAGTATCCTTCCAGTCAAGTCTAGTTGAAATTGCTCAAGCAGTTAATGAGTAGTGTTTTAAATGATTTTCCTGCATTTTTCAGAAAATCCAAGATGGTTGGCGGAAAAAATTGACCAATCAAAATTATGTATACAAGTTTTGAAACCTACCCGCCTAGTATCCTTCCAGCCAAGTCCGCTTGAAATTGTTCAAGCAGTTAATGAGGAGAAGCGTTTTAAACGATTTCCCGCCATTTTCTGGAAAATTCAAGATGGACGACGGAAAAACGGACCAATCAAAATTTTGTATATAAGTTCTGAAGGATACCATGCTAGGGTTCTTTCATCCAAGTTTGATTGAAATCGGCCCAGTGGTTATCCAGAAGTAGGCTTTTAAGTGATTTCCAGAAATTTTCAGAAAATCCAAGATGGCAGGCGAAAAAATTCTCTACAAGTTCTGACACATACCAGCATACTATTCTCCCAGCTAAGCCTGGTTGAAATTGTCCAAGCAGTTAATGAGGAGTAGCGTTTTAAATCATTTCCTGCAATTTTTCAGAAAATTCAAGATGGCCACCGAAAAAAATGGACCAATCAAAATTCTGTATACAAATAAGTTCTGAAGCCTTTCCCCATAGTGTCCTTCCAGCCAAATTCAGTTGAAATCCGCCAAGTGGTTAATGAGGAGTAGCGTTTTTAAGCAAGAGTTGACCAATGGCCGGACGGACCCAGATGGATGGACAGACGGATGATGGACAGTCGCCATGCCATAAGCTCACTTGGCCATTCTGGCCAGGTGAGCTAATAATCAGAGATGGGCTTTCAATATCGATAGCTAACAAGTGTATTAAAATTAGTTAGGCCCATGTTATATCGAGATCCAGGGTGAAATATATTTCCAATGACCCGCCGCTCCACCCAGCACATGCACAGTTTCAGACGTAGTTACTGATCACAATGAAATAAAGTGTCGAAAATATTTCATGCTGGATCTCGACAATGATGTAGGCCTAACTAATTATCGGAATGGTCTGATATTAAGCATCGCACAACAGTGAGCACAATACAATCTCAAATAATGGCAGTTGCACAGATTAAAGTGAAATGGCGGCTTTGAATAAGATGTTCGCCACTGCCGCTATATAACTATTTACTTCTAGTTCTATTACATCAGGATAACCTTTACTTCTAAAGCTTCTATTGTGAATGCATATTGAAACAGGCTAACCCTTTAATGGTCACACCGGCCAAAAACAACTTCTGCCATGATCTTGAGGAATATCCAGTTACAGACCAAGAGATTATTTTTGAAGATTTACCACTGCAATGACTGGCTCGCTAAACGAGCCAGTCATTATAGTGATAAATCTTCAAAAATAACCCCTTGGTCTGCAAATGGATATTTTCTATGAGAAAATTAAAAAATAAACCCTTGCCACACTGATATATCAATAGTCTATCTATTATTGTGTCAATAGCAAAGAAACTGGTGCACATTTTTCAACAATTTTGGTGGTGATAATGTTGCTGTCTATGACAGCAACATCTTCCACAAAATTTGTTGAAAAGATTAATCTTTTAATTTAATTTTTAAATTTTAACATCAGAGTGGTAAGGTTTGATTCCATTAACTGCACTAACCTGATGCTCATCTGCAAGTGGCATAAGATATGCGGCTATTCCATCAGGTACAACTTTAGGGTCACACATCAGTTTGCGCAAGTGAGATAGTTTCTCCGCTGAAGTCAACGTATCTGCTGACATTCTTGATTTTTCCTGATCCAATTAAGTGAACGATCTGTGGATTTTTTAATAGCAAAACAACAAAAATCAACAGCTGACCATGCAAATCAATACAAGAAGATTAGAGATTGTCAACAATACTACACCCCACCACACCACAATCCACCCCACCATCACACCATATTTTTTGGTCATATTTGTAGATATTTTTTTGTGTGTTTTCAGATTTTCCAAATCTTGACTCAACGTAATTCTACTGCTTGCTCACCCTTTCTTGAGTTAAATTTTGAGACGAATCGGACCAGTTGTTTCCGTGATATCCACAGATTCAAAATTCCATCTGATCCAGTCCGGGTTTTTTATAATCGGATCACAGCCAAAATTTGGAAATCCTCTTTCACCATAAGAACCTTTCCCTGAACCAAATAGGATCAATAGTATTTTAGATACAGCTCTGGGAATACAAACACATATGCAAACAGATATAGACAAAAACGAATGCAATACCGTCGATACAAACAAGAAATGTATTAAAAAAATTTTAGGCCTGTAAAAGGTCAGTTTGAAATTAACCCTTTGACCGATAAAATTCCCCATATATCATTAAGGCAGCAATGGCTTCCAGTCAAATTGATTTCAAAATATTCAACAGATTAAGTTTTATATTGTAAAAAACATCATTTTTCAAGGATTTGTTGGTGAAAGGATTAATAATAAAATTTTGGAAATAAATATGTTTTATTCACTTAAATGTCAAACATTTGTAGTTTAACCAGTCAATGGTTAAAGCTGGCTAAAACCGGTCTTTAACAGTCTTGAGGAACATCCATTCGCAGACAAAAACAAAACTATTTTTCGAATCTTAACACTAAAATGACTGGCTCAATAAAAATAATCACTTGGCAGACAAATGAACATTCACTAAATATTTAAGATTTTTATAAAATTTGGCCATTAACCCTTTAACCTTCATGGCAGCCCAAACGGCTTCTGCAGCGGTCTTGGGAAATGTCCATTTGCAGAGCATGAGAAGTCTATTGTCAAAATTTTACCACTGGAATAACTGGCTCGATAACCAAACCAGTCAGTCGTCATAAATTCAAAAAATAATCTGATATTGGATATAGATATTTTCTATGAGAAAGTTGAAATTGTCTTATCTTAGTCAGGAAAATTTAGATCTTTGCGTAATGAAAGTCCATTTACAGGACAAGAGAAAATTTACAACAGGAATGACTGGCTTGCTTATCCAGGCAGTCATTCCAGTGGTCAGTTTTCAAAAATAGTCTTCTCTTGACCTGTAACTGAACTATCCTGAAGAACACTGTTGAGGCTTGTCCAGTAAAGGAATAAATTTTAAATATACTGTATATATATTATATATTTACCTTTCAAAATATGAATATTTTGCGTCTCTCTCTCTCTCCGTCCGCTGATGTCTGAATAGCGCAATGATTCAACTGTTAACAGTGAGCCGCATTCATAATGAGGATTCATTAATGCATTTAATTTGTGCCAGTTTTGAACGCTCAAAATCAAATGCTTTTAAATATTCAGCCTGGCCAGACATACATATTAATAAGGCCCTATTTCAGCAGCAAGACTACCTGTAAGCTATGCGAGGTTATTTACCACTTTTACAGAGATTTAATTCCTATCATCCAGAAGTAAAGATGTGAATGGGAAAAATCATTTTTTTAACATTTCTCTAACAATGACTGCCTCTTAATATTAGTGAAGTTTAAAAAAATAATTTTGATTATCCTATAAATGTCTATTTTCTTACCCTGTATCTTGTAGAATTTTCTTTGATCATTATAGTAGCCAGTCAGCCAGCCTTCTTACCAAAAAGCTGTCACAGACAAAAGCTATACAGCTTAGCAAAGAGGCAAGAGATCTTTTGATAAGCAGTGATAGCTCAAGTTTTACCATTCATGATGAGCAATGATGCTTGCAGTCCAATCAATCTACCTCAAATAAGGGCTCAAAACGCAACAAATTGCAACAGAACTTTTATCACTTGTCTGTGGTTCAGGAAACTCACAAGTATAACATATCAAACACAGGTCAAATTCCAAATACTGGTAGGGGAAAGTGCCAAATTGCATAATTATGCTAATTAGCTTCCACCAATATTTGAAAATTGAAATTTTGCTATACTTTTTTAATTCAGCATGCAAACATGGTACAAATGGTGTCTATGCCCATGTTTTCAGGGTCAATGAATACAATGAGCATATTGTTTAATCTTCAAAATACATCACAACATCAATTAAATGCACAATTGTCTCCTCCCTGTACCATCATTACTGACATATGGTTCTCGCGGTACAATGTTCTTATAATCGTGTTGCCATAGAGAAAAGACATCTCTACATGATTTAACTCTTTAACACCCATATCGGCCAAAAATGGCCTCTGCAATGGTCTTCAGAAATGTCCATTTGCAGACCAAGAGAAGAGTATTTTTGAAAATTTACCACTGGAATGACTGGCTCATTAACCTAGGCAGTCATTCCAGTGGTAAATCTTCAAAAATACTCTTCTCTTGGTCTGCAAATAGACATTTTATATGAGAAAATTGAAAAAGAAATTTGAACAAATTTAAGTGTTAAAGGGTTATGGGGACTTAATCAGAGTTCTGTCATCAGTTGCCCAAATTACCTTCATCAAGTGACTTTATAAAGTTAGTCACCTTGACAATCATCACAGGCAGATGTGCAATAAAGTCCATGTCTCTCTGAGTCACAGCCAGTCCTGCAGTGAGTGTTAGAATGAATACAGTATGTCCTTAGGTTCTGGTGGCATGTTAGTTTTTACATGCAGCATCAATTGGTTGACAATTTCCACCCCCCAATTCCAGTGGATTCACATGTCCAGCATCTCCCATCCAAGCCTGAATTTGATAGTACAATGCACACATATATTTGTGATAAATCCTTTGCCTCGATGTCTTTTGAACTTTTCACAACTTTTTTCTTTGAATCATCTAAAATGAAGCAGTAAAGCAACTAGATTGTCCTTTGAATCGCCATTATAAAGAGAAGAGAAGTGCCCTTCCTCAGGTTTGATTATAATTTGATTTTGGCAGACTTTTGATATGTCCTCTGGGGGTCCTCTGAACATCTGAATTTAGTGGCTTCTTCGACCCATTTCTCTAATGAAATTTCACTTATTACTTCACTATGGTTAGGCACTGCACTTTTGAAATCATAGTCAACAGGATTGTGTATTTGCATTGGCTAATAGATTACTCTGGCTAAGCTGCTAGCTCACATTCACTGCACATGATTACTTTCACCTGCAGTTAACTAAAAATATCAAACACGGTAGATATTGTGCTCACATCAATGTCTGAAGCTAAAACTCACTAAACTTAGCTGCAGGCAAGAACTAACAGATGTGTCCACTTTCTCTGCCATTCATTCACTTCCGCCTTTCACCAGTGGATACGGTCAAGTCTTCGTCTTAGTGTTAACACTGAACATTAACACCACCCGATGCAAAGACAATCCATGTTTCGAATCTCTTAAAAGTGAACAGGTAAAATACATATATGGCAATTGTGCTATCCCTGCGGCACATCAATGATAATCAGCATCTCTTAAAAGATGTATTTCTTTTGGCTCATCTGTTCAAGCAGAATGTTTTTGACAATGGATGAATCCACATTTAGCATAATTCCCCACCCATCACTAGCTAAGCTCTGCCAACACTTTGCCCATGTTGGTATGGATCGAATCCTGAATTCCCAGAATCCCAATATCAAGGTAACTAATATAGTTTGCACATTGGGGAGGCTGACGTATCTTTCAGTGCAAGTGCCCGTAACATAGGCGTAACATTTGGCAATTCCCTATCGATGGAAGCTCATGTTACCACTGTCTGCCGTTCCATATTCATGAACATTCGGAACATTAGCAAAATTTTCAGCTTCCTTGATGAAAACGCGGTCAAAACTCTCGTACATGCTACCATCACGTCATGCCTGGACTACTGTAACTCTCTGTTAATAGGCATACCATCTAGCCAATTAGATCGTTTACAGAGAGCGCAGAATACAGCAGCTAGACTGATTACACACACCAAAAGATTCGATCATATCACACCTGTCCTATTGGAGCTGCACTGGTTGCCTATAAGACAACGTATATGGTACAAGGTGGCTTTGTTGGTGTTCAAGTGCCTACATGATCTGGCCCCACCATACTTAAAATCCTTAATCCAGCAAAGAGCAGCACCAAGGTCTCTTAGGTCTAGCACACAATTACTATGTACCATACCAAAATCAAACTTAACTACTGGAGATCGTGCATTTTCTCGAGCCGGTCCGCGATTCTGGAACTCTCTTCCACCTGAAATTAGAAACTGCTCTAAAATTGACTCATTTAAATCACTACTAAAAACATATCTTTTCTAAAGAGCATTCTAAATTTTGTAAAGCGCTTTTGAGCAATTCAGTTTGGAATTGACGCTATATAAATCCGACATACATACATACATACATACATATATACATGTAATATGTTGAATATTTTGAAACTAATTTGACTGCATATGGCAGCAACAGTGCCCAGTCAAATTAGCTCCAAAATATTCAACAGAATATTTATTGAATAGTAAATCCATCAAAGACATAATATTTACTTATTCCAGCTTTATGATGGAGTATTTCTGCCAATTATAATTGTGATATCAGCCTATATGTGACATAAATGATTATGACGTCATATGCTTGATCGACAGATTGGATTCCTCTATTGGCTTGTATAGTATGTAAACGGAGCATGAGGAAATGGTGTTTTGCATTGCTGTTTAATAACAGCAAAGACTGACAGCAAAATTTGACCTCAAACTAGTGTTAACCCTTTAATGGTGAAGCACGCCAAAACCAGCCTCTGCAGTGGTCGTGGGGAATTTCCATTTGTAGGCCAAGAGAAGACTATTTTTGAAAATTTATCACTGAAATGACTGGCCCGCTAATCTAATAAATGGACATTCAGTAAGTAAATATTTTGATTTCTTGACCGAATTTGGCCCTTAAAAAGTTAACCTCTAGACGTGTCTAGAAGTTAGTGTTAACATCAAACTAGGCACAGTAGTATATGACTAAATTTTAATCTGTCAGTAAAAAGGTATGCTGATAAATTAATTTATTTTATACAGATATCAATATCTATTCTCAGTTTATTTGCTAATGAAATATGAAAATGAATGCAAAATGAGGGCTGATATTAACACGATATTTATTGTTAACTTCCTGTGTCAACATGGCACTAACACACTAACAAAAACAATGGTGCTAACACACTAACAAAAACACTGTCTCCGTGTTTAATAATCTCAGTGTTAGTATTGTACTAACACTAACACCAAGACTTTGCGTCACCCAGTGTATACGATGAACATGCGTGGTGAAATTATGCAGCCATGAAGTACATCTTTTTCGATCTCGAATTCTGGTTCAGGTTTTCAACATTCCATCTCACAGTTTCTCTTTGATTTATGTAGAGTGATTAAATCACTGTGACTAACTAGTTAGGAAATCATATCATACGAGAGGATCTTAAACAATTTGATGTGACTTTAACTGTAGTCAACTTTCAGATAGTCAAGGCAGGTGATAGATGCTTTGTGGTCCATGGCTATGACTTTCCTTCACCATGATTTGAGGGGATAAATATATTTATATAGTCAATAAATGTTATTTTAGGACAAATTAGCTGGTACCTTGGCCATTTTAACCATTCATTTGGGAATAAATTATTATGAAATTGCTCAAAATTCAATAACTAAAGTTGGTCTCGCTCAATTTCCATCTAGCCATCTACTGTACAGTAGTGGTATCTTCTCCGCAGTATAGCCAGTGCCCTAGTTGATGAGTGCTTATCTTCTGGATAGTGGAATCTTTTACCGTTCTTGCAGACCAATACCATATTCATATATAATAAAACACTGCTGGCTATAATTGCTTTCTTTTTTAACAGCAATTATAGTCGGTTGCTCGCCAAGGAATGGAGAAATCCAGTTTTATCCATGCACTGCCAATCTCTACCTAAGCTCCAACCACGCTTTGCCCGTGTTGGGATCAATTGATCCCTGTACTCGCTGAATCTCAATTTCCAGAAAACTATACAGGTAAGCTGTTGAATATTTTGAAACTAATTTGATTGTGTGCTGTTGCTGCCTATCAGCCCTCTCTGATTGCTCTTGTTCAATGTCTAACATTTATAGATCTCAGCTCTAGTCTCTATAGCCAAGAGAAGTCTTTTGAAAATCTAACCCTGGAATGATTGGCTCGGATATCAAGCGACTCATTCCAATGATTCATTTTCGATATAAATGTTGACTTGGCTTGCAAATGGATATTTCTGAAGATCATCGAGTGCAGAAGCAATTTTTTAAATAGCTAAATAGCTGGAATGCAGATAGAATGTATATGTATTAAACACTATAAGTGGGAGTGTGGAATAAACTGTGTATCTGTCAGTCCATTCTAGTTGCGAATCACAACTAGTAAAAGATGATTTGTTTCATGATCTGCTTGTTAGTCCAATTTTTTACATTTCTAACAAGGTTGGCTTGCAAACATAGCATGTATCACTTGTGATATGTCTGTCTGGTTTGAAGATCAACACTTAGAACTCAGACATATGCTAGTGGCGCCATCACGTATATACAGTCATCTAAACCCTTTGATGAACAAGCTGGCTTAAAACAATCCTGTGCTGTTGTTTTGAAGAATGTCCATTTGTATGTCAACATATTATTTTTTTATAGGATAACTCATTATTATTTTTTAAATCTTACTACTAGAATTACTGGCTCGCCAGTCATTCCAGTTGTAAGATTTCAAAAACAGCAACGCTTGGCCTGAAAATGGATATATATCCACTAAGCAAAAATTAAAATTTTCTTGACAAATCCCAACCATTAATGGGCTAACAATGTTTGTTTGTATACATGTATGTTCTACATTTGTCTTGTTTGCAGAGATATTAAATGTCAATCACATCTCTCTGTGCTGTCACCACAGGGGAGTAAATGGGAGTAGTTGCATCCCAGCATGCTCTTCACTTGACTTATCAAAAGTATCATAACTATTCAGATATAATTTAACTTCCTGAGTGATGCAAACCAAAATGGGCCGTAAATGGGCCGTAACTCTGAACTTGCTGTATATTTAGAAAACAATTTGACTGAAAGTTGTTGGTGGTTTAACCACCAAAAAATTTCAGTTAAATTGTTTTCAAAATTTCAACATATCCAGAGTTAAAATCCATGGAAAATGTAGTCTGCAGAATTTTAGCAGGCAGACAGTTAAGAAAAGTTTATCAAACCTGTCAACTTTGGCATTAATGCGAGTACAAGAGAATGAAAAGATCCAATCTGTCACTCATGATGTCATAATCAAAATATGTCACTTGTTAGCTGACATCACAATCAAATGACATAGGTCTCTTTTAGAAAGTAGCAAAAGTCCATTAATAACAGTCTGAATTGCATGTCTTGGTGGATTTCCAATTTAAACCTTTAATGGTCAAATCTGGTCGAGAAAATCTAACTATTTCTCTTTTGAATGTCCATTTATAGGGCAAGAGAAGACTATTTTTGAAGACTTCCCACTAGAATGACTGGCTCGGTTTGAAATTAATTTGACTGGAAGAAATTGCTGCCTTACGGTTTCCTGTATGGTCGCCTTGGAAATGAAATATGGGGAATTCATTGAGGAAAGGATTAACCATGGTCAAAAGTTTTTTCACAAAATTCCAAAAATAAGTTTACTGACTAAATTGTCTTTTGAAAAAAGCTTAAAAAGTGACACCTATGTCTCATCCGGTGTCAATTTAACCCTTTAATGGTCAAACCCGCCAAAATGGTCTCATCAGTGATCTTAAGGAATGCCCAGTTGTAGGCCAAGAAGACTATTTTTTAATATTTAACCACTCAAAGGACTGGCTCATAAACCCCACCTGTGTTAACCGTGCCTCAAAGAGCTCACAATACCACTTATATCAATGATTGGTGTTACATACTAACCGATGATCGATTAATGATCGATCATAACATTTTCTCATTTTTACCCATTCTGAAATTTTGACTGCAATAATTATTGCATGTTCATGGATATTTCACCTCAATAATTTAAGAAATAATCTGTTGAATAATTTGAAACTAATTTGATTGGAAGCTGTTGCTCCCATAGGCAGCAACATCTTCCAGTCAAAAAAGTTTCAAAATATTAGTATGGTGGTTTTGACATTAGCATACTATTCCAGTGTTGTGAGGGTTAATGTCTTCGACTATGGACTCGTATGGAGTAATACTATGTCATAGCTGTAAAAATTAAATTAAAATGGTATTGCCAAAAAAAAAGAATCATCTGCAGTTTTAATATTGTAAATGTATAAGCAGTCAAAATTGATTTCTGAAATCATTGATCAAATTGATTAAATTAATTTAATTGGAACAACACTAATGACATTATCGCATGAAAAGCATTTTATTGTTGATGATCTATGGTTCACAACAGCTCATTCAAACAGCACCATGTTAATGAGATGCAAGAGGTAAACTAGTGTTTGTTAAACTAGATCGATCAAAGCTGATGTCCGGTTTGGTACCTGAATTAGACACCAGTTGCATCTAACATGGCAAAATGTGGCGTAATATGACCCACATGGTTGACAATTCACGTGACGACATTATCCTGTCAATTTCATGGTGTGTCAAAATTTGCGACTTTAACCATTGTTTACATTGTTAAAATATTTCAACTTCTTTTTAATTTATACAACATAACAAAAACTATGGCTTTCATTGAAATCCAATTCTCATTATATACCCTTGCCCAGTATGTGGATACGGGTATTGCGTTCGTGCGTGCGTGCGTGCGTGCGTGCGTGCGTGCGTGCGTGCGTGCGTGCGTGCGTGCGTGCGTGCGTGCGTGCGTGCGTGCGTGCGTGCGTGCGTGCGTGCGTGCGTGCGTGCGTGCGTGCGTGCGTGCGTGCGTGCGTGCGTGCGTGCGTGCGTGCGTGCGTGCGTGCGTGCGTGCGTGCGTGCGTGCGTGCGTGCGTGCGTGCGTGCGTGCGTGCGTGCGTGCGTGCGTGCGTGCGTGCGTGCGTGCGTGCGTGCGTGCGTGCGTGCGTGCGTGCGTGCGTGCGTGCGTGCGTGCGTGCGTGCGTGCGTGCGTGCGTGCGTGTGGAGCTGTATCTAAATAACTGCTGATCTGATTTGGCTCAAAATTAAACTCAATGAAGTAACTTGCGGTGCAAGAGGATTTCCAGGCTTTGGCTGTGATCGGAATAAGAGAAACTGGACAATGATTGGATCAAGTTGCGGATTAGTGGGTATCTTGGAAACTCCTGGTCCGATTTGGCTAAGATTTTAACATGGCAAAAGGGTTTGACCATACACTATGAGTACACAACTTTGGGTGTGATCCAGGAAAACCTGAAAAAATTCCAGAAATTCTTGGAAAAAACCCCGAAAAATCTGAAAACATTTTACAGTGTGACCACGACGGGCGGGTGAATGTCTGCAATCTCTGATTTCTCTTGTTTCTGATCGCCTTTGAGAAATGTCCTTTTGCAGACCAAGAAGACTATTTTTGAAAATTTACAAATGGACTGACTGGCTCGATAACAGAGCCAGTCACTCCAGTGGTAAACCTTCAAAAATAGTCTTCTCTTGGTCTGCATATGTACATTTTCTATGAGAAAATTGAAATTCTTTTAAACAAATTCAAGGTTTAAATGGTTAATTGAACCAGTCATGCCAGTAGTAAGTATAAAAGAGTTTGGCTTGCAAATTGACCCTGGATAAGAAAATATTTTAATTCTGTTGATGGTAACCTTTTAATGGTTAAGCCGCTGAGACAGTCTAGTTACTGGTCTTGAATGTCCATTTGCAGAACAACTAAGTTATTTCCGTAGTTTTAAATTTATAAAAAATAATTTACTCTTCGCCTGAAAAAAATATAATTTCCTTGAAAAATATAATTATAGAGCGATAATTTATATGAGTAGAATTTGGATCATTTTGAGGTACTGTTGACACAAGCTGGGATATACAAATCAAATCAAATAAAATGGACTTTAATTGCTACTATTTATGAATTTATATACATAGGCTACACGAATCTATCAAAGGTATGCCTACAGGGTGATGGATCCTTCACATATAATACATACAAACATCACAGTATGTAGGAGACATGGCAACAACACTTACTGTCAATGTACCATGATTTAGACAGAAATTTGGACTTTCTTTATTCAAGGGTTTTTCAAGTATATCTCAAACAATTCAAGTCCCAAGAGATATGATATTTGCATTAGCGACCTGCTAGAATCACAGTAGGATTATACTTACTCATCCTAGAGAAATTATGTATTATCCACGCCGCGTACAGGGGAAGAGGGTATCGCATTTATGCCTGCCTGCCTGCCTGTCTGTCCGTCTGTTTTTCTGTTTGTCCAGGGTTGTATCTCAAAAACTACAGATCAAATTTTTACCCTTTAACACTCATATAATCCAAAAATGGCTTCTGCAGTGGTCTTGGTAAATGTCCATTTGCAGACCAAGAGAAGACTATTTTAGAAAATTTACCACTGGAATGACTGGCTCGAGAATCGAGCCAGTCATTCCAGTGGTCAATTTTCAATAATAGTCTTCTCTTAGTCTGCAAATGGACATTTTCTATGAGAAAATTAAGATTTTCTTGAAGAAATTTGAGGGTTAAAGGGTTAACACAACAAAGACACTACAAGAGGATTTTCAGACTTTTCCCGTGATCCTGATAAAGGAACCCGGATCTGGATCAGATCAAATTCTTGACCTATATATATCTACTGGTCCGATTTCGCTCAAATTTTAATTCATGAAACGGTCTGACCATACACCAGGATTGCACAACTTTGGGTGCGATAAAAAAAACCTGTAAAATCTGAAAAACTCCTGATTGGATAAAATTCTGGATCTCTCGGAACCTCCTGGTCCAATTTGACACAAATCTTAACACATGAGAGTAGGTGACCATATATTAGGATTCCACAAATTTGGGATTAATCCTGGATCTGGAATATACATGATTATAAATGGGAGGCTAAGGGTCTGCAATGTCTGATTGCTCTTGCTTTACATTCTGAAATAAATTTGACTGATGATTTTTCTGTATCTTGGGCGGGTAACATCGTTCAATATTACCCTGAATCCACTGAATCATAAATTCAAGGGAACAAGAGAAGTAAGCCATTGAATATTTTAAGACAAATTTGACCGAAACTTGATGGTGCCATAGGCAGCAGTAGCTAACAGTTAAATTTGTTTCAAAATATATATATTTATTAAATCAGAAATGTTTTTAGTGTTTTGGCCTTTCAGGACTTGAAAAGCTTAAATATTGAACAGGTATTTTGTGTTAAAGCTTCCTTAAAACCAGGTTCTTGAAGTAAATCAGGCTCATGGACCTGTGCCACTGACCAGTAGCGTAGTCAGGGGGAGCAGGGGGAGCGTTCGGTCCCCATGGACCAATCTTCCCAAATGTGGCGCCTAAATCATGTCCGTAACACATACAAGTTTCTGGACGTCCCAACTCCCAAGACACCTTTAACAAGTTAATCAACTTAATCTACATTGAAATTTGTCTTCTTGTCATGCTTTCTCATCGTTATGTTGAGACTTTTTGTTTTAATTACACTACATCAAGACAAAGAATAGTAGAATACACGCTACTTTCTCGGTAGAATAAAATAATTGGCGACACTGGGATGCTATTTTCTCTTTATTAAAGAAATATAAGCAGATTCCGACGCCTAATTTGTATGCGGGGAGGTGCCTTTAAGTCCTCGCTCAAGTGTGGCGCTTTTTTAGACTTCGCTCCCCCTGACGTGAAAACCTGGCTACGTCACTGCCACTGACCCGAAACATAAGCCTACCACACTAGGGTCCACTATACAAAGTTTGCCTGAAATAAGTAAGCAGTTAATGAAGAATAATCTTTTGACCCGTTTCATTGACATTTTTTGATTTAATCAAGATGGCCACCGAAACAAGAGGCCCAGAGGTCTGTGATCGTTACCTGAATCATGGGCATTTCAACAATTTTCGTTTAAATAGAATTGGATTATTTTCAGAAAATCCAAGATGGCCACCAAAAAGTTGACCAATCAAAATTCTGAATAGAACTTCTAGTGGCTACCACAATACTCAATAGGATCTTCTAGCAAAATTTGGTTAAATGCTGCCAAGCGGTTTAGGAGATACGTTTTAAAATGTTTTCTGCCTAATTTTTGGAAAATGCAAGATGACTACCCAAAAAATGGTCCGCTCAGAATTATCGTTGGATATATTGAAGCCTTCTACAATAAGATCGTTCCACTCAAGTTTCATTGAAATCCAGCCATTGATTAAACAGTAGACTTTCAAGTGGTTTCAGAATATTTTCAAAAAATCCAATAGTCGACCAATTAAAATTTGAATAGAAGTTACCATGGGAGGATCCTTTCTGCCAAATTTAGTTTAAATCCACGAAGCAGCTAAGTAAGAGATGAATTTCAATTTCCGGTAAATTTCTGATAAAATGAAATAACCAAGCCAACTTCTGAATAGAAGTTCTGGAGCCGTAACCATTATAGGGTCTTGTTAGCCAAATTTGGTTGAAATCGATCAAGCGGCTAAGGAGGAAAAGTTTTGACAATTTCCATCAAAGTCTCAGATTTTCGCCAAAAAAATGGATCAATCAAAACTCTGAATAGACGTTCTAGAGATAGAATCTGTTTAGCCAAATTTGGTTGAAATATATCAAACAGATCAGGAGAAGCATTTTGACAATTTCCGGTAAATCTTTCATAAAATCTCAGATTTTCACCCAAAAATTTGAGCAATTAGAATTTTGAATAAATGCTCTGGAGCGTACCAGCATAGGATACTTCAGGACAAATTTGGTTGAAATCGGTCAAGCGATTAAGAAGTGATTTGATGTACAGATGACGGATGGATGGACGAATGAATGACAGATGGATGGCCACCATGGCATAAGCTCACTTATCCCTTCAGGCCAGGTCAGCTAAAATGGGCCAATCAAACTTCTGCATAGATCGTCTGACGCCTATCGCCAGTATACATAAAACTAGTGGGATTAAAATTGGATCATCATTTTTGGAAAATCCATGGCTACAGCAAAAATTGACCAATCAAATATTTGTATAATTATATAGACATATCGGATCCTAAGAGCCTATGATTATTATTCAAACCTTTGGTTGAAATCAGTCCATAGGTTAGTGAGTATTCTGTGAACCCATTCACAGACAACTACATGAAAAAAACTAATTCTGTTGAATATTTCAAAATTAATTTAACTGGCCTGTCACAGTCAAATTAATTTCAAAATATTCAACCGTTTTCCCGTACAGTTGCCTTCAAAATAAGATATGGAGAATTCATCGGTGAAAGGGTTAAGTAATTTTCTGAACATTTTATGAAAATCCAAGATGGCCAGCAGAAAATTTTACCAATGACATTTCTTATTAGCAGGTATGAAGCCTACCACTCTATGGTCCTCTAAGACAAGTTTGGTTAAATTGGGTCATTATTAAGAACAAGATATATTTAGAATTATTTCTGACAAATTTCTGAAAATCCAAGAGGCAGGCTGGTAGACAATGCAGAAACAGACAGACAGAGACATGCAGGCAGGCAGGCAGGCAGGCAGGCAGGCAGGCAGGCAGGCAGGCAGGCAGGCAGGCAGGCAGGCAGGCAGGCAGGCAGGCATACAGACAGCCAGGCGGGAAGGCAGATGGATGGAGGGATGGACAGATGGGTGGGTAGATGGACAGATGGATGGATGGACAGACAAACAGGTATGGGGTGAGGCGACATGTCAGATTCAGCCAACTGACAAGTCAGGTGAGCTAAACTGAGAGAAGATCTATAAATGGTAAATTTAATGCAAATGTTCGGCACAGCATTTAATTTAATTTAATTTAACTATCAGCTGAATTTCGGCAGACAAAATTTTCTGTGGCATTTAACTCTGAATATGCTGAATATTTTGGAAAATATTCAGCAGGTTCAGCGGTATTGGTCATTGAAATTATTCTCTGGTGTCTTACAACAGTCAGACAGGTAAAGTGTGCCGATATTCATTTCAGCAAACGGCCAAAACACTCATAAATATTGCTGCTTTTTTTGTATGTCAAGTGACATGAAAAGAACAACAAACTCAACAGTATTTTTGACAATAGAGCCATCCATGTCCATCTTTTCTCCAACCATTTGCAACTAAGATTCACACACATTTTATATGTGTTGGAATCGATTTGAAACTTTCAAACCTGAAATCACAAAATCTTCATTTGAACATTAACTATACAGGTAAGCTGTTGAATATTTTGAAACTAAATTAACTGGGGGATGCTGATGTCTATGACAGCAACAAATTTCAGTCAAATTAATTTCAAAATATTCAACAGAATGTTTATTAAATTGTAAATTCATCAGACACACATGAGGGACATACCGCATTTTCGTTGTGAGTCATCAGCTAACACGTGATGTATTTGATTATGTCAGATGCTTGAATGACAGATCAGATCCCTCTATTGTATACTGGATCAGAGATCATTATGTTCGTGAAATTCAAGTGGGGTAAAAATTGAGTACAAAGTCAGATAGCAAAATTGTACACATATTTAATGTCCTGAATATACATTAATTATGAATTAATACTGATAATCAAATGAATATATTTTTAACCCTTCTTGCGTCAACAGCATCTCAAAATGGTCCCACCACTACTCATATCAATGAAGGAATCCAGTTTCTCAGTCAATCCTATATGATGTCATAATCAGCGTCACATGTAGGCTGACTTCATAATAACTTACATCATGAATGGCACGATTTAATCAGTCGTTAAACGCTTAATAGTTTGTCAGGTTGTACGAATTGTATATCTTTGCTATTTAATAAGAATTCTGTAGAATATTTGGAAACTAGTTTGACTGGGAGCTGTTACTGCCATAGGCCAAATTAGTTTCAAAATATACACCTGTGCAAAAGTTAAGCACCAGCAAAAACAATAGAACGTAGAAACATGATGGTACAACTAGGCTGCCATACTTTTTGTCCCCACGTTAGCTGACATAATTCCAAGTACGAAATGCACATGCATGCATGACTTCACGCCGCTTGATGTCCGTGCGTGGCGGGAAACAGCACACATGTTCAGTTATGTAAAAGTCCAGTTTGAGGTGTAGAACATTACATACAGATTTAGGCGACAAGATTAGGAATTTTGTGTTCATGACCGTGGTTTATTTGTACAGAGAGAATTAGCTCTTGATTGTGAACCGCTATGGCAAGACGAAGGTTAAGTGATCGTGTGAAATGGCAAATCATAGGCATGCATACCACTGGTATGTCATGCAGAGAGATTGGCAGACAGCTGAACATTAACCATACTGTAATCAGTCGTTTGATTGCAAAACATGGGCAAACTAACGAGGTGAAGGACAGGCCTAGATCTGGAAGACCGAAGAAGACTACTGCCCGTGATGATCGAGCCCTAGTACGCCTTGTTAGGAGATCTCCATTCACCAACAGCAGAGTGCTCAGCCAGCAATGGGAAACGCGCAATAGAGTGTCAATGTCTACCGTCAAAAGGAGACTGTATGCTGCTGGCATGAAAGCTAGGAGACCTGTCAGACGTCCTCTCCTCACTGCACACCACAAAGAGGAGCGTCTGAGGTGGTGCAACGAAAGAAGACACTGGAACATGAGATCCTGGAGACGGGTACACTGGTCCGATGAAAGTCGGTTCCTGCTTCATGCCACAGATGGTCGAACTCGTGTATGGAGGTCCAGACGCACGGCGTACGACCAACGTAACATCATGGAAGAAGTTCCATTTGGTGGAGGTTCCGTTATGATATGGGGGTGCATCTCATTTGATTGTAAGCTGGATCTGTTGACTGTACCTGGAACACTAAATGGACAAAGATATCAAGATTCCATACTGCATAGAGTTGTGGTCCCTCATTTTGTAAATCATGCACCTGGAACCCACCCTATATTCATGGATGACAACGCCCGACCACATCGTGCTAGAGCTGTGCATGAATACCTCCGACAGAATGCCATCGAAACCCTACCATGGCCAGCAAGGAGCCCTGACATGAACCCTATTGAGCATATCTGGGACATTCTGGAAAACATGGTGAGAAGGAGGGATCCTCCTGTGCAGAACCTACAGGAATTAACAGACGCACTCCATCTTGAATGGCAACGAATACCACAATGGCGTATCAGTCGGTTGGTGACCAGCATGAGACGTCGTGTCCAGGCCGTCATCCAGGCACAAGGTGGATATACCCGGTATTAATAATGACAGTCTCAAACTCGTGCACAGATGTTAAACTTCATTTTCAGACACCATTAATGACAATCTAGCCACGTGTGTCAACTGTAGGGCAATAGTTGTCAGTTGTGTCAACGTAACCATATTCAGGCCTCGTTTTCAAGTTCAAACAAAAACATACAGTGTTTCCCCACCATCATAATCAGCATTCCTCTAGTTGCATTATTACCTCTTGCACTAAGATGGATGGGTACATAAATGTTTATGCTATTGCTTTCTTCATAGCACATGAATATACCCTCGCATGTGCGTAAAAATAGGGTGGTGCTTAACTTTTGCACAGGTGTATATTTAACAGCTTACATGTATTTCCGAAAAAGTTGGTCCCGATCCCAGGGTGATTCATAATAAGGAAAAATTTGTTACCTCTCCGGGATGTAGAAATTGTTTGAGGGTAGCTTTCGTGACCATCTCGGTCACTTCTTCAGCACTAACTGACAGTCGCTGGCAACGTCACTCTGGTCAGTTCTTGTGGAGTCACGTGACAGCATGGACTGGTAGACTGCTGGTATACGGTAGCCCTCGTCTCTGTTCATGGTTGGTTGATGCTTGTAGATTTCTTTGGCCTCTTTAACCTTCCGTTTGAATAAGTTGGTCTCAATGTTGATGACCGAGGCACTGCTGGCGGGGATGACGTGGCCAGTGGATTATGTATGCTCTGCCACAGCGGAGTTGGTATTGATTTTAAGATGTTCTTTGACTCTGGTGCTGACAGGCCTGACACATTGGTCACATTCGATCTTGTAGATGACTCCAGAGCATTCATCTGTGGTCAGTTTATCTTTTGGTCTTACTAGTTGTGGTCTTAAGGTGTTGACGGGCTTGTGGTAGGTTTTGATGTGGTGTTCTCTGACGAGTCTGCCAAGGTGTTCTGATAGGCCTTGAATGTACGGAAGTCCGACTAGTGGAAGGGTTTTTTTTAAGATCACTAAAGCGACCGTTTTAGCATGCTTGGCAATGGAGGAATCCAGTTTTAGCTATGTCCCACCCATCTCTAGCTAAACTCCACCCACACGTCGCCCGTGATGGGGGTCGACCGATCCTCGGATGATCCCTGAACTTCATGACCATCAATTTCCAGAAAACTATACAGGTCAGCTGTTGAATATTTTGAAACTAATTTAACTGGGTGCAGTTACTGCCTATGTGCCCAGTTAAATTAGTTTCAAAGTATTCAACAGCATATTTATTCAATTGTACAAACATACAATTTGTACAACAACGTTTAGTCTGTCATTAATTAATCCTTCATGACGATCTTTTCTATGTCATTTAAGACGTAATTGATTATGATGTCAGCCTACACGTCACATAGTTGGTTATGACATCATATCGTTGATGGATAAACTGGAATCCTTCATTAAAGGGCTAAGGTGACACAAGAGATGGTAAAATGGTACAAATTGCTTAATTACTCAATTCTAATATTTTCATAACTACAGACCAGCTGCAATACATGGTTAGCTGCGGGTAGCAGCTCAATAAACCATCATGTCTCATAAGTCAATCAGTCAGTCAGTTTGTTAGTCCGTTAGTGAGTAAGTCACAAAAGCTCATTCTGCGCTGTTGTTTCAAAAGTCTTTGGCATACAGTAATTAAACGTGGAAGAGGTTGCCTGTGGAGTCCTGAAAATGTATCATAAATTTGCAGTTAAAAGGACAAAGGTAAAAGCGACGATGACCGGATATAAACCCGAAATGTGAGCGCAATGCAACCATGAAGGTCGACTTTACAACTTTGCAATGCACTCTGAAATTTGACTTCAAACATAAAATAAATATTGAAGGCTTATCAATGACGATGAATTTTGAACCCAAAGTAATTGTCTAATCCCCTCTGATTAGCAAGTGTCTATGTTTGGGTGCAGTATTATTAACACATGAGATATGAACTGCTAAATTGAGGTAAAAGCAACATGTTATTATTGAGAAAACCCTTGAGTTGTGTCATTATCACACTGGCCTTGACCTTTTGATGCCAAGGTGATTGTTTCATGCCATGTCATCATAAAGAAGGATGTGTCTGAATGTGGGCCATGTATGCATAACCAAACATGAGATATAAACTGCTAAGTTGAGCTAAAGGCAAAATGTTAATTTTGATCAAAACTAGGTTTTAGAAAGGAAACAGTGACATTGACCTTTGACATTTTGACTCCAAGGTGTCATATGTCATTTCCACAAAAAAACATGTGCCCAACCTTGGCTTCAGCATGATTATGCAAACGAGCTAAAAACAGTGAAGTTGAGTAAACACAATATGGTACTGTTAAAAAAACCCAGCTTTTCTCATGACCACAATGACCTTTCGACCCGACATGACATTGTGTCATGCTCTCCGTATAAAGTAGCATGTATTTAAGTTTGGGTCCAGTATGATTATAAATTGAGTTAAACTCAAAACGGTAATGCTGAAAAAAACATTCATTTACCAATATCACAATATAATATTGACCTTTGATTTTTTAACCTGAAGGTCATTGTGGCATGCCCTTTCTTTATAGGGAACTATGTGTCCAAGTTTGTGCTCAGGAAGATTAAGCAAATATAAGATATAAACTGCTATGTTGAGTCAAACACAAAATGTTAATGTTGAAAAAAAAAAAATTCCAATTTCACAATAACCTTCACATTTGCCCTTTTGACCCCAACATCATTGTGTTATTATAAGGAAGTATATGTCCATGGTTGGATCCAGTATACTTAACCAAAGATGAGATATGAACTGCTAAGTTGAGCTAATTGTAAAATGTTAATTTTGAAAAAGAAGTTTTTACCAATGTCCCAATGACTTTGGAACATTATGAGATGCCGCTGTATTGTACAGAAGCATATGTCCACGTTTGGCTCCAGATTAACCACAGTTGGGATATGAACTGCTAAGTTGAGCAAAATAGGAAATGTTAATGTTGAAAAAAAGTTTTTTACCAAGGTCACAATGACCTTGCCCTTTGACCCTAACATTATTGCGTGATGTGCTGTCATTATAAGGTAGCAATGTGTCCAAGTCCAGTATGCTCAACCAAAGATGAGAGATAAATTGCTAAGTTGAACTAAACAGAATATGGTAATGTTGAAAAAAACAATGTTTTTACCACGGTCACAGTGATCTTGACCTTTGAGCTTTTGACCCCAAGGTCATTGTGTGATGCCGTGCCATTATAAGGAAGTCTGTGTCCAAGTTTGAGTTCAGTAAGATTAACCAAACAGGAGATATAAACATAAAAGTTGAGCTAAACGCAAATTGGACGACGCTGACGGCGCCATCAACATCGGACAATGGGCAGAATATCACAATAGCTCGTTTTACTTTGTTAAGTCGAGCTAAAAATCATTATTTTGAAAACTAGTTTGACAAGAACTCTGGTCCTAATCGAGATATGGTCAACAGACTTGGGTAGAATGTGCCAGTGGGGCCCAAAGAAGTGTGATAAATTTGGGATCAAAGGGTCAAATATCGTAGTCACAGTGACATAATTAGGAATTCTTCCAAACACGAATGACGAGAGTATCAATTGCACAAATTTGTGCTTGTTTATTACATAGAGCAGCCATTGGACGCATTACAGCTCAATAAACCATGATGTCGCTTCATTAATTGGTTAGTTCATCAGGCAGTCACGATAGCTTACTGTGGGCACTCATTTCAAGAGATTCTCTCTCTCTCCCTCCCTCCCTCCCTCCCCCCCCCTCCCTCCCTCCCTCCCTCCCTCCAGAAACAAAACAGGAGACTGCTCCTTCTCTTGTTGCACACAATTAACAAAACACACTTTATGCTCTGATTCGTTCAGACCACAACTATGGGGATACAAGCGCCTGTTCTTGCATGCTTCCAATTCGCATCACTCACAATGATTACCTTTTCAAAAGACAGCACCATAGAAGTCAATATGTACATGTACGGAACGAATGCACGTACAGACCGGCGTGTACTATATGAGCCATCAACATCCATCCTACAAGGGGACTGGCAAAAGGTAGTACACCCTGCCAGTCACACAGCTAACCTTGTGAATCCTTAACCCCCAATTTACCACTGAAGTGTATTGACTAAGCAAATGTTTTACTTTCTGGACCAATGTTGACCATTAACAATCAAATTTGCTCCAGAAAATTTCAATTTTCTCATAGGAAATGTCCATTTGTTGAACAAGAAGTCTATTTTTGAAAACTTAACACTGGAATGACTGGCTGGGTTATCAAGCCAGTCATTCCAGTGCTAAGTTTTCAGTCTTCCCTTAGGCTGCAAATGGACATATCTCAAGACAACTGGCTGCTATGAGTGTTAATGAGTCTTAAAAGGCTTAAAGGCTTGAGGCGTAAAAGAATCACGATATTTCTTCATTCCATGAAATCTGCCATGATTTAATTTTCAACCAATCAGAGAGAGCTTGACCTTATGCCTCATCTCAATAGCGTAGGTTTGATCTGGCGTGGGTAGCGAGTTGCAAAGGCAACCATACACTGCTAAACTGTTGAATATTTTAAGCCTAATTTTACTGGTAGCTGTTGGCTTCATACCTTAAGCAAAAACGCCTTCTTCCAGTTAGATATGTTTCAAAATATTCCTCTGAATAGTTCTTATAATGTAATGGATTTCTTACATCTGAGTATACATGAATAGATGAAATGGTGGTACCCACAAACTGGGATGACATTAACTCATTTTCAAAAGCAAATTATTGTGATATAGATGAGGGAACATTTTTTAAATACAGCAATATGGAATCTCGATGCCATATTCTATCAGTACAATACAATGTCTGATATGAATTAACACTAAAAATGCAGGTTACTGGGCTGGTACTGGGACAATATCATGCAACATTGGCCCAGCAACCTGCATTATCAGCGAAGTATCCTTATAACCATTTAATGGTCAAACAAGCCAATGCAAGTTTCTATAGTATTCTTAATAAGTGTCCCCCCTACAGGCCAAAAGAAGACTTTTTTAGATTTATCAATGGAATGACTGGTTCGATAAATGAGCCTGTCATAAAATGAGCCAGTCATTCTAGTGGTAAATTTTCAAACATAATCTTTTTGCCTGCAAATGGACATTCATTAATAATTATTGAAATTCTATGGTTAATAAGTCTAACAATTTGTTCTATGACTACAACATTTGAGCGAGATAATTATTGAATGTCAACACAATTTCAATGTGCAATATAGATTAAATTCTATATTCTCAGGAATATAACTGATCTATTAATCTATACAAGCAAGACTTGTGTAATGAGATAACATTGTTGATCGCAATCCGCTTAACTGGCAACAATTTTCATCACATGTCTAGATGATATTGACTATATATACCACACATAAACACCTGCTGATTATTTTGAAAACAATTTGACATTAAGGCAACAATGACATTCAGTCAAGTTGTTTTCATAGTATTCAGCACATCACTAGTCATTTCTCTTGAAAAAATATTTTAGGACTTCATAATGAAAATGGCTAAATATTAATGAGATAGACTTAGCAAAAAGCAAAATTCAAATTTATTAAGCTAATGGTTGAGTTTGTCTAATCATCCAATCGAAAGCCTCGTCTTTACCTTGTCTCTTCAATTCCTCGCCAACGATATCCCGGCATTTAACATGGTAATCGTTTATCCAATCAATCTGAAATAATGAATGAGGAATTTTCTCATTTTAAAATCACAGAGAAAATCTTACTGAATATTTTGAAAGACATCGAAAAGGGTGCTCAGGATACAGAGCAGTATAGTAGCTATAACTAGATCACATTAATCACAGAATGTTTTTGCTAAGATTGCCTTTATTTGAAATTAGTAAAATAGATTTATCATGTACTATTCGAAATGGTTAATTTTTGTTTTCCACTTTGCAATGGTTGCAACATACTAAGTATCAGTTTTATAGGATTTGATCAATTGTTTCTAGAAATGATCACTACCATTACATTATTGACCTGAAAAATTAAGATGCTTTTGCCGAAGGCATATGCCAAATTTTACCAGAATTGGTGTGTATTGATAAAAGCTAAAATGTTATTTTTAGTAACAGTGACCGTAACCTTTTTCATTGCTTTTATTTTAAAATAGACATGGGTATATTCTTAATTTGTACAAATTTATTCCCATTTATCTTTGAAAAACAATATGAGATGATGTTTACAAAGTATTTCTAACTACAGCACAGGTCAGAAATAGTTACCATATTTCAAAAACAAAACCAGAAACATGTTCGGTCACACAATTTTGATACGATGTAAGAAATGTTCTGTTGACTATCTTTGGCTTAATTTGATTGGACGCCATTGCTCCATAATCAATTTAAGTCGAAAATAGTATTCAGTATATTTTATTCAGTTTGGGAAATATTTACACTAGATTTGTGCTGTACTGTACTTACCTCTTTCTGAGTCAGTATGCTGGGATCAAGCATTTTCTGTTGAATTGGTACCAGCGTTAAAGATTCAAAAGTCAACCAGCCTTTATCCTTGTAATTATACTGAAAACATTCACAAATAGAAAACAATAATTTCATCATGTGATAGGGCTTAAAGTCACACTAACTATAGGAGGAATCCAGTTTCTCATTCAATCATATGATGTCATAATCAACTACATCACACATAGGCTGATGTCATAATGAATTACGTCATGAGTGAATCAATTTAGTCCATCTTAAATGATTAATAGTCTGTCAGGTTGTACAAATTGTATGTCTTTACTATTTAATAAACATGCTATTGAATATTTTGAAACTAATTTGACTGGGCGCTGTTGCTGAAATTAGTTTCAAAATATTCAACAGCTTTCCTGTATAGTTTTCTGGAAATTGAAATTAATAGAGGGTAGGGATTGATCGATCCCAACACAGGCAAAGCATGGGTGGAGCTCAGTTAGAGATGGGTGGGGTATAGCTAAAATTGGATTCCGCCATTTATCCAGCATGCAATGTCCAGACACCATATTCTTTTCAAATATCCTACATCATATTATTTGATTTTATCATCTGTATACATGGACTGGGGACTTCTCAAACAAACCCGACTCATTGTGCGTACAACTTATCATTTGTTAGTTGGCTCTTTACTAACTTAAATAGTTTCATTTTCCCTACATAAATTATATTTATCTGATAGTCAATGCCCCAGTGTATAAAAAAATATACAATTAAAACTCTACCCGTCAGACATTTGTGTATATTCTAAGAATAATTAGCCCTACATAATTTTCTTGCGGCATCAGAGAGTAATGGATCGAATCCATAAATTATCTTCCATGAAAACCATATGAATGCCCCTATATTATCATACGACTATCAACAGACATGATGACTGACAGCATAGAATTAAACCTTTAATACCAAAGCGGCCCAAAATGGCTTCTACAATGGTCTTGAGAATTGTCCATTTGCTGACCAAAAGACTATTTTTTTTAAATTTTACCACAGAATGACTGGCTTAATAAGCGAGCCAGTCATTCCCGTAGTCAATTTTCAAAAATGTTTTCTCTTGGACTGTAAGATGACATTTCCTATAAGAAAATTTTTATTTTCTTCAAGAAATTTGAGGGGTAAATGGTTAATAAGAGGTCTTTGATACTCTGCAGCTTAAAACATTATTATAGTTTGTGGTATATAATGGAGGGATCTAATTAGTCACTCAAGTATGAAGTCATAAATCAATTAGGTAATGAGGTAGGTGATGTCACAATCATAATTACATATCTAGCTCTGTCATGAACATGTGGAAGAATCAAGTGTATGAATTGTATGTCTTTGATGGATATACAATTTAATAAACATTTTGTTGAAAATTTTGAAACTACGTTGACTGCCCGCTCTTGCTGCCAGAGGCAACAACAGCATCCAGTCAAATTAATGTCAAAATATTCAATAGCTTAACTGCATAGTTACTTTTAAATTGGGATTCTGGTAATTCAGAGCTTACGGTGTATAAATTTGACTACAGCACACGAACAAAGATGGTGGAGCTTAGCCAGAAATAGCTAGAAATGGATCCCTCTATTGTCTAAAGATGGGAAACAAGGCCAAGTCATAGTTCAAAGAGTAACTGGAAACAGGTCAGATGGAGCTAGATTTCATGATTTATATAACCTCTGCCCAAAGCTAATGACGACTCAGCAATCTAGAAGTTATATCTAAAATTGATGAAATGTGCCACCAAAGTTTTATCTCTCCACATTGACTCATACAGTGGGATCCATTTCTAGCTAAGCCACACCCACTTAATTATGTCTGTTGGAATCAATTCAAAACTTCAAACTCTGAATAATCAGAATCTAAATTTCCAGGTAAGCTGCTGAATATTTTGAAACTAATTTAACTCGTGGCTGTTGTTGCTTATGGCTGTTGCAGCTCCAAGTCAAATTAATTTCATAATATTTAACAAACTGTTTATTAAGTTCACAGAAGCCAATTTGGATACTTCCTGACAGATGTTTTGAGTTTCATGACAGAGCACCTTCATTTTGCGTGTAACATCAGCTAACATAGGACATATGTGATTACGACATCAGATACATGAGTGATAGATCGGATGCACTCAAAATATTACACTAGAAGCTTGGGCCTGCCCATGTCAAGCCATTGAGACATTTTCAAAAACTGAAACCCTTTTAACACTCATATCAGTCAAAAATGCCTTCTGCAGTAGTCTTGAGAAATGTCCATTTACAGGCCAAGAGAAGACTATTTTTGAAAATTTATGACTGGAATGACTGGCTCGATAACCGAGCCAGTCATTCCAGTGCTAAATTTAAAAAAAATTGTATTCTCTTTGTCTGCAAATTGACATTTTCTATGAGAAAATTGAAATTTTCCTGAACAAATTCGAGGGGTAAAGGGTTAACATTCTACCTAAAACATGGGCGTCGGACATCAGGAGACTAGATGCAAGGACACCAGATGCTATTCGTACCACTAAGTCGAGCCATCATCCACTTCATGTGGGCCTTGACAAAATGCTGATAGTGGAATATTTACATGTTTATGTGCATTTAACTGTGGCAAGCGACGAGTGGCTGACATTTTGAATTGTTAACTATTTCACATTTGCTTGGTGTTTAGTTAACTGTATAGTTAACTATGATCAATGAATCAAACTTGACCCAGATCTCCATTGGCTTTAAGGAGCATAGCACTGAGAAATGATATTTCAAATAACAGATACAATTATATACTTACCGGCGTGTCAATCTTTTTAGTGTAATACAAGTTTTCTATTCGAATTCCAAACTTTCCATCTTCATAATAACCAGGTTCTGTAAACAAAGTAGACAGACACCTAGAATCAAACCTGGTAATGAGACTACCTGCCAATGAGACAAAGACATTGTCATCTCTTTAAACCGCAAATTTGTTTAAGAAATGCTCAATTTTCTCATAAAATGTCTATTTGCAGACCAAACGAAGATTATTTTTGCAATTTGACCACTGAAATGACTGGCTTGGTTATCGAGCCAGTCATTCTATTGGTAAATTTCCAAAAATTGTCATCTTCGCCAGTAAATTAGCATTTCCAAAGACTACTACAGAATCTGTTTTTCGCCAGCTTGAGCGCTAACTGTTTAACCTTCACATGCCCAAACAATAAAACCTTTGATGTAAAGAAAATTCTGTTAAATATTTTGAAACTAATTTGACTGGGAGGTATTGCTGACTTTGGCAGCAACATGTTAGTCAAATAACTTTTAAAACCCTCAGCAGCTTAATTACCAAATGCATAGTTGTTTGGAAAATAAGACACTAGAATTACAGGGGTTAAAGGGTAGTTAGTCTGCACTCATTATTTATGACATGTTCGACATTCAAGACTGAATTTATTTTTCTTAATTTTTTAATAAGTTTGACATTTTCCTCAAAATTATGAAAACAAAATTTACATTCACATTCATGAGTTCGCGTATATACTTCTCCAGCTCAGGTCACCATTTCTGACAATGATATGTGAGTTTCGATATAAGATCTTCATATAGCCTCTAACACAACTGACAGCGAGTTAAGCTAACAAACTCCATATTTTCTTGCAACATATATCATATCTTCAACAGAACGTTTATTAAATTGTACATTCATCACACATATACTCTGTACAATTTCGCGACAGACTTTTCGATTATTGTGATGGGGCTACATTATTTCTAGACCTACATCCATGAGATGACATTGTAAAACCGAATGAGATGATGTAACTAGTGTACATAAAACTTTTGAATGGATCCATGGACAATTCTAATCTTGTGGATTGTGAAACCCGGCCATGTTTACAATGGCATAATGTTCTTTAGGATTTTGCCTGCTATTAGTACACATACAGATATTGATGTCTTCTAACACGTATTGTATTTGATCGTGATGTCAGATCCTTGAGTGGCACATTGGATCCTTTCATTTTTGTCAGCCATTAACAATATCAAGTGACTATGCCTATGAATATCACACCAATGAATATCACAAATCCGAGTTTCTTTACTGTTTAATTATACACACCATTTGATAGAACCATGTTTTCTTGAAGTGGGCTGTCAGTAGTGCCACGAGGACTGATTCCAATTGGACCTGTAATAGACACATATCTGATATACTCCACATATTTATTACAAAAGTATGCTTATATATCATGCATTACCCGTCTTGCGCCAACTTAACTCTTACGCAATGTCCATTTGCAGGACAAGATGACTATTTTTGAAAATTTACCACTGGAATAACTGTCTCTGTAACCGAGCCAGTCATTCCACAAAAATAGTCTTCTCTTGGCCTGTACAAATTATAAATTTCTTGAAATATTCTTGACCATTAAATGGCTAATTGATATGAGTAGGATTGTGAGTGCTTTGAGATACTGTTGACACAGGATGGGTTAACTATTCCACATTATTCTATACCCAACTACTGCAGCATCATTGAGTCAATTCACATTCTAAAGACATACTTAGCCGCAGTGGTTTTCCGCAACAACCGAAAATGAATGGAATTCACTAAATTGCTACCGGTAATTTGAAATGGAAATGTTAAATTCAACAGAGAATGAAGACAATTTTCAGCAAAGCATTTGCAAATTGAAAAACAGAAATACGATATTTAAATGCCAAAGAATTTTCCTACAGAACTAAGACATTCACAACCAAGATTGTAAATCATTACCCACCATTACTTTTGCCATCATAACTTCCAGCTTACTCTAAAGCCAGACCAATTTATTGCTTTGTTTCATGAAAATTTCCACCCAAACACACGTTTCGAGATGGGTGAAAATAATAGAAAATACTGCACAATTTGAAGCTCAGAAGTTTTAAGCTATTACAGCATTAATACTTTCATCATGTTAATTGTCAAGATGGAACAAGAAAATCCAAAACATTTTCTCAGTCAGTGTCCATTTGCAAGCCAAGAGAAGACTATCTTTGAAAATTTACCACTGGAATGGCTGGCTCGTCAGTCATTCGTGTTAAATTTTCTAAAATAGTCTTGTCTTGGCCAGCAAATGGACTTTTCTCGTGACCATTGCAATAGGTGGAATGTTGAAAATAATGCCTTAAAATTCCAGCATTCCTTTTTTCTTGATATGGAAAAATTAAGATGGGAAGGTTTGTAAAAAAAATTGAGTTGGCTTAATAGCACAATGCACAAACAAGATTTTAGTTTTCGTGACTTTATTATGTGTACACACAGCTTAGAGATGCAAGTTTATGAAACGGAAATCAGTCCCTTCATACTCCACATTTCCACAAGCAATGTATTACTGACACATGTTAGCAATGGTGGCTGTAACATTACTTTTATTACAGTCAACATATAAAATGAAATATGTTTATCATTTTAAATGAAAAGCTCAGAAATCCTAAATGACCAATATCACAAATATAATTTCAATTTTGAAATAATAAAATGCTGCATATGAAACCAATAACAGATCCATCAATAACTAAGGAATGTATACAAATAAAAAGCATTTGATATTTTCATATCCCAACAACAACAACCCAGGAACACTTTTCAGGAGATAAACTCTTTTTAAAGCATCAAATATATTTTTGAATATTTTGAAAAAGAACTGATTGAATGCTGTTGCTGTTTTACTCAACAGCAACATTCAATGACAATGCTTTTTCATAACTCTGTGAGTGGAAATCATATACATGTATTATATCATGAATTTTAAGATGGTATGGTAGCCAGTGATGAAATCACAACAGATTAATTAATGGGATAAAGCGCTTGAAGCAGTTATTTCAGGAAGAACGGTTTAATACCTTCGTGAACACCGAGAAATGCTCCAACACCATGTCCTGTGCCGTGAAGATAATCTAAGCCGACATTCCAGAGGCTTGTTCTAGCCAATACATCCAAGACGTGACCTACATGAAAACAATAGAGGGATCCACTACTAGCTATGTCCTGCCCATTTCTAGCTGAGCTCTGCCGACTATTTATGACTATTGGAATTGATTCAAAACTTTGAAACCTAAATTCTTAGAATGTAAATTTCAAGGTAACTATTAAAGTAAGTTGTGAACTATTTTGAAACTAATTTGACTGGGGGTTGTTGTTGCCACAGGCAGCAACAGCTCCCAGACAAATTAATTTCAAAATATTCAACAGACTGTTTTATAAATTGTAAATAAATTCATCAACGATATACAATTCATACATTTTCATGACAAACTCTTTAATTTTGGTGACCGAGCTGCGTAATTTTGATTGTGACATCATCTAACATGTGACATATTTGATTGACATCAGATATTTGATTGAAAGATCAGATCACTCAATTCATTCAATGTACCTATGTATATTTCATGATACACTCAAACTCCTATAGAATAACTTGAGAAGAGTGTGAGGAAATGTTGTTATACTTATGGCACTACAGTATATTAGCATTGAAGGGGAACCGAGGCCACAACCGGTGAAAGCACCTAGCATCATATCCCACAAATGCGTCTACCACACCAATGCCAGCATTGGTGCAGTGGGAGCGCACATGGGCTATGATGCTAGGCTCTGTTGCCAGTTGTGGGTTAAATTCCTGTCAATGAATGTAGTTATGTCTTCAGAAGATTAAACATGTATATTTATCTCCCTTGAAATGAGAATTAACATATGTTAACGGACAAAGTAATAAATGAACCAAGCAGAATCAAACGCATAACTATCACAGAATGACTAATAGTATGTTATTGTTAAATATGCATGCACCTAATACCTTTTACATCTTTCGGAAAGATACTTGATGCCAAGGCAATGTGACCTTTGGCAACACGGGTAAATGATTCCTGAAAAAGAATAGACAATAAAATTGTGCACTGATGAATTATTATCCATCCTGTCACTTTAGCATGAATCGCTTTGAGAAGAGTTGGTCAAAGGCGCTAATGTCTAACACCAGTCTTCCTAACAAAATATTTTGTAAATATGAATTTATTTTTAAAACGCTCAATGAAATATCTGCACTGTCCTAAACATTTGGTTTCCCATATCCTCATGTTTATCGATTTTAAACTGGTAATTGGTTATTAGCCAGAAGACAATTGTTTAAAATTACACTAGTACTGCGCTAGCAATCACAGCAAAATATTGCTCTTGTGAATTAAGTTGCTCAGGGCTCTTAACTCATAACAGAAGTGTAATGTTAGTGGTAACAACATTACTCTATTGTGAGCGTGTGTATTGCTAGCTTCACCATCCATCAGTCCTCACTCACAATAAAATGATTGCCGTAATTCTTTAATGGTCAAGCTGGCCAAACAGGCTTCTGCAGTGGTCTTGAGGAATGTCCATTTGCAGGCCAAGAGAAAACCATTTTCTAAATTTAACCCTGCAATGCCTGGCTTGATAACTGAGCCTGTCATTCCAGTGGTAAATTTTCGAAGATAGTCCTGTCTTGGCCTGCAAATGGACATTCAATAAGGAAATATTAGGATTTTCTTGACCAAATTTGACTGGTTATGGGTTAACTATCTGAACACAATAAGCTACCAGTTAGCAGACTGGTTTTGGTGAGAGAATTTGGCAGCGAAACAATACACAGGAGACAGCTCTTCTTTTGTAAATCATTGTGTTCTGTTTACTGGTCACCTGCTCATGTCATGACTTTACTGAGCGAATCTTTTTATAGCCAGTGAGGACTGTCGGCCAGGGGTTGCTTAACCCTTTGAAACCCGAATTCCAATAATCTCTATTTCAAGGTAGCTACACAGGTAAGCCACTGAATATTTTGAAACAAATTTGACAAGAAACTGTTGCAGTCACATTAGTTTCAAGATATTAAAATTAAATTTTGAATTTGGCTTTTCAAGTTCAAATGGGGGTCAAAGTATTAATGCTGGGAGTCACAACAGAGTTACTTAAGATAACGCTATGTTATTGGTAGGGGTTAATATTGAAGGATTTAACATGACCATTCAGCAGTAATTAATAGATTTTCAGTATTTCAACATATTCTGTCTATATGTATGTATGGTCAGATTAATATGAAAGGACACTATACTCAAATGATGTAGAAGGCATCTCTGCATTGCTTCGAACACCTCAGCTGCGATTCATGGAAAACAGAAGCGATATGGTAAGAAAATTAACATTTAACTTGTCCTATATTCTAAAGAAATAAGCTTAGATTGACCTCGTCCATTTATGGGCAAAAACGCATGGTTGTCCATTCACTATTGTTTAGGTTAAAAGTCCACTGTTTTGTATATGAGAAAAAGATACAAAAGCATTTATTAACATTCCACGCTGCAGGAATATGTCTCAGAAATATTAGCATTCAACAGGAAGAATTATTATACACCAAAATACATATTAGAGTCTTTTACTGGATGGTGATATTGGTTTCTAGTAATGAATGTTCACCTTGAAGACCTACATCCTAGATTTACACACCCACATAAAGCGAGCAATGCCTAGAAAAGCTGTCACTGGCAGTGAATGAGTTAAGATAAGACAGACATCAACTAATAGACCATTCCAGTGTTAGCTATGTCCCGCCCATCTCTAACTAAGCTCCACCCACACCTCGCTCGTGGCTATCAATTTCCAGAAAACTATACACATAAGCTGTTGAATATTTTGAAACCACTTTGACTGGGTGCTGTTGCTGTCTATGGCAGCAACAGTGCCCAGTCAAATTAGTTTCAAAATATTAAACAGCATCTTTATTAAATAGTGAAGACATACAATTCGTACAACAATGCTTAGTCCATCACCAATTAAGTGTTCATGACATACTTATATACATCATTCATGACATCATTGACTATGACGTCATCCTACACATCACATAGTTGATTATGACGACGTCATATGATGGATGGATAATTAGGAAAGGTCCATTTTCCCATGTAAACAGCGACAGCCCACCTTTTCAAAATTGGATGGTGTACCAAAGTGCATCGTTCTTGTCACATCTGTTGTTCCATGACTAAAACATATTATTTTTGGATTAAGACTGATTTAAGTTACGTAAATACAGAGCAGCACATGCAATATGTCAACAAACAAAACTGACACTTTTCTATTAGGACATCAAGAAACACGCGCTGGAATGCTCAAGTAGAGATGTGGTTGCAATGTAACAATGACGCTAACTTGATTAATATAACAGGGATCCCTGTCTAGCTATGCCACACCAATTTCTAGTTAAGCTCCACCCATGCTTTGCACGTGCTTGGATCAATTTATATACTTTGAAACCAGAATTCCAAGTATCTGAATTTGAAGGTAACTATACCGCTAACCTGTTTAATATTTTGAAACTAATTTGACTTGGCGCTGTTGCTGCCTATGGCAGCAACAGCGTCAAGTCATATTAGTTCCAAAATATTAAACAGCATGTTCATTAAATAATAGTCATACAATTCATAGACAGAACTGACTTTTCAATGTTCATGACAGAGATATATACATCAGTCATTATGTATTACGCTTGTGACGTCAGTCTACAAGTGATCTAATTGATTATGTGTCATATACTTGAGTGACAGATCGGATCTCTTCATTCTATTTGACTGTTATTTGCAGAATGTTAACTAGCATATAACGCTTAACAAATTAATAACAATGCGGGATGCATGTGTACATTGCATTGAAGAATGATGTACTGCTATAGTGAAATATGACATGAATTAAATGACCTTTGAAAAGAGATGACACGGACTCGTGAAAAATATCTACCTCTCTAAACCATATCAATAAAAACAAGGTTGATATAAACCCATTAGCTGCGCGTCACATATGAAAAGTAGGTCACACTGAGCTCACACTCACCTACATTTGCTACACTACATATCTTAACCTGAGAATGCATGACAAATGTGTCTTTCATGCACATGGTTTTCAAAATATTACTCGGGTAACCATCGCCTTAACCTTTAACCATTCGACCCACAACTATATCATGTGCCCACGACCGCACGGGCAACATTCCATCTAAATCTGGTCAAGATCTCTCCAGTAGAACCAGAGTTATTGACAAATGTGTCTTTCAGGAACATAGTTTTAAAAATAATCATTTTACGCTGATCGCTGTGGTCTTGACCTTTGACACCAAATTTATCGCACATTTTGAGGACTCCAGGGGAACCTTTTCCCCATGTTTGATCACTGTATACAAACTAGATTGACTGAGTTTTTCTGCATAATTCACATAATGTGGGACAGTGTTGCAAAATAGGGATTTCTTAAAATAGCGAGTATACCCCTTTGATGAATCAAATATCTATCGAAAAAACTGTAAAATTCTAATTCATGAAAAGAAGATAAATCAGAGAAATAAACCAAGTCCAAGCCATGTAAAAGTATGGGGGGAAAATTTTTAATCATTTAAATTTTGCTGCAAGTTGAAAGCAGAGATGACATAGAACAAATCTGTATCAAGTTTCATTGGGATCGGATAAGCCCTTGACAAATTAAAAGATCATTGAAAATCTTTAACATTCATTTAATTCTTGGCTTAAGCAGGATATTAAGCCAAACCAACACCTGGTAAAGATATGAAGAAAATTAAAAAGTCCTATAAATCATCATGTAGACTGAATGCACTGATGGTATAAAACAAAAATGCAAAGTTTTAATGGGATAGGTTAAGTCCTTCATTTATTAAATGTCAACTGAAAATCTTTAACATTCTACTTCTTGGCATAAACAGGATATATATCACACAAAAATATTTTACGTCCAAACCACGTATATCCATGGAACAAATTTGAAAATGACAATCATTTTGATAGCGACTGGATGCAATAATAGCATAGAATAAATCTGTAAAGTTTTATTGACATCGGATAAGCCCTTGATGAATTAAATGTCCATTGAAAAACTTTAACATTTACCTAATTCTTGGTGCAAAATAAGGTAAGTCCACACCCAGTAAATATATGGAAAAATTTGAAAATAAAAACTCTTGAAGCGACAGCCAGGAATAAGCTTTTGTAACTGACGGGCCGGCCGACCGACCGACCGACCGACCGACCGACCGACCGACCGACCGACCGACCGACCGACCGACCGACCGACCGACCGACCGACCGACCGACCGACCGACTAAATAACTAACTAATAGACATTGCAGTCTATTCATTGCTTCTCGCAGCTAAAAAAACATATCCTGAAATATCAACATCCATATGCCGAAATTACTGTAATAAAGATATACAAAGTTGACCATGGGTCTGAAACTTTAGTCATAACAGAGCGAAACACAAACCATAACCTATCATACCTCTACCAAGCCCAGTTAAATGGAAAACATAACCAGAAATTACCCAAGCTAATATGGGCAAGAACAGCATAAATGCATTGTAGATGCAGTAGTACAGCTTTATGTAAAGATTGGTTATAAAAGGCCTAATAATTTACCCATAGCAGAGCTAAACACAAACCGAATCATTCTTAAAATAATCAGCAGTACTTTCAATGTAGTAACACTTTCTGAAGACGTTTCTAGCATTTTGATGACAAAAGCAGCAACAAACGTTATCCAATTCAGCTCAGAATAATCAGTGCCAGGTTTTCAATATGGTTAGCTAACAACTGTACGTACAATTAGTTAGGACTATGCCATATATGTTATCAAGACCAGTGTGAAATATGGTCGAAACTGCTCAATTATAGTAGTATAGCATGTCATAGCATGTCAGCTTGTGCATGTGCTTGGAAGACCACTCGTCTTTGGAAATATATTTGAGATCGGAAAAACAATCTCTAAAAATAGAGCAAAATTCAGGATGGCTGCTATCCAGCTTCGTTTGAACAATCTTGAATCTCAATGCATCCTAAGGATACTTCTTGACAAATCTACTTTAAATCGGCCTAGTGTTTCTTGAGAAGCCGTTTAAAGAAAGTCACACTCAAAATGATGTAGGTACTTCAAAAAATGGCAATGGTCCATCGGGAAAGTATGTTAATTGTATGTGTTTGATTTATTTACAATTTAGTAAATATTCTATTAAATATTCTGAAATATCGGCAGCAACAACCACCAGTCAAATTAATTTCAAAATATTGAACAGCTTACCTGTATGGTTAGCTTGAAATTTAAATTTTGGGAATTCAGCTTTCAAAGTTTCAAATCGATTCGAACACGCATCCAAAGAGCAACTTCCCCTGACCAATCAGACGCCTCCAAAATAGCTGGATGGTTGTCATTTTTGGTATAAAAGGAACTGAGAAAGCCATGTTGGATTGTTCAGACTTTCATCTACAAAATAGTAGATAACATCAGGCTCACAGCCACTAACACCGTTCACATAGTAATTAGATTCTGCTAAACAGAAAAAATGCTTTGAACGCTGTATCCAAAACAGATCACCTATTATCAATTCCGGTATCCAGGGTGTCATTGGGATATGTTGGTTCATCACTTATTGAAATAGTGGAAGCCATTGATGAAACAGCAAAACTGGAAACAAGATGGCCACCGACAAAACCGTCCGTGTATCACCACCCAGTACCAGCCCTCCACTAGCGAGAAAAACAGATGAAACAGCAAACCGGACACAAGATATCCTAGATATCTCACAAACGGTTGAGAATGCTGTGATTACAGGAGGAGAACCGGACACCAGTCCAGGCAGGATACAAAGATCCAGCCAGTTATTGACATAGTGGAAGCCATTGATGAATGGGCCAAACCTGAAACAAGATGACCACCGACAAAACTGTCTGTGTATCACCACCCAGCCCCATCCCTCCACTATGATTACAGGAGAACTGGACACAAGTCCAGGCAGGATACAAAGATCCAGACAGAACCGTTCCCACCACCACCAGCAGAACCGGAAACTCGCAATCACACATCATCTACCTCATCACCTGCAAAAGGTGTAAAAAAAAAATATGTGGGGGAAAGAAAAACGCACCTTTGAGTTCAGAACACAAGAGCACCTAAGCGATATAGCAAATTTTCTAAAAAAAACATTAGATACGACGCTCCAGTATCTTGACATTTCACATCAGAAAATCACTCTAGGACTGACATACACTTTCGTATCTTCCAAGTTCTCTCATCAGACCCAAACAACGACACGTCCACTGCATGGAGAAAGGCCAAAGAGAACCATTAGATTCACCAAAATACATTGCATGGCACTATGTGTAATCAACTTAGCGGGATGAGATGGTCTACTATGGTCTCCCATCTACGTAGTAATTAAGCATGATTCATCTAAGAAAATCCATCTTCATCATTACGGCGTCATGACATCATCCATTTATGAAAATCTTCTATACACACATTGTGATGTCATAATAAGCACGCTTACGTGCGCCAACATGAGCTCTCAAGAAAAGGCTAACATATTTCTCCACGACCATCACGACAATAACTTTTCCTATGCTTCTAAACAAGAAGCCATCAGTCTTACTAAACGCGTCAAGATGCACAAGTATGCCTTGTGATAAAGTTTACAATCATTCATCACCATCACCCGGTTCAGGCCCGGCCGGTGCGGGTTCGGGCATGGCGTGTGCGTGTGTCGACATACATCCATTAACGCATACCACTGTGTAACAGTGTGCCGGTGCACGCATGCCAGGCGCGTCCCTGAACGGCGGTCACATATGGAGAAATAAACGAAATTACGGATTTCTTTTTCCACAAGAGAGTTGATACTTACCTCCCTAATACTCTTTGATATTGCTAAATATCGGCTTTCACTCAATAAAACACTCAGATTAAAAAAGTAAGGTGCCCCTACTTGGCAGGTAGTCAGAAGACAGTCAGGCGGATGCCAGCCCCACCACTGTGCATGCGCAGACTAGTACTTCCTCTGACTAGTTTATTGGGTGACTCTATGCAACTTTACAAGAGCCTGAAGACTGAGCCTCAGTGGGGCGGAGAGGCCAGGTCCGTATTAGGGAGCCAAATATCAAACCTCTCGTGAAAAAAGAAATCCGTGATTTCATTTATTTCACTTCAAGAGTATACTTACCTCCCTAATACTCTTTGATATTGCCAGAGTTCGTCAGGGAATTCGGCGGGAGGAAGGCGAGGTCAAAAGACCAGCTCTTCCCTATGCGCTTTTTCCGGGTTAAAGGCACTGAAACTTCTGAAATTGTGTAAAAACACATTCAGGAAAAGATTTGAACATCGGCTAACACAACCAATGGTTGAGAGATGATCATATGTCATATGCGCTCCCCCCCCCCCACACCCTCTTCTTGGGAGGAAGACTGAGTGACCTCAATGTCCCATGTACAAGTGCCATGTACTATAGGACAATAAACGAAAAGGCTTCATTTTCGTATACTCTCAATAATGAACCACACATAAAACACGTACCATCACCATATTAATAACGAAGGGTCACGTGACAGCACAATTAACAATGAACAACACAAAAACAAGACTGACCGTGTGAAGTTTGGCGGCTGTCATCATCTCCCCATTGGTGAAGACTGATGCAGTCCAAATAAGTGGTTGTTTCCATTGATTAAATGTGAAATATATTTTAAAAATGAGGAAACCTCTGCAAATATGTACACCTAAATTATTTTTTCAAAATCGATAAGGCAAGAGGATTCGAGGTGTCATGGAGGTAATGGTCTGTAAAACTCGACTCACAGTGCCACTGAGCTACCGACATAATGTCATGCACAGGGTCCCCATTAAATAGGGCAGTGGAAGCCACTACGCCCCGGACACTGTGAGCCTTGGCGATGTCAACTTGTTTACCTGTGGCAGATTTATGACAAAATTGAATACACTTTACAATTCACCTGGACATGGTGTCCTTAGATGCCCTGCCATGGGGTTCTATATATGACAACCATAACGCTGTAGGATCTGTCCGCCATCCCTGAGTACATTGTTGGTACCGGTTCAATGCTCGGACTGGACACCATGCTTTTGAATTAGGATCATATCTAGTCAAAGCGGGCAAAAAAATGGGTTGACCTGGATATTTCAAAGACTGATTCTTAGCCATGAAATTAATCCTAGGTAGAAGCTTAAGGCCTTCCCTTGTAACCACAAAACGGTCTGCCTCGGCTGATAAGGCATGAATTTCACTTCTACGCCTAGCCGAGGCTGCACCAATTAAAAATACAGTTTTAAGTGTCAACATTTTCATAGAAATGGAACCAAGTGGTTCAAAAGGCTTATCACCTAGTACCTGAAGCACTAGAGATAAACTCCAAGATGGAATCACTGGGGGATTCCTTGGTCTTAGATTGCCCATACCTTTAATTAAAGTATTTAATGTACTTATTTCATCACTTCCCCTATTAGCCAAGCAAGGGATAACTGACATTAAAGCTGATTTATAACCAGCAATAGAGTTAGGCTTGAGGCTATAGCCATCATACAGGTGACAGAGGAAATCAGCTACTACCTGAATAGATGAATCCATTGGATTAATACATCCTTTTGAGCACCATTCTGCAAATCTGTTGATTTTATAATTATATGCTCTGGAGGTTGACCCCATTCTGGCTTTTGCCATAAACATGGCTGCTTGCTCAGAAAAGCCCTCCTTAATTCTAGATTCCTTGACAACATCCACGCAGTCAATCTGAACATTGACGGATTGCTGTGAAGGGCATTGCCCTGGAAGATAATATTGTCCATCAGAGGCAGAGGAACCAGATTGAAGACCAGAAGGTCCAGCAGATCAGTATACCATGATTAGCTTGGTCAATCTGGGGCGATCAGAAGCACTTGGCACTCCTCCTGTCTGACTTTCTGAACAATTTTTGAAATCAGGATTGCTGGAGGGAATGTGTATGCATACATTTCCACCCAGCTGATAGTTAGCGCATCTGTTGCGATAGCGCTCGGATCTGGAATCGGAGAGACGTACGTCGTCATCTTCGCATTCTTCGTCGTTGCGAATAAATTTGTTGGGTTTCCCCCAGTGGTTGAACAAACGATCCGCCACATTGATTCAGTTGCCATTCCGTATGTAAAACACTCATCCTTCGGCTCAATGAGTCTGCTAACAGATTTAACCTTCCCGGAATATGAACTGCTTTCAAGGTTATCTTGTGATTCAGGCACCCGCAAAGCAGTTTCCATGTCATCATACAGAGACTGGGTGACTTCGTCCTGCCCTGGCGGTTTATGTAAGTCACTACTGTTGAGTTGTCCCATCGATTTAGAACACTCTTGCCCTGAACTTTCTGTAAGAAATGTTCCAGGCCCAGGACTACTGCTCGTAATTCCAGTAGATTTATATGTTCTATTGACTGTTCCAGATTCCAAAGCCCTGATATCGTGGATTCTTCCAGGCAAGCTCCCCACCCCTCCATCGATGCATCTGTACACATCGTTAACTGAGGGTGAGGAGGGGTTAGCATCACCCCCGCCAGGAGATTCTCTGTCTAGAGCAAACGTGCGCCACGCCCGAACACTCCTGGTCACAGCCCGGGTTAAACAATCCAGAGCCAGGTTGATTCCATCCTGGATGGCTCTCTGGACCGTTACCGGGCTAGGCTGGCGCGATGCGGATGCCGTTACTACCCCCTGTAACAGCTGGGAGACATGAGAAAGCGCCGCAATAGACGCTCTCCCACTCTCCTCCGCATCGCGCAACGCGGTATTTGCTGAACGCAGCGTTCGAGCACAGGGCACCCGTGTCAGACCGGGATCCTGGCCGCGTGTCCTCACCTAACGTCGCGCTGTCATCCACGCTCGGCTTAGGCACCACACCGTATTTCTGATACTCATCAGATACGATGCGGCAATGCCTCGTCACCTCGCGAGGGGCCTTCGCAAACGTCCATGCGCCTTGATGGACGTCTCTGCAGCTGTGAACATAACTACAATATGTTCCGCCAGCGGCAGAGATGGCATTGCGCTAACAACCGATCTATCTGCCAACCACGGGCGGTGATCCTGTTGGCTGGCCGACTGTTCCTCAGGCAGGTCTGGCCTGATGCTTATAAGCCACTGACAAGCGTCCGACCAGTCCTCCTCTGTGGCCACCTGCGAGAGCTCTAAAAGACGAGAGCCTTCGTCTTCCTCCTAAGCGTTCGCAGGCGTGCTTGAGGCTGGATAACCTGACACTCCTGGCAAGCCAGAGAAAGCATGCGGGCCCGAAAGAGCAGGCATGCTAAACTGACTGGCTTGACCAGGAGTAGGCGTCGTGGTATTGCGTGGGGCATTTATCGCCATACCACGGCCCTGGCCAGCACCTGCCACCGAGGTATGGGGTAGATCTTCACATCAGATCCAACCCGGGCCACCTTCTGCGCTGTGAACCCTACTCCTGCGTGAGTAGAACCATGGATAATGTCGCCTGTATTCCCCGCAAGGGGTGCACAGACGTCAATGTCCATGGTCACGGCATCAGGAGAACCCAACAGATCATGCTCTTCATCCTGGCCAGAAAGATTAGACTCCGGGTCAGCGAAGAATGCTAACCCAGACTGGCCAGCAAAGGTACCATAGGAGGAACTGGTACCTGTGGTGTGCGGAACATCCTGGCCTGATAAGCAGGCACCAGGCTCCAGCGACACCCGTCCATGGATCACATAAACCGCCATGGCGGAACGAAGTCGCCCAGTCCCTGTATGATGACATGGAAGCTGCTTTGCTGGTGCATGGATCATATGATCACCTTGAAAGCAGTTCATATTCCGGGAAGGTTAAATCTGTTAGCAGACTCATTGAGCCGAAGGATGAGTATTCTGCCTATGGAATGGCAACTAAATCAATGTGTGGCAGATCACCTGTTCAATCATTGGGGAAAGCCCAACATAGATTTGTTCGCAATGAAGAAGAATGCGAAGATGACGACGTACGTTTCTCCGATTCCAGATCCAAGCGCTATCGCAATAGATGCGCTAGCTATCGGTTGGAAGGGAATGTATGCATACGCATACCATCCAACAATCCTGATTCCAAGGATTCTTCAGAAGATCAAACAAGAGGAATGCCAAGAGCTTCTGATCGCCCCGAATTGGCCAAGCCGATCATGGTTTACGGATTTGCTGGACCTTCTGGTTTGCAATCCGGTTCCTCTGCCTCTGATGGACAATATTATCTTCCAGGGCAAGACCCTTCACAACAATCCATCAATGTTTCAATTGACTGCATGGATGTTGTCAAAAAATTCGCGATTAAGGAGGGCTTTCCTGAGCAAGCAACCAATTTCATGGCCAGCGCCAGAAGGGGGTCAACCTCCAGAGCTTATAATTATAAAATCAACAGATTTGCTGAATGGTGCTCAGAGATGTATCAATCCGATGGAAGCATCTATTCAGGTAGTAGCTGATTTTCTCTGTCACCTGTATGATGCCTATAGTCTTAAGCCTAATTCTATTGCTGGATACAAATCAGCATTAATGACTGTTATCCCTTGCTTGACAAAGAGGGGAAGTGATGAAGTAAGTGTTTTAAATACTCTTATTAAAGGTATGGGCAATCTCAGACCAAGAAATCCTCCACAGACACCGTCATGGAGTCTTTCTCTGGTTCTGCAGGTTTTGAGTGATAAACCTTTTGAACCACTTAGTGCTATATCTGTAAAATTATTGACACTTAAAACTGTAGCATCAGCCAGACGCAGGAGTGAAATTCATGCCTTGTCTGCTGAGCCTGACCGTTATATAGTTACAGGTGAAGGCCTTAAGCTTCTACCAAGATTGAATTTCTTGGCTAAGAATCAATCTTTAAAATATCCGGGTAAGCCTATTATTTTACCTGCCTTAACCAGATATGATCCTGGTGCTAAAGTATGGTGTCCTGTCTGTGCTTTAAATAAGTACAAGAGAAGAACTCAGGTTTGGCGGACGGACCCATGTTCCCTATGGTTGTCATATATTGAACCCCATGGTAGGGCGTCAAGAGACACTATTTCCAGATGGATAGTAGAATGTATTCAATTCTGTCATAAGACAGCCACTGGAATCCAAGTAGATAGAGCCAAGGCTCATAGTGTCCGTGGTGTGGTAACTTCCACGGCATTATTTAATGGTGTTTCTATTGAAGACATTATGTCAGTAGCCCAGTGGCACTGTGAATCAAGTTTTACCAACCATTACCTTCGTGACACTTCTAACCCGCTCGCCGTCTCAGTCCTCAGAAAATAAAATATTAATGTAGAGGTTTATGTTTGTAAATAGTTTTCCTCCTCTGCTATTTACAAATATCACATTTGTTGGTAGGGTATCCCTACTATTAGCTGGTACAATTCTCTTCATCCGGTGGGGGAAGAGATGAGTGCCGCGTCCAAGACATCAGAGGTCAGTGGTTGACAATTTTTTGATTTTTTTGTCTTGGTGATGGTGTCATGTTTATTTTTAATATGGTGATGGTTAATGTCTCTTAATTGTGTTTTTTTCAGAGAGTTTTTGAAATAGAAGAAATTCTTCTTTTTCCAATGTCTAGTAATACTTTTCATTAAGTATTAGAGAACGTGCTAGTCATTTAGAGCAGCGTTTTTTCCTAACCTCCCTCAGAAAGAAGGGGGGGGGAGCGCATTTGCCTTTTGATCAATCTCTCTTCATCGGTCGATTATCCGATGCAAAATTCTATTCCTGGTTGTGGTTTCAGTCACAATTTCAGATGATTTAAATCTCTTGAGAATTCAAAGAGCCTAGTCTCTTCGAGGGTGTGCTGGTTTTCAGGACCTTGCCCCCCCCCCCTCCCACCAAAATTTACTTTCAAATTCTGGTTTTTATCAAGAGTGTTAGGGAGGTAAGTATGTTCTCATGATGTGAAATAAGTAAATTTATCAAATTTCTTTTTCACAAGTGAGATGACATACTTACCTCCCTAACAGGATCCCGGCCTCGCCACCCCACGGAGGCCTGGTCCTTTGGTTATTGAATAGTTGCTTCTATGTCCGCCAATATTTAGTAACAGAAGTACCGGTGTGCGCATGCGCAGTGGGTGGTGTTTGTCATGTGCATGACTGTGTACTTCCACCTGCCCATTAGGGGCACCTAACTTTTTATAATTCTAAATATTATTGAATTTAGAGCCGATATACTAGTATATCAAGTGTTAGGGAGGTAAGTATGTTCTCATGATGTGAAATGGTCCGATTTTTTACTCAAGTATATAACGTCATAATCAATTATGTCTCATGTAGGCTGACGTCACAATATGTAATGAATAACGCATTGGGTGAACCATGAATTGATACTACAAGTAGAACGCATCCATACACCAAGATTGATTAATGTATAAAAATCGAAAACTAAGTCCAGACAAAAATTTTCCATCATGCTCAGTGAACCGGCGAATGTAGGTCAGGTTGACCTACTTTTGATACATGACAAACCGGTAGTCTACAATGCATCCATACACACAGTTTGATTATAGTACACAAAAAACTCTTGAAACTAGTCTGGACAAGAATAGTCTATGATGTTCAGTGAACCATGACAAGTAAGTCAGGCTGACCTACTTTTGACACAGGACAAATTTTTAGGCCATGATGCATCCATATATCAAGTTTGGTTACTATATACTCAAAACTCTGAAACTACAGCCCGGACAGGCATAAGTGAGGATGTTCAGTGAACCGGGAAAAGTAAGTCAGGCTGACATACTTTTGATACATGACACATCTTTAGGCCATGATGCATATATACACCAAGTTTGGTGACTATACATGAAAACCACTTGAAAATACTGAGCAAACTAAAAATTGAGGATGGATGGATGGAGACACACACGCACGCACGGACACATGAACTAAGCAATTACTATATAACCCCATTTTGTGGGCTTATTAAACAGCTTGTTGAATATTTTGAAACTAGTCGCTGTTCGTGCCATCTAGGCAATAACAGCACCCAGTTAAAGTAGTTTCAAAATATTCAACAGCTTACTGTATTACCTTGTTATTTGGATTATGGGAATTCACAATTCAATCCATCCCAACACAAGCAAAATGTGTGGCAGAGCTTAGATATAAATGGTGGTGCAAAGCTGGAAATGGATGTCTCTATTGTAGTGCTGAGAGGTTCACAATGAAAGCATACTCGAGTTATGTCATCTAAGTATTACTGCAGTCTCTCCACTCTCCAACTGCTTATCATTGCCGTCTCTGTCTATACCTCCCATTAAATGCCTACCTATAATGAGCACCAGAATCGCACAGGTATATTTCATCAACTGTTACTGGCCTGTCTGTTTCTTTTGAAGCGCTGAAGCATAAATTAAACATTAAATACCAACTTTAAAGGCGATCACAAATGATAACTAAATTTCAATAAAAACTGCCAAAAAATAAAGGGTTTTGTCATTATATATAAATTAAAATGAAGTTAACAGAGTTTCACAAATTCTATCACTGTTAAAATTTTGGTTAGTCATGAAGTTTGACACGACATAAAATTGACGGTATGACATCATTGCGTGAATTGTCAACCACATGGATTCAGATTATGGTACACATGTTTTCAGATTAGAAGAAACTGTTGTCTGATTTAGTTACCAAGCGGGACATAAGCTCTGATCCAAATTCTATTTTAACAAACACTAGTGTTCCACTTACATCTCACTAATATGGTGGTGTTTGAATGAGATGCTGTGAGCTCTCAATCATCAACAACAAAATATCATTCATATGATGTCCTACTATAGCAATCATTCACGCGATGAAGTAACTCTGTGATGCTCATGAGAAATTGAAGAAAATATCTCAGTGCCGAAATTTACTATTAAGGAATTCGAAAATATGCACAGAAAATATTTTATTTTATTTAAATTATACAAAAGCATAATTTGGTGTGCTTTGACCCTTCGTCATTCATGTTCCCCTTTAACCTTTACCCCTCTGATATCAAAATTTTAAATTTTCAAATGAAATTAAAAGATAAACTGGTGCTCATTTTCAACAAATTTGGTGGACGATGGTGCTGTCACAGAAAATTGTAGAAAAACGTACACCAGTTTCTTTGCTATTGCCACAGTAAAAGATAGAATATTGACATTAGAGTGGTAATGGTTAACTGTCCAGATTTGTAGGCAAAATCAAAATATAAGCTTATAAAATGTACACTATGTATTACTATGCCAGTTGTTGCCAAGCAGTGAGGATGTAAAAATGCTGCCTGCAACGTATCAATTACAAATATATATAATTAAAAATTGGAAAGACTAAAATGTGTCTCTTTTCACTATATTGTGTTGTGCCCCACCAATTTCTAGCTAAGCACTTTGTATGGCGTTGGAATTAATTAACAGACTTTAAACACTGAATTACCATAATCCCAATTTCAAAATAACAGGAAAGCTGTTGAATACTTTGAAACCAATTTGATTTTTATCTTTTGCAGTCTTTGGCAGCAACTGTTCCTAGTCAAATTGGTTTCAGATTATTCAACAAAATGTTTATTAAATTGCAAATCTATCAGACATATAATTCGCACACCTGACACACATTTCAATGTTCATGATGGAACTAGATAAATCATTATAACTCTGATGTCAGCTAATTAGTGAGGTAATTCACCTTTTCACTCCATCAATTGGCGTCATAATCAACTACGTAATGTGTTGAATGGCATCACAATCAATGATGTCATTATGACGCCATGAATGACGTAGATAAGTACGTCATGAACGCATATTTGAAGACGGACTATGTGTTGTTGTATGAATTGTCTGTCTTTAGTATTTAATAAATATCCTGTTGAATATTTTGAAATTAATTTGACTGGGCGCTGTTGCTGCCATAGACAGTCTTTGGCAGCAACTGTTCCTAGTCAAATTGGTTTCAAATTATTCAACAGAATGTCATAGGCAGCAACAGCACCAAGTCAAATTAGTTACAAAATACTCAACAGCTTACCTGTATATTTTTCTGGAAATTGAGAGTCAGGGAGTTCAGAGATCGATCGATACCAACACGAGCAAGGTGTTTGTGGAGCTTAGCTAGTGATGGACGGGGCATAGTTACAACTGGAAAGGTCTATTGATTAATACGTCAGATACTTGAGTGACAGATCAGATCCCTCCATTCTCAACAGGTAAGAGGCAAGGTGATAAGAAAACTATACAGTAAAATGCTACGAAAGTTGCTGTGAATGAATGGATGTGAAAATTACAAATAATAGCTCGTAAATGAATTTCAAAAACAAAAACACAAATGTTAATTAGACATCTTAAAACGACTCAAAGATAATTTTTTAACTCACTTGTAATATTTTGCTCAGATCACCAACACTTCATCAGCTACACTGATCTCTGGTGAGTTTCGTTTGTTCCGAGACTCAGCGAGATTTCACAGGACCAGGAGTGTCATAAATTGGTGAGAGTTCCAGTTCCTGGTCTCTGTTCATGGTAGAGTTGAGCTGCTGTCTGATGATCTGTATGGCCTCGTGAACCTTTTGTTTGCCTCAGCATTCTTCTCTTGGTAAGATTTTGATGTTATCCATGCTAATTTGATGTGCATGTTCACTACAGTGTTCTTTAACTCTCAGCCGCCCGCAGACCACCCCCCCCCCCACCTTAATACTCTACTAGTCTCATCAAAGTACGGGTCAGCTGTCACCGTTGACCTGGTAGACCACAATGCATATCTCTTCTTTTTGGGTTTTATCTTTGACATGTGTCAGTCGTGATCGTAAGGCATTCACAGGCTTGTGGTACATGTGATTTGAATGCTCTTTGGTGCTCAGACAACCCTCTGGGATATAGGATGCCTGCCACGATGCATTTCTCCTTGCTGGTATCCTCTGATCTAATGATAGTTCTCTTCCTTGGGACAGGGTAGTTCTTGGCCCTGAGGGCAGATTTGATATGTCTGTCTGTTCTGTGCTGATGATGGTGACTGCCCGTTGGGTGAGAGAGCGGATGACTTAATTACCTTTTGTGGTTGGGTTGGAGTTCAAAATCTAGATACTGGATATGGTGTGTGGGTTTCCTGTAACCTGTTACTGTAGTAGTTCTATCATTGCTTAAATGGATCTGCATGTCTAGAAAAAGAATCTCACCCCCTCCTACCTCTGATGACAATTGGATGTGTCGGTTGATGGAATCAGGATGTTTTGTGAATCCATCCACCCACATTTGGTGTATCATGGTGAGTGTATTATCCATATACAGGTATCACACATTTGGGGTTTGAGGTGCTTTTGCTAAAGATTTGCTCTCAAAATACTCGATGTACAAGTTGGCCACAATGGGAGAGATTCAGGATCACATGGTAGGAGACATTTCTGCCTCAGGCAGCAATATCTTCCAATCCAATTATCTTCAAAATATTTAACAACAGGATTTCTTTTGTTTTGGAAACACGTTAAATTGTTTCTGAGCTGTACTGTATGTGACATACAGAATCTCATATTCCCCGCCATTTCATTTCAAACCTGTCACACTCGCTTAGTAAGATGTCATTTGGAACTAAATCTTGTTGCAACTGAGTTCTCACTAAACTTGTGTGATAAATTTGATATGAAATGTCAATTGAGGAGTTTCTCAGTGAATCATATGACATCATAATCAACTACGTCACATGTAAGCTGGTGTCATAATCAATTATATCACGAATGACTCCATTTAGTCCATCTTAAACACTTAATAGTCCATCAAGTTGTACGAATTGTATGTCTCCACCATTTAATAAACATACCGTCATATATTTTGAAACTAATTTGACCGGGAGCTGTTACTGCTATATGCAGCAACAGCACCCAATCAAATTAGTTTCAAAATATTCATCGGCTTATCTGTATAGTTTTCTGGAAATTGCAATTCAGAGAATGCAGGGATCAATCGATCCCAACACAGGTGAAGCTTGGTGGAGCTTAACTTGAGATGGTCGGGGCATAGCTAAACCGGATTCATCCGCTCTTCTAAGATGTTCTATGTCTCTGCTTGATACTCACCAATAATGGATAACAGCAGCATTGGGGCCAGATGAAGAAATCGTGTTAAAAGATAATTCAACATAATCTTCTTGAGAGCTGTCAAAATTGGAAGATAGAATTAAAGGTGCATAGACACACCAAAATGCTTGAAAAGAACTGTTAAAATTGTATACTTTCAGAAAGTAATGAAATGAAATAAATCTTAACATCTGATTGTTTCCTTCCATATAAATTTATAAGTTCCATTAGGAACTGAATTAGCGAGGAGAGGCGACATATCACATATGATCTGAGAAGGCCTACTTGCTCCCAGTAATCATGGCAAACAATTGCCTCGATATACACTCACTATAAAAGATTGCAGAACAGTAGGTCTAACCACCATAACTCAGAGATTCTCTTAGTCTAATGTGGTCGTCTTAATTAACCCTTTCACTTACAAACCCTTGAAAAAGTAAATTCAAAACATATTCTGTTGAATATTTTGAAATAAATTTGACTGGAAGCTGTTGCTGTCATAGGCATAGGCAGCAACACCTTAGTCAAATTAATTTCGAAATATTCAACAGTTTTCATGTATGGTTGCTTAGAAAATGCGATATGGGGAATTCAGCAGTGAAAGGGTTAATGACTTATGATAGCTTTAAGACAGTTAGGTGATATTATAAATACTTAACAGATAACTGTAGTGTTACCATGAAATTTACATTCAAGGAATTCATGTTTCAAACTTCCAAATCGATTCCGACAAAAAGGTTGGCGGAGCTTATATAGAAATGGGCTTGGCATAGCTAGAGGTGGCTCCTTCTATTAAAGAATTACCTTTTAATTTTCTCTAGCTTAGTCGCTGCACTGACTTCTGTGACTGTACCTTTTGGAACCTATGATAACATATTCAATATTCAACACCGGACTTTTCCATTTAATTCAATATACATGCAATCATGACAATTATAAAGTAGGCATGATTCCTGAATTCTGCAGGCCAACTTTTAACGCTTCCATCACTGAAATTCCAATATCTCAATTTCACATCAATCATAGAGCCATATATTCGACACTTGATTACTTACATCGTGAAGATGTAACACTGTGGCACTGACGTAATTAGCGAAAGGTTCATGGGCTATAATCCATGGACGTATCCAGTTTATCCATCCATCATATGATGTCATAATCAACTACGTGAGGTTTAGGATGACATCATAATCAATGTCATGAATGACATAGATAAGTACGTCACAAACGCAAAATTGGTAACGGACTAAGCATTGTTGTACGAATTGCATGTCTTTACTATTAATAAAATGCTGTTGAATATTTTGAAACTAATTTGTCTGGTCACTGTTCCTACCATATGCAGCAACAGCACTATGGTAGCAACGGCACCCAGTCAAATTAGCTTCAAAATATTCAATAGCTTTTCTGGAAGTTGATAGTCTCAAAAAAAGCATCCGCTTTTGTTTTTATGAGAATTCTTAATACTTACCAGATGTACTATTATGATAATGTCTAAATAAACAATTAAAAACTCCGCCCTCTCCTGCCCATACTGTGTCCGGAAATTACCATAGCCGCAGGTACCGAGTCAATTCCCAATCACAGTCAGATTCGGCTTATGTTTGCCTTGACAAACAGCGAAAGCAGCTCAGCCTCACCTCAGCGGCACGGCTGAGGCAGGGCCATAGTACATCTGGTAAGTATTAAGAATTCTCGTAGAAACAAAAGCGGATGCTTTTTTGATTCTACTTCGAATAATACTTACCAGATGTACTATTATGATAAACTCCGGATTTCGACAGCCAAGAAATACCGGTGGGAGGAGGTGAGGCGCGAACCAGCACTCATCTACCATCCGACAGAAAAGGTTGTGAAGAGACTAGAACCCTGGCATACACTTGGGTTCCGCTATCTGACTCATAGAGTGCTAAAGTTCCATGGTCTAGACCGCGCTCCCCCCCCCCCCCCCCATTTGTCCGCACAAATTCCATAGGGCTGTCAAAACGGGGAGCAACACCCACCAGACCTGTGTCAGCCCCAAGTCTCAGCTAGGGCAGTCCAGTAGAGTGCAAAGAAGCTACTACAACTTCTAATTTTGAAAAACACAATCAGTATATCGAATAGGCTTTCAAATTGGAATGAGTCTAATGTCTGTTGAAAGAATAAGATACTCTTGGCCAGAATATTTACTTATTCAGTCTGGTAAATCAGCTGTAAGTAAACTAATATTAGTCACTTAATTAATGGACACACTCACCATTTTGAGTGCTTGGTCTTTTCTTGTTCATCACAGGAGCTCAGCCCAATCCACGGCCATCCTCGGATCATGTGCATAGCCATTGTTCAGTGCATGTGGAAGAACCGTGTGATATGTGCGAAATAGTGGTCGGATGTGGCTTTAGTTAAGATTTGATAAATTGGCGACGGCTACCGGATTAAGTGCGCTGGAGATATCACGAAGGTAGAAATCAGTGAATGACGACGCGGCATGCCATTGTGCTACAGACATCACCTCTTCTAATGAGACACCCTTATAAAGGGCCGATGATGCTGCTAGTGCTCGGACATGGTGGGCGTTCGCACGATCAATCTGCTTTCCTGTAGCGATTTTGTGCGACATCTGAATAGCATCGACTATCCAACGAGAAATAGTATCTTTCGAGGCGTGCAAATGAGGAGCTTTGAGACATAACCACAGAGATTTTGGGTCATCTCTTCACTCCTCAGTTTGTTTCTTATACATTTTCAGACATCTGACAGGACACCAAGTAGAAGAGTTTGGGTCATGTCTAATTAAACTTGGCAAATTGCTCGACTGTCCTGGATATTTAAGTGACTGCTTCTTTGCCAGGAAACAAAGATGTGGAAGTAGTCTTAAACCTTCACCCGTGACAACAAAACGGTCTTGTTCGGCAGAAAGCGCATGTATTTCGCTTCTCCTTCTCCCCGACGTTGCTGCAACCAAGAATACTGACTTAATAGTTAACAGTTTAATATCTATAGATCTAATTGGTTCAAAGGGAGCATGCCCTAAAACCTGTAGAACAAGAGATAGATTCCATGCTGGGATAGGAATTGGCTGTCTAGGTCGCAAATTGTTCATTCCTTTAATAACTTCATTTAAAGTGTCATTCTCCACTCCTTCAATGGCCAGACTGGGAACAAGTGAAGCTAATGCAGACTTATATGCTGCTAGGGTTGAAGGTACAAGTTTGTCAACTTCGTATAAATGACAGATAAAATCTGCTACGTGCTTAACAGATGCAGCGAAGGGATCAATATCTCTTCCCTTACACCACTCAGCAAATTTGTTGATTCTATAATTATATGTTCTTGTGGTTGACACTCTTCTGGCTGAAGCGATAAACTTTGCTGCATGCTCAGAAAAGCCACCCTTAATTGCACATTGCTTGATAACATCCATGCAGTCAATTTTAACATTTCCGGTCTGTCGTGGAGATACAGACCCTTGTTCTGAGAGATTAGATCCCTTCTGTCTGGAAGAGTGATTGGATTGCACACCAGAAGGTCCAGCAGATCCGCAAACCATGATCGGCCTGGCCAATGAGGGGCGATCAGAAGTACTTGGCACACACCCTCTCTTATCTTTGCCAGAACTTTTGGGATGAGAATCATTGGAGGATACGCATATGCATACATTCCCTTCCAACTTATCGCCAGTGCGTCTACTGCTAAGGCCAGCGGGTCCGGGATCGGTGACATGTATGTGACCATCTTTGCATTTTGTTTCATCGCAAATAGATCCACATTTGGCTTGCCCCAATGTTTGAATAGAACCTCCGCTACCGATTGGTTGAGCTGCCATTCCATCGGATGACAACCCATCTGAGAGCATCCACTAGGATGTAAATCAATCTTCCTGGAATGTGTGCTGCCCGAAGAATAATATTCCTCTCTTGGCACCACAGCAGAAGGTCCCAGATCATCATACACAACTCTGGTGATCTTGTCCCGCCCTGGCGGTTCAAATAAGACACCACTGTTGAGTTGTCTGTCCTGACCAGGACAATCTTGTCTCAGTTTAAGCTCTCGAAATTTCGAAGTGCCTATGTCACCGCTAATAATTTGAGAACATTGATATGTTTCTGCGCATTGGCCCGATCCCATTCCCCTGACACTGACTGATCGTCCAATACCGCTCCCCAACCCGTCGTCTACGCATCTGTGAAGATGGAGATCTGCGGTTGAGGTTGTAGAGGAACACCTCGCAGGAGATTCTGTTCTGATAACCACCACTGAAGGTGGAATATCAATGGTTCTTTTACTAGAATTCTCAGAGATAACGGATCCGTTTTCTGAGACCAGAATGATATTAGATACATCTGAATCGGCCTGCGCCTGATTGCCGCATAAGGAACCACTTTCTCTAGAGATATTAGTAAACCCAGTATCCTGAGAAATTGGCGTGCCATCAGAAAGGCTCCTAGAGAAACTGACTCCAGTACCGCAATCAAACTCTTGACTCTGCTCTCCGCCGGAAAAGCTACGCCGTCTCTGAGATTGAAAAAAATTCCCAGATAAACAAACTCCTGGAATGGAGTCAATTCTGATTTCACTACAAGATTGTTGCGCAGAGTGACTGGATTCGCCGCCTTCAGCAGCCAGTCATCTATGTAAGTGTGAACAGCTATGTTTCTCCTGCGAAGATAAGAAGTCATGGCGAGAACCACTTTGGTGAAGACCCTCGGAGCTGTGGTCAGACCGAACGGAAGCACATTGAATTCCCAGACAATGTCTTGAAATGCAAAGCGAAGGTATTTCTGAAAAGGAATTGACATTGGAATATGAAAATATGCATCCTTCAGATCTATCGATACTGCCAACATGCCTTTTCTCAGCCCCGTCATCACCGCTGCTACAGTCTCCATCTGAAACTTTGGAGAAAGAATAAATTTGTTCAACAGTTTGAGATTGAGAATTAGTCTCCAACCTCCGGTACGTTTCGGAACGAGGAACATCATCGAATAGAAGCCTAGGGAGGACTGATTGCGGACTAGATGAATCGCGTTCTTCTGCTGAAGATCTTTGATTTCTGAGCAAATGGCATCTAAATGATCGGATTCCCTTGGAACGCGAGTCCAAACGTGAGTTGATGTTAATGGAACTAACGATTGACAGATGAGCCAGTCCGGTTCGTAGCCGTTTCCTAACCACTGACAGACTAAACAATCTTGCACGACCTGTTCCCACTGGTTTGAGAACAGCTGAAGTCTGCCTCCGACGGTAGGAATCCGCACACAGCTGGCGGTCGATATTGCACGATAAGACGCTAATTCGCTTAGGTGAAGATTCTCGACTCCCTTCGTTCATGACGTCACCGGAATGGATCCCGCAGGAACCCCATCAGGACCGTCCTCCACGTCCTCCGCTGCGACCCAAACCGCCACCCTTCCTGTCCTCCTCATACAGCCTCTTATTAGAGGACTTGTATGAGGATGAATGGCCAGGTCCCTGTGATCCGGATGCCCGATGGGCATCATGGCCAGATGGACGGAAGGGCGATCTCTGGCGCTGCCTCTGTTGCTCTTGCCAATGCTGCTTATAGGACTGCTGCGGCTGAGTCCTCTTCGTCGACTTCCATGACTTGCCGACTACTTCCTGCTCTGTGACCACTGACGCGACCTTGGATAAGGCTTGTCGTGCTAAGCCGCCAAACAAGCCTGGACCAATGCAAGGCGCAGAAGATAATGCAGCCCTGATCTCAGGTCCTGGTTCTACACAATCGAGAACCATTCTCCTGCGCTCTGCCAATGATCTGGTGATCACCCTGGCCAGGCAATCTTGGGACAAGCGCATGGTGTCCCGGACAACCCCGGGAGCAGCCTCTGGCACTTCCCCACCTTCCGCCACGCAGGTCAGCATTCCCTGCGGGAAGGTACAGCCGTGCGAGAGTGCAGCAATAGCTGCCCTCGCTGCATCCTCAATGAGCGTTAACTCATTAAAAGGATCCTTACTAGCCTGGGAAACTAAGGGACGAGAACGACCCTTCGATTTACCAGCCAACGGCCTATTCAATGCCTCTCTCTCCGTGACAGAAAGCCGTGGAACCCGGGCATATTGATGATAGGCCTGCTCTGGAATGCGGACCCTACTCCTTATCCACTTTGGGGCCTTGGGCAATGAATAGTCTGGCTGAACCAGACGATACGCCGCAACTTCCAACATGTCAGAGGTCTGCATGTCCAAGGGGAGCGTCGGCATGGCCGAAGAGCCACTTGACAGAGCACTAGCCGCTCGCTCTGACATCCGCTCCATCACCGGATCGCGCTGAGATCCTTGATCCGATGCCAACCCGAGACAGTCGGACATCCAGCCAAGGACCTGCACCCATTCAGCTTCGGTGCAGAATGAGGATTCGTCCATCAATGGACTACCATTCTCATCTTCCTTCTCACCCTTAGATGAGAAGGCCACCGACGACCCATGCTGAGAACCATGGCCCTCACTCCTTCCAACATGAAGTGAATCTATAGCCCGACTACTTGCGGCACCAGTATCCAGCGAATTGCCGGACACGGATTCACCACAGTCTATCGACTCCAGCACGGAAGCCGGGACTACAGCCACTTTTACCCCGGCAGACAACGGAACTCCGAGAGGAGCTGCACCTACCGCCGCCGGAATGCCGACGGGAACCGAAAAACACGGCTCCACCGACAACGCAGGTTGAGCGAAGTCCGGGTGAAATATGCCTGACGGAACGTCGACATCACCACCCGGCTGGCAGACCCGTACAAAACCCGAGGGAGACCCTTGGGACGTACTCGGTTCTACCCCTACTGAAAGATCTGGCATGCCGGAATCTTCCACAAGTAGATCTTCCTCCTCCGCCGTCGGCTCTTGAGCCAAGACCGGAGGAAGGACAGGTGCTCATCCCTCCACAGAACTGGCCGGACCACCGATAGGTTGCCCTGCACCAGCCTGCATCTCCGGGACCGTGGACTGGAAGGACTCAAACATCGCCTTGAACTGGGCCGCCCATACACCCAATGCTGAGTCCATACGCTCGTTCAGACACTCTTCAAGACCTTTTACTGATGCCTGATCCAGCTTGGCCGCCTTATCGCTCACGATCCTCTCTAAACGCGCACGTCAATCATGATTGAACCCCGCCACCAACTCCGACGACCACTTCGCACACACATCACAAGGACGTCCAACCTTGCACTTCACGCAAGCCACACAGTGATGACCCAAGTACTTGTGCTTCATGAACCGATTACACTTCTGACACAGCGAACACAGAGTAAGAATTAAAATGCTGCACATGACATACGATGACGAGCAACATGCACAATTGACTTGATTGTAACTTAGAATTACTTAGAAACTAAACGAAATCTAGGATTTCTTTTTTCACGAGAGAGTTGATACTTACCTCCCTAATACTTTTGATATTGCTAAATATTGGCTTTCACTCAATAAACACTCAGATTTAAAACAGTTAGGTGCCCCTACTGGGCAGGGAGTCAGAGCGTAGTCTGGCGGATGCCAGCCCCACCACCGCGCATGCGCAGACTAGCACTTCCTCTGACTAGATTATTGGCTGACACACATGCAACTATTAAGAGCCTGAAGACCGAGCCTCTGTGGGGTGGAGAGGCCGGGTCCGTATCTAGGGAGGTAAGTATCAACTCTCTCGTGAAAAAAGAAATCCTAGATTTCGTTTATTTCACTTCAAGAGTATACTTACCTCCCTAATACTTTTGATATTGCCAGAATTCGAAAGTGAATCTGGCGGGAGGGAGGCGAGGTCAAAAGACCAGCTCATCCCTATACGCTTTTCTGCGTTTAAGGCACTTAAACTTCTGAAACTGTAAGAAAAAACAGTCAGGATTTGACTAACCATCGGATAACACTACCGATGTATGAGAGATGACCGAATGTCATATGCGCTCCCCCACCCTCCTTCCTGGGAGGAAGAGTCGCCTGACCTCAATGTCCTATACGCTCTCTACGTACAAGTGCCATGTACTACAGGACAGAGACGAAAAAGCTCCATTTTCGTAACTCTCAACAATGAACCACACAAATACACAAACCATCACCATATTAATAACGGGTAATCGTGACAATACAATCAACAACGGACAACACATGAACAAGACTGACCTTGTTGAAAATGGCTGCTGACATCATCTTCCCATTGGTAAAGACTGATGCAGGCCCAAAAAAGTGGGTGTTTCCATAAATTAATTGTGAAATATATAAGTAATGAGGAAAAAACCTCCTCAAAAAATATAAACCGAGTTATTTTTTCAAAATCGACAAGGCGAGAGGATTAGAGGTGTCACGGAGATAATGGTCTGTAAAACTTGACTCACAGTGCCACTGAGACACCGACATAATATCATCCACAGGGACCCCATTAAATAGGGCCGTGGATGTCACTACGCCGCGGACACTGTGAGCCTTGGCCACGTCAACCTGCTTCCCGGTGGCGGATTTATGGCAAAACTGAATGCATTCCACAATCCACCTGGAAATGGTGTCCTTAGAAGCCCTGCCATGGGGTTCAATATATGACAACCATAACGCTGACTGGTCGGTGCGCCACTCCGCCGTACGTTGTTTGTACCGGCGCAGCGCCCGGACAGGACACCATGCTTTAGAATTAGGATCATATCTAGTTAAAGCAGGCAAAATAATAGGTTGACCTGGATATTTCAACGACTGATTTTTAGCCAAGAAATTAATCCTAGGTAGCAGCTTAAGGCCTTCCCCTGAAACCACAAAACGGTCATCCTCGGCTGATAAGGCATGAATTTCACTCCTACGCCTAGCCGAGGCCGCAGCAATTAAAAACACAGTCTTCAGTGTTAATAGTTTCATAGAAATGGAACTAAGTGGTTCAAAAGGCTTATCACCTAGTACTTGAAGCACTAGCGATAAACTCCAAGACGGAATCACAGGTGGATTCCTTGGTCTTAGATTGCCCATGCCTTTAATTAATACATTTAATGTATTTACTTCATCACTTCCCCTCTTAGCCAAGCAAGGAATAACAGACATTAATGCTGACTTATAACCAGCAAAGAGTTAGGCTTGAGGCTATAGGCATCATAGAGGTGACAGAGGAAATCAGCTACTACTTGAATAGATGAATCCATTGGATCAATACATCTTTTTGAGCACCATTCTGCAAATCTGTTGATTTTATAATTATATGCTCTGGAGGTTGACCCCCTCCTGGCTTTGGCCATAAACATGGCTGCTTGCTCAGAAAAGCCCTCCTTAATTCTAGATTCCTTGACAACATCCACGCAGTCAATCTGAACATTGACGGATTGTTGTGAAGGGCCTTGCCCTGGAAGATAATATCGTCCATCAGAGGCAGAGGAACCGGATTGCAGACCAGAAGGTCCAGCAGATCCGTATACCATGATCGGCTTGGCCAATCCGGGGCGATCAGAAGCACTTGGCATTCCTCTTGTCTGATTTTCTGAAGAATTTTTGGAATCAGGATTGCTGGAGGGAATGCGTATGCATACATTCTCCCCCAGCTGATAGCTAACGCATCTGTTGCGAAAGCGCTTGGATCCGGAATCGGAGAGACGTACGTCGTCATCTTCGCATTCTTCTTCGTTGCGAACAAATCGATGTTGGGTTTCCCCCAATGGTCGAACAGACGATCCGCCACACATTGATTTAGTTGCCATTCCGTGGGTAAAACACTCATCCTTCGGCTCAATGAGTCTGCTAGCAGGTTTAACCTTCCCGGAATATGAACTGCTTTCAAGGTAATCTGGTGATCCAGACACCAACAAAGCAGTTTCCATGTCATCATACAGAGACTGGGCGACTTCGTTCCGCCCTGGCGGTTTATGTAAGTCACAACTGTTGAGTTGTCTGAACGAATAAGAACAATCTTGCCCTGAACTTTCTGTAAGAAATGTTCCAGGCCCAGGACTACTGCTTTTAGCTCCAGTAGATTTATATGTTCCTTTGACTGTTCCAGATTCCAAAGCCCTGATATCGTGGACTCTTCCAGGCAAGCTCCCCAGCCCTCCATCGATGCATCTGTATACACAGTCACCTGAGGGTGGGGAGGGGTTAGCAAAACCCCCGGCAAGAGATTCTCTGTATTCAACCACCATTGCAGGTGGTGAATCAGAGGCGCCAACACTGACACATTCGAGTCCAGCGAACCTGTACTCTGGGTCCATTGTGTCATGAGAAATAACTGGATCGGCCGCCTGCGTAAGGCGGCCTGAGGAATGACTGGTTCCAATGAAACCATCAACCCCAGCATTCTCAAGTAAACCCGTGCCAGGACATGACGACTGTCGCACACTGACTGAATTAATGAGATGAGTTTCTGAACTCTCTCCTGAGTAGGATAAACATATCCTGTCTCTAGATCGAAGAACATCCCCAGGTAAACAAACTTCTGGGATGGAGTCAGCTCTGATTTTGGGAAATTGATCATCCAGCCTAAGTCTGTGAGAGTTTTCAAAACAATCTCCAGATTGGCCGACAAACTTTCCCGGGTGTGCGCTTTCAACAGCCAGTCGTCTATGTACGTGTGGACTGCTATGCTTCTCCTGCGGAGGTATGCTGTGATCGCAAGAACCACACGGGTGAAAACCCGAGGAGCCGTGGAAATTCCGAAGGGCAACACCCTGAATTCCCACTGTCTGCCCTGGAATGCAAATCTCAGGAAGCGACAGAAACTCCCGTGGATGGGGATGTGGAAATAAGCGTCCTTCAAATCTATCGACGCCGTCCACATCCCCCTCTCCAACCCCGCCAACACCGAGCGCACCGTTTCCATCTTGAAACTGGGCGTCTCGATGAACTTGTTCAATGGCTTGAGGTTGAGAATCGGTCTCCACCCTCCGGTGTGTTTTGTTACTAAGAACAGTGTTGAATAGAAGCCCGGACACCTTTGTGCCGGCTGAATAGCTCCTTTTTGTACGAGGGAATTTATCTCCTCCTCGATACACAACCTTTGCTCTGGATCTCTCGGAATGGGAGTCCAGACTGGCACTAGAGACAGTCGCGACGGCGGGCCTGTCATCCACTCTGGATGATACCCGACGGAAAGCCATCGCAAGACTAAACGGTCCTGAGTTAACCGTTCCCACTCTTGCATGCGGTCGGCTAGCCGGCCTCCCACCGGTCCACCTAGGGACCGCGGTGGACACGAGGCATGCAAGAGCGGCACTGTCTCCGTCGCCATACACACCGGAGTGGTTCTTACCGCGGTAAGCGTCCTGTCAGGACCGATAACCACGCCCAGATCCTCGCGCGCCCCGCCCCGCCCCGCGCGCACCTTGGTGCGCGGGCGGCTGCCTGGCTGACGGCGCCTGAGGAACCTGCGCCCCCCCTCGCTGCTGGCCGAATCGCACGCGGCCGAGGCCGACGCTGCGACGGTGGCTGGCCTCTGACTTGGCCAGCACCACCTCGAGCCTGCAGGGGACGATACGCAGGGGCCGCGGCGCGAACGTTAGCACGACGCAGCACCTCAAACTGCTCGCGCAGCGCCCTCTGGTTATTCACCAGGGTGACCGTCTCCTGGAGGTGCCGACATCCCTCACCTCCAAAAAGACCAGGACCCATCATAGGCGTACGGAGTAGCCTATTGTACAGGTCCTGAGACGGGCACAGATTGTCCAGGGCAAACGTGCGTCTTGCCCGGACACTCCTGGTCACCGCCCGAGTCATACAGTCCAGCGCCAGGTTAATACCATCCTGGATGGCTCGCTGGACCGTGACCGGACTTGGCTGGCGCGATGCGGATGCCGTTACTACCCCCTGTAACAGCTGGGAGACGTGGGACAGAGCGGCAATCGAAGCCCTCCCACTCTCCTCCGCATCACGCAACGCGGTATTCGCCGAACGCAACGCGTTCGAGCACAAGACCCCCGTGTCAGAATGGGAGCCTGGCCGCGCATCCTCACCCAAAGCCGCGCGGTCATCCACGCTGGGCTTGGGTACCACACCGTACCGCTGGTAATCCAGGGGCACGATGCGACAACGCCTGGCCACCTCGCGAGGGGCCTTCGCGAGACGTCCACTCGAGTTAATGGACGACTCCGCCGCCTTGAACATGTCAACGACATGCTCCGCCAGCGGCAGAGAAGGCATAGCGTTAGCAGTCGGTTTCCCAGCTAACCACGGCCTGTGGTCACGCTGGCTAGCCGACTGCTCCACGGGCAGATCAGGCCTAACGCTCACCAACCACTGGCAAGCGTCAGACCAATCCTCCTCCGTGGCTAACTGCGAGCGCTCTACAAGACGGGGTCCTTCGTCTTCCTCCTGAGCGCAAGCAGCAGAGCTTGACGGCGGGTACGCTGATACACCTGGCAAGCCAGGGAAAACATGCGGGCCTGACAGCACCGGCATGACAATATCACTGGTTTGACCAGGAGCAGGCACCGTGGCAGAGCGCGGGGTATATACCGCCCCACCACGGGCCCGGCCAGCACCAGCAACACCCTCGGCAAGCCGAGGTATGCGGTACCGCTGGCCATCAGCAGCGCCCTGGGCCACCACCTGAGCCGCGGACTCTACTCCAGGGTGAGTAAAACCGTGGAAGAAGCCGCCTGTATTCCCCGCGAGGGGTGCACAAACGTCTTCATCCATGTCCACGTCGTCAGACGGCGACCCTAGCAGGTAATCCTCATCACCCTGGTCAGAAAGATTAGACCCCGGGTCAGCAAAGAGAGCTAACCCGGGCTGACCAGGAACGGTGCCATAGGAGGTACTGGCCACCGCGGCGTGCGGATACCCCTGGACTGATAAGCAGCCTGCGGGTTCCAGCGACAACCGTCCACGGTCCCCTCTCGGCGCGGCAATAAGCCTGCTGCCAGGGTCGTGGAACGCCCCCTCTAATGGGGCCACCTCTGAATCGTCGAACAACGGAAGCGGTCTAAGGAAAACCGATCCAGAGGCGGGGATTACCTGCTCCGAAGCCGATGATGAGGACAGTAAAGGATTTGGTCCAGGAAGCATGCCACGAAGCAACCCTGGAACCAAATCCTTTATTGTCCTCTTCATCTCTCCCAACATCTCGGTCCGGAAGGCCTCCATATCCACCGCGGACGAGACCTTCCCCTTACCCTTCCTACTTACAACCTCTCGTTTCCGCTTCTTCTTTTTCTCCTCCTCTACCACCTTGTCCGTCGCCTATAAGCAGCACAAGAATTCGGACATTAACTCGCCCCCCCAGTGCTTACATATGTCACAATTAGCCAAGGGACCACAAGGGCTACATTGATAGCAAAGATGAGGCCAGAACTTATCATGTAGAAAACGTCCACAGGACGCGCAACCCGGTCCCTGAAACAGGGCAAAGGACAAGGAGTATGAGCAAACTAGTTAAGCTTAGACACTCAAACCAACTCAAAGAGAAGGAAAACGATCATAAAGATCAATATACATCAGAAACCAGCATAGCGACTTGAATTGCTGATAAATACATAGCCAGGCTGATTATGACGTCATTAATCCCGTGACAGGAAAAAATTCGATCCCAACAAAACATCCAAGTGCAAGGACGAATTGTATGCTGAATGGATACGTCGACTACACAACCATCAGATACATATAGATAACTCTTTTCTGGCAAAAATTTTAATTATCTCCCTTTGCTTATAATTAACATCACCACATTATCAATAACTAGATACCTGACACTTTGTATAGACAAACCATCCAACGTGACGAACCGGAGAACTCCACCATCTGCACGCCTCTTAACTCTCTCCACCTCATGGGGAAGGAATTGGATCAAGAGGGCAAAGTGAGAAGACCTTTATACTAGGCCTCCAACTCACTGGACATAATTTTTCATTTGGTTAGATAACCTAACAGTGTTAGTAGGAAATGGAACCATGGTGGAGAGAAAACTAACTCTCTGCTGCTGTGATGCCACCACCTAGCGTCATACAGACCTGTGGACATAAACAGAAAGAGAAATTAGCCTTAGGTAGCACCGAGTTGACATAAACCAACTAACCAAGGCGCTTATCACGGTAAACGCGAGTCCCGGAAACACAATACACCGGGAAGAAAACTCGCTAATTTTACTAGAAGTCACCTGATTTAAAGGTCCTAAGTCCTCCTTTGGCGAAGTGTTCCTTCCTGCCATCCAAATCAGTGACTATCACTCCAAAATAACACCACTTAAACAGTTTAAGAGTAAGAAAAAGCTTATGCACAAAAAGACATGTGTGATCTCTCTGCCAATAATCTAGCAAAGAGGTAGTGCTAGTCTGCGCATGCGCGGTGGTGGGGCTGGCATCCGCCAGACTACGCTCTGACTCCCTGCCCAGTAGGGGCACCTAACTGTTTTAAATCTGAGTGTTTATTGAGTGAAAGCCAATATTTAGCAATATCAAAAGTATTAGGGAGGTAAGTATACTCTTGAAGTGAAAATGAACTTTCTCTTAAATTAATGATAATCAAGACTTTAGGCAGGAAATATTTGAAACTTTTTTGAGTGAAAATTTATAAACACGACTTGGTAATTAACTAACGTTAACATAGCCAAGAAATAAACACTGATCACTACAAACACCCTCGTCATTGAAGCGAGAGCTAAAGATCGGCATAAAACAGAGTGCATAGACACGCCAAGCCAAAACAAAACGTTAATCATGGGAGCCGCCATCTTGGCTACAGGCGCATCCATCTTGGAAGGACCGAGTCACTAGAGAAATTAACCGAGTAACCGGATAAGATTAAACAGTTAACGAGTACTGGAGCGACTCCAACAATGGCTACCATTCTAGAATAATGTGCCAATTTAAGGAAATTTAATCAGTCATTACGGCACGAATGTATAAATTCTAGATTGATACAACCTGCCCCTGTGATGACTTTCCCTTTCCTTCCATGAAGCCAGCGATGAATCACAAATAACACACTTAAATCTGCTATAAATTGCACAATTTAGAGCTCATAAAAAATATGCAACTTTCAAAGTCAGCAAAATAGACGAATCTGACTGTGATTGGGAATTGACTCGGTACCTGCGGCTATGGTAATTCCCGGACACAGTATGGGCAGGACCAGGAGAGTGCAGAGTTTTCAATTGGTTTTTTTTAGCTAGACTAGATAATAGACATTATCATAATAGTACATCTGGTAAGTATTATTCAAAGAAGAAAGGTAGTTCAGGGATCGATCGATTCCAACATAAGCGAGGTGTGGGCGGAGATGGGTGGTGCGGAGCTAAAACTGGAAAGGTCCATTAATTATATTACTATTTAGTTGACATCACAATTAAAATGACGTAGCTCTATCATGACACTTGAAACATCTGTCACAAAAGTGTACAAATTGTGTCTTTGATGAATTTACAATTTAGTAAACATTTTATTGATCATTTTGAAACTAATATGACCCGGAGCTGTTGCTGCCTGCCTATGGCAGCAACATCTCTCTGTCAAATTAGACTCCAAATATTCAACTGCTCACCTGTATACTTACCTTGAAAATGGGATTCTGGGAATTCGGGGGTTCAATGTATATAAATTGATTCCAATGTGTACAAAGTTGGTACAGCTTAGCTAGAAATAGGTGTGGCATAGCTAGCCAGGCTACAGTGACAGGTAAATTCTTCTCATCCTGGTCAATATCCACTAGCTATTATCTGATGTATTAAGCAATCATGATCCTGTATTACACACTTCTCTATTTTAATCCTTCATGCGTTAAAATTGGTCAAGAAAACCACAAAATTTCCTTATTGAATGTCCATTTCAGCGCCAAGAGGAGACTATTTTTGAAAATTTATGACTGGAATTACTGTCCCATCTATCGAACCAAGAAATTCAATGGTAACTTTTCATAAATAGTCTTCTCCTCGTCAGCAAACGGACATTCCCGTAAGACCACTGCAGAAGTCAGTTTTGCCAGACTTAACCATTAGAGGGTTAAGAGATTTATAATTGGTGTCATTTTGAAAACAATGTTGCTACAAACTAGAAATAGTAATAGCGCTGAAAAATATTTAGTAAAATATAGCTGTTAATCAATCCCAGTAACATATATATATATATATATATATATATATGGCTACCTCTTTTTCTAGCCAAGAGAAGTATTCACAGAGTGTAACTGCATCTTTCACCTGCAAAAACAACAGGATATAAAGAGTTTAACAATCAAGTGAAACAAATGCATTTAATAGAAAAGGATAAATAAAATGGATGAATCCAGTTTTATCTATGCTCCACCCATCTCTAGCTAAGCTCCACCCATGCTTTGCCCATGCTGGGATTGATCGATCCATGCATTCCCTAAATCTCAATTTCCAGAAAACTATTCATGTAAGCTGTTGCAACAGCGCCAAGTCAAATTAGTTTCAAAATATTCAACAGAATGTTTATTAAATAGTAGACATACAATTCGTACAACACTTAGTCCATCATCAACTTAGATAGATCATTCCTGACATAATTCAAATGACGCCATCATACATGTCGCATAGTTGATCATGACACCATATGATTGATGGATAAACTGGATTCCCCCATTGGCCAAATGGTTTCAGAGTAGATGTTTAAATGTGTTTCTAAAAATAGCACAAAATCCAAGATGGCCATGACACAAATCGACCAAACAGCCCCCTTTGGTCAATGGACAATTTTGACTCTCTACGTTGTAAGGATGCTTCTTGGCAAATCTAATTGAAATTGAAGTGGTTCTTGAGACGAATTGGTTTGAAAATTCCAATTCTTTCCTATGAGTTTATGTGGGAAAATAAATAATTAAAGACGGCCACTGATCTGTTTATTTGACTAAAGCAAGTGTAAAATTTGACATCCGCTAGGGGGGGGGGGGGGAAGAGAGGGTGGAGGAGAGGGAGGGATGGAGAGAGAGAGGAATGTAAAACTATGGTTCTTATAAACTAGAAGCACTGTGTCCCATGTGTTGAGCCCTTTTGTTTTGCCACATATCATATATCATGTGGCAGTATTGTGAAACAAGAATTACTGTGGTATGATATGCTATGATATACAGCATGATATGGTAAGGCATGGTGGCCTATTTTATTGAGATAAGATAATCATTTGATAAATTAAATGTCCAATAAAAACTTGAACATTCTTATAATTCTTGGTCAAACAATGTAAAATATGGCGGATATTTGAAAATTATTTTCATTATAATGGAGGCTGGATGCAATGATGGTATCGACCAAATCTTGTTAAGTTTTACTAAGATTTGTTTAAGTCCTTCAAGAACCAACTGTCCATTGAAAAACTTGAGCATTTACCAAATTCATGGTGGACAACGCATGCATGTCGATCACTATGGTGAGACATGCACTGCATCATGTGGGGCTCAACAAAAATCCTTTTTAGGAACATGAATCTTACCTTTTGATCTACGATTGTGCGATAGTAATGATGTCATATGATGTTATAATCAGCTAAGCGGCGTGTAGGATGATGTTATAATTATTACATCATAAATGATTCTATACGGCCCGTCCTTAACTCGTAATTGTCCGACACATTGTACAAATTATATGTCTCTATATATACTATTAAATAAATATGCTGTTGAATATTTTGAAACTAATTTGACTGGGCGCTGTTGCTGCCATAGGCAGCAACAGCACCCAGTCAAATTAGTTTCAAAATATTCAACAACTTACCTGTATAGTTTTTTTTAATTGATAGTCAGGGAGTTCAGAGATCGATCGATCCCAACACGAGTGAGGGGTGGGTGGAGCTTAGCTAGAGATGGGCGGGGCATAGCTAAAATTGGAAAGGTCCATTATTGCTTTGAGTGATCATGATCGATCATTTAAAAATATAATTATTTAAGAATAATTGTGATTACTCAATTAATCAGCTTCCAGTCATAACACCAAAAAGCATATCAATGACGAAAGCTGCAATGGTGTTTAGAAAAGTCCATTTGCAGGCCAGGAGAAGACTATTTTTGGAAATGTATCACTGGAATGCCTGTCTCGAATCCCTGCAGTCAGCCATTCCCGTGATACATTATCAAAAATAGTCTCCTCTTGTCTGGCAAATGGACATATATTCAGTTCACAGAGTAAAATGTAAATTTTTGTGACCGATCACATTAAAGAGTAACAATAAAATGTAGGATTTAAAATATTTTATGCAGTAGAAATTATTCACGATGATTCGGTCATACAATTTTTAATCATAAAAATTCATGATTGGAAAAATAATCATGATTTTCGATTTAATCATGTAATCGCACAAGTCTACTTTGATCAAACATCTTGAAATGTAATTAATTTTCAATATCACAATATATTATCGTACAAACTTAAGGATGACAAGAATTGAGGAACACATATATGCAACAAACTAATGGAGGAGAGATACATGGCTGACTAGAGAGTGCTATACTCACCCACTGAAACACGTGCATAATCATTTAGAAACAATATTATATCATCTGACTTACATGAGCACGTTTCATGCCATCTAGTTCAGCACTGTTTTTAACGGCTTTCAGCAAGGCCACAGGTGAAACATCAACAAATCGTCTTGTCTATATTTGAAGGAGAGAAACACAGACAAAAGATAGGATAGGGTGATGAATGAAGGCTAGCGAAATAACAGCAATGTTTAATAGAAGGATCTATTTCTACCTTTGCATAGCCCACTGTACGTTCGTTGGAACTGATTTATATACTATGAAGCCTCAATTCCCATAATCATACTTTCAAGGTAATTATACAGGTATGTTGTTGAATATTTTGAAACTAATTTGACTGAAAGCAACAACTTCCAGTCAACTTAGTTCCAAAAAGTCGACCTAATGTTTGTTCAATTGTACATTCATCAAAGACACAGATTATTTTAACTTTTTTGGACTTTTCAAGCTTCATGACAGAGCTATGTCACTTTTATTATGACATCAGTTAACAAGTTACATAATTGATTATGACATCACGTAATTGACAGACTTAATCCTCCGTTGCCACCTGTCATGTTAATGCTTTAACCATTTAACACTCATATCAGCCAAAAACGGCTTCTGCAGTGATCCTGCGAAATTTCCATTTGCAGACCATAGAGAAGACTATATTTGAAAATTGACCACTGGAATGACTGGCTCGATAACCAAGCCAGTCATTCCAGTGGTCAATTTTCAAAAAATAGTCTTCTCTTAGTCTGCAAATAGACATTTCCTATGAGAAAATGGAAATTTTCTTGAACAAATTCAACGGTTAATGGCCAAGCCAGCCACACATGGTCCCTGCAGTGGTCTTCCATTTACCGAATTACCCGCCAAGAAAAGACTAGGTTGATGGTTTACCACCGTAATGTCTAGCATGATAACTGAGCCCATCATTCAATTGGTATGTTTTAAAATAATCTTCTCTTGGCCTGCAAATGGGCATTCACTAAGCAAAGGCTTAAAGTCTCTTGACAAATCTTGAGGGGATAATAACTATGACATCACGCGGGGCAGGGGCTGGTGCTTTTTGTACAGGTTCCAGTGTGTGCGTGCATCAAATGCGCTCTTAGCCTGCATTGTTGATCCCCTGTGGGTCCATGTAGTGGAGCTGATGGATCCAATGGTGTTCTTTTTGTCGTCTCCATTTGGTGGATTCAGGATCCAGTGGATCCGACGAGAGGACTTGGATAATGCGAAACTGCATATCATTCATGCAGTGGCTGATGGTGTTGAAGTGCCTAGAAAGTAGAAACGGGAGTATCGTAGGAAGCTTTCCTGTAGAAGTAGGTGATACTTCTCAGGTGAACCTTTATTCTGACACCGAAGGCTCGCAGCGTTTCTCCAATGTACTGTTATTCCGCAAAGCTTACAGGAGAGTAGATATACAACATTGCGCTTCCTGCAGTTGCCTATGATCTTGCATCTGTACGTGTAGCCAGTGTGGTTGCTGGTGAAGAACGGGGTTTTTTCCCATACTCTTGCAGATGTTGCAATTTTGTGTATTGCAGGCCTCAAAGGGACTGCGGAATGCGGGTTGATCTTTTTCTTGATTAACCAAGCGGACTCTGACTAATTTGTCACCTACTGGGGGGATTCCTGCGGTAGCCAAACTTGGGTGGGTTCAGGAAGGCTAGGCGGCATCTAGCGCTTGCTTCAAGTAAAGGCCAATAGCGTTGGATTATCTTTTTTGCAAAGACACTGGTGTCCGTGTAGTCGCTTATGAAGAAAGAAGTGTTGGTATACTTCTGTTTCCTGTTGGATGAATTGTGGGCAGGTGGGTAGAGTATGTCAGCCCTTTTTAAGGCCAAAGCTTTCTCAAATGCAGAGTCCAGTACTGAATGTGGGTACCCTCATGCTAGGAAGTGTTCACGGAGATTGTTTCCATGTGTGAGGAAGTCTCTTGTGTTTGTGAAAATCCAGCGAATGCATAAGAATTGGCTATTTTTGCAAGCCTGTGGGTGAGCCGAGTTGTAATCTAGGTAGCCGTGGGTGTCGGTGGGCTTGGTGAAGAGTGAGAATTCTATATGCTTCTCTGGGGTGAGAATGACAAGTGTGTCCAGGAATCTGACACTAGTCTTCGAGAACTCGTGTGTGAATTTAATGCTGTGGTGGCAGCTGTTCATATAGGTTACTAATTCTTCTAGGGCTGGCTCGCCATGTTCCCAGATCATGAAGACCGTCTATGTATCTGAGATAAAGTGATGGCTGGTGTGGTGCCTTCATGAGCAGTTGAGTCTCAAGTTCTGCCATAAAGATGCATGCATAAGTGCAGGCTGCCTCGCTGCCCATGGCGGTGCCTCCTATCTGTAGGTACTGCTCGCTGTAGAATTCGAAACTGTTGCACTCCAGGATGAGTTTGAGGAGATTGAGTAGTCCTCTGATAGAGAGCTTTCCCGTAAGTCTGTGCGTACGGACAAAACCGCCTACCGCCGTGAGTCCTTCCCTGTTGGGTATGTTGGTATACAGAGAAGTAACATCCATGGTGACTAGAAGGGTGTTGTTTGTGGCATTTCCATATGCTTCGACTTTTTTGATGAATTCTGTGGTGTTTTTTACGTACGAGCATATCTTGGTGACATGCTGTTTGATGTGTTCATCCACAAAGCTGCTAATGAGTTCTGTGGGGCACTATGAGAGTCTGTTGAGTCGAGGGCACTATGGGGACAAATGGAGGACACATCCGAGTTTAATCGGGCATGCCTCCATTGCCACATGGAGCTCCTCTCGGATTCGCGGATAAAATCCTGGAGGATGGAGGGGTACTTCAGTCTCCTGACCTCCTCCAGCTTTCAGACAACTCATGCTCCAAGATGGGTCACTGAGGCACTCGCGCGAAACTGAACAATGCTGATCCAGCTTTCCATGTGCTATCAATTTTCTCACATCATCTGTTTTTTTACTTTTTAAATTTAGTTAAATCTATCTAATCTATAAATTCTCTTCTAATCATCTTACATTCTATCTTTGATAATAACAAGTTTCTCTTTTTTCACAATCTCCTGTTTACTCAATGAATGTCTTCCTTCCCACGGCCCACGAAGCTGCCCAAGGGTCTGTCACACTAGAGCGTTACATCATAAGTCAAATACAGAAATGGGGTGTCCCACCTCACACATCCATCTGGCCCCATATCTAATCCACTGGGATCTTGCCACAAAGAACACTGGCCTTAAGAGATTTGCCAACAAGTTGCTAAACATAAAAGAACTTGTACAAAAAACACAAATCGGAACAAGTACCCCTTGAAACTTCTTATTGCCCCATAGACCCCTCCGGCAAACAGGTTTCTCTCAAACAGATATCACAACTTCTGTTCGCAAAAATTCCCTGCCTGTGTGGACATGGTATAATTGCCAATAAACGACCTCTGATGAGTATCCAAAAAACATTGGAATGAAACGCTATACGTCTGAATCACCAACACGAAGCAACACATGCTATTGCAAGATACAAAGGGGATGAGGAAAGGACATCAATACAGTCCCGCCCTCTACCCCCAGTACTCCAAAGCGGGGCCAAGCCCTAACCCTTGTCTGGCCTCAATACAGACAACATGCGGCCCGGCGCAACCCCGCCCGATAGCCACTAAATCAGTCACTGTGTAAATGGAAAAAGGCAACCCACATGAATTTTTCCAGCAGGCCCTGCCACACCTGCGGTGCCCCCCCCCCCCCACAACTTCACAGGGACACTGTAAACACTACGGTGCCCCCCCCCCCACTTGAAGGCACCATGGACACCGATGGTGCCCCTCGAGGGCACCCACAAAGACCCCTTCAAAACGGGCCTTGCACACACTAGCAGCGCATCTGTTGCGAAAGCGCTTGGATCTGGAATCGGACAGACGTACGTCGTCATCTTCGCATTCTTCTTCGTTGCGAACAAATCGATGTTGGGCTTCCCCCAATGGTCGAACAGACGATCCGCCACACATTGATTTAGTTGCCATTCCGTCGGTAAAACACTCATCCTTCGGCTCAATGAGTCTGCTAGCAGATTTAACCTTCCCGGAATATGAACTGCTTTCAAGGTAATCCTGTGATCCAGGCACCAACAAAGCAGTCCCCATGTCATCATACAGAGACTGGGCGACTTCGTTCCGCCCTGGCGGTTTATGTAAGTCACAACTGTTGAGTTGTCTGAACGAATAAGAACTATCTTGCCCTGAACTTTCTGTAAGAAATGTTCCAGGCCCAGGACTACTGCTCTTAGCTCCAGTGGATTGATATGTTCCTTTGACTGTTCCAGATTCCAAAGCCCTGATATCGTGGATTCTTCCAGGCAAGCTCCCCAGCCCTCCATCGATGCATCTGTATACACAGTCACCTGAGGGTGGGGAGGGGTTAGCATAACCCCCACCAAGAGATTCTCCGTGTTCAACCACCATTGCAGGTGGTGAATCAGAGGCGCCAACACTGACACGTTCGAGTCCAGCGAACCTGTACTCTGGGTCCATTGTGTCATGAGAAATATTGGCCGCCTGCGTAAGGCGGCCTGAGGAATGACCGGTTCCAATGAAACCATCAACCCCAGCATTCTCAAGTAAACCCGTGCCAGGACATGACGACTGTCGCACACTGACTGAATTACTGAGATGAGTTTCTGAACTCTCTCCTGAGTAGGATAAACATATCCTGTCTCTAGATCGAAGAACATCCCAGGTAAACAAACTTCTGGGATGGAGTCAGCTCTGATTTTTGAAAATTTATCATCCAGCCTAAATCCGTGAGAGTTTTCAAAACAATCTCCAGATTGGCCGATAAACATTCCTGGTTGTGTGCTTTTAACAGCCAGTCGTCTATGTACGTGTGGACTGCTATGCTTCTCCTGCGGAGGTATGCAGTGATCGCAAGAACCACATGGGTGAAAACCCGAGGAGCGGTGGAAATTCCGAAGGGTAACACCCTGAATTCCCACTGTCTGCCCTGGAATGCAAATCTCAGGAAGCGACGGAAACTCCTCGCTATGGGAATGTGGAAATAAGCATCCTTCAAATCTATTGAAGCTGTCCACATTCCCCTCTCTAACCCCGCCAACACCGAGCGCACAGTCTCCATCTTGAAACTGGGCGTCTCTATGAACTTGTTCAACGGCTTGAGGTTGAGAATTGGTCTCCACCCTCCGGTGTTTTTTGTTACTAAGAACACGGTTGAATAGAAGCCCGGACACTTTTGTGCCGGTTGAATAGCTCCTTTTTGTATGAGGGAATATATTTCCTCCTCGATACACAACCTTTGATCTGGATCTCTCGGATTTGGAGTCCAGATTGGCACTAGAGACAGTCGCGATGGCGGGCCTGTCATCCAATCGGGATGATACCCGACTGAAAGCTTGCATGTGGTTGGCCAAACGGCCTCCCACCGGTCCACCTAGGGAGAGAGGTGGACATAAGGAGTGCAAGAGTGGCACTGTCTCCTTCGCCAGAAACACCGGAGTGGTTCTCACCGCGGTAACCGGCCCATCAGGCACGATTACCACGACCAGATCCTCGCGCGCCACGCCCAGCACCGCGCGCACCTCGGTGCGCGGGTGGCTGCCTGGCTGACTGCGCCTGAGGAGCCTGCGCCCCCCCCTCACTGCTGGCCGAATCGCACGCGGCCTAGGTCAACGCTGCGCTGGTGGGTGGCCTCTGACCTGGCCACCTCCACCTCGAGCCTGCAGGGGACGATACGTAGGGGGTGCGGCGCGAACGCGCTCCCGACGGAGCACTTCAAACTGCTCGCGCAGCGCCCTCTGGTTGTTGACCAGAGTAACCGTCTCCTGGAGGTGCCTACATCCCTCACCTCCAAAGAGACCAGGACCTGTCATAGGCGTACGCAGTAGCCTATTATACAAGTCCTGGGACGGGCACAAATTGTCCAAAGCAAATGTGCGCCACGCCCGGACACTCCTGGTCACCGCCCGAGTCATACAGTCCAAAGCCAGGTTGATACCATCCTGGATTGCTCTCTGGACTGTGACCGGGCTCGGCTGGCGTGATGCGGAAGCCGTTACTACCCCTTGTAACAGCTGTGAGACGTGGGACAGAGCGGCAATCGAAGCCCTCCCACTCTCCTCCGCATCGCGCAACGCGGCATTGGCCGAACGCAACGCGTTCGAACACAAGACTCCCGTGTCAGAACGGGAGCCTGGCCGCGCATCTTCCCCCAAAGCCGCGCGGTCATCCACGCTCAGCTTGGGTACCACACCGTACCTCTGGTAGTCCAGGGGCACGATGCGGCAGCGCCTTGCTACCTCGCGAGGGGCCTTCGCAAGACGCCCATTCACCTTAATGGACGTCTCCGCCACCTCGAACATGTCAACGACATGCTCTGCCAGCGGCAGAGATGGCATGGCAGTAGCAGTAGCCTTACCAGCTAACCACGGCCTGTGGTCACGCTGGCTAGCCGACTGCTCCACGGCCAGATCTGGCCGAACACTTACCAGCCACTGGCAAGCGTCCGACCAATCCTCTTCCGTGGCTAGCTGCGAGCGCTCTACAAGACGTGGGCCTTTGTCTTCCTCTTGAGCGCAAGCAGCAGAGCTTGACGGCGGATAAGCCGATACCCCTGGCAAGCCAGGGAAAGCATGCGGGCCCAAAAGAACAGGCATGCTAACCTGACTGGCTTGACCAGGAGCAGGCGCCGTGGTAGAGCGCGGGGCAGATACCGCCCCACCACGGCCCCGGCCAGCACCAGCGATACTCTCGGCAAGCCGAGGTATGCGGTATAGCTGGCCATCAGCATCGGCCAGGGCCACCTTCTGCGCCGTGAACTCTACTCCTGCGTGAGTAGAGCCATGGAATATGTCGCCTGTATTCCCCGCGAGGGGTGCACAGACGTCATAATCCATGGTCACGTCCCCAGATGGCGACCCTAACAGGTAACCCTCTTCCTCCTGGCCAGAAAGATTAGACTCCGGGTCAGCAAAGAGAGCTAACCCGGACTGGCCAGGAAAGGTGCCATAGGAGGTACTGGCACCCGCGGCGTGCGGATACCCCTGGACTGATAAGCAGCCCGCGGGTTCCAGCGACAGCCGTCCACGACCCCTCGGCGCGGCACCAAGCCTGCTGCCAGGGGCGTGGATCACCCCCACTAATGGGGCCACCTGTGAATCGTCGAACAACGGAACCGGCCTACGGAAAGGTGATTCAGAGGCGCGGATCACCTGCTCGAAAGCAGACGCCGAGGACGACAAAGGATTTGGACCAGGAAGCATGCCACGTAGCAACTCTGGAACCAAATCCTTTATCGTCCTCTTCATCTCTCCCAACATCTCGGTCCGGAAGGCCTCCATGTCCACCGCGGACGAGGCCTTCCTCTTACCCTTCTTACCCTTCACATCCTCTCTTCGACTTCCTCTCCTCCTCCACTACCTTGTCCTTCGCCTGTAAAGATAGAAATTCAGACATTAAGTCCCCCCCCCCCAATGCTTGCATACATCACACTTAAGCAATGGTCCACAGGGACTGCAACCAAAGCAAAGGTGGGGCACAAAACGATCCTTCAAGAAACGTCCACATGACGAACAACCAGGTCTCTGAAACAGGACAAAGGACAAGGACAATGAGTAATTTTGTTACGGTTAGAAACTCAAAACCAAATTAAAAGAGAGGGAAATGATCATAAAGATTAAACGAAATCAAGGATTTCTTTTTTCACGAGAGAGTTGATACTTACCTCCCTAATACTTTTGATATTGCTAAATATTGGCTTTCACTCAATAAACACTCAGATTAAAACAGTTAGGTGCCCCTACTGGGCAGGGAGTCAGAGCGTAGTCTGGCGGATGCCAGCCCCACCACCGCGCATGCGCAGACTAGCACTTCCTCTGACTAATTTATTGGCTGATACACATGCAACTATAAAGAGCCTGAAGACCGAGCCTCTGTGGGGTGGAGAGGCCGGGTCCGTATCTAGGGAGGTAAGTATCAACTCTCTCGTGAAAAAAGAAATCCTTGATTTCGTTTATTTCACATCAAGAGTATACTTACCTCCCTAATACTTTTGATATTGCCAGAATTCGACAGTGAATTCGGCGGGAGGGAGGCGAGGTCAAAAGACCAGCTCATCCCTATACGCTTTTCTGCGTTTAAGGCACTTAAACTTCTGAAACTGTATGAAAAAACAGTCAGGATTTGACTAACCATCGGATAACACCCCCGATGTATGAGAGATGACCGAATGTCATATGCGCTCCCCCCCTCCTTCCTGGGAGGAAGAGTCGAATGACCTCAATGTCCTATACGCTCTCTACGTACAAGTGCCATGTACTACAGGACAGAGACGAAAAGCTCCATTTTCGTATACTCTCAACAATGAACCACATAAATACACAAAACCATCATCATATAAATAACGGGTAACGTGACAAGACAATCAACAATGGACAACACATACACAAGGCTGACCTTGTTGAAATGGCTGCTGACATCCTCTTCCCATTGGTGAAGATCGATGCAGTCCCAAATTAGTGGTTGTTTCCATAAATTAATTGTGAAATATATAAGCAATGAGGAAACCCCATCAAAAATATATATGCCTAGTTATTTTTTCAAAATCGACAAGGCGAGAGGATTAGAGGTGTCACGGAGATAATGGTCTGTAAAACTTGACTCACAGTGCCACTGAGCCACCGACATAATATCATCCACAGGGACCCCATTAAATAGGGCAGTGGATGTCACTACGCCGCGGACACTGTGAGCCTTGGCCACGTCAACCTGCTTCCCGGTGGCGGATTTATGGCAAAACTGAATGCATTCTACAATCCACCTGGAAATGGTGTCCTTAGAAGCCCTGCCATGGGGTTCAATATATGACAACCATAACACTGACTGGTCGGTGCGCCACTCCGCCGTACGTTGTTTGTACCGGCGAAGCGCCCGGACAGGACACCATGCTTTAGAATTAGGATCATATCTAGTTAAAGCAGGCAAAATAATAGGTTGACCTGGATATTTCAACGACTGATTTTTAGCCAAGAAATTAATCCTAGGTAGCAGCTTAAGGCCTTCCCCTGAAACCACAAAACGGTCATCCTCGGCTGATAAGGCATGAATCTCACTCCTACGCATAGCCGAGGCCGCAGCAATTAAAAACACAGTCTTCAGTGTTAATAGTTTCATCGAAATGGAACTAAGTGGTTCAAACGGCTCATCACCTAGTACTTGAAGCACTAGCGATAAACTCCAAGACGGAATCACCGGTGGATTCCTTGGTCTTAGATTGCCCATGCCTTTAATTAATACATTTAATGTATTCACTTCATCACTTCCCCTCTTAGCCAAGCAAGGAATAACAGACATTAAAGCTGACTTATAACCAGCAATAGAGTTAGGCTTGAGGCTATAGGCATCATAGAGGTGACAGAGGAAATCAGCTACTACCTGAATAGATGCATCCATTGGATCAATACATCTTTTTGAGCACCATTCTGCAAATCTGTTGATTTTATAATTATATGCTCTGGAGGTTGACCCCCTCCTGGCTTTGGCCATAAACATGGCTGCTTGCTCAGAAAAGCCCTCCTTAATTCTAGATTCCTTGACAACATCCACGCAGTCAATCTGAACATTGACGGATTGTTGTGAAGGGCCTTGCCCTGGAAGATAATATCGTCCATCAGAGGCAGAGGAACCGGATTGCAGACCAGAAGGTCCAGCAGATCCGTATACCATGATCGGCTTGGCCAATCCGGGGCAATCAGAAGCACTTGGCATTCCTCTTGTCTGATTTTCTGAAGAATTTTTGGAATCAGGATTGCTGGAGGGAATGCGTATGCATACATTCTCCCCCAGCTGATAGCTAACGCATCTGTTGCGAAAGCGCTTGGATCCGGAATCGGAGAGACGTACGTCGTCATCTTCGCATTCTTCTTCGTTGCGAACAAATCGATGTTGGGTTTCCCCCAATGGTCGAACAGACGATCCGCCACACATTGATTTAGTTGCCATTCCGTGGGTAAAACACTCATCCTTCGGCTCAATGAGTCTGCTAGCAGGTTTAACCTTCCCGGAATATGAACTGCTTTCAAGGTAATCTGGTGATCCAGACACCAACAAAGCAGTCTCCATGTCATCATACAGAGACTGGGCGACTTCGTTCCGCCCTGGCGGTTTATGTAAGTCACAACTGTTGAGTTGTCTGAACGAATAAGAACAATCTTGCCCTGAACTTTCTGTAAGAAATGTTCCAGGCCCAGGACTACTGCTCTTAGCTCCAGTAGATTTATATGTTCCTTTGACTGTTCCAGATTCCAAAGCCCTGATATCGTGGACTCTTCCAGGCAAGCTCCCCAGCCCTCCATCGATGCATCTGTATACACAGTCACCTGAGGGTGGGGAGGGGTTAGCATAACCCCCACCAAGAGATTCTCTGTGTCCAACCACCATTGCAGGTGATGAATCAGAGGCGCCAACACTGACACATTCGAGTCCAGCGAACCTGTACTCTGGGTCCATTGTGTCATGAGAAATAACTGGATCGGCCGCCTGCATAAGGCGGCCTGAGGAATGACTGGTTCCAATGAAACCATCAACCCCAGCATTCTCAAGTAAACCCGTGCCAGGACATGACGACTGTCGCACACTGACTGAATTAATGAGATGAGTTTCTGAACTCTCTCCTGAGTAGGATAAACATATCCTGTCTCTAGATCGAAGAACATCCCCAGGTAAACAAACTTCTGGGATGGAGTCAGCTCTGATTTTGGGAAATTGATCATACAGCCTAAGTCTGTGAGAGTTTTCAAAACAATCTCCAGACTGGCCGACAAACTTTCCCGGGTGTGCGCTTTCAACAGCCAGTCGTCTATGTACGTGTGGACTGCTATGCTTCTCCTGCGGAGGTATGCGGTGATCGCAAGAACCACACGGGTGAAAACCCGAGGAGCCGTGGAAATTCCGAAGGGTAGCACCCTGAATTCCCACTGTCTGCCCTGGAATGCAAATCTCAGGAAGCGACGGAAACTCCTGTGTATGGGGATGTGGAAATAAGCGTCCTTCAAATCTATCGACGCTGTCCACATTCCCCTCTCTAACCCCGCCAACACCGAGCGCACAGTCTCCATCTTGAAACTGGGCGTCTCTATGAACTTGTTCAATGGCTTGAGGTTGAGAATTGGTCTCCACCCTCCGGTGTTCTTTGTTACTAAGAACAGGGTTGAATAGAAGCCCGGACACCTCTGTGCCGGCTGAATAGCTCCTTTTTGTATGAGGGAATTTATTTCCTCCTCGATACACAACCTTTGATCTGGATCTCTCGGATTTGGAGTCCAGATCGGCACTTGAGACAGTCGCGATGGCGGGCCTGTCATCCAATCGGGATGATACCCGACTGAAAGCCATCGCAAGACTAAACGGTCCTGAGTTAACCGTTCCCACTCTTGCATGTGGTCGGCTAATCGGCCTCCCATCGGTCCACCTAGGGATAGAGGTGGACATAAGGAGTGCAAGAGCGGCACTGTCTCCTTTGCCAGAAACACCGGCGCGGTTCTCACCGCGGTAACCGTCCCATCAGGAACGATTACCCCGCCCAGATCCTCGCGCGCCACGACCAGCACCGCGCGCACCACGGTGCGCGGGCGGCTGCCTGGCTGACTGCGCCTGAGGAGCCTGCGCCCCCCTCGCTGCTGGCCGAATCGCACGCGGCCGAGGCCGGCGCTGCGATGGTGGTTGGCCTCTGACCTGGCCACTACCACCTCGAGCCTGCAGGGGATGATACGCAGGGGGTGCGGCGCGAACGTTGGCACGACGAAGCACCTCAAACTGTTCGCGCAGCGCCCTCTGGTTATTGACCAGAGTAACCGTCTCCTGGAGGTGTCTACATCCCTCACCTCCAAAGAGACCAGGACCTGTCATAGGCGTACGTAGTAGCCTATTGTAGAGGTCCTGGGACGGGCACAGATTATCCAAGGCAAAAGTGCGCCTTGCCCGGACACTCCTGGTCACCGCCCGCGTCATACAGTCCAGAGCCAGGTTGATACCATCCTGGATGGCTCGCTGGACTGTGACCGGACTTGGCTGGCGCGATGCGGATGCTGTTACTACCCCTTGTAACAGCTGGGAGACGTGGGACAGAGCGGCAATCGAAGCCCTCCCACTCTCTTCCGCATCACGCAACGCGGCATTTGCCGAACGCAACGCGTTCGAGCACAAGACTCCCGTGTCAGAACGGGAGCCTGGCCGCGCATCCTCACCCAAAGCCGCGCGGTCATCCACGCTGGGCTTTGGTACCACACCGTACCGCTGGTAGTCCAGGGGCACGATGCGGCAACGCCTGGCCACCTCGCGCGGGGCCTTAGCGAGACGTCCACTCGACTTAATGGACGTCTCCGCCGCCTCGAACATGTCAACGACATGCTCTGCCAGCGGCAGAGAAGGCATAGCGTTAGCAGTAGGCTTACCAGCTAACCACGGCCTGTGTTCACGCTGGCTAGCCGACTGCTCCACGGGCAGATCTGGTCTAACACTCACCAGCCACTGGCAAGCGTCAGACCAATCCTCCTCCGTGGCTAGTTGCGAGCGCTCTACAAGACGGGGGCCTTCGTCTTCCTCCTGAGCACAAGCAACAGAGCTTGACGGCGGATACGCTGATATCCCTGGCAAGCCAGGGAGAGCATGCGGGCCTGATAATACCGGCATGCTAATCTCACTGGTTTGACCAGGAGCAGGCGCCGTGGTAGAGCGCGGGGCATATACCGCTCCACCACGGCCCCGGCCAGCACCAGCTACACTCTCGGCAAGCCGAGGTATGCGGTACCGCTGGCCTTCAGCGCCCAGGGCCACAGTCTGAACCGTGGATTCTACCCCTGGGAGAGTAGAACCGTGGAAAAAGGCGCCTGTATTCCCCGCGAGGGGCGCACAAACGTCATATTCCATGGCCACGTCTTCATACGGCGACCCTAACAGGTAATCATCATCCTCCTGGCCAGAAAGATTAGACTCCGGGTCAGCAAAGAGAGCTAACCCGGACTGGCCAGGGAAGGCGCCATACGAGGTACTGGAAGCCGCGGTGTGCGGATACCCCTGGACTGATGAGCAGCCCGCGGGTTCCAGCGACGACCGTCCACGGTCCCTATTGGGCGCGGCAATAAGCCTGCTGCCAGGGCCATGGAACACCCCCTCTAATGGGGCCACCTCTGAATCTTCAAACAACGGAAGCGTACTAAGGAACGTTGATTCAGAGGTGGGGATTACCTGCTCCGAAGCAGATGATGAGGTCAATAAAGGATTTGGTCCAGGAAGCATGCCACGAAGCAACTCTGGAACCAAATCCTTGATTGTCCTCCTCATCTCTCCCAACATCTCGGTCCGGAAGGCCTCCATGTCCACCGCGGACGAGGCCTTCCTCTTACCCTTCCTACTTACGACCTCTTTTTTCAGCTTCTTTTTCTCCTCCTCCAACTTGTCCTTCGCCTGCAAGCACAAGAATTCGGACATTAGCTCGCCCCCCCAGTGCTTACATATCTCGCAATTAAGCAAGGGACCACAGGGGCTACACTGAAAACATAGATGAGGGCCAAACTTGTCCCTCAAAAATCGTCCACAGGATGCACAACCAGGTCTCTGAAAAAGGCCAAAGGACGAGGAGTATGAGCAAACTAGTTACGCTTAGAAACTAACCAACTCAAGAGAAGGAAATGATCATAAAGATCATAATTTTTATGAGAAACCAGCTTCGGACAACTTTAATTGTAATTAAAGAGCAAAGCTGATTATGACGTCATTAATCCTATGACAGGACAAAATCGATCCCAACAAACATCCCAGTGCAAGGACGAATTGTATCTTTAACCAGAACATGTGCAGAATGGACATTTCGACTACACAAGCATCAGATAAATACTGATAACAATGGCAAATAGTGTTAATTATCTCCCTTTCTCATATCAATAATTAATACCTGACACCTTGTCTAGACAAACCATCCAACCTGATGAACTGGAGAACTCCACCACTGAATGCCTCTTAACTCTCTCCACCTCAAGGGGAAGGAATTGGATCAAGAGGGCAAAGTGAGAAGACCTTTATAATAGGCCTCCAACTCACTGGGCATAGAATTTTTTGGTTAGATAACCTAACAGTATTAGTAGGAAATGGAACCATGGTGGAGAGACACAAACCCTCTGCTGATGTCATGTCCTTATTTCTCCTTCACACAGACCTGTGGACATAAACACAAAGAGAGATTAGTCTTGTATAGCACCTAGTTGAAAAAACCCAACTAATTAAGGCGCTTATCACGTTTAGCGAGAGTCCCGGAAACACATTACAACGGGACAAAACTCGCTAATTTTACTAGAAGTCACCTGATTTAAAGGTCCAAGGCCCTCCTGTGGCGAAGTCACTCTCTCAGCCATCTTTGTCAGGTGAAAACGTCTCTTAAATAGTCTTAAAAAGCTTTGAAAAGCGTAAAGAAAGATCCTATCATGAAAGCATGTGTTGTCTCTCAGCCAATAAATTAGCAAAGAGGAAGTGCTAGTCTGCGCATGCGCGGTGGTGGGGCTGGCATCCGCCAGACTACGCTCTGACTCCCTGCCCAGTAGGGGCACCTAACTGTTTTAATCTGAGTGTTTATTGAGTGAAAGCCAATATTTAGCAATATCAAAAGTATTAGGGAGGTAAGTATACTCTTGATGTGAAACAATAATTGAGCAAAACCAGCTTTGGACAAAACATTAATTGTTAATAAATAGCAAGGCTGATTATGACGTCATGATCCCATGACAGAAATAAATCGATCCAAACCAACAACAAGGTGTGCGGACGAATTGTATACATAACCAGAACATGTTAGAATGGTTATTCAAACTACACAACCATCAGATACACAACGATAACAATGGCAATCAAAGTTAATTTTCTTTACATAATTAACCTCACCTCATATCATTACTTAGATACTGGATACCTTGTATACACAAACCATCCAACGTGATGAACTGGAGCACTCCACCAACTGTACGCCTCTTAACTCTCTCCACCTCATTGGGGAAGGAATTGGATCAAGAGGGCAAAGTGAGAAGACCTTTATACTAGGCCTCCGACTCACTGGATATAAAAATCTTGGTTAGATAACCTAACAGTATTAGTAGGAAATGGAACCTTGGTGGAGAGAAACAAAACCTCAGATGCTGTGATGTCCATTACATATCCTCACAAAGACCTGTGGACATAAACACAGAGAGAGATTAGTCTTATATAGCACCATGTTGAAATAAAACAACTAAAACAGGCGCTTATCACGGTAAACGCGAGTCCAGGAAACACATTACACCGGGGAAAACTCGCTAGAATATATTAGAAATCACCTGATATAAAGATCCGGCGCCATCCTCCGGCGAAGCCAATTTCTCTGACATATCCAGGTTCTTTATTTTCTAATATATAAACACTCTTAAGGCTTATTAAGTCGCGTTGAACTAAACGAAATCTAGGATTTCTTTTTTCACGAGAGAGTTGGTACTTACCTCCCTAATACTTTTGATATTGCTAAATATTGGCGTTCACTCAATAAAACACTCAGATTAAAAACAGTTAGGTGCCCCTACTGGGCAGGTAGACAGAGGTAGTCAGGCGGATGCCGGCACCACCACCGCGCATGCGCCGACTACTACTTCCTTTGACTAATTTATTGGCTGACACACATGCAACTACTAAGAGCCTGAAGACTGAGCCTCTGTGGGGTGGAGAGGCCGGGTCCGTATCTAGGGAGGTAAGTATCAACTCTCGTGAAAAAAGAAATCCTAGATTTCGTTTATTTCACATCAAGAGTATACTTACCTCCCTAATAATTTTGATATTGCCAGAATTCGAAAGTGAATCTGGCGGGAGGGAGGCGAGGTCAAAAGACCAGCTCTTCCCCATACGCTTTCCCGCGTTTACGGCACTTAAAAACGTCTGAAACTGTGTGAGAACACAGTCAGGATTTGACAAACCATCGGATAACACAACCGATGCATGAGAGATGACCGAATGTCATATGCGCTCCCCCCCCCCCTCCTGGGAGGAAGACTAGATGACCTCAATGTCCTATACGCTCTCTACGTACTAGTGCCACGTACTACAGGACAGAGACGAAAGTACTCCATTTTCATATACTCTCTATGAACCACAACCCACACAAACCATCACCATATTAATAATAACGGGTAACGTGACAATACATTTAACAATGAACAACACCTAAACAAGACTGACCTTGTTGAACTTGGAAGCTGTCATCACGTTCCCAGTAGAGAAGCCTGATGCAGTCCCGACAAGTGGTTGTTACCATTACTTAAATGTGATGTATATAAGCAACGAGGAAACGCTCATAAAACATACAGGCGATTATTGTTTCAAAATCGACAAGGCGAGAGGATTTGAGGTGTCACGGAGGTAATGGTCTGTAAAACTTGACTCACAGTGCCACTGAGCCACGGACATAATGTCATCCACAGGGACCCCACTAAACAGGGCAGTGGATGCCACGACACCGCGGACACTGTGAGCCTTGGCCACATCAACCTGTCTCCCGGTGGCGGATTTGTGACAAAACTGAATACATTCTACAATCCACCTGGAAATGGTGTCCTTAGACGCCCTGCCATGGGGTTCAATATAGGACAACCATAACGCTGACTGGTCGGTACGCCACTCCGAAGTACGCTGTTTGTACCGGAGCAGCGCCCGTACAGGGCACCATACTTTAGAATTAGGATCATATCTAGTTAAAGATGGCAAAAAAATAGGTTGACCTGGATATTTCAAAGACTGATTCTTAGCCAAGAAATTAATCCTAGGTAGAAGCTTAAGGCCTTCCCCTGTAACCACAAAACGGTCATCCTCGGCTGATAAGGCGTGAATCTCACTCCTACGCCTTGCCGAGGCCGCAGCAATTAAAAACACAGTTTTAAGAGTCAACAATTTCATAGAAATGGAAATAAGTGGTTCAAAAGGCTTATCTCCTAGTACCTGAAGCACCAGAGATAAACTCCAAACTGGAATCAGTGGTGGATTCCTTGGTCTTAGATTGCCAATGCCTTTAATTAATACATTTAATGTACTTACTTCATCACTCCCACTGTTAGCCAAGCAAGGAATAACAGTCATTAAAGCTGACTTATAACCAGCAATAGAGTTAGGCTTGAGGCTATAGGCATCATATAGGTGACAGAGGAAATCAGCTACTACCTGAATAGATGAATCCATTGGATCAATACATCTTTTTGGGCACCACTCTGCAAATCTGTTGATTTTATAGTTATATGCTCTGGAGGTTGACCCCCTCCTGGCTTTGGCCATAAACATGGCCGCTTGCTCAGAAAAGCCCTCCGTAATTCTAGATTCCTTGACAACATCCACGCAGTCAATCGGAACATTGACAGATTGTCGTGAAGGGCCTTGCCCTGGAAGATAAGGTCGTCCATCAGAGGCAGAGGAACCGGACTGCAGACCAGAAGGTCCAGCAGATCCGTATACCACGATCGGCTTGGCCAATCCGGGGCGATCAGAAGCACTTGGCACTCCTGCTGCCTGATTTTCTGAAGCACCTTTGGAATCAGGATTGCTGGAGGGAATGCGTATGCATACATTCCCGCCCAGCTGATAGCTAACGCATCTGTTGCGAAAGCGCTTGGGTTTGGAATCGGAGAGACTTGGGCACCACACCGTACCGCTGGTAGTCCAGGGGCACGATGCGGCAACGCCTGGCCACCTCGCGAGGGGCCTTCGCGAGACGCCCCTTCGCCTGAATGGACGTCTCCGCCGCCTCGAACATGTCCACGACATGCTCAGCCAGCGGCAGAGATGGCATAGCGTTTGCAGTCCGCTTACCAGCTAACCACGGCCTGTGATCTCGCCGGCTAGCCGACTGCTCCACGGGCAGGTCTGGCCGAACACTCACCAGCCAATGGCAAGCGTCCGACCAATCCTCCTCCGTGGCTAGCTGCGAGCGCTCTACAAGACGGGGGCCTTCGTCTTCCTCCTGAGCGCACGCAGCAGAGCTTGACGGCGGGTATGCTGATACCGCTGGCAAGCCAGGGAAAACATGCGGCCCCGAAAGACCCGGCATGCTAAGCTCACTGGCTTGACCAAGAGCAGGCGCCGTGGTAGAGCGCGGGGCAGACACCGCCCCACCACGGCCCAGACCAGCACCAGCGACACTTTCGGCAAGCCGAGGTATGCGGTAACGCTGGCCTTCAGCACCGCCCAGGGTCACCTTCTGGACCGTGAATTCTACTCCTGCGTGAGTAGAACCATGGACCACGTCGCCTGCATTCCCCGCGAGGGGTGCACAGACATCGTAGTCCATGGTCACATCCCCAGACGGCGACCCTAGCAGGAAATCCTCTTCCTCCTGGCCAGAAAGGTTAGACTCCGGGTCAGCAAAGAGAGCTAACCCGGACTGGCCAGGGAAGGTGCCATAGGAGGCATTGGCACCCGCGGCATGCGGATACCCAGGGTCTGATGAGCATACCGCGGGTCCCTGCAACAACCGATGTCCACGGCCCCTCGGCGCGGCACCAAGCCTGCTGCCAGGGTCGTGGAACGCCCCCATCAACGGGCCACCTCTGAATCGTTCTCAAACAACGGAATCGATCTACAGAAATTAGATTCAGAGGCGGGGATAACCTGCTCTGAAGCAGATGCTGAGGACAACAAAGGAGCTGGCCCAGGAAGCATGCTGCGAAGCAACTCTGGGACCAAATCCTTTATTGTCCTCTGCATCTCTCCCAACATTTCGGACCGGAAGGCCTCCATGTCCACCGCAGACGAGGCCTTCCTCTTACCCTTCTTCGAAACACTCTCTCTCTTCGCCTTCCTCTCCTCCTCCACGCCCTTCTCCTTTGCCTGCAACGACAAAAAGTCAGACATCAGTTCGCCCCCCCATTGCTTACATACGTCGCACTTAAGTAGCGGTCCACAGGGACTGCAGCTGAAGCACAAATGGGGAACAAACCGATCTTTCAGAAACCGGCCACAGGACGGACAACCAGGTCTCTGAAACAGGACAAAGGACGAGGACAATGAGTAAGTTAGTCAAGGTTAGAAACTCAAAACCAAACTAAAAGAGAGGGACAAGATCATAAAGATCAGTAATCAAGAAAAACCAGCGTTGGACAAAACTTTAAATGTTAATAAAGAGCAAGGCTGATTATGACGTCATCAATCCCTTGACAGAAATTAAATCGGTCCGCAACAAGCATCCAAGTGCAAGGACGAATTGTATTCGCAACTAGAACAACCTCACATGGATATTCAGACTACACACCATCAGATACCCAATGATAACAATGGTATAAAACAGTCATTATTTTTTCAAATAATTCATATCACCTCATATCCTTAATTAGATACCTGACACCTGGTATAGACAAACCATCCAACGTGATGCACTGGAGCACTCCACCAAGACCACGCCTCTTAACTCTCTCCACCTAAGGGGAAGGAATTGGATCAAGAGGGCAAAGTGAGAAGACCTTTATATCAAGCCTCCAACTCACTGAGCATAGATTTTTTGGTTAGATAACCTAACAGTATTAGTAGGAAATGGAACCGTGGTGGAGAGAAACAAACCCTCCTGTGCTGAGATGTCCACTAATAATGCAAATCCATACCTGTGGACATAAACACAGAGAGATTATACTTATATAGCACCGAGTTGAAAAAAACAACTCAAACCGGCGCTCATCACGGTAAACGCGAGTCCCGGAAACACATTACACCGGGGAAAAACTCGCTAGAATATAGTTGAAATCACCTGATAAAGAGATCTAACTCCCTCCTCCGGAGAAGTCGCCCTTTCTGACATCTTTCTCTTTCTTTCCAGGTATATTCAGACTACTTTACACAGGTAAACGAGTGAAACTTTTTAACAAGCACAAACGCATGTGAACTCTCTGCCAATAAATTAGCAAAGAGGTAGTAGTCGGCGCATGCGCGGTGGTGGGGCCGGCATCCACCTGACTACCTCTGTCTACCTGCCCAGTAGGGGCACCTAACTGTTTTTAATCTGAGTGTTTTATTGAGTGAACGCCAATATTTAGCAATATCAAAAGTATTAGGGAGGTAAGTATACTCTTGATGTGAAAAGTGAAAATTGCACAAAGCATAAAACATGTGTTCTCTCTGCCAACAAATTAGCAAAGAGAAAGTAGTAGTCGGCGCATGCGCGGTGGTGGGGCTGGCATCCGCCGGACTACCCTCTGTCTACATGCCCAGTAGGGGCACCTAACTGTTTTTATTCTGAGTGTTTATTGAGTGAACGCCGATGTTTAGCAATATCAAAAAGTATCTAGGGAGGTAAGTATACTCTTGCAGTGAAATCATGGTTTCTGTCCTATTAAGGACATAAAAGAACTAAGTTAGATAGAACACTATCACGATGGGATATCAATTATGAATTATAATGATATTAATCTGCTATAAACGGGACACGACATATATGTCAATCAAATCAAATCACGACAATGTCAACAATAGCTTGATTACAGCTTTACACGGACATTACATAGTTACCTTTGGAACTGTGTTAAAAATAGCAAAGCTGGACTTGTCACTAACCTGCCAAGAAAATAACATGATGTACAATTAGATATATATTGTATATATAGATCTTTAAAAATAGACACACAGACTATGAGTATGGAGTACAGAAGACACAAGGGCAATCAGAGATTGGAAACCCGTGCCATCCCGTTTTTTTCGGAGTTTTTTAAGTTTTCGATTATACAGGTTGTATGGTTTTCCCAGATGTTTCGGAATTACTAGATCATAACCAAAATATAGCAATCCAGTTTATCCATCAATCATATAATGTTATAATTAACTACGTGACGTGTAGGCTGATGTCATAATCAATTATGCCATGAATGACGTAGCTCGTTCATCATGAACGCTTAATTGATTATGGACTAAGCGTTGTTGTACGAATTGTATGTCTTTACTATTTAATAAACATTCTGTTGAATATTTTGAAACTAATTTGACTGGGCACAGCTCCCTATATAGTTTTCTGAAAATTGAGATTCTGAGAGTGCAGAGATCGACTGATCCAAATGCGCCAAATTTGCTAAGTAGTATTCGAAGTATACATAGACCCAGAATTTGATCCGATCCAGATCATGACAAAAATATAAAAAATTCTAGTTTATGTTAACACCCTTTGTTGCGTTAAAATTTTAGCCAAATCGGAGCACGCATGAACGTATCCACCCATGAATGCGTGCACATGCACGCACACCACTCATCCACACACGTGAATTACCCTTATGGGATGAGGGTAATCATGCATGTTGAACAGCACAGACATGACAAAGGCTAGAATTCTACACAAACTAAGATGCTAGTAACCCTTTAATGGCTAGATTTGGTCCAGAAAATCAAAATATTTGTTTACTGAATGTCCATTTGCAGGCCAAGAGAATATCATTTATCGAGCCAGTCATTAGTGGTAAATTTTCAAAAATGGTCTTCTTTGGCCTGCAAATTGACATTCCTCAAGATTACTACAGAGGCCAGTTTTGGGCACCTGGACCACTAAAGGTTTAACCCTTTAAATGGCAAGTCCACCAAAAGCGACTTCTGCAGTGGTCCTGGCCAATCTCAGTGCTAAATTCCAAAAATACTTCTCTTGGCCTGCAAATGGACATCAACTAAGCGAAACACTTGATTTTCTTGACCAATGTTGACAATTAAATGTTAATTACCCAGATTTTGCCTTTTTCTATTGTCTCGGGTAGTGTGTCCAGGAATTTCATGATATCTTCATATGGGTAGATCTTAAGGCTGATTCTGTCCTCCTCACCACTCAAGACATCATTGCTGTTCAGATGTGTGTGAACTGACTTATCAAATTTGCTCCTATCTATAAATAAACTAAAATAGATTTTGAATAAAATGGCATTCTAAAACCTAATCCCAATCAAACATGTGTAGTGTCTGTATGCGCTCATGCGTGCGTGTGCATGCGTGCGTGCGTATGTGTGTGTGTGTGTGTGTGTGTGTGTGTGTGTGTGTGTGTGTGTGTGTGTATCCCCTGGGTGTACCCGCATACGCCTTCAAATGATGTTCAAACTATATCACATACCTTGCCTCCTGTGCAGTGACAACAGCATATGCAAAGAAAATTGGCACCATACTGACATCTGAACCTCGTAAATTAAACAGCCCTAAGTTGCAGAACACAAACAGACACATAATTAACAATCAAAGTAGGAAAAGGTATTAATGAAATGATACTGGGTAAGAATAACTTGAAGAAAATGACTTTAACCCTTACCACACTGGTGCCAAAATTTTTAATTTTCAAATTAAATTAAAAGATGAACTGGTGTTCATTTTTCAACAAATTTGGTGGGAGATGGTGCTGTCGTAGACAGCAACATCCTCCAGCAAAATTGTTGAAAAATGCACACCAGCTTCTTTGATATTGACAGAGTAAGATAGAATATTGACATCAGAGTGCTAAGGGTTAACCCTTTGAACCCAAAATATCAAAACACCAAAATCCTGTCCATTTTAATAAATTAATACTGTGGCCTATTTTGAGAATAATTTGACTGGAAGTTCTTACTGCCTTGCCACCAACAGATTCCTGTCAATTTAGCTTCAAAATCTTCCACAGGTTCCCTGCATAGTTACCTGGCAATTGAGAATCTGAGAATTCAGGGTTCAGGGCGTTAATGTCAATAATATATATTGATTTTAAAGAATATATACAATTTTGTTGTGCTGTCTAAATGGAGGGATCCCGTTTTAGCCATCCCCCGCCCATCTCAATCTAAGCTCCACCCATGCTTTGCACATGTTGGGATTGATCGATCCCTCCCTGCATTTTCTGAATCTCAATTTCCATAAAACTGTACACGCAAGCTGTTGAATATTTTGAACCTAATTTAACTGGGTGATGTTGGTACATATGGCAGCAACAGCACCCAGTCAAATTAGTTTCAAAATATTCCACAGCATCTTTATTAAATAGTAAAGACATACAATTCGTACAACTTGACGGGCTATTAACCATTTAAGATGGACTACATCAAGTCATTCGTGATGTAATTGATTATGATGTCAGTCTACACGTCTTGTATGTGCTTTTAGTTGATTATGATGTTATATGACTGATGGATAAACTGGATTTCTCCACTGCTTAACACCTAGTCACAGTGGTATATTTAAAGTTGATTATTTTGCTGCAGAATTTACAGTGTTATTTCTTAAGCTCCCTAATTACCAGTCGAGAAGATACACAATAGCATATTAGTATTTAGACAAAATACTGAATTTAGCGACAAAGGCTGGCATATAGAGAATAGAATATCTAACCATTGGTTGTTGAAGATCAAGAGAGACCATTGACCTTGTTCAACATCAAAAAAGTACATCAAGATTGTTAAACATCATGAGAGTACATCAAGATTGTTGAATAGCCAGATTGTTGAATATCAAAAGAGTACATCAAGATTGTTGGACATCAAAATAGTACATCAAGATTGTTGACTATCAAGAGAGTATATCAAGATTGTTGAACATCAAAATTATTAAACACCAAGAGAGCACATCAAGATTGTGGAACATCAAGATTGTTGAATATCATGAGAGTACATCAAGATTGTTGAACATCAAGATTGTTGAATATCATGAGAGTACATCAAGATTGTTGAACATCAAGATAGTTGAATATCATGAGAGTACATTAAGATTGTTGAACACCAAGTGAGTACATCAAGATTGTTGAACATCATGAGAGTACATTAAGATTGCTGAACACCAAGAGAGTACATCAAGATTGTTGAACAGCAAGAGAGTACATCAAGATTGTTGACTATCAAGAGAGTACATCAAGAGTGTTGAACATCAAGATTATTGAACACCAAGAGAGTACACCAAGATTGTTGAACATCAACAGAACACATCAAGATTGTTGAACACCAAGAGAATACATCAAGATTGTTGAACAGCAAGTTTAAAATAGCAAGTTAGTTTTCGAGAAGAAACCCACACTTCCTTCTGCTCATACACAATCAAATTTTCAAACATTGCAAAATAAACGTGAAATATAATGTCACTTACATGCAATTTCATCTAGCGCAGTAAGAACAAGTACTGATGCTTTTTTCTCAGTCATCTTCTTTAAGACATCCTTTATCTTGTTCTGCCAGCTCCTACCTGAGAAAACATGACAGAATAATAAGCAGTATCTTTAACTAGTTAAGCAATATCTTCAGTTATAGTGGATAAATAAAATAGTTGGAAATTAACCTGGGGTAAAATAAGATAACCAATAATTATTGCCTGAATGTAGAGCTCCTATTATTAGGCTAGCCTATTAGGATATTGATGGAGAAATCTTACCATCAGATCATCTGAGAAAGGGGTGGGTGGGGTGGGTAGGCCAACATTAGGAAGTTTTCTGCAAAGACGTTATTAGTCAACCCCAAAAGCGGCTTCTAATAAGCTCATGTGAGAAGCATATTTCCGGGATATCACATTGATTAGACCTGATAGACATGAGGAAGTTAAAGATTTTGGCTGAGGACAAGACAGTGGTCAAAGTGAAGTAGGACTGACTGCAGCTTAGAATGTTTCTACAACTTCAGCCACAGAATACAGTAATCACGCATACATCGATTCATTTTAAAACATTTTTGAGACAGGATTTCAACATTTATGATAAATTTTTATGTAGATTATAGAGTTTGGTATTATGCTTACATTAGGGCATAGGCTATTATTAGGAGATTATTATTAGTATTATTCTACTCAATGCTTTGCAATCACGCAACAACAGCAAGTGGCAAAACTACCCAGTGGAGATCAGTCATAAATTTTATAGCCTAATCACTGATAGTTGTAAAATGGTGATGAAAGAAATTTAGGCAGATTAACCCTTAAACACTAAATCTGACCAAAACTTACTTCCCCAGTGATCTTGGAAAATGTTCATTTGCAGACCAAGAGAAGACTATTTTTTTTAATTTACCACTGGCATGACAGGCTCCATAACTGAGCCAGTGATTCCAGTGATAAATTTTCTAAAATAATCTTCTTTTGGTCTGCAAATGGACATTTTCCATGAGAAAATTGACATTTTCTTGAACAAATCTGAGGGTTTTAAAAGCGATAATACACATAAAACATGAGAAGACCCTCGAAATGTTACATATCTTACAATGCCACCAATTCATAGCCCCGGAAGTCTATTTTTATGACAACTACGTTATAGATCATGGATCTGAGCAGTCAGTGAAATGACACGAGTGTTGATTGTATTTACATTTAATCCTTTAATGGTCAAGCCGGTCAAAACCGGCTTCTGCAGTAGTCTTGAGGAATGTCCATTTGCAGACCAAGAGAATAATATTTTTGAAAATTTATCACTGGAATGCCTGGCTCAATAACCGAGCCAGTCATTTCCAGTGGTAAATTTTCAAAAATATTTCTCTCTAGGCCAGCAAATGGATATTCATTGAGCAAATATTCTGATTTTCTTGACCAAATTTGACCATTAAAGGGTTAAAGCAGCAATGTCTCCCAATTCAATTATGTACAAAATATTCAATGGTTTTATTTCGTTTTAGAAACATGTTATTTCTGAGCTGTACTGCATTGTCAGATTTTCTGAATAATACAACTTCAATCATAGCAAGCAGACATTGCAGATCTCCAGCCTTCCATTTTTGTCACATTCTACACATTTATCAGATCTTTCAGATAATAACTGTTATTCAATCCTGGTGTACAGTCAAAATTTGTCCACAGTTCCAGAATTTTATCTGATCCAGACCCAATTTTTTTTTTCTGAATCACAGGCAGTCTGAAAATCCTCTTTTATGGTGACATCCTTTGATGTGTAAAGGTTTGGGCAAAATCAGATAAGCAGTTTCTGAGATATCAATAGATCCAGAATTTGATCTGGTCTGAATCCGTTGTTTTAATTCGGGTCTCAGGCAGTCTGGAAATCCTCTTTCACATTAATATCATTTGCTTTGTTAAACTTTGAGAAAAATCAGATCAGTAGTTTTTTGACACACAACACACATGCATGTATTCACACATAAACACACACACCTGTATCTGTTATTTTGTTCTAATGTCATGACAGCTTTAAAAGTGACCTTCTGTTGGTGTCCATAATTTGGTCATCTAAGACATATTTGACTGCACATGATAATCACATGACAAGCAATGCATACCTGCAAATTTCATTGTATGAACAAAAACAGGGTTGTTGGGAGCTTCTGGCTGGTCATCCCAGATAATGTCGACCAGATTTTGCATAACAGGCACAAGTATTTGACCATTCCCCTTCAGTTGCTTATTCAAAGGCTTCCATCGTGCTACAAATATAGAAATACATAACTTCTTAATTGCAACTCGCAACTAGTATAAGTTGGTTTGTCTATCACATTTTTGACATCTCAGACAAATCACCATCGTACTTTCTTTTTACAATCTCACCAGCACAGCATAAAATACATAGAAAATTCCTAACATTGCTTATGCGAGATGACTCATTCATATATTCATTCATGTTAGATACACAGTCATGTGCTGAAAATTCTTGAAGATACCTGCTCTACAACTTAGAAACACTGAAGTCAAGGTAAGGATTCGATGCATGTACATCCTCTCGAAACAAGGTCACACTTGAGTGGTAAAGCATAGACAAACATGTTTATGACGAGACTAGTCAACCAATGGATCCATTTCTAACTATGCCACGCCCATTTCTACCCATGCCTCATCCATTTCTAGTTATGCCACGCGCATTTCTAGCTAAGCGACTCACATTTTTTATGTTGAGTGGAATTGATTTGAAACTTGTATTCCAAGTATCTAAATTTCAAAATAACTATACAGGAAAGCTGTTGAATAGTTTGAAACTAATTTAACTGAGCTGTTTAAATCAGTTACAAAATATTTCACAGAATGGTTAGTAGATTGTAAATTTATCAAAGACATACAATGGACTTTGCCACCTTAGCCATCCATCATATGATGTCATAATCAACTACATGACGTGTAGAATGACATCATAATGAATGACGTTATTATGACATCATGAATCACGTAGATAATTACATTATGAATGCATATTTAAAGACGGCCTATGCTGTGTTGTACAAATTGTATGTTTTTACTATTCAATAAATATTCTGTTGAATATTTTGAAACTAAATTGACTGGGCGCTGTTGCTGCCATATCATTATCATTTCTGAAAAAGCCGCCTAAACATGGAGGCGATATTGCAATCGCATCCCTCCGTTGATTCGTCCGTCTGTCTGGCCAAGAATCTCCTCTGAAACCGTTTGGTGGAACTCAATTAAATTTGCTTTGTGAGCTACCCATATGATTGTGGACAAAATTAGGCTCAACACACCAGGGTGTGAGTAGCAGCAGGGTGGGCATGGTAGCAGGTGATGGGGTGAACTTCGCAGAATTCAACCAAACTCGGTACCTTAGTTACCCATATGACTGTGGACTGCAAGAAAATTTTTTTAATTAGGTGCGGGGGTGGGATGGGGTGGGGAGCAGAATGACAAAGTTCGCGGAATTCAACCAAATTATCATAAGTATGCGAGTTACTCATATGATTGCTGATTGTAAGCCAATGTTTATATCAGGCTGTGTGTGTGCATGCCTGTGTGCGTGCATGCGTGGGTGTGTGCGTGCGTGGGTGTGTGCGTGCATGAGTGCATGCATGCATGGGTGCACGCATGGGCGCACGCACGCGCGTGTGTGCATGCACACATGTGTGTGTGGTCGAAAACATCAAAGATGGCATAATTTAACCAAATTGTTTATGTGAGATACCCATATGCTTGTGGATAGTGAGACAATGTTTACATTATGCTCTGGCCCCCCCCTCACCCCTCTTATCCCACACAAACCCCTCAATCTTCGGATATCAAGCCAATCATTTCAGTGATAAAATTCTAAAAATAGTCTTCTCTTGGATAGTAAATGGACATTCCATAAGAAAGTGGGAAAACACTATAAAACAAAGCAATGCTTGTTTATACAATTTGAGACACAAACAAATGAATTAGTGACATACCCGCAGAAAAGAGATACGGATCTGTTCCAATCTTAGCGCCTTCTGGGAGAACCTGCAGCATATAACAATATCAGTAGAATTTAATGCAACAAATACTATATTCTTGTGAAATGTAACTTGTTCAATAAAATTTCAATATTTTCATCGAGAATGCCCATTTGAAGATCAAGAGATAATTTTTTTGAAAATTTATCACTGAAATGACAGGCTTGATAACAGAGCAAGTCATTCCAATTGTAAAGTTTCATAAGTGGTCTTCTCTTGGTCTATAAATAGGCATTTCTCAGGATGACTGTAGAAACTATTTTTGGCCAGCTTAAGTGTTAAAGGGTTAACCATTACCACTCTGCTGTTAAAACTTTAAATTTTCAAATTAAATTAAAAGAGGAACTGGTGTTTATTTTTCAACAAATTTGGTGGGAGATGGTGCGGTCGTAGACAGCAACATCTTCCAACAAAATTGTTGAACAGTAAACACCAGTCTCTTTAATATTGACTCGGTAAAAGACATCAGAGTGGTAAGGGTTAACACTTTTATGCCTGATTATATTCACAAAATGTCCCGTGTGGACAGAATTAATTTTCATAATTTTGCATAAATTTTACATTTTCTCAAAATCATGAAGAAGTTTTACATAGAAATAAAGGAAATCAATCTTTGCAATGGATGAATACAGTTTAAACGAAATCAAGGATTTCTTTTTTCACGAGAGAGTTGATACTTACCTCCCTAATACTTTTGATATTGCTAAATATTGGCTTTCACTCAATAAACACTCAGATTAAAACAGTTAGGTGCCCCTACTGGGCAGGGAGTCAGAGCGTAGTCTGGCGGATGCCAGCCCCACCACCGCGCATGCGCAGACTAGCACTTCCTCTGACTAATTTATTGGCTGATACACATGCAACTATAAAGAGCCTGAAGACCGAGCCTCTGTGGGGTGGAGAGGCCGGGTCCGTATCTAGGGAGGTAAGTATCAACTCTCTCGTGAAAAAAGAAATCCTTGATTTCGTTTATTTCACATCAAGAGTATACTTACCTCCCTAATACTTTTGATATTGCCAGAATTCGACAGTGAATTCGGCGGGAGGGAGGCGAGGTCAAAAGACCAGCTCATCCCTATACGCTTTTCTGCGTTTAAGGCACTTAAACTTCTGAAACTGTATGAAAAAACAGTCAGGATTTGACTAACCATCGGATAACACCCCCGATGAATGAGAGATGACCGAATGTCATATGCGCTCCCCCCCCTCCTTCCTGGGAGGAAGAGTCGAATGACCTCAATGTCCTATACGCTCTCTACGTACAAGTGCCATGTACTACAGGACAGAGACGAAAAAACTCCATTTTCGTATACTCTCAACAATGAACCACATAAATACACAAAACCATCATCATATTAATAAAGGGTAACGTGACAAGACAATCAACAATGGACAACACATACACAAGACTGACCTTGTTGAAATGGCTGCTGACATCCTCTTCCCATAGGTGAAGAACGATGCAGTCCCAAATTAGTGGTTGTTTCCATAAATTAATTGTGAAATATATAAGCAATGAGGAAACCCCATCAAAAATATATGCCTAGTTATTTTTTCAAAATCGACAAGGCGAGAGGATTAGAGGTGTCACGGAGATAATGGTCTGTAAAACTTGACTCACAGTGCCACTGAGCCACCGACATAATATCATCCACAGGGACCCCATTAAATAGGGCAGTGGATGTCACTACGCCGCGGACACTGTGAGCCTTGGCGATGTCAACCTGCTTCCCGGTGGCGGATTTATGGCAAAACTGAATGCATTCTACAATCCACCTGGAAATGGTGTCCTTAGAAGCCCTGCCATGGGGTTCAATATATGACAACCATAACGCCGACTGGTCGGTGCGCCACTCCGCCGTACGTTGTTTGTACAGGCGAAGCGCCCGGACGGGACACCATGCTTTAGAATTAGGATCATATCTAGTTAAAGCAGGCAAAACAATAGGTTGACCTGGATATTTCAACGACTGATTTTTAGCCAAGAAATTAATCCTAGGTAGCAGCTTAAGGCCTTCCCCTGAAACCACAAAACGGTCATCCTCGGCTGATAAGGCATGAATCTCACTCCTACGCCTAGCCGAGGCCGCAGCAATTAAAAACACAGTCTTCAGTGTTAATAGTTTCATAGAAATGGAACTAAGTGGTTCAAACGGCTTATCACCTAGTACTTGAAGCACTAGCGATAAACTCCAAGACGGAATCACAGGTGGATTCCTTGATCTTAGATTGCCCATGCCTTTAATTAATACATTTAATGTATTTACTTCATCACTTCCCCTCTTAGCCAAGCAAGGAATAACAGACATTAAAGCTGACTTATAACCAGCAATAGAGTTAGGCTTGAGGCTATAGGCATCATAGAGGTGACAGAGGAAATCAGCTACTACCTGAATAGATGAATCCATTGGATCAATACATCTTTTTGAGCACCATTCTGCAAATCTGTTGATTTTATAATTATATGCTCTGGAGGTTGACCCCCTCCTGACTTTGGCCATAAACATGGCTGCTTGCTCAGAAAAGCCCTCCTTAATTCTAGATTCCTTGACAACATCCACGCAGTCAATCTGAACATTAACGGATTGTTGTGAAGGGCCTTGCCCTGGAAGATAATATCGTCCATCCGAGGCAGAGGAACCGGATTGCAGACCAGAAGGTCCAGCAGATCCGTATACCATGATCGGCTTGGCCAATCCGGGGCGATCAGAAGCACTTGGCATTCCTCTTGTCTGATTTTCTGAAGAATTTTTGGAATCAGGATTGCTGGAGGGAATGCGTATGCATACATTCTCCCCCAGCTGATAGCTAACGCATCTGTTGCGAAAGCGCTTGGATCCGGAATCGGAGAGACGTACGTCGTCATCTTCGCATTCTTCTTCATTGCGAACAAATCGATGTTGGGTTTCCCCCAATGGTCGAACAGACGATCCGCCACACATTGATTTAGTTGCCATTCCGTGGGTAAAACACTCATCCTTCGGCTCAATGAGTCTGCTAGCAGATTTAACCTTCCCGGAATATGAACTGCTTTCTAGGTAACCTGGTGATCCAGGCACCAACAAAGCAGTCTCCATGTCATCATACAGAGACTGGGCGACTTCGTTCCGCCCTGGCGGTTTATGTAAGTCACAACTGTTGAGTTGTCTGAACGAATAAGAACAATCTTGCCCTGAACTTTCTGTAAGAAATGTTCCAGGCCCAGGACTACTGCTCTTAGCTCCAGTAGATTTATATGTTCCTTTGACTGTTCCAGATTCCAAAGCCCTGATATCGTGGACTCTTCCAGGCAAGCTCCCCAGCCCTCCATCGATGCATCTGTATACACAGTCACCTGAGGGTGGGGAGGGGTTAGCATAACCCCCACCAAGAGATTCTCTGTGTCCAACCACCATTGCAGGTGATGAATCAGAGGCGCCAACACTGACACATTCGAGTCCAGCGAACCTGTACTCTGGGTCCATTGTGTCATGAGAAATAACTGGATCGGCCGCCTGCGTAAGGCGGCCTGAGGAATGACTGGTTCCAATGAAACCATCAACCCCAGCATTCTCAAGTAAACCCGTGCCAGGACATGACGACTGTCGCACACTGACTGAATTAATGAGATGAGTTTCTGAACTCTCTCCTGAGTAGGATAAACATATCCTGTCTCTAGATCGAAGAACATCCCCAGGTAAACAAACTTCTGGGATGGAGTCAGCTCTGATTTTGGGAAATTGATCATCCAGCCTAAGTCTGTGAGAGTTTTCAAAACAATCTCCAGACTGGCCGATAAACTTTCCCGGGTGTGTGCTTTCAACAGCCAGTCGTCTATGTACGTGTGGACTGCTATGCTTCTCCTGCGGAGGTATGCGGTGATCGCAAGAACCACACGGGTGAAAACCCGAGGAGCCGTGGAAATTCCGAAGGGTAGCACCCTGAATTCCCACTGTCTGCCCTGGAATGCAAATCTCAGGAAGCGACGGAAACTCCTGTGTACGGGGATGTGGAAATAAGCGTCCTTCAAATCTATCGACGCTGTCCACATTCCCCTCTCTAACCCCGCCAACACCGAGCGCACAGTCTCCATCTTGAAACTGGGCGTCTCTATGAACTTGTTCAATGGCTTGAGGTTGAGAATTGGTCTCCACCCTCCGGTGTTCTTTGTTACTAAGAACAGGGTTGAATAGAAGCCCGGACACCTCTGTGCCGGCTGAATAGCTCCTTTTTGTATGAGGGAATTTATTTCCTCCTCGATACACAACCTTTGATCTGGATCTCTCGGATTTGGAGTCCAGATCGGCACTAGAGACAGTCGCGATGGCGGGCCTGTCATCCAATCGGGATGATACCCGACTGAAAGCCATCGCAAGACTAAACGGTCCTGAGTTAACCGTTCCCACTCTTGCATGTGGTCGGCTAGCCGGCCTCCCACCGGTCCACCTAGGGATAGAGGTGGACATAAGGAGTGCAAGAGCGGCACTGTCTCCTTTGCCAGAAACACCGGCGTGGTTCTCACCGCGGTAACCGTCCCATCAGGAACGATTACCCCGCCCAGATCCTCGCGCGCCACGACCAGCACCGCGCGCACCTCGGTGCGCGGGCGGCTGCCTGGCTGACTGCGCCTGAGGAGCCTGCGACCCCCTCGCTGCTGGCCGAATCGCACGCGGCCGAGGCCGACGCTGCGATGGTGGTTGGCCTCTGACCTGGCCACTACCACCTCGAGCCTGCAGGGGACGATACGCAGGGGGTGCGGCGCGAACATTGGCACGACGAAGCACCTCAAACTGCTCGCGCAGCGCCCTCTGGTTATTGACCAGAGTAACCGTCTCCTGGAGGTGCCTACATCCCTCACCTCCAAAGAGACCAGGACCTGTCATAGGCGTACGTAGTAGCCTATTGTAGAGGTCCTGGGACGGGCACAGATTATCCAAGGCAAAAGTGTGCCTTGCCCGGACACTCCTGGTCACCGCCCGCGTCATACAGTCCAGAGCCAGGTTGATACCATCCTGGATGGCTCGCTGGACTGTGACCGGACTTGGCTGGCGCGATGCGGATGCTGTTACTACCCCTTGTAACAGCTGGGAGACGTGGGACAGAGCGGCAATCGAAGCCCTCCCACTCTCCTCCGCATCACGCAACGCGGTATTTGCTGAACGCAACGCGTTCGAACACAAGACTCCCGTGTCAGAACGGGAGCCTGGCCACGCATCCTCACCCAAAGCCGCGCGGTCATCCACGCTCGGCTTAGGTACCACACCGTACCGCTGGTAGTCCAGGGGCACGATGCGGCAACGCCTGGCCACCTCGCGCGGGGCCTTAGCGAGACGTCCACTCGACTTAATGGACGTCTCCGCCGCCTCGAACATGTCAACGACATGCTCTGCCAGCGGCAGAGAAGGCATAGCATTAGCAGTAGGCTTACCAGCTAACCACGGCCTGTGATCACGCTGGCTAGCCGACTGCTCCACGGGCAGATCTGGTCTAACACTCACCAACCACTGGCAAGCGTCAGACCAATCCTCCTCCGTGGCTAGCTGCGAGCGCTCTACAAGACGGGGGCCTTCGTCTTCCTCCTGAGCGCAAGCAACAGAGCTTGACGGCGGATACGCTGATATCCCTGGCAAGCCAGGGAGAGCATGCGGGCCTGACAATACCGGCATGCTAATCTCACTGGCTTGACCAGGAGCAGGCGCCGTGGTAGAGCGCGGGGCATATACCGCCCCGGCCAGCACCAGCGACACTCTCGGCAAGCCGAGGTATGCGGTAACGCTGGCCTTCAGCGCCCAGGGCCACAGTCTGAACCGTGGATTCTACCCCTGGGAGAGTAGAACCGTGGAATAAGGCGCCTGTATTCCCCGCGAGGGGTGCACAGACGTCATAATCCATGGCCACGTCCTCAGACGGCGACCCCAACAGGTAATCCTCATCCTCCTGGCCAGACAGATTAGACTCCGGGTCAGCAAAGAGAGCTAACCCGGACTGGCCAGGGAAGGTGCCATACGAGGTACTGGCACCCGCGGTGTGCGGATACCCCTGGACTGATAAGCAGCCCGCGGGTTCCAGCGACAACCGTCCACGGTCCCTATTGGGCGCGGCAATAAGCCTGCTGCCAGGGTCGTGGAACGCCCCCTCTAATGGGGCCACCTCTGAATCTTCAAACAACGGAAGCGTACTAAGGAACGGTGATTCAGAGGTGGGGATTACCTGCTCCGAAGCAGATGATGAGGCCAACAAAGGATTTGGTCCAGGAAGCATGCCACGAAGCAACTCTGGAACCAAATCCTTTATTGTCCTCCTCATCTCTCCCAACATCTCGGTCCGGAAGGCCTCCATGTCCACCGCGGACGAGGCCTTCCTCTTACCCTTCTTACTTACAACCTCTTTTTTTAGCTTCTTCTTCTCCTCCTCCACCACCTTGTCCTTCGCCTGCAAGCACAAGAATTCGGACATTAGCTCGCCCCCCCAGTGCTTACATATCTCGCAATTAAGCAAGGGACCACAGGGGCTACACTGAAAACAGAGATGAGGATCAAACTTGTCCCTCAAAAATCGTCCACAGGACGCACAACCAGGTCTCTGAAAAAGGCCAAAGGACGAGGAGTATGAGCAATCTAGTTAAGCTTAGAAACTCACCAACTCAAGAGAAGGAAATGATCATAAAGATCATAATTTATCAGAAAACCAGCTTCGGACAACTTTAATTGTTAATAAAGAGCAAGGCTGATTATGACGTCATTAATCCCATGACAGGAAAAAATCGATCCCCAACAAACATCCCAGTGCAAGGACGAATTGTATCTCTAACCAGAACATGTGCAGAATGGACATTTCGACTACACAACCATCAGATATATACTGATAACAATGGCAAATACTGTTAATTATCTCCCTTTCCTCTAAATAATTAACATCACCTCATATCAATAATTAGATACCTGACACCTTGTCTAGACAAACCATCCAACCTGATGAACTGGAGCACTCCACCAACTGAACGCCTCTTAACTCTCTCCACCTCTAGGGGAAGGAATTGGATCAAGAGGGCAAAGTGAGACCTTTATAATAGGCCTCCAACTCACTGGACATAGAATTTTTGGTTAGATAACCTAACAGTATTAGTAGGAAATGGAACCATGGTGGAGAGACACAAACCCTCTGCTGATGTGATGTCCATTATATTTCTTCACACAGACCTGTGGACATAAACACAAAGAGAGATTAGTCTTATATAGCACCTAGTTGAAATAAACCAACTAAACAAGGCGCTTATCACGTTTAGCGCGAGTCCCGGAAACACATTACAACGGGACAAAACTCGCTAATTTTACTAGAAGTCACCTGATTTAAAGGTCCTGGGCCCTCCTCTGGCGAAGTCACTCTTCCTGCCATCTTTATCAGGGATAAACACTTCTGAACTTTCACAAAAACACTTAGAATTGAGCCACGAAAAGCACTAGCACAAAAGCATGTGTAGACTCTCTGCCAATAAATTAGCAAAGAGGAAGTGCTAGTCTGCGCATGCGCGGTGGTGGGGCTGGCATCCGCCAGACTACGCTCTGACTCCCTGCCCAGTAGGGGCACCTAACTGTTTTAATCTGAGTGTTTATTGAGTGAAAGCCAATATTTAGCAATATCAAAAGTATTAGGGAGGTAAGTATACTCTTGATGTGAAATTAGCCATGCCCTGCCCATCTCTAGCTAAGCTCCATCCACATTTTTGCCAGTGTTGGGATTGATTGATCCCTTCCACTCTCTGTATTTCAATTTCCAGAAAACTATACAGGTAAGCTGTTGAATATTTTAAAACTAATTTGACTGCGTCAGAGCTAAGTAAAATTAGTTTCAAAATATTCAATAGAATGCTTATTAAATAGCAAAGACACAATTTGTACAACTTGACGGACTATTAAGCGTTTATGATGGACTAAATCGTGTCATTCATGACGCAATTGATTATGACATCAGTCTACATGTGACATGATTATGATGTCATATAATTGATCGTTAAACTGCATTCCTCCATTGTTTCCTATACCGACTGAGTCAGGACAATACATTTCCAATGCGATATCTGACAATGCTGTGATTATTCATTAAATCTTCATATGCCATGTGACAAGTTTTTAACCAAAATAATTTTCATGATTTTGTGAACAAGGATTTAATCGAAAATCGCAATTTTTTAAAAAAGGCGCAATTTTCTATGATGTAATTTTAAACAAGAATTTCGTGGAATTAAATGTCTCGCCTGTCTCCTGTTTGTCACAGTGGCATTGACGCTCGACCTTGTGACCTCCATGTTATTATGCTGCTTCCAAACATTATAGGTAACCATGTATTCAATCTTAGTTCCAATAGGATGAACCAATACTGAAATATCATTGATTTGCTCAATGGAAAAACTTAAGGTTGAAAAAGTAGAGGTCAAATAGCAATATTAGAACGGCCTTGACCTGCTGACTTCCATGTATCCTCGTATCCTCTTAGTATAAGCAACCATGGACCCAAGTTGTGTTCTATTAGGGTTAAGCAATCCTGAAATATACCATGATAAGACTTGCTACGCCTAAAGCCTTAACATGAAAAATAAAGTTTTGTAGAGGTCAGAATGACATTGACCTTCGACGTTGTGACTTCAGTGTCAACAAGCTGTTTCCTAACATCATAGGTAATAATGTCTCTAAGTTTAGTTCCAATAGGATTAACCAATCCTGAACGATAAGCCGAGAAGTTTCTAAACGCAAAAACGTAACATTGAACAAATAATTTTGTATCAATGTTTGACCTTTGACCTTGTGACCTCAGTATCAACACGCTACTTCCTAATATTATAGGTAACAATGTCTCTAAGTTTAGTTCCAATCGGATTACTCAATCCTGAAATATAAGCCGAGAAGTTTTGCAAAACGCAAAAACTTAACATTGAAAAAACAGTTTTGTATGAGGGTCACAAATCTTCCTAACATTATAGGTAACAATGTACCCAAGTTTAGTTCCAATAGGATGAACCAATCCTGAAATATAAATGCAAAAACTTAACAAAACTGCATGCTCATACAATAATTATTTACATGCCTTCCAGCACAGGTTCGATTTGTGAAATGTAGTGGCCAATAGTCGAGTATTTGCCAGTTGAGCGCAACATTCTTTTGATTAGTTAACTGTTGGTAGATAGTCATAGTAAACTACAGTACGCACGTTGAGCATTGCTGTATTCTGTCATCATAATCTTTACCGAAACTGGCATCAAGTAAACTTTTCAATTACAGCTCAAATGTCATAATTTTACCCACCCCAACAACAACGCAGACGTGAATGTGTATTTCTAACGACATATTTATTTATTTAATCAATAGTTAGTGTGTGCAGCGCATGTTTGTGTACCAAAACCGACCACTCATACGATGGCGATTACACCATCTTTGACAATTCCTAGTCCCAGTTGTCGTGATGTGTCACATTACCCCGGTTTACTTTTGGGAATTTGATCCTACAGTTTAATTGAAAATCATGATTTTTTTACAAAATCGATTGCGATAATTAAATGCAAAAATTGAACAAGCCTACTGTAAGCAGGCAGGCAGGCAGACAGATCAACCACAATACTCACACCAACCTTCCATTGCATGAGTAATAATTATGGTCTTACTTGCACATAACTTACTAATTATATGTATATATAATATGTAATTGACTTACTTTTGCAAGCCAGTCAGCTTCAGTTATAGTGTCTGTTAAACCTGGAATATTAACAAGGAAATATTAGTAACAAATGCTAGATTCTTATCCTCATGTTTTTCGAAGCAGTGAGGATTATGCAGTCCCACCTGTGTGTACGTGCGTGCGTGCGTGTGTGTGTGTGTGTGTGCGTGTGTGCATGCATGAGTGTGTGCGTGCGTGTATGCTCATGGCATTTGATTTCAATGCATCTCCTCCGAAACCATTGGACAGCATTGAACGAAATCTGGGGTGTGGGGGCAAAAGGTAAAATTGTTTGTAATGCAACTCCTCTGAAACAGTGGGACAGAATTCTAGCAAATTTGGTATGCGAGTTACCCATGTGATTGTGGAGTGCAAGAGCTCAGTCACATTTGTTTCTGATCCAAGGGGGGGGGGGGGGAGTTAAAATGTTGTAATGCAACTGTCAAATTGGGTAAGTCGAGTTATATTGTTGTAAAGTGCAAGAAGACATTGACAATTGATTCAGATTCCGGTCCCAGGGGGATGGGAGTCAAAAGGTTAAGAAATTCATTGTTTACAATGCAACAAATTTGGTATGTAAGTTACCGATATGATTGTGGAGTGCAAGAGGACATATACCTTCAGTTCCATCCTATGGGGGGGGGGGGGGGGGGGGGGGGGGGGGGACTGCAACCTTTCCGAAACCATTGATTGATTGGGTACATTAGTTATCAGTTAAATATCCTGGCTGGCTTTCACTGTTATCTTTTGCTCAAGTTGTTCTATAGATGTTCACTCTTGATTTGTGTATTGTCCAGCACGTGTGGTCATGGAATAACATGGATAGGGCATGGTGTTTTCATTTTCCAGCATTTTTTCTACGTACAAAGAGAACTCTATTGTGGTGCCTCTGTGCCCGTTTTGAAAAAATTACCTAGATAATCTTTCTTGAATTTTGAATCGATACCCCCATGTTGTTTCAGAGATTTTTTAAAGATGTTTCTAAAAATTAGCTAAAATCTAAGATGGCCGCTGGCCAAATTGGCTGATCAGTTTCATTTGAATAAACTTAGCTCTCTATTCCCTAAGGATGCGTCCTGACAAATATATTGAAATTGGCCCAGTGATTCTTGAGAAGTCATTTAAAGAAAAAGTTGATAGACGGATGGACAGAGGATGGAAGGTTGCTACGGCATAAGCTCACTTGCTCTTTCTGGTCCTGTGAGCTGATAACATCATGATCTGAGTTCTTCACTCTTACCCCTATCATGCTGGCCTTTGCAGTGGCTTTGAGGAATTTCCATTTGCAGGCCAAGAGAAGGCTATTTTTTAAGACTTACCACAAGAAATGACTGGCTCGATAATCAAACCAGTCATTCCAGTGATAAATTTTCAAAAATTGCCTTCTCTTGGCCTGTAAAAGTACATTCAATAAGCAAATATATTTATTATTGATCAAACTAAGTCACTAAAAGGTTAAACGGTTGAAAGTGTGTTGTATCTGAGCTTAATAGTAAAGTAATACACAAATGTTGTGAGCAATGCATTGTGGGATTGTATTTTCCCAGACTACATTAATGCGGGAAACGCGTATTCTAAATGAGAGTATAATTCTCAACATTCAATGAAGGGATCCATTTCTATACCCCGTCCCTTTCTAAAAAAGCTCCGCCGACTTTTTATACTGTTGGAATAAATTTGAAACCTAAATTCCCAGAACTTAAATTTCAAGGTAACTATACCGATAAGATGTCTATGCCTATAGTGCCAATAGCTTCCAGTCAAATTATTTGCAAAATATTCAACAGAATGTTTATTAAAGTGTGAATTTATCAGACATACAATTCATCTACTAGCATGACTAGGGATGAACCTTTCGATTTTCATGACAGAGCTCTATGTCGTTATGATTGTGATGTTCGCTAACTCATGACGTGATTGATTATATCGTCAGATACCGGAGTGATAGATCGAATCCTTCTACTGTGATTATTTGCAATCAGCTAAAACTCACATGAAGATTATCTAAGGCAGTGGCTGAGAGTTACATCACAAAATCATTCAACTGACTAGTACAGTACGGCTCGGAAATAACTTTACACATTTCCTAAAGAACAAGGTTGATAGAATCTAGGTAGCTGTGGGTGAAGCGTGCAAGGTAGGTCACTCTAAGGTCACACTGAACTACTTTTCTTACGCTCCATACCGTAAGCCTACAATGCATGCATACAACAGGTTTGAATGCTGCATGCAGAGCTCTAGATAAGCAGGGTTTTTGCGTTTTCACCCCAGAAAAATGGCCAATCACCTAATTAATTTTTAACATCATGAGTACCGAAATAGCCAATCACCCAATTAAATTCAGTTCTATTGCTAATAATGTATAACTTAATTTAAAAAACCCAATTAATTTCCAAAAAGCCCAATTTACAAAATTTCTAAGAGTGAATCACCCAATTATTGAAAAACTTATCAAGAGCTCTGACTGCATGTGTATGAAAAACTCTTGGAATGTCAGCCAGGAATAAGCTTTGTGACTGACTGATGAAGGAACTAACTAACGAAAAAAGGAACATCACACCTTATTGAGCAGCTACCTCGCTATGGCCTTGACCTTTGACCTTTTGAACCCAAATTTATCATACATCTTCAGACCTCCATGGGCAACAGTTCGCCAACGTTTGAATACTGTGTAACAAAAACTCTTGAAACTACAGACCGGATTAAGTATTTGTGACTCACTAACTAAATGACAGTTTCTTGAGCTGCTACCTGCAGCTAAAAACAGAAAGATGTTAGTACAATAATGAACTTGATGTATGGTAAGACATGATCTGTTGAATAAGTTGGATTAAATTTGATTATAAGCCAGCAATGATTTCCAATCGAATTAAGTCCAAAATATTCAACAATTTGTTTTATTTTGCTTTGGAAACATGTTAAATTATTTCTGAGTTATACTGTACTTACTACTTACCCAGTTTCATTAACGTCCAGTTACTGTCCATTTCCTTCTCCGCTTGAAGATGATAGCGTCCATCTGCCCACATTGCAGCCTCATTCGCAGTAACAATGGCCGTACCTAGAACAAGGAAAAAATCAGGCAGGGTTAAAATTAATGTTAGGTTAGTAGACAATTTTCAGGAAGAACGCTATGTTTCTGATTTAACAGCTTAACCAGTCAGTTTGCAACAATTTATATCACATAAGCAAGCTTATTAGTCATTGCATAACATTTATTAAGTCACTATATGTAATATCATTTATATCATATAAACAAATGCTTTCAGCCTATGTAATATTAACAATATTAACCAGGTTAATCCTTTAACACTCAAATTTATTAATGAAAATTTAAATTTTCTCATAGAAAATGTCCATTTGCAGACTAAGAGAAAAATATTTTTGAAAATTTACCACTGAAATGACTGGCTCAGCTATAGAGCCAGTCATTCCAGTGGTAAATTTTCAAAAATAGTCTTCTCTTGGTCTGCAAATGGACATTTCTCAGGACCATTGCAGAAGTCATTTTTGGCCGTTTTGAGTGTTAAAGGGTTAATAACACACGGAAGTATTTCAATTGGTTGTTAGATTCGCAAAGTAATTTTATATTGACCAATCAGAATACTGTCAATCTCGCAGCATTCGAAATCACAAGCCAAGTCGAACACTAGTGACACACGTCATGACGCAACATTACCGCTTGTGACATCCCATAGTATAACAGCTTTATATGTCAGCGTATATTGTTAATTACGTAGTTAAATAATTCAAAATAAGATGTGATAAATAACAAACATCTTAAACTTGTATCAAATCCATCACACTAGTTTAGTAAGATCTTGTTCTAAATGAGATATTAATAAACCCGTGAGATACATTTCATACGAACTGGACTCATTTGCATCCTCTATTTGTGCTAAAATCTACATGGGGACTATATTATAATACCCATTGTGCATGAAACAGGCATATCATATTCTGAAGATGCTGAATAACAAGAAACTGATGAAATCTAGAAAATATTGGTGATATAGGCTTTTTGCTAACAGACAAATACACATGCAGGCAGACAGACAGACTGACAAATTGCAATTGCAGACGCTTATGTGGAGCCAGTGACATCAATACAATATGAACGTATGCGCACACTCATGCATGCACGCACACACACACATGCACGCACACACATGCACACACACACACACATGAATGTCAACGCAATATCCATTCCACTTGTAGAGCGAGGGTAATAATATATTAGAGTGAGGGGAGGGGGCATTCTGACTGGTTGAGTCTGTTTTTGTGTTAATAAAGCCAATCATTCTCTTTTGAGTCATGGCCGCCTGTATTTAACCCTTTCATTGAGGAATTCCCATATCTCATCTTCAAGGCAACCCATACAGGAACTGTTGAATATTTTGAAAATATTTTGAAAATAAATTGACTGGAAGCAACGGCTACCAGTCACATTAATTTCAAAATATTCAACAGAATAAACGAAATCACGGATTTCTTTTTTTACGAGACAGTTGATACTTACCTCCCTAATACTCTTTGATATTGCTAAATATCGGCTTTCACTCAATAAACACTCAGATTAAAAAAGTTAGGTGCCCCTACTGGGCAGGTAGTCAGATGACAGTCTTGTGGATGCTAGCCCCAATAACCGCGCATGCGCAGGCTAGGACTTCCTCTGACTAATTTATTGGCTGACACTATGCAACTTTACGAGAGCCTGAAGACCGAGCCTCTGTGGAACGGAGAGGCCGGGTCCGTATTAGGGAGGTAAGTATCAACTCTCGTGAAAAAAGAAATCCGTGATTTCATTTATTTCACTTCAAGAGTATACTTATCTCCCTAACACTCTTTGATATTGCCAGAATTCGACAGAGAATTCGGCGGGAGGGAGGCGAGGTCAAAAGACCAGCTCTTCCCTATGCGCTTTTCTGCGTTTAAGACACTTAAACTTCTGAAATTGTGTGGAAACACAACCAGGGATAGAATTGAACATCGGGAAACACAACCGAGGCTGAGAGATGACCATATGCCCCCCACCCCCTCCTCTTGGGAGGAAGACAGAATGACCTCAATGTCGCATACGCTCTCTACGTACAAGTGCCATGTACTATAATACAAAAAACGAAGGCTTCATTTTCGTACACTCTCAATAAAGAACCACATAAAACATGAACCATCACCATATTAGAAACGAAGGGTCACATGACAACACAATAAACAATGAACAACACATAAACAAGACTGACCTTGTTGAGGCTGGATGCCTTCATCATCTTCCCCTTGGTGAAGGCTGATGCAGTCCTAATAAGTGGTTGTTTCCACTGATTAATTTTGAAATAAATAAAAAATGAGGAAACCTCATCAAAATATGTACACCTAGATTATTTTTTCAAAATCGATAAGGCCGGACGATTCAAGGTGTCACGGAGATAATGGTCAGTAAAACTTGACTCACAGTGCCACTGAGCTACTGACATAATGTCATCCACAGGAATGCCATTAGGGCAGTAGAAGCTACTATGCCGCGAACACTATGAGCCTTGGCCATGTCAACTTGTTTACCTGTGGCGGATTTATGGCAAAATTGAATACACTCACCAATTCACCTGGAAATGGTGTACTTAGACGCCCTGCCATGGGGTTCAATATACGACAACCATAACGCTGACGGGTCCGGCCACCATTCCTGAGTACGTTGTTTGTACTGGGTTGACCTGGATATTTCAAAGACTGGTTCTTAGCCATGAAATTTATCCTAGGTAGAAGCCTAAGGCCTTCCCCTGTAACCACAAAACTGTCTGCCTCAGCTGATAAGGCATGAATTTCACTTCTCCGCCTTGCCGAGGCCGCAGCAATTAAATATACAGTTTTAAGAGTCAACATTTTCATAGAAATGGAACTTAGTCGTTCAAATGGCTTATCAGCTAGTACCTGAAGCACTAGAGACAAACTCCAAGACGGAATCACTGGGGGATTCCTTGGACTTAGATTGCCCATGCCTTTAATTAAAGTATTTAATGTACTTACTGCATCACTTCCCCTATTAGCCAAGCAAGGGATAACTGTCATTAAAGCTGATTTATAACCAGCAATAGAGTTAGGCCTGATGGTTTCTCTGGAACCAGTCATTCCTCAGGCGGCTTTACGCAGGCGCCCTATCCAGTTATTTCTCATAAGGGTGACAGAGGAAATCGGCTACTACCCGAATAGATGAATCCATTGGATTAACACACCTTTCTGAGCACCATTCTGCAAATCTGTTGATTTTATAATTATATGCTCTGTATGGCTTTTGCCATAAACATGGCTGCTTGCTCAGAAAAGCCCTCTTTAATTCTAGATTCCTTGACAACATCCACGTAGTCAATCTGAACATTGACGGATTGTTGTGAAGGGCCTTGCCCTGGAAGATAATATTGTCCATCAGAGGCAAACGAACCGGATTGCAGACCAGAAGGTCCAGCAGATCCGTATACCATGATCGGCGTGGCCAATTTGGGGCGATCAGAATCACTTGGCACTCCTCCTGTCTGATTTTCTGAAGAATTTTTGAAATCAGGATTGCTGGAGGGAATGTGTATGCATACATTCCAACCCAGCTGATAGCTAACGCATCTGTTGCGATAGCGCTCGGATCTAGAATCGGAGAGATGTACGTCGTCATCTTTGCATTCTTCTTCGTTGCGAATAAATCTATGTTGGGTTTCCCCCCAGTGGTTGAACAGACGATCCGCCACACATTGATTTATTTGCCATTCCGTAGGTAAAACACTCATCCTTCGGCTCAATGAGTCTGCTAACAGATTTAACCTTCCCGGAATATGAACTGCTTTCAGGGTAATCCTGTGATCCAGGCACCAGCAAAGCAGCTTCCATGTCGTCATACAAAGACTGGGCGACTTCGTTCTGCCCTGGCGGTTTATGTAAGTCACTACTGTTGAGTTGTCTGATCGAACCAGAACACTCTTGCCCTGAACTTTCTTCATGACATGTTCCAGGCCCAGGACTACTGCTCTTAATTCCAGTAGATTGATATGTTCTTGTGACTGATCCAGATTCCAAAGCCCTGATACTGTGGATTCTTCCAGGCAAGCTCCACACCCCTCCATCGATGCATCTGAATACATCGTTACCTAAGGGTGAGGAGGAGTTAGCCTCACCCCCGCTAGGAGATTTTCTGTCTTCATCCACCATTGAAGGTGGTGAATAAGAGGTTCCAACACTGACACGTTCGAGTCCAGTGAACCTGTACTCTGGGTCCATTGCGTCATGAGAAATAACTGGATAGGGCGCCTGCGTAAAGCCGCCTGAGGAATGACTGGTTCCAGAGAAACCAACAACCCCAGCATTCTCAAGTAAACCCATGCCAGGAAATAACGACTGATGCACACTGACTGTATCAATGAGATGAGTACCTGTACCCTCTCCTGAGTAGGATAAACATATCCTATCTCTAGATCGAAGAACATTCCCAGGTACACAAACTTCTGGGATGGAGTCGGCTCTGATTTCTGAAAGTTGCTTATCCAGACTAAATCTGTTTTCAAAACTATCTCCAGATTTACTGACAGACTTTCCTGATTGTGTGCTTTTAACAGCCAGCCATCTATGTATGTGTGGACTGCAATGTTTCTTCTGCGGAGGAATGATGTTATCGCAAGAACCCCCCTGGTGAAGACCCAAGGAGCCGTCGAAATTCCAAAGGGTAAAACCCTGAATTCCCACTGTCTGCCCTGGAATGCAAACCTCAGGAACCGACGAAAACTCCTTGCTATTGGAATGTGAAAATAAGCATCCTTCAGATCTATTGAGGCTGTCCACATTCCCTTCTCCAACCCTGCCATTACCGATTTCACTGTCTCCATTTTGAAACTGGGTGTGTATATGAACTTGGTCAATGGCTTGAGGTTGAGAATTGGTCTCCACCCTCCAGTGCTTTTTGATACTAGGAACATGGTTGAATAGAAGCCCGGACACTTTTGTGCCGGTTAAATTGCTTCTTTTCGAATGAGGGAATTTATTTCTTCCTCTATACACAACCGTTGATCTGGAACTCTAGGAATTTGAGTCCAGACTGGCACCAGAGACAGTCGCGATGGAGGGCCTGTTATCCAATTAGGATGATACCCGACTGAAAGCCATCGCAAGACTAAATGGTCCTGAGTCAACCGTTCCCACTCTTGCTTGTGGTGGGCCAATCGGGCCCCCACTGGACAACCTAGGGAGAGGTGACATAAGGAGTGCAAGAGTGGCACTGTCTCCTTGGCCAGAAGCACCGGAGTGGTTCTCACCGTGATAACCGACCCATCAGGCACGATTACCATGACCAGATCCTCGCGTGCCACGACCAGCATCACGAGCAACTCGGTGCGTGGGCAGCTGCTGGCTGGCTGCGCCACGCACGCTGCTGGCCGAACCGCACGTGGCCAAGGCCGACGCTACACTGGTGGCTGGCCTCTGACTTGGCCACTGCCACCTCGAGCCTGCAGGGGATGATACGAAGGGGAGGTGCGCGAACGCGCTCTCTGCAGAGCACTTCAAATTTACTCATGCAGTGCCCAGGGTGACCATCTCCTGGAGGTGCTTACATCCCTCACCTCCAAAGAGACCAGGACCTGCCATAGGCGTACGCAGCAGCCTATTATACAGGTCCTGAGATGGGCACAGGTTGTCTAAAGCAAACGTGCGCTGCGCCCGAACACCCCTAGTCACAGACCGGGTTAAACAATCCAGAGCCAGGTTGATTCCATCCTGGATGGCTCTCTGGACCGTTACCGGACTAGGCTGGCGTGATGCGGATGCCATTACTACCCCCTGTAACAGCTGGGAGACATGAGAAAGCGCCGCAATAGACCCTCTCCCACTCTCATCCACATCGCGCAATGCGGTTCGAGCACAGCGCTCCCGTGTCGGACCGGGAGCCTGGCCGTGTGTTCTCACCTGACGCTGCGCGGTTATCCATGCTTGGCTTAGGTACCACACCGTATTTCTGATATTCATCAGACACAATGCGGAAATGCCTTGCCACCTCGCGAGGGGCCTTCGCGAGACATCCATGCGCCTTGATGGACGTCTCTGCCGCTGTGAACATATCTACAATATGTTCCGCAGCAACAGAGATGGCATAGTGTTAGCAGTCGGCTTACCTGCTAACCACGGGCGGTGATCCCGCTGGCTGGCCGACTGTTCCACAGGCAGGTCTGGCCTGACGCTTATCAGCCAATGACAAGCGTCCGACCAGTCCTCCTCTGTGGCTACCTGCGAAAGCTCTACAAGACGAGGGCCCTCATCTTCCTCCTGAGCGTTCGCAGGCGTGTATACGGCTGGATGACCCAACACTTCTGGCAAGCCAGAGAAAGCATGCGGGCCCGAAAGAGCAGGCATACTAAACTGACTGGCTTGACCAAGAGTAGGCGCCGCAGTATTGCGTGGGGAGAATTTCGCCACACCACGGCCCTGACCAGAACCTGCTACACTCTCGGCAAGCTGAGGTACGCGGTATACCTGGCCATCAGATCCAACCCGGGCCACCTTCTGCGCCGTGAACCCTACTCCTGCGTGAGTAGAACCATGGACAATGTCGCCTGTATTCCCCGCGAGGGGTGCACAGACGTCAATGTCCATGGTCACGGCATCAGAAGGAGACCCCAACAGGTAATCCTCTTCCTCCTGGCCAGAAAGATTAGACTCCGGGTCAGCGAAGAATGCTAACCCGAACTGGTACCTATGGTGTGTGGATAATCCTGGGCTGATAAGCAGACACCAGGCTCCTGTGACAACCGTCCATGGATTACCGGCGTGGTAAGCCTGCTGCCAGTATCCTGGATCGGCCCCTCTAATGGGGCCACTTCTGAATCATCCTCGAAAACTGGTAGGGTCCTAATGAAACCAGATTCAGAGGCGGGGATTACCTGCTCTGAAGCAGATGAAGAGGACAACAAAAGATGGAGCAACTCTGGAACCAAATCCTTGATTGTCCTCTTCATCTCTCCCAACATCTCAACTTGGAAGGCCTCCATATCCACAGAGGACGAGGCCTTCCTCTTACCCTTCTTACCCGACACCTCTCTCTCTTCGCTCTTCTCTCCTCCTTACACATCTTCTCCTTAGCCTGCAACGACAAGAATTCCGTCATTAGATCGCCCCGCCCTCACCCCCCCCCCACTCCACTGTTTAAATATTTCACACTTAAGCAGTGGTCCACAGGGATTGCACTGAAAGCAGAGATGAGGGGCGAAACATTCTTTAAGGAAACTTCCACAAGATGGACAACCAGGTTTCTGAAACAGGCCAGAGGACGAAGACAATGAGTATTTTAGTTAAAGAATTAGTAACTCAAAACCAAATTAAGAAGGAGAGGGAAAGTGGTCATACAGACCACCTACAAAGATAATAAACTAGCGTTGGGCAAAACTTTAAATGTTAATAAAGTGCAAGGCTGATTATTACGTCATAACTTCAAACATAAGAAGTTAAATCGATCCGAAACAAACATCCAGGTGTAAGGACGAATTGTATTCATATCCAGAACATCTTAACTGGAAAGGATAGAATATACAGACTATACAAACATCAGATATACAATGATAAAATGGCAGCAGATTTTATAAATATTTTCAAATAAAATTGAAGTGCCTGATATCATAACTAGAATACCTGAGTCTTTAGCATAGACAAACCATTCGATCTGATGAACTGGAAGCTCCACCAACTTTATGACCTCTTAACTCTCTCCACCTAAAAGGGGAAGGAAGTGGACCAAGAGGGCAAAGTGAGAAGACCTTCTTCTGAGGCCTCCAACTCACTGGGCAGAGATTTTGGTTAGATAACCTAACAATGTTAGTAGGAAATAGAACCTTGGTGGAGAGAAAAACAAACCCTCTGATGATGTGCTGTCCTGACCAATCATAGATAGATACCTGTGGACATAAACACAAAGAGAGATTAGTATTTCATAGCGCCATAATAGAAATAAACCAGTTTTTTAGGTGCTTATCATGTTAGACGCGAGTCCCAGAAACACATTACAACGGAACAAACTCGCTAAAGTGTAGTTGAATTCACCTGATGATTAGGTCCTGGGCCTGGTATTAAATTCGTGAATAGATTGAAAAACCAGCAGCAAACTTTATAGAAAAAATGTGCATGGGGTCTCTCTGCCAATAAATTAGCAAAGAGGAAGTACTAGTCTGCGCATGCGCGCTGGTTGGGGCTAGCATCCGCCAGACTGTCATCTGACTACCTGCCCAGTAGGGGCACCTAACTTTTTTAATCTGAGTTTTTATTGAGTGAAAGCCGATATTTAGCAATATCAAAGAGTATTAGGGAGGTAAGTATACTCTTGAAGTGAAATCAGTTTTATATCACAAAGAATCTACTTTTTTAAACATTCCATCCTGTGCCTCCTAAAGCTATGTCTACAACAGAATTTAGTTTTGACTGACCTGCTGATCCTTTAAATCCTGAAACATACTCTCGTCTTTTATAATGATCAGATATATATTCATCCTGAAAAATACAATAAATCTCACAATCTACACAGGTGCTATAATATGGAAAACTGAGTTCTAGGAGTAGATTTATGATATTTTGTCCTATTAGACAGTGATGGCAGCAATTTCCCGGTGAAGCAATTACTGTGCGCGATGTACCAGTAAATATGGCCCCAGGGAATACTCCAATACACAGGGCAAATTTGTCCGATACGCGCGCCCATGATATATTTTTCAATCGGGAGCCGTGAGGTCAAGTGTCTACTGTCAAAACAATGCTGCTGAAACCTGTTACGTTTAAGCTTTTGACCCTAAAATTAGCATATGTCTATGTCTTTGGTATCCCACAGGCAGGAGGAGTAGGAGGAGGAGGAGGGGGAAGAGGAGGAGAACTACATGCATGCAATAACCCTTGCATCTAGGGATGCAGGCAAAAAGGGGAAGACGGATAAGTATATCTTCTTCAGTCATATCAGTAGGCAATCTTAAATACTGATGAGAATAATAGAAGGATCCAATCTATCACTCAAGTTTCGGGACATTTCAAAATCTTCAACAGTTTACCATACGGTTATATTGAATTCGGGATTCAGTTAACTCATGGTACAATGGATATAAATAGCTTCCAACCCATCTACACAACATGGACAGAGCTTAGCTAGAAATGGATCCCTCCATTCTCACGCACCTTCACCAAGGTGTATATCCCATTATCCACGGAGTGGAGTAATCCAGACACTAATTTAGAAAACCTTTCTAACCTAAAGCAGAAGAGACAGAAAAGTCGAACCAGACACCACCTATTGTGATTGCGATATATAACTTCCTTACTGGAAGGTGACTGATATTAGTGTAGATTATACCTGATGCTGGTCATCTGTAGGGATGATATACGCTTGAATTGGCTCCGTGACATAGTTGGTGTTCTTCATCACTTCACGGAGACGTCTCAGGATATGAGCCGTGTTCTTTGCAGAAGCCATGATGTATGCACCGGGAACAATACTGAAAATATGATCAATATGTTGCATTCTTTATGTTTATAGTCAACACATTTACACCTTTAATGGTTAAGTTGTCATGGAAATAGAAAATTTTCTTTCAAGGAAATGGAAAAGAGAGTGTTAATGAGTCATTTATTTGGACAGTGCTAAATAATTTTAAAATCGGCCTACAAAATTGGACATTCTTCAAGATGATTGCAGAAGTCTCTTGTGACCGGCTAACCCTGACTAATTTAATCTTGTCTTATAAAAAGCCACACTCAAAACGTAAGATCTGAAATGGGGAAATAATAAAAATAAAGTACAATTTCAAGCTGAGATTGAGTATTAGACTATTACAGTATTAACCCTTTTACTGATGAATTCCCAATATTTCATTTTCAAGGCAACCATAGAGGAAATATTTTGAAATTAATTTGACTGGAAGCCATTGGCAGCAATGGCTTCCAGTCAAATTAACTCAAAATAATCACCATAATAAGTTTTATATGATAAAGAATATACTTTTGGGGGAATTTGTCTGTGAAAGGGTTAATCATTTAATGATCAAGAAAATACACGTTTTTACATAATGAATGTCCTTTTGGAGGATAAGAGTTATTTTTGAAAATTTACCACTGGAATTTTAACGAGCTAGCCATTCTAATGCGAAATTAAAAATGTCTTCTCTTGGTCTGAAAATGGACTTGTCTCATGACAATTTCAAAATCATTTTGCCGGGTTTACCATTAAAGTGTCCTCAAAGCTACGAACAGTTATGAAAATCTCAAATGAGTTCCAGTGATAAGTATGTTATAAATAAGATGGAAAGCATGCGAGAAATAAGACCATATAATTACAGCATTATTTTAGCTGCGGGTAGCTGCTCAATAAACCGCCATGTCCTTTAATTAGTTAGTCAGTAGCAAAAGCTTATTCCAGGCTGTATCTGAAAAAACTGCTGATCTGATTTGGCTCAAATTTTACCACAATGAAGGAACTTGCTGGCCAAGAGGATTTCCATATATTGACCATGATCTGGATACCTCAACCACAATCCCGGCCGGGATCAGATCAAATTCTGGATCTGTGGATATCTCTTAAACTACTAGTCCGATTTCACTCAAATTTTAACAGACCAAGTGGGTGATCATACATTAAGTTTCCACACCTTTCGGCCAGATTCGGGGGAAAATATAAAAAGTTCCCCAAAAATCTGGAACATGCAGCTAGTGAAATACTATCCCCCTTGTGGAATTACTTATACTGTCACACATGATGTGTGATATGTGGAAAAACTTAGGACTCGACAAAATTTGAGCCAAATCAGATCAGCAGTTTTTCAGATACAGCCTGGAATAAGCTATTGCTACTGACTAACTAATTAAAGGTCTTGGCGGTTTATTGAACTGTTACATGCAACTAAAAACAAGAGGCCCAAGAGGCCTGTATTGCTCACCTGGACCATAGGCATTTCAAGCAGAATGCTCTTTATCTACAAGATGGCCACCAAACCATTTATCCGACAGTTTCGAAAATTGCAAATTTGAGATCAGAATACCCAAAAACACATATAGAACCAATTTCGGCCTCAAAATCCATCAAATAAAAAAATCCAATATGGACGCCAAACATGCTATATTTTGATTGGCCTGTGGTGTTCAGGTTTTTTGACGGATCAACTTCCCTTGAACAAACTTTAATGGCCCTTGGTCCCTAATCATGTCTGCCAAATTTTGGCGCGATCCCTTTAGCAGTTCTGGAGAAGTTATTTTCGCTACAACTAGGTCAACCAAGATGGCCGCCGAACCATTTGACAAATCAAGTTCCCTTGAACAAACTTGGTTCAGCCCGAAATCATATTTCAAGTTAGCAGCAATCCCATATGCGGTTTCAGAGAAGATTTTTAAAGACGTTTCTAACAAGAGGCCCAAGGGGCCTGTATCGCTCACTTGGACCATAGGCATTTCAACTAGAATGCTCTTTATCAACAAGATGGCCACCAAACCATCTGTCCGACAGTTTCGAAAATTGCAAATTTGAGATCAGAATACCCAAAAACACATAAAACCAATTTCGGCCTCAAAATCCATCAAATAAAAAAATCTAATATGGACGCCAAACATGCTATGTTTTGATTGGCCCATGGTGTCCAGGTTTTTTGACGGACCAAATTCCCTTGAACAAACTTTAATGGTCCTTAGTCCCTAATCATATCTGCCAAATTTCGGCCCGATCCCTTCAGCGGTTCTGGAGAAGTCGTTTTCGCTACAACTAGGTCAACCAAACCATTTGACAAATCAAGTTCCCTTGAACAAACTTGGTTGAGCTCTTGCCCTAAATCATATTTCATCAGGTTTGCATCAATCCCATAAGCGGTTTCAGAGAGGATTTTTAAAGACGTTTCTAAAAATTGGCCAAAATCCAAGATGGTCACCGGCCCAATTGGCCAATCGGCTTCGTTTGAACAAACTTGAATCTCTCCACCGTAAGGATGCTTCCTGCCAAATATAATTGAAATTGGCCAGGTAGTTCTCAAGAAAAAAACCATTTTAAATTTGCCATCGCTTTAGGATGGGAGCTTTTGCGGGAAAATGATCCCAGATGGCCGCCAAACTGTTTATCCGACAGTTTCAAAAATTTCAAATCTGAGCTCAGAATACCCCAAAACACATATAAAACCAATTTCGGCCTCAAAATCCATCAAATAAAGAAATCCAATATGGCCACCAAACACGCTATATTTTGATTGGCCCACGGCGGGCATATTTTTTGATGGATCAACTTCTCTAGAACAAACTTTAATGGCCCTTAGGCACTAATCATATCTGCCAAATTTTGGCCCGATCCCTTCAGCGATTCTGGAGAAGTCATTTTCATTACAACTAGGTCAACCAAGATGGCCACCAAACCATTTGACCAATCAATTTCCCTTGAACAAACTTGGTTCAGCACTTGCCCTAAATCATATTTCATGAGGTTTGCATCAATCCCCCAAGCGGTTTCTGAGATTTTTAAAGACGTTTCTAAAAATCGGCCAAAATCCAAGATGGCCACCGGCCAAATCGGGTTAATTTGAACAAACTTGGATCCCTATGCCCTAAGGATGCTTCCTGCCAAATATACTTGAAATCGGCCCAGTGATTCTTGAGAAGCCATTTAAAGGAAAAGTTGACGGATGGACGGACAAACGATGGACAGTCGCCATGGCATAAGCTTACTTGGCCTTTCAGGCCAGGTGAGCTAAAAATCGACCAAAACCCAAGATGACCACCTGCCCAATTGGCCGATCGGCTTCATTTGAACAAACTTGAATCTCTACACCATAAGGACGCTTCCTGCCACATATAATTGAAATCGGCTAGGCAGTTCTCGAGAAAACATTTTAAATTTCCCATTGCTTTAGTATGGGAGATTTTGGCGGGAAATTGATCCAAGATGGTCGCCAAACAGTTTCGAAAATTACAAATCTGAGCTCAGAATACACCAAAACCCATACAAAACCGATTTCCGCCTCAAAATCCATCAAATAAAAAAATCCAATATGGCCGCCAAACATGCTATATTTTGATTGGCCCATGGCGGCCATGTTTTTTGACGGATCAACTTCTCTTGAACAAACTTTAATGGTCCTTAGGCACTAATCATATCTGCCAAATTTCGGGCCGATCCCTTCAGCGGTTCTGGAGAAGTCATTTTCGACACAACTAGGTCAACAAAGATGGCCACCGAACCATTTGACCAATCAATTTCCCTTGAACAAAGTTAAACTTGAATCTCTATGCCCTACGGATGCTTCCTGCGAAATATAATTGAAATCGACCCAGTAGTTCTCGAGAAGAAAGCATTTTAAATTTCCCATTGCTTTAGTATGGGAGCTTTTGGTGGGAAAATAATCCAAGATGGCCGCCAAACCGTTTATCCGATAGTCTCAAAAATTGCAAATTTGTGATCAGAATACCGCAAAACACATACAAAACCAATTTCGGCCTCAAAATCCATCAAATGAAAAGTTCCAATATGGCCACCAAACACGCTATATTTTGATTGGCCCACAGCGGCCATGTTTTTTAATGGCCCTTAGGCCCTAATCATATCTGCCAGATTTCGGCCCGATCCCTTCAGCGTTTCTGGAGAAGAAGTCATTTTCGCTACAACTAGGTCAACCAAGATGGCCACCGAACCATTTGACCAATCAAGTTCCCTTGAACAAACTTGGTTCAGTTCTTGCCCTAGATCATATTTCATGAAATTTGCATCAATCTCCTAAGTGGTTTCGGAGAAGAAGATTTTTAAAGATGTTTCCTAAAATCGGCCTAAATCCAAGATGGCTGCCGGCCAAATTGGCCGATCTGGTTCATTCGAACAAACTTGGAACCTTATGCCTGAAGGATGCTTCCTGCCAAATATAATTGAAATTGGCCCAGTGGTTCTTGAGAAGAAGTCGTTTAAAGGTAAAGTTGACGGACGGACGGACAATGGATGATGGACGACGGATGGACGGACGATGGATGGTCACCATGGCATAAGCTCACTTGGCCTTTCAGGCCAGGTGAGCTAATAATGCTGTAATTATATGGTCTTATTTCCCGCATGCTTTCCAGCTTATATGACATTCTCATCACTGGAACTACTTATGGAATTACTAGATTACAGGTGTTGAGTCCTTTAGTTTTTCCACATATCACACATCATGTGTGCCAGTGTCATGAAATAAGGATTTCTTAAAATGAATCAAATGTCTATTGAAAAACTCTATTCTTCTAATTCTTGAAAAGTAAACAAATCACACAGAAAGAAAGTAAGTCCAAGCCATGTAAAAAACCTTGAAATCATTTTAATTTTGCAATGATAACATAGAAAATCTGTAAAGTTTCGTTAGAATCAGATAAGCCAATAATAAATCAAGACCATTGAAAAAAGTAACATTCTTCTAACTCTTTCATGAAAAATTAACTAACTTTTACATAAAAATATGTAAATAATTTGAAAATCATTTTCATTATGGTTGAGACTGCTTGCACTGATGGCATAGCACAAATCTGTAGTTTTATTGACATTAGTTAAGTCTTCAATGATGAATTAAATGTCCATTGAAAAACATTTAACATTTGCTTAATACTTGGTGTAAAATAAGCAATAAGTGTAAATTAGGCTTGGACGATTTTTCGATTTAATCGTGAGGTTCGATTTATTTTTAAAATCGTGATATTTACGATGTAATTGAGGAGAAATTGGAAAATCATCCAAAATTTCATGGGTTTTTTTAATTTGAAGTGTGTACTTTTCCGTCGCATTTTATCAGTACATGAGTACAATTATAATCGATTCACGCCTGTGTTCATTGTGTTTATATCCCGCCGTGCCATGCATGTGTAGAATACTAATCACAACACAAAGCGCTACAATAAACAAGCTAACAATAGCGAGGTAACACCTTTGTCATTGAGAAAACCAGATAGTTACTCCGTCGAATCGCCATATAATTTTCTTTCTTTCGCTGCAGACCCTGAGTCTGTCGTGAAATGCCAAGTATATATTTAGTTGCAGAGTGTTAGGCAATCAGTCAACATACTTCTTTTTAATTTTAGAGTTAGCAATTTCAGGTGGTGTAATAATTTTTCCCTTTTTGATTTGGTTGTCATGTCAAATTAAAGAAAATAAAGCAACAGCATTCCCGATTGTTTGATTTTGAAATGTGCGTTCTGTTCATTACTCTTAAATGTAAATAGTACATTCTGAAAGCAACTATAAACTGCACTATAGGACGAGTTTACGCCGTTACACTTGTACCTACTCAAAGCTACCTTCCTATGTATGTGGATTGCGCAGTATCTCCCCTTGTACTAATATTCGCGTCTTCGCGTTACTCCAGTAATGACCTAAACTCGTCCTACAAATGGAGACTATAAGCGGAAGCTTATACATCATGTAATTTATTTTTTTCTCGGCGACATTTTGTCTCAAATTTTGATGAAATAAATAATGTTTATTAAACTATACGCAATATTTTGCCAGCCCCAATTAGTAATTTCACTCCCGCGATGATGGATATAAGGTATACATTAAGCATAGACGTAGGATGGTTAGAATACGTCGCATGAAAATGTGTTCTAATTTCATGCTATTTTTGTATCATTTATTTCCAACTTTTTCTAGAAACAAGTCACATTACCTCGGTTTATACTTTTGGGAATTTGGACGTACGATTTAATCGAAAATCGTGATTTTTTTTATGAAATCGATTGCGATGTTTCAAAGCAAAAATCGTGCAAGCCTAGTGTAAATCCCCTAAAAATATGGGAAATATTTTAAAATCATTTCAATTATGTTGAAGACTAGATGCAATGATGGTATAGATCAAATCTGTACAGTTTTATTAAGATCAGATAAGTCCTTGATGAATTCAATGTACATTGAAAAACTTTAACATTTACCTAATTCCTGGCACGCACATCTCGGATACTGAACGTCATTTGGATCGCTATGTCAAGATCCTATACTTCACTATGGGTCCTACAATAAAAATTAAGTTAGTACGATTTGTAAAGCAATGAAAATAAATCACTCTAGTCTACCATCAAACTACATTTATGTCAATGCTTACTAAATCAATGATAAATGGCAAATGTGTGACATTTCTTGTTAGCAGTGTGCATTTAACACTCATATCAGCCAAAAATGGCTTCTCTGATGGTTTTGGAAAATGTCCATTTGCAGACCAAGAGAAGACTATTTTTAAAAATTTACCACTGGAATGACTGGCTTGATAACTGAGCCAGTCATTCCAGTGGTAAATTTTCAAAAATAGTCTTCTCTTGGTCCGCAAATGGACATTTTTTATGAGAAAACCACGATTTTCTTGAACAAATTCGAGGGGTATAGGGTTAAACTACTTAACCCTTCCACTGATGAATTCCCCATATCTCATTTTCAATGCTATCATACAGGAAAACTATTGAGTATTTCGAAATGAATTTGACAGCAGCAGCAACGGCTTTTAGTTAAATTAATTTCAAAATATTCCAACAAATAAGTTTTTCATCGCAGAGAATATATTTTTCTGGAATTTATGTCACATTAACCCCTAAATGGTCAAGCCGGCCAAAACTAGCCTCTGCAGTGGTCTTGAGAAATGTTCATTTACAGGGGACCAAGGGGGCAATTTTTAAATTTTACCACTGGAACGGCTGGCTCGATAATCGAACTAGTCATTTCAGTGATAAATTATCAAAAATACTCTTGGCTTGGCCTGCAAATGGATATTCCGTAAGCAATAAATTAACATTTTCTTGACAAATCTCAACGAGTAAACAGTTACCTCTTCTCACACTGAGTAGTGATATCAAATATTTAATTTTTAAAGTGTCAGCAGAACAAAGGCTGGTGAACGTGTAACGAAGCATTATGTTGCGGAACGCTGTTGCTGCCATTAACAGAAACAGCTTACAGAAACATATTGCGCGTCATTTCCAAAATGAATACAAGTTATTATATTAACCCCTCAATGGTCGGTCAGATTTGGTCAAGAAAACCAAAACATTTCCTTCTTGAATGTCCATTTGCTGAGCAAGAGAACACTATTTTTGAAAATTTACCACTGGAATGACTGGCTCATTTATTGAGGCTGGTTCTGGCCGACTTAGCCATTAAAGGGTTAAATGGAATGAAATAAAGAAATGCCAGTGGTCTAAAATTTAAATAGGTAACTGTGCTATATATGTATGCTTAATCTAGTTCAATAGGTGACAAATAAAATTTTAATAAATGTATTCCCTTAACATTTTAACACTCAAGCCGGCCCAATATGCCTTCTGCAGTGGTCTTGAGAAGTGTCCATTGGCAGAGCAAGCTATTTGTTAATTTCCCACTGTAATGAATACCTTGAAACCCCAAATCAGCGATTCCAGCGATAGATTTAAAAAAAAATCAAATGGACATTCTCTGTGAAAAAATTGAGATCCTTGACCGGTTGAGCATTTTTGCCAGTTGACCTAGTTCTTACCGGTTGAGGTTAAGTTTGCCGGTTGTGAACTTTTTACCAGTTTTGTCATGTGTGGCAGTTGGAAAAACCTTTTGGCGGTTGGTGTTGAATTTTTATCGCTTTTTAGTATTTTTGCCGGTTTGAGCATTTTGGTTGCTGATTTTGTTGTTTTTCCTTTTTTAACCAGTTTTGGGCAAGAGTTTTGGAGAATTTTTTACTCAATTTTGGTTGGAGCAGTAGATAGCTGGGTGTTGGGTAATAATCATGGGTGGTCATCACTTTGATTCAGACTTTATGGCGTTTCGTTCCTTGAGCACCATGGCGTAGTTTTGTTAGCTCATAGTGAGCTTTCACGGGCTCCACTTTTCTGGGATGGTAAAGTTTTATATGATTGTTGGTTTTAACGGGCCAATGGGGTGATGGTGGGTATACATGTTGAAGATATTAAGTAAATAAGTGAATAAATTAATAAAAGAGGAATACAAAAACATGGTGAATATGTGTCTTTGTTATTTCTTGTTTTTTTAAATTATTATATATATTTGGTATTGCACATGGTATCTAGAGAGTAGTTTCATCTTGAAGTCTGAGCGGTACAGACAATGAAGACATAGTGATATGAATTCGGAAAATGTGGTGGCAGAAGCTGCTAGGCCTAGGTGCCTGTATGTGACCATTCTGTGTGGGAGCACATTTCTTTCATCAATTTCAACATGGGGTCTGGTGCCCTGTTGTTTTCAGTCTCTATGGAGGCAGCGCAGTGGAGGCAATTGAGATTAAATCTGTGCTCTGGGAAAAGGTTAGATATTAGTGTACATGCGGTGTGTATTTCACTATTCCTTCTGTTTATGTCCATTAAGGAAATTTCTGAGGCTTCCAAATGTGCGTCTGCTTGTCCCTGCCTCTTGTAGGTGTTGAGGGGTAGTGTGCTAGGACAGCTTAGAAGGGAGGTGCTTCCAAAAAGTCTCAGATACTCGGAGCTTATGCTGCCAGTGGCCCTAGGATCTGGGCTGGCAGTCCCTGGGGTCTCAGTGGGCTGTACTGTAGATGTTGTGTGTGGAGACTCTGTTGTAATGCTAGTTAGAGTCCGATCCGAATAGAATTGCGAACACTTCTTTTATTGTTTTATTCACCTCTGATTGCGGAGGTGCACTGTCTGGAATCTTGTTAGTTCTTTTATATACCGGTGAGTGAGGGATCTCCGGGTCCCTAGGTCATTGGTCATTTAGAGACCAGCGGCAGAACAGGCTGTTACTGGATACGGTCTGGGCTGGCAGTGCCGCATAGTCTATTTGACACAATTTGGATAGAATAGTGCCCATCTCTTTGTGGTCTTTTTCGGAGCACGGTTCCGTTATGAAATGTCTATTTTGTGTTGAGCTTTTTGGTATCTTGTACCCTACCAGGTATGCTCCCATGGACCGTTGGATGGTCATCAGTAGAGTCCATATATTAACTCGGTTTTTTACTTCTAGCTTAGTTCTTGGTTTAAAGTCGTACTTATCACAGCAGCATGGTTTCTTCAAAGGTCTGCCGAGGTCTACTATCATAACCTCTTCAATGATTTCCCCCTTCTCCATCATTCCAGGAATATCTGATTCAATGATGTCATGTCTTTTGAGATGTGACCTCATATACTCGGCCCTCTTTATCTGGCAGAGGCACCAGTCACATGTCCAGGCGGGCAGTTCCTTGTGTTTACTGCTGATGTACCTGGTCAAGCTACTTTTGTGTGAGAAAACTCCATCACAAATAGTGCAGTAGAACGATGCCATTTTTATTACATCTAGTATGCGAATGGTGCTTAGTGATGACAATGGGAATGACGTCATTGTTTATGACATCAGCGGCTGGAATGGTGACATCGCTGAAATGTGTGTGGTTTGCGTTTTTCTGGTTTGACAGATGAGCTGGGGGACACCTTTTAATAAGCGGGTAATAACAACGTACTGGGTGCTAGTGTTGTTCCAATTAATTGATTTGATCGATGATTGATTGGTTTGTATGTTCAACCAAATGATCGATCATGATTTCAGAAACCGATTTTTGTTGTTGTTAAATTGACATTATTAATATATTTTAACTGGTCAAGATGTAAAACTAATACTTTTTGGAAAAGAATTTAAATTTAATTGTTACAATTATATGGTATTACTCCTTATTCAATGACATTCATTCTTTCAGCACCGAAACAGTATGTTAATTTCAAAGCAACTGTACCAATAACATGTTGAATATTTTGAAACTTATTTGACTGGAAGCTGTTGCTTTGTAACCCGGACATGATTGAAATTTGCAGACTAGAACATCTCGCAGAATTCTCAGAAATCGGAAGATTTCGTGTTTATTGTTCTATTATGTAGTACGCCAGCAATCAAATTTTACCTTTCCATCCTTTTCTCATGTCACTAAATAACAAAAAGGGTGGATACTCCATACCTAAAGCTGGAACAAAGGTGGAGACTAACCACTTTACAATACTCTCAAACCTGCAGATGAATCAAGATAGACAGTAAGACTCAGGTTTAGTTTCTGGTTAAAACAAGACAGACATTAAAACGGATTGCAATTTACAATAAAATTTTCATTTTCTTGACCACAATCTGTAAGTTTGTCTTAATCAGACAAGTTAGCATTGGCAAATCACACTCTGGGGCGATAATTTGATATTTCTAATGCGCACAAAATATAAATAATTTCACGTGTATTGTTGTCATCTGCTAGAGATGAATATGCCACCAATAAATTGAAACATACTGTGGAATAGCAGAATGAATGACTCACTGCCAGTGTCACTCCACAGAAAACACATTAAATTTCTCAGGGACCCATTCGCGTAGTTAGCCCTGCGTCCCTGGGACTCATTCATTACAAATCTGTCAAAGTCACTGTGTGGTATGTGGAGACGTGATGTAAGTCCTTGATATTATATCTGGCAATCCCGCTTTCATAACTGATTGAAAATCTGTCTAACGTCAAGAACATGAAATGATGCTCGTCTAATTTAATTTAACCAAGTTATTTAGTATCCATATACAAGTTTTCATATATAGGAATTCTGCCAGTATTTCACCCAGTTTCTCTAGGTTTACCATGGTTTCATCAGGTTTTGCTGGGTTTCGATCAAACGTGATTTCCCTTAAAAAAAGCACTTGGAAATTGGACTGGCAAGCCATACTATATCAAGAACAAGAGGACCAAGGGGCCTGTGTCGCTCACCTGGAGCACCATCAATTTTTGTGAAGCGGTTTAGCAGTCTTTTAAATGAGTTTGTGGACATTTTTGCAAGTGCAATATGGCCGCCAAATACACTACATTTTGATTGCCCCACGGCGCCCATGTTTTTTTGATGGATCAACTTCCCTTGAACAAATTTTAATGGCCCAAATTTCGGCCTGATTCCTTCTGCGGTTCTGGAGGAGTCATTTTTGTGAAAACCAGGTCATTCAAGATGGTTGCCGAACCATTTGGTCAATCAAGTCCTCTTGAACAAACTTGGCTTACCTCTTGGCCTAAATGAAGATTCCCCAAGTGGTTTCGGAGAAGATTTTTAAAGACATTTCCTGAAATTGGCCGAAATCCAAAATGGCCGCATGGCAAATTGGCCGATCGGGTTCATTTGAACAAACTTGGATCCTTATGCCTTAAGGATGCTTCCTGCCAAACATAATTGAAATCGGCCTGGCAGTTCTCGAGAAGACATTTTAAATTTCCCATTGCTTTAGTATGACAGCTTTTGACGAGAAAATTATCCAAGATGGACACCAAACCCTTTATTGTAAATTGTAAATTTGAGCTCAGAATACCCCAAAACATATATAGAACCAATTTTGGCCTCAAAATCCATCAAATAAAAAAATCCAATATGTCTGCCAAACACGCTACATTTTGATTGGCCCACGGCAGCCATGTTTTCGACGGAGCATCTTCCCTTCAACAAACTTTAATGGCCCTTAGTGCCTAATCATATCTCCCAAATTTTGGCCTGATCCATTCAGCGGTTCTGGAGAAGTCGTTTTCGGGAAAACTAGGTCATCCAAGATGGCTACCAAACCATTCGGCCAACCAAGTCGTCTTGAACAAACTTGGCTTACCTCTTTGCCTAGATGAGGTTTCATAAGTTTTGAATCGATTCTCCAAGCCATTTCGGAGAATGAGATTTTTAAAGACATTTCTAAAAATCGGCCAAAATCCAAGATGCCCAATAAATTGGCCAATCGGCTTCATTCGAACAAAACAAAATCTCTATGCCATAAGGATGCTTCCTGCCAAATATAATTCAAATCGGCCCAGTAGTTCTCGAGATGAAGACATTTTAAATTTCCCATTGCTTTAGTATGGGGGCTTTTGGCAGGAAAATGATCCAAGATGGCTGTCAAACCGTTTATCCGACAGGTTCAAAAATTGCAAATTTGAGATCAGAACCCAAAAACCTATACAAAACGAATTTCGACCGCAAAATCCATCAAATAAAAAAATCCAATATGGCTGCCAAACACTATATTTTGATTGGTCCACCGCGGTCATGTTTTTTTACGAATCAACTTCTCTTGAACAAACATTAATCGGCCTTAGTTGTTAATTATATATCACAAATTTCGGCCTGATCATTTCAGCGGTTCTGGGGAAGAAGCCATTTTTGTGAAAACTAGGTCATCCAAGATGGCCGCTGAACCAATTTGGCCAATCAAGTTCGCTTGAACAAACTTGATTCAGCGCTTACCCTAGACCAAATTTTGCGAGTTTTGAATCGATACCTCAAACGGTTTGGGAGCAGATTTTTAGACATTTCTAAAAATCGGCCAAAATCCAAGATGGTCGCCGGCCAAATTGGCCGATCGGGTTCCTTTGAACAAACTTGAATTTCTATGCCTTAAGGATGCTTCATGCCAAATATAATTGAAATCGGCCCCGAAGTTCTCGAGAAGAAATTTTTAATTTCCCATTGCTTTAGTATGGGAGCTTTTGGTGTGAAAATGATCCAAGATGGCCACCAAACCATTTATCCGACAGTTTCGAAAATTGCAAATTTGAGATCAGAATACGCAAAAACCTATATTAAACCAATTTCGGCCTCAAAATCCATCAAATAAAAAAATCCAATATGGCCACCAAATATGCTATATTTTGATTGGCCCACGGCGGCCATGTTTTTTGACGGATCAACTTCTCTTGAACAAACTTTACTGACTCTTAGTTCTTAATCATATCTGCCAAATTTCAGCCTGATCCCTTCAGCGGTTCTGGAGAAGAAGTTATTTTCGCTAAAAATAGGCCAACCAAGATGGCCACCAAACTATTTGACCAATTAAGTTCCCTTGAACAAATTTGGTTGAACTCTTGCCCCAGATCATATTTCATGAGGTTCCCTTCAATCCCTCAAGTGGTTTCGGAGAAGATTTTTAGACGTTTCTAAAAATCGGCCAAAGTCCAAGATGACCGCCGGCCTAATTGGCTAATCGGCTTCATTTGAACAACCTTGGATCCCTATGCCCTAAGGATGCTTCCTGCCACATATAATTGAAATTGGCCCAGCGGTTCTTGAGAAGAAGTTGTTTAAAGGAAAAGTTAACGGACGGACGGATGGACGATCGCCACGACATAAGCTCACTTGGCCTTTCAGGCCAGGTGAGCTAAAAACTGAGGCAATAACAAGCCAATATCATATGCCTCGTAGAACGATTATGAAGATGATGATGATGATAAAGAGAAGGCAGACATCCTAGCCAACTACCTCACATTAAACAAAATCAGATTTCTTTTTTCACGACAGTTGATACTTACCTTCCAAACACTCGTTGATATTCCTAAAATATCACCCTAAACTCAATAAAATCTCAGATTAAAAAAGTTAGGTGCCCCTACTATGCAAGGAGTCAAATGATAGCCTGGCAGATGCCAGCCCCACTCCATGCATGCCATCACTTCCTGGACTTGTTTATTGGCCGACATAATGCAACTACAACATGCCTGAAAACCGAGCCTGTGGGGTGGAGACCGGGTCCGTGTTTGGGAGCTAAGTATCAACTCTCTCATGAAAAAACAAATCGGAGAATTCATTTATTTCACTTCAAGAGTATACTTACATCCCAAACACTCTTTGATATTGCCAGAATTCGTCAGTGAATCTGACAAGAGGGAGGCAAGATAAAAAAAACCGCTCTTCCCTAAAAGAGCCAAGCTCCTTTTGCGTTAAAGCACTTAAATCTGAAATTGTGTATAAAAACACAACCAGGAAAGATAAGAACATCGGCTCTAACCCCCCTCCTTTTGGGACAGCAGGAGTTATGAGTTCAATGTCCTAAATGCTCTCTAGCGCTATAGTATTAAAGGACATCGAACGAAAACTCTCACGAGAGAACCATATAATAACATGAACCATCACCATATTAGTATGGGTAATGTAGCATATTTATGAAACAACACAAGACACAAGACTTACATTGTAAATCTTTGGCTTGGCGATTGAAAACAGTACAATATTTGTTGTTACTATAAATTAAATGTGCTGTTTATAAACAGCGAGAAAGCCTTATATATAAAATGTACACCTGATTATCTTTTTAGAATCGATAAGGCGAGAGAGGATTGGTGGTGTCACAGAGATAATGGTCGGTAAATGATGACTCACAGTGTCACTGGTCTACCAAGATATTGTCATCCAATTGTACCCAGTTAAACAGGGCAGTGGAAGCCACTAAGCCACGGACACTGTGAGCCTTGGCCATGTCATCATGTTTACCAGTGGCCGATTTTTGACAAAACTGGATGCATTCCACAATCAACCGCAAAATAGTGTTTTTTGATGCCCAAATATGGGGTTCAATATAAAACAGCCATAACGAATTAGGGTCTGTCCGCCATTCCTGGGTACATTGCTTTCACCGGTTTAATGCGCAGACCGGACACCATACCTTTGAGCTGGGATCATATATAGTCAAAGCCGGTAAAACAATAGGCTGACCTGGATATTTCAATGACTGATTCTTGGCCATGAAATTAACCCTACGGAGAAGCCTGAGCCCTTACCCTGTAACCACACAACAATCTGGATCAGAAGATAAGGCGTATATTTTGCTTCTATGCCTTGCCGAGCCCGCAGCTATTAGAAATACCGTTTTTAAGTATCAACATTTAAATGGAACTAAGTGGTTCAAAGGGTTTATCAGCTAGTACATATAACACTAAAGATAAACTCCAAGCCGGAATCGCTGGAGGATTTCTCGGTCTTGGATTACCATGCCTTTGATTAAAGTATTCTAATTACATACTTCATCACTTCTCCTATTAGCCAAGCAAGAGATAAGACATTAAAGCCGACTTATATCCAGCAATAGAATTAGGCTTACGGCTATAGGCATCTTACAGGTGACAGAGGAAATCGGCTACTACCTGAATAGATGAATCCATTGGATTAATACATCTTTCTGCGCACAGTACTGCAAAGTTGTTGATTTTATAATTATATACTCTGGAGGTTGACACCCTTCTGGCTTTTGCCATAAACATGACTGCTTGCACAGAAAATCCCTCCTTAATTGCGGATTCCTTGACAACATCGATGCAGTCAATTTGAATATTGACGGATTGTTGTGAAAGGCCTTGCCCTGGAAGATTATATTGTCCATCAGAGACAGAGGAAGCAGATTGCAGACCAGAAGGTCCAGCTGATCCGTATACCATGATCGGCTTGGCCAATTCGGGGCAATCAGAAACACCTGGCAATTCTCCTGTCTGATTTTCTGAAGAATTTTGGAATCAGGCTAGATGGCAGGTATGCGTATGCATACATTCCCTCCCAGCTGATAGCTAGCGCATCTGTTGCGACAGCGCTCAGATCTTGAATCGGAGACGTACGCCGTCATCTTCGCACCCTTCGTCGTTGTGAATAAATCTATGTTGGGTTTGCCCCCGAGTTTAAACAGATGGTCCGCCACACATTGATTTAGTTGCCACTCTGTAGGTAAAAACATGCATCCTTCGGCTCAATGAGTCTGCCAACAACTTTAACCTTCCCAGAATGTGAACTGCTTTCAAGGTGATCGATCACATGATCGAGACACCAGCAAAGCAGTTTCCATGTCATTATAGAGAGACTGGGAGATTTTGTTCCACCCTGGGGGTTTATGAAAGTCAATACTGATGAGTTGTCTGATCGAACCAGGACTATGTTGCCCTGGAATTTCTCTAAGAAATTAGTAATTCCAGTAGGTTGATATGTTCTAGTGATTGATCCAGATTCAAAAGCCCCAATACCGTGGCTTCTTCCAGGTAAGCTCTCCATCCCTCCACCGATGACCCTTGTACATCATTATTTGAGGGTGGGGAGGGGTCAGCATCAACCTCACTAGATTTTCTCTTTTTATCCACCACCACTGAAGGTGGTAAATAAGAGGTTCCAACAATGACACCCTTGAGTCCAGAAACCCTGAACTCTGGGGCCACTGTGTGATGATAAAAACCTGGATAGGCCGCCTGTGGAATGACTGGTTCCAGAGAAACCATCAACCCTGGCAGCATTCTCAAGAACACCCTTGCCAGAACATAGTGACTGTTGCACACTGACCGTATGACTGAGATGAATGTTTTCACTCTCTCCTGAGATGGGTAAACATACCCCATCTCCAGATCGAAGAACATGCCCAGGCAAACAAACTTCTGGGATGGGGTTAGCTCTGATTTCTGAAAATTTTTCATCCGGCCTAAATCTGTGAGAGTTTTCAAAACTATTTCCCGATTTGCTGCTAAACTTTCCTGATAGTGTGCCTCTAACAGTCAGTCATCTATGTATGTGTGGACTGCTACATTTCTCCTGTGGACAATGCTGTGATAGCAAGAACCACCTATTTGAAGACCCGAGGATGCAGTCGGAATTCCAATTGGGAAGAACTTCTGAATTCCCATTGGCTGCCCTGAAATGTGAATCTTGAATCTCTGAAACTGGCGAAAACTCCTCGCATTTGGAATGTGGAAATATGCGTCTTTCAGATCTATTGATGCTGTCCACATTCCCCTCTCTAACCCCACCAACATCGTTTTGATTGTTTCCATCTTGAAACTTGGTGCGTCCATGAACTTGTTCAATGGCTTGACGTTGAGAATTGGTGCCCCCCCCCCCCCTAGTGCTTTTTGTCACCAGAAACACAATTGAGTAGAAGCCCAGACAATTTTGTGCCGGCTGAAATGCTCCTCTTTGTATGAGGGGATCTATTTCCTCCTCCAAACATAACCGTTGATCTGGATCTCTTGGATTTTGAGTCCAGATCGGTACCAGAGACAGCTGCGATGGCAGACCTGTTGTCCAGTTGGACTGGAGACCGGCTGAAAACTATCGCAAGGCTATGGGGTTCTGGGTTAACCGCTCCTACTCATGCTTGTCAAAGGCCAAGTGACCTCCCACAGGTCCACCTAGGGATAGAAGTGGACATGAGTATTGCAAGAGAGTCACACTGTCTCTGGGTCTGATAGTATGGAGTTGGTCCAATAGAACGCGACCTGACAGGCATGCTTTCCACGATCTGATTCCTGCATGCCTCTGCCAGCGCCACATGCACCGCAGGCTGCTGTTTCCCATGGCGATGCTGTACCCAGGACTTCCCTACTTCCAAAACGCATCACTAACTCACAAAAATCTAATATATAAAACTTCTAGCGGACTAAAACACATTGTCCTCTAATTTATTTATGTCAGCTACATCGTCAAGTTCCGCGATCGGAGATTCCGCCTCAAGTGTTTAAAGTGTATAGAAAAATTAATGGTCGCCATTTATAATAAGCTCAGAAAGTCGCTATGTCATTACGTTATCATGCAATAATTTTAGGGGTTTCGCAATCACACATCTTATAAACAAACAGTGGATTGCCCTACCGCATACGGTATAAGAGAATCAAGATTTTGACCGATTTTCAAAGAAATAATAGCGTTTTGTATTAGACTGTTAACCTGGAAAGCAGTCTTGATATTTTTTTCTGTGTTTTGGCTACGCTGGTTCACCGTAGATAATGTTGTTTGTTTAACGCAAGAATATGGTCATCCTCTCTGAAATTAAACCACCTACCCTGGTGTTTTCCCGAGGTGATATCATAGGATCAGGGAATATTTTGAGCAGTATCGCATCGCAAAATGTGATGCAAATGAGTACCTGTTGCTACACATCCACAACTTCGCATAGCTATTTGCTGCGATACATAATTTTGATGTAAAATTCAGTCAATTCACTTAATTTTGGAATATTTTTGATAAAAATTCGCTAAAAGTTGCAAAACGCTTGTCAAATTTAGTAAGGAAGTGAGATGCGCATGCGTTGGAGACTGAGTTCCGATATAGTCCATAGACATATATAGCTATAGAGCGCATATCTTCATACCTTCCTTCACTATGGGACACATGACCGCCGGTGACGCGAGTTCAGTAAGCGCTCTATAGATCAAAATTCTAAAAGCTAGCGATGCGCGCATGCGTTAGCAGCTTCCTTCTGGTATAATAATAAACTGTTACAGACTTCAGTATTGAGTTTGGACACCAGTCGGAAACTCGCAATATGTATCACGGAGTAGTCACGGTCGTTGACATATTACTCGTAACCGACTCTCTTGTAAATCTAAATTCTCCTATAGGGGGGTATGGCTATTGATCATTGCCCCGTCATTAGTTAGCGTTATGATAAACTTTAAAAATACAAGTTTATCTAGGCTAATTCTGGTCGATTTAGTCAATGTTTGTCTCGGAAACTGAGTTATGTCATCAGGAATGCTAAACTCCTGTTAGCGAATCCCATAATCAAACAGTATAGTTAGCCATGCTACGGCGGCGTATCGCTCTTGATTCGCGCAAGCAACAGATTTAGAATGGCATGTAGCCAAGATCGACGCATGCGTGAGTGTTCTCGAATACTCTTCTCCAAAGTCGGGAACATACTTTCTCGCAAGATTATTGGTTAATAAATATAACTATATAGAAAGCAGCCAATGAATCACAAGGAAACTACCGACAGTAAAGAAAATAAACAATGTTTTACGTGGTAATTTTATGAATGACGGAGTAGTATCTCTATATATATAGCATTCGTAGTATTCGTAGTAAAACTAGTAACACGGTGGACCGATTGATACACGCTGATCACAGTAAAACTTTTTATCATTCACTATTTAAGCCATAGAAAACAACCATTAGTAATTTTTAAATAAAAATTATTAACTCTTTCAACTGAGGTCATAGTATCGAAGAAACTTAAATTCATCTTAATAAGCTGTTGAATATGTTGCAAGTTTTTAAGGGGGACCTGTTTCTCACAGCTGCCATAGCCTACAACAGCTTCCAGTTAAGCACTAACACTATTCAGCCGTTTTACATTGTATTGAATGATGTGTACTTTGTTTAGCCTACCAGTTGAAAGGGATATGTGATGTAGGTTGATAAGTTACAAAATATATGTTAAACCTAGTCAATGAAATCACAGTATTCATGGGCGGTACATTATTGATTTTTTTGAAAATAATTTGACTGGGATATGTTGCTGCCTTAAGCAGCAACAGCTTCCAATCAATGTAATTGCCAAATCTGCCAATACGTATTATTTTAGGTTTCCTATACTCCCTGACCTTGGCCAGAGCCAGTACATGCATATTCTGAATCTGACATATGTCATACTGACAAATGACAATACTGGCTACTGTAGACCTGAAGACTGATACACTATCCTCAATAACATTCTCAGAAGTCCAATATTAATTATTCAACCATCTGTTCATGTCAGATTTGTGCAATTTGTGTAAACTACGTGTCGCATATTACACGCCTTATGGACTACTAATTTTTTAGACGGACTACTGATTTGTCAAGTCTGGTAGTCCTTCGTCCCCATTGGAACACCAACCAGTTTCAACAGTTTGTTTGCTATGCAAGTGCTATGAACTGCTATGCATTATTCAATTTGTTTAGCAGTTACTGCTATGCAATTCTTTTCCAACAAAATATTCCCTGTAGGATAATGGGTTTTCGAGGGTGTAAGCACATTTTTACAGATTTAATATAAGAGTAGGAATTTTTATCAGAAAATGATGTCAATTTTGTAACTAGCAAACATTCTCTGAAATAAAACATGTATTAAAATGAAAATACAGTATTTCGCTTAATTGAAGCCTATGCTCTAATAGAGGCCCACGCCCTAACTTTGACATATGAGCTCCAATGATTTCTTAGCAGGTTCAAAACGGCAAAACTGTGTATTAGAAACCCACCCCCTAACTCAGCAGATTGTATAGGAAAATTTTTTTTAAGAGCAAATTTGTAGGAATAGCATGTATAATAATAATGTTGGAATGACCCTATTAATATATTTTAAGACAAAATTTATGTACCAAACAAGCAGTCGCCCGTATTGCGCATCAATTTTGTAACACCGATCAAGATTAAATGATCCAACAGCTCTTTTGCGATTGGAGGCGGCATGTTCTCGCAAGATATTATACGCTAACGGGAGTTTATCAAACGGGTACCCGTTATTCAGATCAGTATGATACTCAGTTCCTATCGCGCAACAATAATATACAGAAATTTCCGAGTTCCGAGTTCCGAGTCCCCGATTCCAAAATATTTATATCCGAGTACTCGCTCTAAAATAAACTCTTCAATTGGAGGCGAATCACGTGATTTGTATTTTTTTCGCGACGCCATTTTATATCAAATTGTGACTTAATTTTGATGTAATAAACGACCTTTATTAAAGGATACGCAATATTTAGGCGCTCAAATCAAATAATTTCACTTCCCCGGTGATGTTTTGAGGTATACATTAAACATAGGCATAGGCGGTGGGAATTTTTACAGGAGAAAATGCGTTGAATTTACGTGGTATCAGTTTTAGAAAACATTTTTGGGAAAACTCTCTAATATAAGGCCACCCCCACCCCCTTTCTCAGAAATGTTGGGTTGGAAATTGAACACAACACCCTTGTCCTAATAGAAGCCTAGCCTTCAATTAAGCAAAATGCGGTAAACCATAAAATAAATGTATTGCTTATGAATATCCACTACCTGGTCTACAGATGAAATCTGAATACTGTCATGTGTTTTCGAGGGTGACGTAATGTCGTAATTTCAACACAAGTGAGTTGGTGAATTGATGTCAATGTTTATAATTTGATCAAAGGAGAGTCTGTCACCAATGGTAATGCTATAACCGGGTCTTACACAAACACACAACTTAATTTATAGTTGTAAATCCTGTTCAGGTCAAATTCCGTTTTTCGTGATAACCGGGTATATATAGCAAGCAGCAAATTTCAACCAAAATTCTGAAAAAAAATTAAAATCTTTCAGTTTCCTTTTCTAAATTGGTAAATGTGTTATTGAAAATGAAAATCATTGTTTTTCCTACTGGAAAACCCAAAAAAAATATTGATAATTTTATCATATGCAGTAACTAGAGGATCAGTTTGAATTGGTATGGTGGGTAAAGAAAAATCAATCTAGATCTGAAAACTACATAAGCACCCCATATCAGTTTGACACTTAGGGAAAAATAATTTATTGCTATGGAGATATAGCTGGTATTCTAGCCAGGACAGCAATTGGCAGATGCTGTTTGACACGAAAGTTGGTTTGGTTTGTATCATTTCCCTATGACTTATGAAGTTATGGGCATTTTTATCATGGCTCTAAATAGTAATAGTGGAAATACATGTTTTTCACTACACTGACGTCAAAATGCATAAAATTATCACCTGCTCTACTCGCATTTTTAATTTGCAGATGTTGTGTAAAATAAGACACATGATTTGTTGACGTCACCTAAGCAACGTGCACGCGAGAATGTAAAAAGTATGTACCCTAGAAATCACATGACCCTCGAAAATACCCTACTGGATGATAGACATTCCTCTGCACAAAATTGGATTAGATTTTGTGGATAAATGGGGAAACAGGGGCAAATTGGACTAACATTCAAATCCCAACAACATTTCAATCAGAGAAGATTAATTTATTTTATTGTGATGTCGATTGTCGTAACTATCGCGAGAATATGGAAAACAATGATAAGTAAACATAAGGGTGTATAGACATTTTGGCAGCCAACCATTTTCGGCAGCTTGGAGTACATTTTCGGCAGTCCGTTTTCGGCAGCCTATATTAGTGTTTTATTATTATCCCTGTGTTACCTATATGTTACCCTATATCTATGTCGCTTTAACAGAGTCGATATAACAGTATTATATACTAATACTATACGTGTGTATTATATAGTAATAGTATATATTTTTGTTATATCAACTCAGCTAGACTGAAATCCATATCTAATTACCACTAATTGCTGGTTGACGAATTTTATTTTGTTTGTTTTTTCAGCCATGCCGACTCTAAGAGCAAAACAAACTAAGAGCCAGTCGCTGCGATGAAAGTCAAGCACGGTGACGAAGATTAGGCATACTGTTGCGACGCTGTGAAATATAATTTGATATTATTTTGAAATAAAGACGTAGGCCTATATCGATCATTCTTTAACAAAGTGATTGGCCTCTAATTGTTAAAAATTTAAGTTCAATTGCAATGCAAAAAAATTTAAAAGAAAATTCTAGAATATTTACGGCATAACATAATATTTGAAAAGCAGCGCCAATTTGGAAAATCTGTGTCATGTAATTGATGTATCACATGAAAATGAGAATTTTGAAAATAATTTTTCGGGTTAGGACTTGGAGTAGATTTCCTCGAATTTTCGCGAAGCAAATTTGGAAATGCTCATTAGAAAATATAAATAATTTCGAAAATCCGCTAGAAACTCTTATAATGCTACGTCTGTAATGGTCTAAAGAATAATACAGACTGACTAACGATCTGAATCACAAGTACGACCAGCAATTGCACGTGCATTTTGATTTGTTGAAGTTGTTCCTGAAAGCTGGTTGGTTAGAGCTCTCTCTCTCTCTATTGTATTTGTAATCCGTCTCTGTGTGTATTCCGACCATTGTAATGGTTTCCTGCAATTAAAGCCCATGTTAGCTAGACTCGGCGGGTGATAACAATGTCCTCAGTTTATAATCCCTGCTGTTATCTTAATGCCAAAAATGTTAAGTTGCGATCTCTTGCGTGAATGAACAACACATTTCGCTTGCACAGCAACTACTTTCAGTATGACGTACATACCTTGTAACCAAATAACTTTTAACAAACAAATTTATTTCAAAGTATTCAACATTTTAATTAATTGTAACAAAATTAATTTTCACGCACCTTGTACGCGCGGGCACTCCGTACGCGGCCACATATAAATCTAAAGGAATTGTGGATATTTTCGAAAATAATTTGACTGGAACCTGTTGCTGGTATTGGCAGCAACAGCGTCCGGTCAAAATATTTACATAAATATTCAACCTATCCCAACAAATCGACTTAGTCAATAAGTGAACAGCTGTCTAAAGAAAAGAAAATCAATTTGACAAATGTAAATCCTGCTAGATTTTTAGGAAATAAATTGACTGGAACCGGTATTCAACACTCTGGTGCATATTCTGGAGTGAATATGGCCTTTAATACAAGTTTATACACACGCACGCACGGTACTTATTAACAAGGAATTTATTTTCAGAATATTCGAATACAACATATTTCACGATATTACAAGTGCAACATATTTCACCATATTACATGGCGACGAACATATACGCACGTAGATACTCACGTATTCATTAAATGACCACCTATCTAAATAAAGGTTCTGGACATATATTTTGAAAATAATTTGACTGGAACCTATTGCGGACATTTGCAGCTACAGCTTCTGTTAAAAAATAACTACACAAATATTCACCAGATCCCGACAAATGCATACTCCTCGGGCTGGACTGTATAAATAAATTAATTTGACTGGAACATGTTGATTATGTTTGCAGCAACAACGTCTATGCAACAAAAATATTTACAGATATTCAACAGGTGCCCTTTCGTGCAGGTTTTAAATATGAATATAAGGTAGTGCCAGCTTCCAGTCAAATTGGTTTCAAAATATTCACAAACTTAACTATACACCTGTGCAAAAGTTAAGCACCACCCTATTTTTACGCACATGCGAGAGTATATTCATGTGCTATGAAGAAAGCAATAGCATAAACATTTATGTACCCATCCATCTTAGTGCAAGAGGTAACAATGCAACTAGAAGAATGCTGATTATGATGGTGGGGAAACACTGTATGTTTTTGTTTGAACTTGAAAACGAGGCCTGAATATGGTTACGTTGACACAACTGACAACTATTGCCCTACAGTTGACACACGTGGCTAGATTGTCATTAATGGTGTCTGAAAACGAAGTTTAACATCTGTGCACGAGTTTGAGACTGTCATTATTAATACCGGGTATATCCACCTTGTGCCTGGATGACGGCCTGGACACGACGTCTCATGCTGGTCACCAACCGACTGATACGCCATTGTGGTATTCGTTGCCATTCAAGATGGAGTGCGTCTGTTAATTCCTGTAGGTTCTGCACAGGAGGATCCCTCCTTCTCACCATGTTTCCCAGAATGTCCCAGATATGCTCAATAGGGTTCATGTCAGGGCTCCTTGCTGGCCATGGTAGGGTTTCGATGGCATTCTGGCGGAGGTATTCATGCACAGCTCTAGCACGATGTGGTCGGGCGTTGTCATCCATGAATATAGGGTGGGTTCCAGGTGCATGATTTACAAAATGAGGGACCACAACTCTATCCAGTATGGAATCTTGATATCTTTGTCCATTTAGTGTTCCAGGTACAGTCAACAGATCCAGCTTACAACAAATGAGATGCACCCCCATATCATAACGGAACCTCCACCAAATGGAACTTCTTCCATGATGTTACGTTGGTCGTACGCCGTGCGTCTGGACCTCCATACACGAGTTCGACCATCTGTGGCATGAAGCAGGAACCGACTTTCATCGGACCAGTGTACCCGTCTCCAGGATCTCATGTTCCAGTGTCTTCTTTCATTGCACCACCTCAGACGCTCCTCTTTGTGGTGTGCAGTGAGGAGAGGACGTCTGACAGGTCTCCTAGCTTTCATGCCAGCAGCATACAGTCTCCTTTTGACGGTAGACATTGACACTCTATTGCGCGTTTCCCATTGCTGGCTGAGCACTCTGCTGTTGGTGAATGGAGATCTCGTAACAAGGCGTACTAGGGCTCGATCATCACGGGCAGTAGTCTTCTTCGGTCTTCCAGATCTAGGCCTGTCCTTCACCTCGTTAGTTTGCCCATGTTTTGCAATCAAACGACTGATTACAGTATGGTTAATGTTCAGCTGTCTGCCAATCTCTCTGCATGACATACCAGTGGTATGCATGCCTATGATTTGCCATTTCACATGATCACTTAACCTTCGTCTTGCCATAGCGGTTCACAATCAAGAGCTAATTCTCTCTGTACAAATAAACCACGGTCATGAACACAAAATTCCTAATCTTGTCGCCTAAATCTGTATGTAATGTTCTACACCTCAAACTGGACTTTTACATAACTGAACACGTGTGCTGTTTCCCGCCACGCACGGACATCAAGCGGCGTGAATTCATGCATGCATGTGCATTTCGTACTTGGAATTATGTCAGCTAACGCGGGGACAAAAAGCATGGCAGCCTAGTTGTACCATCATGTTTCTACGTTCTATTGTTTTTGCTGGTGCTTAACTTTTGCACAGGTGTATATAATATAACCGTAAAAGTGAGTGAAATATTGCTTTTGAGCTGTTACAAAATAATATATTCGTTACGTATGTGTCAATGTCTGTTGAGTATCTTGAAACTAAATTGACGGGAAGCTGTTGCTGCCTAAGGTAGCGCCAAAACCTGTACTGTATAATTTGAAGCCGTAGCATGTGCACGCCTACACAGGCTATAACCGCCAATAATGTTTTGAGAGATTTATTATAAATGATAGCAAAAATATACAAGAACCCACTGAGACGCATACCTCAGCAACATATTTCACCATATTACTAAGCTCATCATTACCATTGCCATAAATCACACAAATAAAAACAGAAAAAGAACACTGTATTGTGAAAGTCACGCTCCGATTTCTAATTAACAAGGGAGGTAAATCGTATCGGTAATTAGCTAACAATAGCCTCACGCAGTTACTTCCCTTGAACAATATAAAATGAACGCGCGGGTCCGAATATGTATTTTTGTTTTAGGAATTTTCTGGTAATAATTTTTGTTAGATGTTTGTTAGGCACACGCAATTTATTCACCTTATTTTTTCAATTCACAGATGTAGACCAGATGTATGCAAATGTTTCAGAAGCAACATCAATTAAAATGAGGTCTATGAATTATAGATCTATGGTTCCTTAATCACGGTATTAACCTAAAAAGGAAATATTATTAGATACAGAGACTTATACAGATGATCTCAGTCCATAATGACCGCGAGCTAAAATTACCGCGGTAGGGACGAAAATGACCGCTATAGTATTCCTATGGTATTCCTAACAAGGCTACCAATAACTACTATCCGCTACGAATATTCTATATGCGTATATACGTTACAGTATATATTATATACATTATATGTTTCCTACTACAAGATCCTATCTAATTTAACTTATATAATTTGTGTGGGGGGTTTTCAGGTACCGTCGCGTAGACTGTGGCTAAAGAAGGGAACGAAATTTCCGGAACTAGCAATTTAAAAAGTGAACACTGTACGTCTGCTAGATAAAGCTAGAGTGCGCAAAGACATTTAGAAGAAGCTTAGTGCTACAAAAAGCTGTATTGAAACTGTTTTGTAAATATCTAACTTATGCAGAACGGCTTAGCATTAAAACGCATATTGCAAATTTAAATGTGCATAATGACACGCGAAATGCCTGAAAATAAAATTAAGTAAGAAGTGAGATTTAATTATGTATAAATTAATAATACGTTTAATTGTGAATTTGATTTCCTTCTTTTCATCATATTTAGCTACGCAATTGAAGCCTCTAAAAGTCTAAGATTTTAACAATTTATATTTGCCTATGATACGCTGAATTTAGAAATTATCAATTAGCAAATAAATCAAATTGAAAAATTTAGCAAGTTTGATTATTTTCACTACAAATGAGTTTCTCAAGAGGTACGGAAATCTTTGAAACAAGAATGTCTAAAACGCAAAGAAATTTGAGATAATTTTGAGTCTAGTAAGTTTGCGTCTGTAAGGGTCAAAAGTTTATTACAGACTGATCTGCTACTTGAATCTGATAGACGACGCGCAAATACATGTGCATTCTGATTCGTTGCAATCGTTACTGATAGTTCATTGGACAGAGGAATCATCATTGTGTTTTATTATATGTCTAGTCTTAGATGTGTATTCAGGCGGACATAGGCTACCATTTTAATGGTTTCCTGCAATTAGCGTACATGTTATGCAAGCAGGGGGACTGGGTGGGCGAGATAACAATGCATACACTCCTACAAATCCCGCTGTGATTTTAACGCCAAAATTGCTAAAGTTGTACTTTTATGCATAATTATCCAGTACTTTCTGCGAAGGATTGAAATACACAATATTTTGAATATTTTGAAACGTATTTCACTGGAACATATTGCTGTCAGTCTGCCTGTCCTAGTAAAATTATGCTCAAAATATTCGCCACATTACCTGTTAAATAAATTGTTGTTTTTTATCCTAAATTTTGACACGTGAAAACACGTTACACATACACCATATATTTCTTATGCATGAGTTTATTGAAATAATAGTGCCCATATATATATAAAGACAGATAAAAATTTGAAATCTATTTCGCTGGAACCTACTGCTGTCCTGGCTGCCCCGGCTGCCGATGGCAGTCAGATTAGCTTTAAAATAATCAATTATATTTAATACATCAATATGAATCATAAATAAGATTACATTTCTGATCATCGAAAACATGTTACACGGCTCGTTGCGGCGTCATACAGCAAGAACACTATATAGCAAGACACATATAGGCCTACTGGAAAACCATTGAACATTTTGAATCCTATTTCGCTGACCCCGATAGCTGTTGGAACCGGCCCGCCACCCATACTCAGCGCATGTTGGGATCGATTTATATCATTTTAATCCAGAATTCCAATTTCCAGCTATCCTATTGACTATTTTAAAAATAATTTCACTGGTTACTGTTGCTGCCTTTGACAGCAACCGCTCCCAGTCAAATTAGTTTCAAAAGATTATTTCCAGAATATTTATTATATTGTTTATTAAATTCGTGCAACTGACAGAATATTCCAGCTTTATGACGGAATATTTATTTATATTCATACGTTTCTTAAAATGACAGCGCGTTATACAGCATACATAATTTGTTGTTTCTGATCAGTGAAAATACATTACCGGTACACACTTTGTTGCAGCATCGATTCATACAGCACAGGATGAATCCACTTTTACCAATGCCCCGCCCATCTTTAGCTCGGGGTCACTCGTGTTTGGATCGATTTATAAATATAATAATTGTGGCTCCAACCAGTCAACTTAGTTTCATAATTATCAACAAAATATTTATTAAATTCAGATATATCATAATTGCTCCTGATTTTCTTCATCATAAGCAGAAGCAGAATTTGTTTCAAAATATTCAACTTAGATCATAATCTTTAAGCTTTAGTGGGGTTTTTTTTTTTCAATTTCTCAATAATAACCGCACCGACCTTTGATTTATAGGACAAGCCAAAGATTAACTACCGGTATGGATCTACAATGGTAATCCTACTATTGTTTATCGATATTTACTTCTTAGATCTTACATATTTATTGAATTCTGAATATAATCTTAGAAAAACATGCACGCTGACGTGAGTAAATTTCACAAGCTCAACAGCTATATAACCAAGATGCAAATTGAATCTCTCCAAACCTGTTATTCTGTTGCATTCGCAATATTATCACAAATCTATCGACCGTTGTTCACCAAACGTCAAAGATGTCTTTTCCTTGTATTCGTTGTGGAGCTGAAGTCGGTGGTCATCAGCAGGCGCTTCAGTGCGATGTATGTCAGCAATGGCAGCATCGCTCTTGTGGGACAGGCTTATCCCAGGACGAGTACCGCGCCGCTTGTCGACGTGGTTTTATTGACTGGGTATGCGATGCATGTCAGGCTGCAGGTAAGATTAATTTATTATTTATAAGTCTTATAATCCCTATTAGTCTATCTTTTCAAACTTGGTTTCTCTCTCTCTCTCTCTCTTTCTCTCGCAGCGCTCTCTCTCTCTCGCAGCGCTCTCTCTCTCTCGCAGCGCTCTCTCTCTCTCGCAGCGCTCTCTTCCCCCCCTCTCTCTCTCTCTGTACGCAGTGAAATCATGATAGGAAATAATGTTGAATATTTTTATCTAATTAACAGAGGTAAGCATCGACGAAGCACCTTGTCGAGGCAGATGCAGCTGTTGTGGCAGAGGTACCTGTTGTCGAGGTAGTTGTATTTGTTGTCGAGAACGATACATCTGTTGACGAGGCAATTGCACCTGTTGATGAAACAGATGCGTTGGTTCCGGCAGCCGATGTACCGGTCGAGGCAGTGGATGCAGTTGTCGAGGCAGCAGATGCTCCTATCGCGGTAGCAGATGCAGCTGTCGAGGCACCAGATGCAGCCGTTGATGGGGAAGATGGCCCCAGAGAGCATAGGCTGGCAAGCGATTTGCCACCCTACACAGTGCCAAATCTAGCACCAGAACCAGTCGACGAGGTCGAAAATACAGAACAGGATGAATATCTATGGTATTATTAAAACGAGACAACGATCACCTACAAAAATAACATTATATTTGCATACACTATATTATAACGGGTAATAGAAGTCAAAATATAAATTCGCAGTGGCGGTCATTATCGCCATAATAGCGGTCATTCTTGTCCCGGGCGTGGTCATTTTAGCTGGCAGTCATTTTCGTCATACACCATACAGATCGCTGGTAAAACAATTTTAATAACATTCATAACATTACAATATTTTACAACAATATTTACGATGTTGAACATGCTGCCGAAAATGTAATAATGTGCTGCCGAAAATGTATGTTTTTATGCACCATATTTGCGTTTCGGTAGGCTGCCGAAAACGTATTAATATTTGCGGCTGCCGAAACAGATATTGATAATGAAGGTATGAATTTTCCACTCTGTGACTATATACTTCAGAAAGAATTTAATGATAATATTATCAAGAGTACTGATGCTATCACCTTTTCAATGATTCATATTAACATTAGATCGCTGCTAAAAAATTTTGATAAATTTAATAACTTTATGGATTCCAGCTCACATGAATTTAGCGTCATAGGAATTACCGAGACATGGTTGAAACCTGACTCACCACTGGACTCAATTAATATGCAAAATTACAAATTCATTGAAAAACACAGGCCAACTAAAAAAGGTGGTGGTGTAGGCATCTACATAAAGGGCAGTTTACAGTATGATTTGAGAGATGACCTGTCAATGAATGAAGAATTTATTGAAACTATTTTTATTGAAATTCCCAATGAAAAAACTAAAAATAAACTTGTCGGTGTCACATACAGACCTCCTGGAAGTGACAACGACAAATTTATGAAATCATTCGAAAAGATTCTAAATACCATACAAAATGAAAAGAAATCCGCTTATATATTAGGTGACTTTAATATTGATTTGTTAAAACAACATAGCTTCTACACTCAAGACCTATTAAATTTATTAAAAATATCTGGCTTTTATCCATTTATAACGAAACCAACAAGAATTACAGAATGCTCGGCTACTGTTATTGACAACATCATCTCGAATAATGCTGTAAGTGGCAAGAATCAAACAGGTATCTTTGTTGTAGATATTTCAGACCATTTACCTATTTTCTATATAGAAAAAGAAAACAAAAAAGGAAAATCATTTGTAAAAGAAACAGTAACTTGTAGAGACTTCAAAAAGGAAAATATAGAAATGTTCAAAAACAATATGGCTAACATAAACTGGAACCAGGTAATTGAATCACAGTCATGTGAAGATGCCTACAACACCTTCCACACTATATGCTCTAACATCTATGAATCTGCCTTTCCACTTAAAAATATTAAGAAATTTAAACAAAATCCTACTAAACCCTGGATTACAAGAGGAGTGATAGCTGCCTGTCACAAGAAAAACAAGTTATATCTGAATTTTATTAAATATCCGACAAAGTATAATGACTCACAGTTCAAGAAATATAGAAACAGGCTAAATCAGATAATTAGGACAGCAAAAATACACTATTTTCATAATAAATTTGATGAACAAAAAGATAATATAAAGGAAACATGGAAACTGATTAAATCATTACTAAATAAGAAAAAAACCAATACTGAAGCATCACGGTTTATTTATAATAATAGAGTCATTAACGACAAAAAAGAAATAGCAGACAAATTTAATGAGTATTTTACTAACATTGGTCCTAATTTATCACAAAAAATTCAACCCAGCTCGAACATACATATAACGGACTTTCTAACAGGTAGTTATCAACACTCTATTTTCCTAAATCCAACAGATACTCACGAAATCTACAAAATACTAATGCAAATTAACACAGCTAAAAGTGCTGGAATCGATAATTTCAAATGGAAAATTTTTAAACACTGTGTAACAGAAATACTAACACCATTGGACCACATCTGTAATCTCTCACTTACACAGGAAGTATTTCCATCAAGATTAAAGGTTGCACGTGTGACACCCATATACAAAGCTAAAGATCTATCTGACTTTACTAATTATCGGCCAGTCTCGGTACTTCCACTTTTCTCAAAACTCTTAGAAAAGCTGTATTTTAGTAGAATTACTAAATATCTAAACAAAAACTCAATCATATATCCTTCTCAACATGGTTTCAGAGAAAAACACTCTACTATGCTTGCCATTGTGGATATGATAGAAAAATTATCAACCTCCCTTGAGAATAATGAACATACGCTAGGTGTATTCTTGGATCTTTCCAAAGCCTTCGATACAATTGATCATACAATTTTACTGCAAAAGCTTGCATACTATGGAATAAGAGGTACTGCATTGAACTGGATACAGAGTTACCTGTCAAACAGGGAACAGTGTGTACAATTCAATGGGGCTATCTCTGAATACAAAAATATAGTTTGTGGTGTTCCCCAAGGTTCAGTTCTTGGGCCCCTGCTGTTTCTCCTATATATGAATGACATACCCAAAGTCTGCAAACATCTCTCACTAATACTTTTTGCAGACGACACAAATGCTTTCTGCAGCCACAAGGATATAGAAATTCTATACAAAAATGTCAATAATGAAATGGCAAAATTAATAGACTGGTTTAAAGTAAACAAATTGTCCTTAAATGTATCAAAAACTAATTATATACTATTCACAAAATCTAAGAAACTAAAAGAAATAGCTCTCCCAAACCTCTATATCGACAACCAGATAATTCAAGAAGCACGATATGCTAAGTTTTTAGGAGTATATCTGGACAAAAATTTAACATGGGAGAAGCATATTGAAATTATTACTACCAGGGTAGCAAAAAGCATTGGCATCATTCGCAGACTGAAACCCTATCTAACACCTACTATTATTAAAACCCTGTACTGCACAATGATACTTCCTCACATCACCTACTGCAATGCTATCTGGACTAATACATCTCAAGCTAGACTAAAAAAACTAAAATCTCTGCAAAAGCAATCTATTAAACTATTTTCACAAACAGCAGGTGGCCAGGATATCTTTAAATCAGAAAAGGTCTTAAAACTTGAGGACATAGGAGGGCTCCAACTATACACAATCTTAAGGGACTTCCACAATGGCAACTTACCCTCATCCTTATCTAACATTTGTATGCTCAATACACAATTGCATCCTCACAACACAAGAACAAGAGATAACCTCCACTCAACACACCACCAAACAAAAGCAGCACAACAAAAACCCTCATACAAAGCAATTCAGTTATGGAATAATACAGACACAAGCACACGCACAGACATCATAAAGCTACAGTACTTTAAGCAGAATATCAAAAAGAAGATTATAGAAACCTACTAGACTCTGGAAAACACACACCATCATGGCATGCTATTCTCATACTTGCACCCAGTCACCAGAACAAATAATAATAATAATAATAATAATAATAATAATATTAATAATAAGAAGAATATCTGTCATAATGGTAACTACCAAACAACTAACTCTACCATCACAGCCTAAAAAATACAGCAAAACAGGTTGCGAAAAGACGTAAATCACGCGATTGTAATTAATTATGATGTAATTATCTCCCTTTCTTCTTTCATTTCCAATTCGACCCGAGAACGAAATCATGCCTTGAAGAAAATATTAACTGTAATATTGTGATCGCGAATTTCATAAGTTAATATGATATTGTGTATAGAAGATAACGTTTTAAAAAATGGTTTGAGTAATAATTTTATTTAAAATTATATCCTAATCAGAATTATAGTTATTGGCGAGATTTTGATGCAATCTGGCGATTTAGTGTTGGGACGACTTTGCATTATGTTAATTAGCCAGTGACGTAAATAAAATGGATGCCATTGTTTAGAAAGGTTTTCCCCGATACAAATTTTAATGACAAATTCCCACATTAGTATTGTGTTTTATATTGCAAATTTATCTGAGACTACCAGAGAAAAGACGAGGGGATATTTATTTAATTAATTCGCTGCTTGATTTCTCTCGCCGTGCAGCGAGTTACATGGAGCTACACAATATGCGCAATTGGGGCCACGTTCAATTATTAGTTGCCCCGAACATAGCTTAATGGAAAGTATGGCCATTATTATTCATTACGATTTTCATGCTCGTTAGTATCTTTTATTTTTAACAATCCTGATACGAAAAACCGAAAATATGTTCATATTCGGTTTTTCGATATTAATTTTTTATAATCGGTTATGAAACCGTCAGTGCAGGATATCGGTTTTAAATATGGTATCGGTATATCGCGCAGCTCTACTGGATTGGCTGAGTATTTTAGAAATAATTTGCCTGAAAGTTGCTTGTGGCTTAGCCACCGACAACGTTCGGTCAAATTGTTTTAGAGGTACTCAGCATACCCTGAGTTAGGCTCCATGGAAAATGTAGACTGCAGAGGCTTGGCAGCGAGACAGTTAACTATATGTATATATAGGACTATAACATGTTAACCGTATGTATTCAGTATTCTCATGTCCTATACTGTTGTTGTTATATGTTATATGTAGGGGTCCACCGCCACATAGGCTCTGCCTTTGGTGGACTACCTGTTGTGAAACTGTAAATGTATATTCTATATCAAAATAAATAATCTTGAACTTGAACTTGAACTTAAATTACATGGAGATGATGGCTGCCGAAACCGACTGAGACCACCATAACATAAGCATGAATACGCAAACTGGTTATATCGAATATCGTTAAATATAAAATTGCTACCGCACAAAATTCATGAAAATATGCTCTAAGCATGAAGCTAGCAATTAGAAATAGCATTTGATTTGGATTACCGGCTTCACTAGCTGCAAAACACGCAGAATGCGATTACAAAAGTGCAGTTTCGGTTTCATTAACTGTTACTTGCTGTGGAGATCCCGTCTAAATTTTCTAGGAGAATCGTCAGCGGGATCCCATCATCATCATCATCATCATCATCATCATTTTGATACAATGATACAATGAAAGGACATCTGACAGCAGGCCTCAGGCCTCAAACGTCAGGAATAACAGTTTCACATCAGTCAACTAGTACTGAAGCAGAATTTGAAATACATGTAGGTTTAGCTTCAAAGTTGAAGCGCATAGGGTGACTTTCCCAAAGTTTTCCAATCTATGTTTAAAAGAATTAATTGAAGGTGCGCTGATGACATATTCAGAGAGTTTATTCCAATGATCAGTGCACCGCTATGGGAAGGAGTACTTTCTTATGTCTAGTCTGGGTCTAACTTTCATGAGTTTTCAGCTGTGGCCTCTTGTATTAGTATTTGTGTTGTGAAGTTCAATGAAGTCCGATAATGCCAAGGTCGGTAATTTCAAAGTTTGTAGGCGTTCACTGTATGATAGATGGCATAGGCCTGGAACGAGCTTGGTGGCTCGTCTTTGAACATTTTCTACAGCATTTATGTGTTTTTTCAAATGTGGGGCCCAGATAACATTAGCATATTCAATATGTGGTCTAATGAGGGCCTTGAATAGGTGGGTAAAATTTTATTTATCTATATAGCTAAACGTACGTCAGATTAATCCCATTATTTGGTTTGCTTCGTTTATCTTTTCATTTATGTGCTGGTCGAAATTTGGCTTTTCATCGATTATTACACCAATATCTTTTTCAGCAGGGGAGTTTGTTAAAGTATGGCTGCATAAGTTCATTGTATAGGAGGGTGGTTCTGTTTTTTTGGTAGAGATTCGCATATATTTGCATTTATCTGGGTGACATTTTAATAATGAATCATCCGTCCATGAACACATCGAATTTATGTATTTTTGCAGTGAAATACAGTCTGTTGGATTAAAAATTGATCTGAAGAGTTGTGTGTCATCTGCAAACAGGAACATTTCAGAACTACAGTTAACTGCATCAGGAAGATCATTGATATATATTATGAAAAGAAGTGGTCCCAAAACAGAATCCTGTGGTATGCCACTTGTGACCTGTGTTGTTTTAGAAAGGACCCCATTAATTAATACCTGATGCGTTCTAACGGTTAAAAATGCCTGTATCCAATCTAACAATCCACCTTCTCTGCCATATATAGACAACTTTTTTATGAGACGTTTGTGATGGACCTTGTCAAATGCCTTCATAAAGTCGCAGTAGATGGCATCAATCATCCCGCCTTTATCAAGTGTCTGCAGCCATTTTTCAAGTACATTTAGCAATTGCAGAACAGTAGATCGGCCACTGATAAAGCCATATTGTTTATCTGAAAGCATTTTATTTGTTCTTAGATGGTCCATTATTGCATCCTTAATTATTGATTCCATTATTTTACACACTACCGACGTCAGGCTGATTGGGCGATAATTTTCAGGTTTCTTTTTGTCCCCCTTTTTTAATATGGCTGATATATTGGCGTTAGTCCAACAGTCTGGCAATTTCCCAGATTCTAGTGATCTATTAAAAAGCAATGATAAAGGATTGCAGAACACTTACCTAGGTTCATATATTAGCCTAGGATCTAATCTGTCAGGTCATGGAGATTTAGAAATCTTGAGTTTGGATAGTTTTTCTTTCACAATGTCTGGAGTGATATTAACAATTAGTGGAGACCGCATAATTATATGTCTAGATGAAATTGTCGGTGCCTCTTCATCCTGTTCAACTGTCAAAACAGAATTAAAGTAGTTAGCTAAAACATCTGCCTTTTCCTTATCATTTGTAGTAAAAAACACCATTATTATTAGGTATTTCCAAATCAGGGATACTAATTGTTGTTTTTGTCAGGGATTGAACATATTTCCAAAATTTATTTGGATTTTGTTTAACACATTTCGAGATATTATGTTCATGCATTCTCATAGCTTTTCTTGTAGCTGTCCTGACTTGATTTCTTATTTTACAATATTCAATATATATGCCTTCACTCTCAGTTTCTATATATTTTTTCCAGAGACGTTTCTTTTTATTAATCTTACTTCTGGTTGTTTTATCGAGTGGGTATTTGTTTCGCTTACTTTTAATTTTAAAAATAGGAATGAATTTCTCTTCAACTTCGTGATATTTTGAAAGTTTTGTTTGCCATCGATCATTAACATCATTGAACCTTCCCATAAGGAATACGAGGCATAAGCCATTCGCTTGTTATTGTCTCACTGTTTTTGTTGTATTATGGCCTGTTCAGTCTGATTCGAAAGTTATTTCCTTGAAGCCAATATCTAGTTTGTTCTTGAATGATTTGACTGCCGTTGCTTGATCTGGTCTCCTCGAAACCGTTAGATCGAAGACTTTGACCATTACCACTCTGGTGTCATTATTCTATCTTTTGCTGTACCAATAACAAAGAAGCTGGTGTACATTTTCCAACAATTCGGTTGATAATGTTGCTGTCTACGAGATCAGCATCCTCCACCAAATTTGCTGAAAAATGAAACAGAGCATCTTTTAATTTAATTTGAAAATTAAAAATTCCGACATCAGAGTGGAAAGAATTAGCACTGATTTGAGGCAATGCTGTGGTGCTGATGGGAGTTCCCCACCTCAGCCGTGGTGTGTCGCCACGGGCGCCAGAAGCATGAGGGTAGCGGGGGCAGCTTCCCCATTGCCCTTTGGGCAGGGGGGGGGGCAGCGGGGGCAGCTGTGCCCTTCACCCATTTCTATGCGAAAAATGAGTAAACTTTACTTTAGAACTTTAAAAACAGATTTTTAGAATATTCAGAGCAGACTGAGCAGTTGGATTAAAGTTCACTTGTTTTGGCATTAACACAAGTCCATAAAGTAATATGGGAGTGCTTCTGTGCTGGATATAGCTATTATTATGCCATGCAGACTGATGATAACCATAGATATCGTTTAGATTGATGATAATAACTCATGACTGAGTGGCCTTAGCGATGAATTAAATCATCCATGCAAATGCTATTTATGTAGTGGCATTTACATGTGATGTACTGACTTTTTTTTATCTGTAAATGTTTCATGTATATCTGCAAGTAACGGTAAGATCCATCGTCAAATGATATTTGAATTTTGAAATGCTACTGGTCCACGCTCACTCCATTATGCCTTGCTTAGTGGGTAAAATAAAATATATGTGCGATGATGGGCGGCTCGGTGCAGCAATGTGGAAACACTACAACCAGGGATATTAGAATTAACAGCATCTCTCAAAATCAATTTTTGGAATTTGCACGTGTGAAACATATGCAAAGGTTGAAATAATTTGTATGCACATGGCTGAAGTACGAAGTCGCTGGGGCTATTTGAGGAATGTGTCTAGGATTTGTGGTCGCCGCCTCCCCACCCCCACCCCACACACACACACACACATACAGAATGGGGGGGAGGGTGTGGCTTGGGCCTCCCTTGGAAGATTGTAAAAATTAGATGTGGTTAGAAGCCATCTCCTTTATCTCCCACATCTCTAAATTATATATTCTATATTTATATTACATGTATATTTCATGTATATAGCTTCGTACACTTCTGAAGAAGTTACAGAATAAGCTTGAAAGTTGAAATCTAAGTAACAAATATCATTCTCTTGGGGTTTTTTAATACAGTTCTCTTTATCTGAGTAGAAGACATCCCCCCCCCCCTCCCCCACCCACTTAAACCCCTTCTGTGAATCTGTTTGACATGAAACTCAAGAAACTCCATGGTCTTCATATAAAGCAAGAGCTGAACAAACCTTGTTCACATGTTCAATATGATTGGTAGATTTGTCGTCGATAACCTAGTTTTCACCAAAAAAAACACTTTTCCTCTGAATGCCGCTGAAGGAATAGGGCCGCAATTTAGCAAATATAATTAGGAACTACAGTCCAATCAAATAGTTTTCAAAGCAAACCGTGCAGGTCCACCATGCAGACACATGCACGAATGCTTGCACACTTAACATGTTCATCTGACAATAACCCGTCAGCCCGCTCGCTGACAACCTGAATTAGGAATATTTTCAATTGATGAAAAGAATGCATAAGTTCCTCACTTAACATTTATCTCACATTTATATGCGAATCATAAGAAACTCAGAATGCAGGAAATCGATTGTTAAAGCCTGCACCTTTCTATGTTTTTTCTTGTGGTTGTTAGGTGAGTGCGTATCCCCCTGAACACCCTTCTATGAGAGGGGGTGGGGCAGTGGAACATCCATTTCATATCTTCCTCCAGACAATGCCATCCAGTGTGCCCTTTTTGTGGAACCTGCCCCCCCCTCCCATCCCTCAAATTTGCTTCCAGCACCCCTGTGCGTCACCTACACTCATGGTTACATCCTGCTGCACCTAACATTTGGTTACTTGTTGGATTGTGAAGGCCGTAGTTGATTTTACTGCTGTTGTTTTCATCTTTTGTGTTCATTGTTATCCAAATCTTCTTCTCTACGCTAGTGTTTCTTCATGCTACCAAAAAAATGCAGATGTGGACCTATCTACTGATAATTGACATCGCTACAGAGCATTTCTTGCGGATTGTAGCCGCCAGAGGTGCATGGAGCTCCTCCATAAGATGTCGCTGGCGTGCTACCCTTGGGGAGTGGGAGCAGATACCATGCATCTCTGGTGTCCACAAAGACCGACCTTCAGGGCCAGGGGAATGATAATGTTCCAGTGGTTCGTGCAGCCATGGCTGCGGAAATTGAGCACCACGATCTCATCCTGGCTGTTCGTGTCACCAGTGTGTATTGCTGTCATTTCAAAGATAGTATAGTGGTAATGGCACAATTTGCTATTAAGAAGAAGAAAAGAGTCAAACAATGGTACTCATTTGCTGCTTTATAATCGGTGTACATAAACAAACAAAAAGTGGTGTGTTGTTTTATATCTCAACAGAGGTACCTAATCGATCTAGTCATATATAGAGGATATGATGGACGGTACCCCTGTGAGGGAGGGTCTGGGCATAGTACCTCAGTTGGTTTAATATAAACTATATCTGCCTCAGGCTGGCCAAAAATATTGGTTTGCGAGAGGAAGGAGCCTCGCACAGGCCTGCGTCACAGGAAAATGCCTACACCACCGAAGCAGAGGAAGAGAACAGTAAGAATAGGTGCTCTCCGATAAACATGCAGGGGGAAAATTGAGGAGGTAACCTACAAAAATGTTATGCTTTTGCGAGAGGAAAGTGCCTCGCGCGGGCCTCCGTCCAGGAAAAGTACCTACAATGCTGAAGCTAGTGTAGTCATTTGATGTTGGATGCATGCAGTTTTTACATGAAGATGGGGTGGCTGATTTCTGCGGAATTCAACACCGTGACCTTGTGTGGGTTAAAGATATTGCTTTAGTTGGTGCCGCTTTCATTTTTGTGGGCCTTCTTAAGGGCTTAGACTAACATTTAGGTGCAAATGGCCAAGCACCTGTTTACTTTGACATGTACGCCTTCCTGGCGAGGATGCTCGGTACCATTGCCGTTACCCCCACAGAGCATCTCTCCTCATACCGACAGCATGCAACACATTGCCTGGTAGTAGTTTCAGAACCGCAATGCGATCCCTCTGCATACCGCAGCGCAACCACAAATAACAAGACAGGGACAAGTCACATTACAAAAGCGTTTGTTTAGAAAGCGGGTTTTAACTTATTTATTGTGGAGGAGAGAAACGGATTTCCATCTATGGTGGCCATCCCAAGGGGCGTGGTGGACTGTAAGGCCACACCCAGTCACTGTTTGCGTTAGATGGTGATCTGTGTCTTTATCCATCACCTAATGTTTCAGGTGCGGACCATATGAGATCCGTACCATGGAGCTACCGTTTTAGCTGCGTTAGGTTTAAAGGAAGTTGCTCAAAGAACACACTGCTGGACTGGCAATAATAGAATTTATTTATATTTTCGCAGTGGTTCATACTTTGGCATAAAGACTTGCTTAATAAGTATCTGAAGATACACGGGGTCATCGACACTTTGATTCTGACTGTCAAGAAACCCCAGTAGTTTCTTAAAACAGCGCTAACCAACATGGTGGATGGAAGCCAAACAATTATTTCAGCCAGACAACCAGCGAAGCGCAGTCAGAGGCAGCCACTCGTTGGCTAAATTTAGGAGGCCTTAACATGAATGGCCAACTATAATAACTAATGGCACCATTAATATGACAGAGCCATAGTGCACGGAAAGGAGTTTTATAATGACAAATTTCCGTTTAATGAGTAGTCACCCTTGGCTACTTCAAACCTATCCTATCGAGGTATCATAGTCAGGTTTAGTGGCTGCATGTTATATTCGCTACTGAGAGCATGAACAGTGACCTTAGTGAAAAATTCTTGCAGCAAGTGAAGAACAGGGTGGTGCATTTGTTGTTGCTGCATAGTGTAACCTAAGTGAAGTGTGGTCCAAATAATTGTTGTGGTTTTTATATACTAGCTAACAAGAATAATAACTTGATTGGCTGTAAGCCTTATTATAATTACACACATAATCAAAATATAGAGGTCACACCTGACCTTATGGTGCCATTTAATTGCTGGCACCATTCACAATGCAAAATAATTATGTACAGTAAGTATTCATAATGTAGGTCGCACTCGACCTTACGGTACGGCTCTTTTGGTACTTATTTATGAACAAATGGTATAACATTATCAAGATATATATATTAGTCATCAGTGCAGTACTTTAATAAACGTCACAAGTAGTTGATGTGCCGCTTAATTGTGGTGCGAGTGGGCATGCGGTGTAGCCTCTTTGGAGATTTACCGCATGATACTAACTGATGCTGTCCATACTCAGGAACTGTAAAGGATAAAGATCATTTCCGGTGAGTACCAAGTTTCCACACATAGCACATAATGTCTAATTTACCGCAATTACGATATCCTGTATATGGTGCGAGAGTGATGAATGCCTTCTCTTTATGAAGACGAAGAAGTATATAATGCAGGGTTTCTGTTTTGGCACAAGACGATCCACGGCGCTTAGCTCTTGTGGCGCGTAAAGCAATGTCCTTGTCTAGACTGTGGTCAAAACATGAATTTAGTGATGCTGGATGCGTCCATTGCTCTTTCCCACCATCTCTAGAATGGTACGGCAAATCTGGCGAGACATCTAAAATACCACTTGTTTATACATACCAATTTTGTTTGTAACGGTAAAAAATCTTACACCACAATGAAGGTGCTGGTGGCGGTGGTGGTGGAATGAGAAACCGTCTTTTAATTTGAATTTTTGCCCCTTTTGATCTACCAGGAGCATTGAAAATCTTAGTGCGTTGAGTAGGGCGGGTGTCCTGAGAGGGAACCTAACCGTAATAAGTTGTGTTTGTGCAGATTGCTTAATGCGATCTCTGCACATTAGGCAGATATGAGATTGCTCTCACTCGGACCGAAACCACCTCCCTTCTGCTTGTTTCTGACGTTCAGAGCTCCTTTTATACTGAATAGTGAGGAAGCGCCAGCGCGCTCAGCCAATCAAAGTGTGTGTTGCGTGCGAGGTATGATAACCAACCTAGATAGTTCCTGGCCTTCACCCTCGCATGCACACGCTATAGCGATGTCTCTGTTTAGGTGGAGCTCAAAATAATCCGTTTTAATTTTGTGATATCTTCACCAGATCCTAACCGATTTCATTTCTGTTTACTGTTTTAAATTCCCCTTCCAATTTTGGCCTTGATTCATACCAAAATCGGGGGAAATGACACAGTATTACGGAATTACGGTAATACAGGTAACTACATACATAAGCTGCCAGTCTCCACATGCTAACGCGCGACTGCTGGCTACCTCTTATAGCCGCGCATGCGCATCGGGTGATCTCACAGATTCTACTATTTTGCTGCTCTTTTTACATGGCTATACGCGCATACCTTATGCTACCCAGGGGTGGGGGGCGAGCGTGGAGCGTCCCATAGCGGCCCGTTCCGTAACCAGATATGCTGGGCTGGTCCATACCCAACAGGGCTGTCCGCGCTGCATTGATACACATGCTAGGGCAAGATCAGTTCACTGTATTGGAAGAGTTGCAGTATGACTTTGTGATGGGCTGGTATATGTATGGCTGTTCAGTCGAATTCAAATGGTCTTTTTTTAAACTAGATATCTATTTTGCTCTTGAATAATTCAACTGTCAATGCCTCTACTATTGTAGCTAGCAGTGAAATTCAATGGGGTACCACTCTATTAGCGAACAAGTGCTTGTGAATATTTTTACTTGCAGCATTTTATGTTGAGCTTGAACCTATGACCTCTGGTTTGTGTAATACTGGATGGTTCGAAAAAGTAGTCCTTATCAATGTTATATAGGTCCCTGATAAGCTTGAATGTTTCAATTAGATCTCCTTGAAACAAATCAAGATTAAAGATGTATTATTTTCATATTTGGTCATGAATGTCAAAAAATGGCAACATGTTGTCCACTGAAGGCAAGTCTATGATGTTGTGGATTCGTTACATATGAACATTACTTGCAATGTATAGTGTAACATATTGTAGTGAAACTGGAGGAAAACTAATCTGTGAAACATTGTGTGATGCTACTTAAAGATAGTGTAGAAATCACGCATCATAGGTCTTGGTTTGTCATGATTTGTGTGGTTGCCACCGAAGTTCTCCTTGGCCAAATTAAAGTTGAAGGTGTAAGGACGAGCCCAGGAGGTGGTGGAATCACAGTAGACTTGAAGACTGGTTCTGGGGTTCCTGCCGGAGTGGTCTCAGGCTGATGGCTGTAAGGGTGGGTGGGCAACTCCTCACCCACTTGCCTTGACCCCACATCCCTTAATGCTGTCTTCTCTTCATGAGTGATCCATCTCAACAGATTGCCTATTATGCCAGATAGTGGCTCCATTTCATGGACAACTTCGTTTCTTCCCCCAGAGGCTACAGGAGATTCCATCTCCCCATATTGCCTGTACCGTTCAACTGCATGATGCAATTGAGCAATCGAATGACCATGGGCAAATGAAATGTATGTAGGGTAGGGTCAGATGACACCCAAAGGTACACCTGAATCTGAAAAATGTGGTGCTGTTAGAAGTACTGCCGTGCGTGTGCTCAGTTTGGTAAATGCAAAAGGTATGGGGTTGTCACCAGATTCATATTGGGTTTTCTAAGACCATGCCTATCCAGTGGGCAAAATATGTTGAATTAATCAATCAATCAATCAATCAATTAATAATTAATTAATCAATTAATCAATTAATCAATTAATCAATTAATCAATCACATTCTATTCTGTAAGTAAGCTACTAGGCTGTTATGACAGATTTTAAAGACAATTACATTTTCTTATATGTCAGCATGATAGTAATCTGGGTTTATGTCTGCAGCACAATAATCGTAATATACTGGTTGGGTAGCCCACAGTTTATAACGTCTCCCCTCAAATGATGCCATCGTTGGTGCTTCATGGAATGGGAGACTATTCCATGTGTTCACCATTCTATAATTAAAGGAGTATTATTAGGATGCTTAAGAGTGTGGGTGTGGGGGATGGTGGGGGGCGAGATTTATACAATTTTAAACTACGCCCTCAGGATATATACACCTGTGCAAAAGTTAAGCACCAGCAAAAACAATAGAACGTAGAAACACGATGGTACAACTAGGCTGCCATACTTTTTGTCCCCGCGTTAGCTGACATAATTCCAAGTACGAAATGCACATGCATGCATGACTTCACGCCGCTTGATGTCCGTGCGTGGCGGGAAACAGCACACGTGCTCAGTTATGTAAAAGTCCAGTTTGAGGTGTAGAACATTACATACAGATTTAGGCGACACGATTAGGAATTTTGTGTTCATGACCGTGGCCGTGGTTTATTTGTACAGAGAGAATTAGCTCTTGATTGTGAACCGCTATGGCAAGACGAAGGTTAAGTGATCGTGTGAAATGGCAAATCATAGGCATGCATACCACTGGTATGTCATGCAGAGAGATTGGCAGACAGCTGAACATTAACCATACTGTAATCAGTCGTTTGATTGCAAAACATGGGCAAACTAACGAGGTGAAGGACAGGCCTAGATCTGGAAGACCGAAGAAGACTACTGCCCATGATGATCGAGCCCTAGTACGCCTTGTTAGGAGATCTCCATTCACCAACAGCAGAGTGCTCAGCCAGCAATGGGAAACGCGCAATAGAGTGTCAATGTCTACCGTCAAAAGGAGACTGTATGCTGCTGGCATGAAAGCTAGGAGACCTGTCAGACGTCCTCTCCTCACTGCACACCACAAAGAGGAGCGTCTGAGGTGGTGCAACGAAAGAAGACACTGGAACATGAGATCCTGGAGACGGGTACACTGGTCCGATGAAAGTCGGTTCCTGCTTCATGCCACAGATGGTCGAACTCGTGTATGGATGTCCAGACGCACGGCGTACGACCAACGTAACATCATGGAAGAAGTTCCATTTGGTGGAGGTTCCGTTATGATATGGGGGTGCATCTCATTTGATTGTAAGCTGGATCTGTTGACTGTACCTGGAACACTAAATGGACAAAGATATCAAGATTCCATACTGGATAGAGTTGTGGTCCCTCATTTTGTAAATCATGCACCTGGAACCCACCCTATATTCATGGATGACAACGCCCGACCACATCGTGCTAGAGCTGTGCATGAATACCTCCACCAGAATGCCATCGAAACCCTACCATGGCTAGCAAGGAGCCCTGACATGAATCCTATTGAGCATATCTGGGACATTCTGGGAAACATGGTGAGAAAGAGGGATCCTCCTGTGCAGAACCTACAGGAATTAACAGACGCACTCCATCTTGAAAGGCAACGAATACCACAATGGCGTATCAGTCGGTTGGTGACCAACATGAGACGTCGTGTGCAGGCCGTCATCCAGGCACAAGGTGGATATACCCGGTATTAATAATGACGGTCTCAAACTCGTGCACAGATGTTAAACTTCGTCTTCAGACACCATTAATGACAATCTAGCCACGTGTGTCAACTGTAGGGCAATAGTTGTCAGTTGTGTCAACGTAACCATGTTCAGGCCTCGTTTTCAAGTTCAAACAAAAACATACAGTGTTTCCCCACCATCATAATCAGCATTCCTCTAGTTGCATTATTACCTCTTGCACTAAGATGGATGGGTACATAAATGTTTATGCTATTGCTTTCTTCATAGCACATGAATATACCCTCGCATGTGCGTAAAAATAGGGTGGTGCTTAACTTTTGCACAGGTGTATAGATGCTTGTCTTAGTCGAAAGATATCTCATACATCTGGGCCAAACTTTTTTGTTATTATTTTACAAGCTGCTATCATGTCACCTCTTATTCTACGATATGCAAGTGTTGGTATGTTAAGTTTTCTAAGCCTCATTTCATAATTTAGGTGTGACAATCCTGGGACAGTTTTGGATACTCTGCGCTGGACATTTTCTAACAAAGCTATATGCTTTTTAAGATATGGACTCCAACCCTGTTTAGCAAGTTCTAGATGTGGTCTATGGAATTACGGATTATGGAATTTGTTTTATTAACCTTATCTAATATCTGTTTCTCAAAAGAAGCTTAATTCTGTGTATTTTACCTTGGTCATCCTGTGTGATGGTGGCCATAATTAACACTTGAGTGTTTTAGCACCACCATTTTGGGCGACTTCACCCCCTCGTCATACCTTATTTACATAGATTTTCCCAGTGTAAGCAGCCAGACTTTGTCACATTCTAGAAGACACTCCGTACCTTTTAGTTTCGTGACATGTTACTCGTTATCTATTGTTAATATTTCTTTTAATGAAGTATTTTTACAGCCTATTGGTATTCCAAATTCTATATTGTTTCTCCCGTCATCAAATGTGTATCTAGTCCTTTTCCGGACTCTTATCTGCCCCAACCGGCTCAACTAGGAGAAACCATACAATTTACACATGTTTGCATAAGTTAGAAAGTTTTTCGTAACCAGCGGAAGAAAAATACGTGTTAAAATTATTATTTAACGTTATCATTTTTTTGTTATGGTCTAACGCGGATCGCTCAGTCGGTCATGAACGGGCCCAGGTCGGCCAGGTATGGAGAGGCCCGGTCTGAGATGCTCCAACTTCGCCCCATTGGTTCTACAGAACAGCGTGTGTAGCCACAGAAAAGAGAGCTAAGATTAATAAAGTCTGCAAGAATGCCTATCGCACATGCGCACCAATATGAGATGGCCTACCCACGCTGTGCAGAGAGTGTGGGGAATGGCATTCTTATGTATATAGTTGCCTGTATTTCTGGAAGCCTTAATACTAGGCTTTTTCATCTGTCTTGGACTGAATTATTACCAGGATTCATTGAGAAATGCGAATCTATTTACAGAATTGAAATCGCGCCAGGAATGGCAGAGATATCAGTGAATAAAGGTGTGGCCCTTTTAATTCTACTAAGTTGGTGTAGCTCGCCATTGCGCATGTGCTGGTATGGTAAAGGTAGTGTGACATCACAAACACGTGTTCGCCTCGTGTTATAAGCTCCACGACGTGCGGGATGATTGGTTCGCTATTCTATGGTGACTACTGATTCGTGACCATACATTATATAAGGAGTCACACTGGCAGTTATCCTCAGTTGGGACAGTGCGTCTGCCCAGTCTGGAAGACATAGCCTGTAGTCTTACTATGCACAGCACGCTGTAAGCAATCTACAAATGCATATTCCATATCAGAACTTGAAATCGGGACTGGGAGCCGTACTCATATATAGGGCGCCAACTAATTTGTGGAACCCTGCTTTAGGGGTCAATAAAACAACTTAAAATTAGGTCGCCCCAACCAACTCGTCGGGAACAGTATCGCTGCCCACATCAGTGGTGACGTATTCCTAGGAAGAAATCGCCGGGACCTGTTAGGGACGCCATTCGTTTTTGTCTATAACATCCAAACCAGTATGTGAAACGATTGGTCAGCTCTGATATCTGGCCAATCCTGCCGTACCATGCCAAAAAGTGGTAGCTAGAAGCATGCATGTATCCAGTGCCCTCTTCAATGCTTGACTAACTGCTCTTACTGTTTATTGTAAAGCCTCTTTCCCAGCTTTGCTGCCATTACATAGCAAGCTGTATTTCCATAATTTCCCACTGACTTTATGGCCTTGTAACTTACTTCTAGAGCATCTGTCTCTTTCTGCGACTCGCTGGCCTTCCGGCCAACTAATTGTTTGGTAGTCCACTCAGCCAGTTTCTCAATGGTTAGAATCGAAGCAGCGATGTCGCACACACTTCCCCTGTACCCTCACCGCTAACTCTAGGACAACTATAAGCAGAAGTAGGATTCACTGCACAAACATTAATTATAGAAGGAACGGCCTAGCAGTGAACCTCAGGGCAATTACATAACCCTAAAGCAGGTAAACGTTAGCTCCAGGAGAACAAGTCTCAGCACCAACAAATGATGTGGATCAGAGACTAAGTGACTGAGAGAAGCGGAAATAACGTGGCACCAACTACCAACCAGTGACTAGCATAAGCGATGACCATGCCGGATTCTGTTGAAGTCGGCTCACCACCTCCACATAAACAAAGCTTGCCTCCCTATATATAAATAACTACACATATATAATTTAACACCCTTTTAGCATTGTGCTAGATAAGGAGCGTGGCCTTAACCATTTCTCCTCCTCCACTTCAGCATAGAAGGCATTTTCCTGTGATGGAGGCCCACGCGAGGCACTTTCCCCTCACAAAACCAATGTATTGGCCTGCTTGAGGCATTAATTTATATTAAACTAGTTAGCCACGCTAGGACTTCTTCTTTACAGGGTACCTTCTGTTACATACATATATATATATATATATATATATATATATATATATATATATATATATATATATATATATATATATTCACGTATATATATATATATATATATATATATATATATATTCACGTATATATATATATATATATATATATATATATATATATATTCACGTATATATATACACGTATATAAGGATATGTTAGGTATCTTTAGTGAGATACAAAACAGACAGCGCCGTCTGTTTTGTATCTCGCTAAAGATATCGCAGGAAATGAATACTTTGTTAAACCTTGCACTTAGATTTTTGCAAGAAGCCAGCTTTCAACACCTTGGTCTATAAATATCTCAAATACTTCAAGTTCTATAAACTATAATGCATAGACACACCGATTACACTAATAGCCGAGATGACACGGTTGTGTTCGCTGTTGGTGGTAATGGTCACCCGGCCCCATTAGAATGTAAATATTCCACCGGCTCTAGAGGTCGGTCTATGTGGTCACCGGTTGCTCGCAGTCTCCCTTCCACATCTTCCAGGTAAGCTAACCAGCATCATCGGACTGGCGAGTACTATGAATACGAGTCTGAGTCTGAGGAAGCATGGCGGAGTAGCACGGTGCCGGAACTACAAGTAGCGCCTGATGTGGGTCACAAAACAGCAAACTTTCTCCCCATTATGACATTTGACTATTCCAGCTGCCGTTCCACTTTAATGAGTAAGCCCCGAATATTGTGGAGAACACACAGATGGTAAAGTGGCGTGTGTAGTAACCACTAATCTACCAGAGACAAACATCCCACGTGCAGGATCGACCGCACAGTTCTATTCGCCGTCGTTGATTGGCACCTCTGAAGTGGATCTGTCATTCCTAACTCTGTCAGACATTTGTGATCAGCACTAAACACCAACGCCGGATTATGAACGATGACTTCAAAGTCCCCCAACGGGGGGCATTATCAACAGTCCTATACTCGGCACCAAACGCAAAATAACCCACACAGATCCAAGTCCCCACTGCAATATACTTCATCACCCATATCATGCCATACATCACCACTGTTGCGTTATGAAACAAGGGATGTGGACCTTTTACACCCATGGGCTATGAGAAGTCACGCACCAACATGCACCACCTATCGCCCTCGATCCTCTCCTGGACCATTCCGTACTGAGGATGCCCAAGGGTCTGCCAGAACAACCATGCCGGATAAGCAGTCAATTACAGTATGACCCGGCATCCATTCATAGACCGATTCAAATACACAAATGGCCAATTCGGCCGTAAATATTCATTATCATGAACCATGGCGCCAACTGGAACATGTATGTGATGAGTTTCAAACACCATCACAGTATTACCAATGGCGCCCAAATTATTCACCCACTTCTTCTGCGTTTGTGCCCATCTCTCCTACCATTCCACCATGATTTGCACCCATTACACCTTTCCACGGCGCTGGCTGAGACATCCTTCTTTCCGAATATAGTGGGGCAGGTGACTGGGAGAATTACCAGTGCCAGTTTGAGATTATAAGCCATACTAACTGGTAGACATATCAGCAGAGTCTTGGCGACCTTGGGTCAGAAACCACTCATACTTACACCACACTAAAAGGTGCCTTATCCGAATGATTTGGCGACACAACTCTCGGAGGGACAAGTCGCCTCTAGCTGAAAAATCTATGGCAACGTCCAAACGAAACCCTCCCTGAGATCTCCAGCCATATTCGGCACCCAGTTACATGAGCATACCCAAACACGAACATGGAAGGGGTCACCCATTTACAGCTGGACATCTTCATAGATGCCTTAAGCGCCGAGCCTGCCTTCAAAGAAAAACTCTTCCTATTGGAACACAGCAGTCCTCAGACATTAACAGCCACCACCGTTAGAATAGAAAATTTCCTGGAACGGGAGAAAAGCGTGCAGTGTTAAAATCACCTGGTAAATGAGGTGGAACATATGGCGCCAACTAACATAGCAAGCACTACATCACTTTCGGCCCCACCCACCGAAGCTAATGCATCAGGCGCACCCACCAGATCAAAATTGGTCCAATCAAACACAAAGAGGTGGATGGCGGGGTCACACCCATCGAGGGTATTCTAACAGCAGCCATTGACGCAATAACAACAATTACAAAGAAAAGACAAATGCAAAGCTGGAAGAGATCACAAGCCAAATGGCCTCTCTTGCCTCTCTACTCACTACATTATCAGCAACAGTAGCAGCTCAGAACACTACATGCACCACCCCACACACTGATGGTTGCTTTGAGTGTGGGCAGCTCAGCCAATGGAGGGAGCATTGTCCAAATAGACACCCCTCTAACTCCGTCGCTTCAGGCCATACCACACCACAGCTGGATTTGGCGCCAAACTAATACGGGCACCGAATACCGAGTTAGCTCGATGTCCATCCGCTTGCCCTGGCTCAACACAGGCCATCGGCCAAACTCCCATGCAAACAGCTGCACCATTACCAACTCCAAACACACCTACCACCACCCAGCTTACACGCTAATGCCTACGGTTTAGCCAATGCTGGTAACTGTGATGCACACTGCGCCAACAGTACCGACACCAACCCTTTCTCCAGCCATGTATGTTCCCACCAAAGGTGAGCCAACTGTCTCTTCTTTCCTATGTAGAATGGCATTGGTTGACGCAACAGCCGCCACTGAACCAACGTTCATATCAGCACCATGTCCTACCAATATGATGACCGGTTGGGTACTGGCCATACCAGCTAAGCTGGGTGCTGGCCGCCCATACTGGGTTCGTTCCTATAAGCGTCCCCCCCCCCCCCCGGAGTAGAGCAATAAGCGTGTATAAGCCTATACTAAGTGCGTTAAAACGCGTGGTGCGCATGCGCGTACCTGTCGCTGTTTTGACGATGCACATGCAGCACGTCCATGAGTGAGTGGTACTTTTAGTGTACTGAGTTGGTACTCCGTAATCTTTAAAAATTACTTGTTCTCGTCACTTCTGGTATGGATCAGATTTATCGCCGATTTCTCCCTTCAAATTATGCTCAAAATATAGAAATCGTGTATCTATATATATATATACAGAAATCACATAAATAATCAGTGATTTCTGTAACACGTGACTTACTACATCATCTACACATCTATATCTATCGTAATATTTAGATAATTGTGTACACATCACAAGAGGATTTTGATTGGTTGAGGCAGCCAGTTCTTACATTCCAATGAGTATAAAAAGGGATGATTTCAGTAGATCAGGAGGATCGTCGGCTGGGTGCCGAACAGTCGAGAGCTGCCCAAAGTATGGGAACCTGAGGAACCACCCGGAATACCGAAGACAGATACACACATCATCTCGGTTCCAAGAGGTTTTCAGTTCGGCTTGCACTGAAGCAGTTCCCGGCTCACCGCATCAAGAATTTTGTAAGCTTACGGATGGCCATCCAGGGACAAAATTAGAACTTAAAATATGTTCCTATTTTAAATAACATCTGTAAAGGAACTGTTCTTGCGGTGAGCCCTTGTGGGCCAGTGATGTAATTCTACGTGATGCAGAGCAGCAATGTTCCTCGGTGGATAACTCACCAGATCTGCCAGCCACGCCGAAAAGTGGACCTTCAACCACCACACCGCATGTCGTGTGTGTCCTGTTTAATGTTTTGACTGCAGCCAAGTAAACTTTCCCTGGTGCGCCACAAGAGCTATTTGACGCACCCACAGCGTTAAGCTTTAATATGTACATGCATAATTACAACTATATTAATAACCCTTCGAGTACGAGGACCAGCAGACATACCTGGGAGTCACCTATGACAGAAGATTAACATGGAAGGAGCACATCCAGAACGCAGAGGCAAAGGCCAGAAGAAAGCTAAACATCATGAGGAAGTTGGCAGGAACAAAGTGGGGTGCCAATGGAAGGATCCTCAAGACCATCTACCTAGGTGCCGTAGGACCACACCTTGAGTATGCATCCAGCTCATGGATGACAGCAGCTAAATCTCATCAACAGAACCTCGACAGAATACAAAACCAGGCACTGCGCATCATCACTGGTGGAATGAGATCAACACCAATAGAAAAAATGGAGCAGACAGCAGGCATTCCCCCCACTTAGTAAAGGAAGGGAATGCAAAGCACTGATCCAAGCTGCAAAGTTCAAATCGTTCAACACCCACCCGATGAAGATCAGGCAAGCACAGCTGTCATCAGGAAGACTTAAAAGATCAAGTTTTGTGAAAGAGACAAAAGCACTTCAAAGGAAACACCAAGAAATGTTGCCAGCACAAATAGAAGACCCAAACCACACCCTTGATCCTTCACCCTGGGAAAACAAACTAGAGAGCATAGCTATTCGCACCACAGTACCTCATCTCACAACCAAAGATGAACACAGTGATGTGAGCAAGAAGGCTCTGACCCTAGACATGCTGGAAGAAATGTACCCTCAGGAGACATGGATAAGGATCTACACAGATGAATCAGCCAAAGATGCAATTAGGAGCGGAGGTGCCGGACTGCACATACAGTATCCAAACGGACAACATGAGTCAGCTGCAATACCGACAGGCAAACACTGCACAAACCACAGAGCCGAAGTCGAAGCACTGGTCCATGCAGCTAATACCATCAGCAGAACAGCAGACCCTATTGCACAGATTGTCTTTTTATCTGATGCCCGCTCCGTCCTTGAGGCTATCACCAAAGGTAAGCTGCCACAACTTGAAGAAGCACTACAAACCATCAAATGCTTTCGGATAGCATTGCAATGGATCCCCTCACACTGTGGAGTCCAAGGAAATGAGGAAGCAGACAAGATGGCAAAGGTGTGTGCAGAAGAGAATCAGACAGAAAACATGGTTACGCATACAGAGATGAAGACTATCATCAAGTCACTCTATAGAACACCTTAATCAGAAGATGCCTACCATCATCTCTCGAGGCCAGAGCAAGTGACCATTTTTCGTCTCAGAACTGGACATAACAGACTAACACATGTACAGGCGGTTCCACCTTACGACATCGCCCGCTTGTCCTTGTGGAGAAGCAGAACAGACCACAGAGCACATACTTCAATGTTGCAGTACGTATCAGCTGCTGAGAGAAGAGATCTGGCCTTTTCCAACCTCCTTTCTTGAAAAGCTCTATGGGCCTGTGGAAGAACTGCAGAAAACCACAGATTTCATCTTGAGAACTGCTCTCCAAGTGTGATACCAGCGATCGAAAAGAAGAAGAAGAATGTTCATTTAATTGTATTTTTATCAAAATATACAATTCGTACATGTGATGTTAGTTAGTGAAGGGCTATCCCACGTTTACTTCAATCTGATTATGACGTCACCAAACGTGTGACGTAATTGGTTATGATTTCAGATATTTTGAGCGACAGATGGAATCCCTCTATAGCGATACTTGTATGAATGTACTTGATGTGTAGGTCAGTATTGGGCGATATGTCCAAGGTTTGCTCTTAATAATAGATTTTTTTCTGTAAGGTGGTAATTATGATGTAAATACGACGTGTTGGAATCGATCTTAACATTCTTAACCATGAATTCCTAGAATCCAATTTCACGGTAATTATACAGATGACCTGTTGCGCATTTTGGGAGTAAGTTGACTGAGCGTTGTCGTTGTAGCTGTAGCCGGTCAGGTTAGTCTCAAAATACTTAACATAATGTTTAGTAAATTGTAGATTCGCCAAAGACATGCAATTCGTATATTAACGACGGTGTATTAATTCATTTAGATTATTTTATGACGTCAAATACTTGGGTGACATATCGGGTCTCTCCATTATCCGCACAGTCGTAAACAACACATAGTTTCATTTTGTCATTGAAATACAGGGAAAGTACTGATTCCGTTGAGAGAAATTTTCTTCTTGTACTTGTATAATTTGAATACATTTAATTTAATTTTGTTAATCTAAGGTATCCGCCAAGCATGTATATTGTATAATGTACACTCAATGGCATAATGCTTATTGTGAATAAAGTATCTATCTATCATATAATAATGGGGACATGGGTACCGAATATAGAGAATACGCTAAAGCTGCAATGTTTATCCTAGTAATTTTAGAATACGTGATAGCCCTGCTTTATTTTGAGGTATGAATATCCTCGTTTCTATTATATGATTGTATTTCCTGAATTTCTGAAAAAAGTATAAACAATTTTTCATCTAAAATTCATGACTTTTGTCAGCAGAATACACCTGATCTAAAATTTTCGGAAGATTATGCTTCCTTCCAACGATGATAATGTGTATGAATTTTGAGTTACATATCTCATAAAGAATTTGATTTATGGCCCTTAGAGATAAAATCACATAATATCGAATATGGCTGAATAAAAAACCATGGTAGAAAAGGTTGCCTACCTTATTCAGAATGTAAACTCAAACTGAAGTGACATAGAAACGCACACAGGACCCCTCCAACCAGAGGACTATGATCAAATCAGTCTCTCCAGTGGTCTTGTGCAATATCAATTGGCAGGGGACAACAGAGAATTTTTTTTTATTCTGGTGGCAAATTAAAAAAAGAAGTCTTCTTTTGGATCTTCACGGAGCAAAGAATTTAATTTTTTTGAAGGATCATGACCATTAAAGGGTTAACGGATATAGTAGCATTTTGAGCACGCTTACCCCTTTAACCCTCAAATTTGTTCAAGAAAAAATAAATTTTCTCATAGCAAATGTCTATTTGTTTATCGAGCCAGTCATTACAGTGGCAAATTTTCAACAAATTAATCCGCCTGGAGCTAGACAGTGTCAGGTGAGTAAATTGAGCAAATTATCATCTGCATTCGTATTATCCAATAGACAGTCATGCTGACTCATGTGAACCTCTGGCCGATTTAATGGTTTGCATAAACTCTGCAAATACATTGTTTGCAACGTCCTTAACGGGTTCGGTGAAACCACGGCCACGCAGGCCTAAATGGAGGTGCGTGGGGTTTATCTAGTAATATTGATGACAGATAAAGCTCTATGAGAGGGTGACTGGCGTACAGCGATATGTTGACGGAACACTCTGATGCGCTTAAAGTTCCTGTGGAGTGGAGACACCAATACGTCTACGGACAAGTCTCTTTTATCGAGGTCCGAACTCGTGTTTGTTTTGTCAATAACGCAGTGGCTGCTGACAAATGACAATGGGTTATTGATGGCATATCCCGAGAGCAGCCGTGCGGGAGCATGTGCGCGTGTGTGCATGAACATTTCAATCTGCAAATACCAGTATTTCAATTTCATAGCAACTATACAGGTAGCCCATAAGCTGAGCCGTTTGAAACTGTTGGTGTCTGGCTCTTGGTCAATTTTAGTTCAATATGGCTAGCAGTGCAGTTCTTGTATAGTCAATCAACGCTGTATTAATGGCATGGTTGTACATTACAAAGCAATATTGGTTGACTAGACAATGTGCCATTTAAAACTCTTTCAACCCTTTCTACCCGCATCAACACGCGCCTCATCTTCTCGTATGCCTTCAGCGGTAAAATGGTTAGCGATTTACGCGCCAATCACATCTTATCTCTGCAGCATCATCCGGACACTATCGCCCATCACACTCCCAATAACTCCTACACACCCGGATCCCAATAACGTTCATAACTTCCCTCTCAGAAATCACCTCCTCTTGACGGAAGCAATGTTTACTTTGAGTAAGAATGTTCACCTTTAAAACAATAACCTGAGTGAATATGCTTATTCCAGATTTGAAGCAACCCTGTGATATGCGCTCAGCTTGTTGGATAAGAGGACACATACTACTGCTCTAGCCAGTACACTCGTACTCTTGATTCGAAATTACACCAGACTTGTGTAGAAAGACAAAATTTGCCTATCTAAGTAAATTATTTAAATAAAAATTTTAATTTCGAAGTGTGAATAATTAGAAACAGAAACAAGGAGGCGAGATTTATATCGTATCAAAACAGGTAAGACAGGTGGGCCTAATTCTCTAACAACATTTAGTTCAATAATAAATTTCAAATTAAAAATTAAACATAAATAAATTTAAATTTAGGTTTTTTACACTTTGTAAAACTACAATATTTAGTCAGAAATATACGACATATTAGTTTGGGAGCCTACACAAATACATGCGCGTTACATGTCATAAGCAGGCGGCAAACTGCGTCCGTTTTAGGGGCCCATTTTGATGTAAAATGTTGCTGTAATTTTTCTCTGACGAAATTTTACAAAACTGCGAAAATATCAGTTATAGCTGTATTGTAGCGCAAATAGCGTCTCTATAGCGCGCATAGCTTGCTGACTTTATAGTATTCTGTTATTTATTGCATAGTAGACACCTAATGGATGAATCCAATCTTAGCTATGCCCAGCCCATCTCTAGCTATGCCCCGCAAATCTCTAGCTAAGCGTCAGCCACGCTTTGCCCGTGTTGGAATCGATCGAACCTAGAACTCCCTGAATCTCAATTTCCAGGAAACTATACTTGTAAGCTGTTGAATATGTTGAAACTAACTTGACTGGGTGGTATGGCAGCAACAGCGACCAGTCAAATTAGTTCCAAAATATTCAACAGAATGTTTATTAAATAGTAATGGCAGACACTTCGTACGACTTTACGGACTATTAAGCGTTTATGGTGGATTTAATTACGTCATTCTTGACGTAATTGATTATGACGTCATATAATAATGTATAATTGATCGATAGACTGGATCCATCTATTTGACAGACCTGTTGTCCCACATGTCTGCTTCCTGCACAATAAGCATATACATATACAGACTTTGTCATAGTTTCTGCAGAATATGGTCATGTTTTTGGTGTCGTTGTTGGTGTTGTTGGTATTTCTCAAAGGTAATACCGCAGGCTCATTTTGACGAAAACTAACGGAACATAAAGAACCTTATATCAGCCTAATACTGAATTTTCGTCAAATCTGTTTAGTCTAAATCAAGCCATTACTTGGAAGCGAACAAACTACCAAGGTTTGTAATTTCCAAGTTGAAGAACTCGGCAGATATTGATGAAAACTAAGAGAATTCGAAACTCAACATCCGCGTAACTAATATGAAGCTCGGATCTGAATTTATTTTTAATCCGATTAGCATAGCTCATGTTATTTCCCGGAAACTTACAAATTACCAAAATTCGTACTTTCCCAGCGGATAACTCGTGGCAAATGAAATAAACGCAATATCAACTCAAACTTCGCCTTCCTAGTATCAGTTTATATTGTGAATTTGAACCCGTTTAGTCCAACATAAGTTATTGCGCGGAAACTAACAAACTACTGAGATTTGTATTTTTCAAACAAATTATTGTCTGGAAATGAACAATTTTACAAAATAATTTCGAATGAAATTATAGGCCTAACTCCATCCCTCCCTCCCTCCATCCCTACCTACCTACCTACCTCCATCCATCCCTCCTTCAAAATATTCAACAGAACATTTCTTACATTTGCTCAAAATTGTACTAACGTGTTTCTCTTTTTGTTTTGGAAACATTCTAACTTATTTATGGTTCTGTACAGTAGCAGGTAATAGTGAGATAAAAGCCTTATTACTGCGGAGTTAGCGTTATTGAACTCTTGTCATTTGTCAAATAGTATAATCAGTCCACTAAATCACGTGGCCTACCACATGCATGAGCTAACTACACAAGCATGACAGCAAGTATACTTTTCTGAATCACGAACAAGAATTTCATTAAGTTAACCAAGACACAGTATTATTACTTCACGTTAATTCACAAATAAATATTTATAGTGCCCACTGCAGATTCAAATTTTTGGCCGGCTTGGTCGTTAACCCTATAACACTCGAATTTGTTCAAGAAAATTTCAATTTTTTCCTAGAAAATGTCCATTTGCAGATAAAGAGAAGACTATTCTTGAAATTTTACCACTGGAATGACTGGATCGGTTATCGAGCCAGTGACTCCAGTGGTAAGTTTCCAAATATAGTCTTCTCTTCGTCTGCAAATGGACATTGCTCAAGACCAGTGCAGAAGCCGTTCTTGGCTGATATGAGTGTTAAAGGTTAGGGGTTTAATGGTCAGGAAAATGCATATTCTTCCTTACTGAATGTCCATTTGCTGGCCAGGAGAAGACTAGTATATTTTTAATTTACCACTGGAAGTCTTCGCTGAGTTATCGAGCTAGTCATTTCAGTGGTAAATTTTCAAAAAAATTGCCCTCTATTGCTCTGCAAATAGATATTACTCGAGACCGTCTTAGGGTCGGGTTTTTTTTGGTGTGCTTGAGCACTATAATGGGTTAGATTGATTCAACAGAAAATCGCATATGTCAGGTGTCCAAGAGATGCTGGATATGGCAGGGCTTCTTATAGTAGGCTATACAGTTCAACACACAGCAGTTTTGAAAATAAATATGCGGTCGGAATAAAATAGGAATCTGTTGATTTCAGTAAGTTGATTTTCAACCAGTTGAAAGAGTTTAAAATAATGTGCCATAGGCAATAGCGGTGACATAATCGCAATACAGTGAGCAGAAGTGGACGTATATGAGTCACTGTCGCTGTCGATCGCAAAATTACTCCCTCCAGCCCCAGCACTACGACCCGCAACCGCGGAACTACCACCACCCCACCCCCACCACCACCCACACAGCCCCCCACCCCACCCACACACCCACGAAGGTGTGTACCAAATCTGGTGATTTGACTTTCTTGCGTCCAGTGTAGTGTAAAATGTATTTCGGTATGCACTTAGTGACCCTGTGATCTAGATATATGACCTTTTGATTTAAAAATCAAAGAGTTTAGAGCCAGGCACAATGTGATTAGATGTTCCAAATTTTCTGATTAGGCCTTATTATATTCAGGAGATATGCTACGGACAAACAGACAATCGTCAATCATATCCGACAAGGATGCAAAGCTCACACCGGCCGAGGAGTAGTAGTAGTAGTAGTAGTAGTAGTAGTAGTAGTAGTAGTAGCAGCAGCAGCAGCAGCAGCAGCAGCAGCAGCAGCAGCAGCAGCAGTAGTAGTAGTAGCGACGGCAGCGGCAGTGGCGGTGGCGGCAGAAGCGGTGGCGGCAGAGGAGGCGATGGCAGCAGCAGCAGTTGACGTCTAGTGTGGCCACTATAAGCAACAGTCATTTTGAACATATTCCATGATATAACTGACTCTAACTTTGACCAAATCGTAACCCCTTGAATCCGAAAGACCAAATACCAAAAAACCATTTACAACTTAATGTAGGCCAACTGTCAAATTAGTTTCAAAATATTCAACAGCTTGCCAGTATGGTTACCTTGAAATAGAGATTTGGAGGATTAAGTTCGAAGACTTACGCTATGGAAATCCATTGGGTGCACGTAGAAAGTTTGAAACCTGAATTCCCAGACGCTAAATTTATTTTGTGATTGAATAAGCACTACCACACACGAATCCCTATCACAATTCACCTTTCCAGAGTATCCGCCTATAATCTGACGTCATATGATGTCATAATCAGCTAAGCGGCGTGGCGGCAACAGCGCCCATTCAAATAAGTTTCAAAATACTCAATGGCTTACCAGTATAGTTTTCTGGAAATTGATAGTCAGAGTTTAGAGTTTAGAGATCGATCGATCCCAACACGAGCGAGGTGTGGGTGGAGCTTAGCTAGGGATGGGCGGGGCATAGCTAAAAATGGAAGGTCCATTGATCTGTAAATAACAATTTGAACACTGCTTTCATTAGATCTAGTTAGAAAACTATGTTAGTTTGAATTGTGTTCTAATGATCGATCCAATATGGCCACCATGCGGCCATGCCGCAATATTCACGCGTTATGAAAATCAGATGCTGACATAGGATAATGGAGGGAATCCAGTTTTAGCTATGCCCCGCCAATATCTATGGCTTAGCTCCACCCACGCTTTGACCGGGTTGGGATCGATCGAACCTTGCACTCCCTGAATCTCAATTTACAGAAAACTATACTATGTTGGATATTGTGAAACTAATTTGAGCGTGCGCTGTTGCTGCCTATTAAATAGTAAAGACATACAATTCGTACAACAACGCTTAGTACGTCATCAATTAAGCGTTCGCGACGAACGTATCTAAGTCATTCGTGATGTCATTGATTATGACGTCAGCCTACACATCACGTAGTTGATTATGACGTCATATGATGCTAGATAAACTGGAAACGTCCATTCTCTGTAGTGTTGACCGATTGACTCAAGGGCTTCGAAAATCCATTTTGTGTATCATGGGGAGGATTTAAATGAAAGTCCGTCCCAGTCAAACAGCCAACACGGACACCTGGCTTTAAAATAGTGCAATGACTCTCAGCAGCTTTTGAACAACTGATTGCACAACTTTGCAAATCAGTAGAAGGATCTGTGTCTAGCTATGGCACGCCCATTCTATCTAAGCTCCGCCCACCGTTTCCGAGAAGTTAGTGGTTTGATTGGAGTCCCTGATTCTAGGTCCCATTCATGCCATTCTAGGCTGGTTTTATTTCCGTCTATTATTGGTAACTTTTATTCTCATGGGTGGAGAGAGGCAAGAAGCGAAGAAAATTGTTTCCAACGACGTTTAGATAGTTCACCACTCAGGCGCGAACCGGGTTCTCCGATTAAGTAGTCCTGAGACCTAATCACTAAACCAGGCCGCCGCATCGTCCCACATTTTCCACGTATTGTGATCGATTTATATACTTTGAACCCAGAATTCCCAGAATTCCAATTTCAAGTTAACTATACAGGTAAGCTGTTAATCATTTTGAAACTAATTTGACTGAGTTCTGTTGCAACAGCTCATAGTCGAATTAATTTCAAAGTATCAACAAAATGTTTATTAATTTGTAAATTCCCAGAATTCCAATTTCAAGTTAACTATACAGGTAAGCTGTTAATCATTTTGAAACTAATTTGACTGAGTTCTGTTGCAACAGCTCATAGTCGAATTAATTTCAAAGTATCAACAAAATGTTTATTAATTTGTAAATTCATCAAATTCGTACTCTTTAGTGATGGTCATTTCGCTGTAACGTTAGCTAACATGTCACGTATATAATTATGGCGTCCGTTTATTGGCTATATATAAACATATTATATAGTAATAATGTAATATCCGCTTTTGCACGATTACATTTATGACCAGTTGTTATATAAATGACATATCCTGCACTAAATTCACTGTTTCCGTCTGAGACATATTTCCGTTTCATGAATTTAAGACATGATCCGTCTATATTCACACGTACGTTCGTGTGCGCGCATATATGTAGTTGCGTGTGCGGGTAGGCTTATGTTCGCTATGTATAGCTTGTAGAAAACAAGAGGTATATGACCCACGTGTTTATCAAATGGACCTTTAAGTTTATCCATCCATCTTATGCGACACGTGACGTGTAAGAAAGATGGCATCATAATCAATGACGCCATGAATGATGTAGATAAGTACATCACAAGCACATAATTGGTGACGGGGTATAGTCGTTTTTGCACGAATTGTATGTCTTTACTATTTAATAAACATGATGTTGAATATTTTGAAACTAATTTGACTGGACGCCGTTGTTGCCATAGGCATGATATCCCAATTGGATCCCACAGTATACTGCAGAAGAAGAAGAAGAAGAAGAAGAAGAAGAAGAAGAAGAAGAAGAAGAAGAAGAAGAAGAAGAAGACGTTTACCTGTATAATTTTCTGGAAATTGATAGTCAAGTAGTTCAGGGATCGATCGATTGATCCCAACACGAGTGCGTTGTGTGTCGAGTGTAGCTAGATATGGGCGGGGCATAGCTAAAACTGGAAAGGTCAATTAAGCCTTGATATACCAGTATCATGCTTAAGATAGCAATTAATAATATCCACCTGTATATATTGTAGACCTTTTCCATCTACGTACAGCATGCCTGCTTGAAATTTAGAGTTTAGGAATTCAGGTTTCAAGGTGTCAAATCAATTCCAACACCCGTCCAAAGTGGGCGGAGCGTAGCTATAAATGGGAAGGGCATAGCTATAAATTGATGACTCTGTGAGAGAAGGCATATGCTTGTTTTGTAAAATAACGTACTTATGACAAGAAGCTCTCTTTGAAGACGAACGTCAGTTACAAAGCACTACTGTCATATGCCAATAGAGGTGTGACATGATTGAAGCCAGTTCACGTCTAATAAATCGAGACGCATTCAAGTCATACTACTTAGCAACGCGAACCCGTGGCTCGCCGAATACGGAAATCTTGGCAAATGGAATTTGCTCCGACAATCCTTATTTCCGGTGTCTTTTCCAATACCTCCCCCGAACGGGTTCTACTATTTCCACACCTATTTCCACACCTTACCGTACTCAATGACCCTGGATAGCTGTTAACCGTCGAATGCTTAACCCTTCTTGTGTCAACTTAACCCTTTATTGGTCAAGTTGGTCAAAAACGACCTCTGTAGAGTGATCTTGAGAAATGCCCATTTGCAGGCTAAAAGAACATTTTTGAAAATTTACCACTGGAATGACTGGCTCGATAATACTGCTCTTGGTCTGCAATTGGACAATGTCTAAGCAGAAATTTGATTCTTGACCATTACACCTCTGATGAATGTCAATCTGAAGGATAAGTGAAATCTATTTTTTGTAAATTTTCGTTTTAAATTTACCAAAAAATACTCTTTTTAGCTGCAAAAATCTAAATTTCCTTGAAAAATATTGCCAATTAAATGGTTAATTGAAATAAATAATATTTTGAGCGCTTTAATGCGCTGTTGACGCAAGAGGTGTTAATGGCTGACAATAAAAGTGTTAAAATTTTATACGTTTAGAGGCTTAGCTTATGTACCCCCAATGTAATCAAACGAAATAAATATTAACGCACGAAGATTTCATTCTGAATAAATTCATTTAAATGTTTTAAATTGTAAAATTGAACTAGAGGCACGTAGACAGGCCTATCCCTAATTCAACTTCACAACTAAAATAATTATATTAATTCATAGGGACTTTAAGGGTAAGATTGTTCCAAATCGTAATATTGTTCCTACTGTTATTATATTTCCAAATCGTGATAGAAGCAACAAATTTGGTAGAGATCTACTTATACTAATTCACTTGAGCAAGGGGCCTTAGCTTGGTGTCTTGCTAATCGTAGCTCGTCGTCATTACATCCGACCTAACAATGGTAGTAAACCGAACTATATGAAAACAAACCGCTTGACTTTTAGGCTGCTGTAAAGTAGGCAGCATGTTATTGAACTTTATATTTACAATAATTTTAAAACAAATTATGAAAGTTTTCCATATTATGGTTTCTTATATAATTATAACAAAATCTATTTTCTTAAATCATGTTATAGTTGTTTCCCGCAATGTAATCATAATCAGAAGTCTTTGTCTTTGAACCAGCAGTACACAAATGTGTTTGCGTCTCCTGTTCTTCATGGCATACAAATCATAACTTCCAGTCTCTTGTCGGTGTAGCTTGACATTGTGTTAATCATGAATTATTAACGCGATTCCTTTCCCAAATGCAATTAATCTATTGTTGTTTATCAGTCTGTGTATTATGAACATTGCATATAAATGCAAAAGCATTGAATAACGCATCAACTCGATGCATGCACCCGCAAACACCTACGCACCATCACTGGACACCGATGGCCAGATAGCATAATTTCCAATGATGCACTATACAAGATGAGTAATACGTCGCCGTTGTCTGTAAAAGTCGCCCAACAAAGATGGTCCATGTTTGGCCATGTGCTAATGATACCAGAAGACACACCAGCTCATTATGCCTTGGAATGCGCCCTATTGGGAGCCAGCAAATACAAAGCCAGGAGAGGACGTCATTGCATAACTCAAGTTCAAGTTCAAGTTTATTTACACCCAGGTCACCATATTGTGACGCATGGGGATCTTTCATATTACAATTATTTTGTACGTACACAGCTGTAATCATGTATACACAATTGTATTATTATTATGATTATTATTATTATTATTATTATTATTATTATTATTATTATTATTATTATTATTATTATTATTCTCGCTTAGTATTATTATCACTAACGACATCAACACATTTTCATCGTCATTACAATCATCATCATTATTACTATTTTTATTTTAATCTTATTATCATTTTTGGTATTAGCAGTATTATTATCACCGTCATTATCAGTGTTGTTGTCATAATTACTATCATTATTATGTCCTTCACTGTCGTTAATATCGTCCTCATTTCCATCGTCATTAACCTCATTTTTTTGTTTACCCCGTCATATTCATCATTATTTTAATTATTATTATTATCATTATTGTCTGTCATCGTCTTCGTCGCTGCTGCTGTTGTTGTTGTTGTCGTTGTTGTTGTTGTTGTTGTAGCTGTTGTTGCTATATTAGTGTTGTTGTTGTTGTTGTTGTTGTTGTTGTTGTTGTTGTTGTTGTTGTTGACACAGATGATACTAGTGTTGTTGTTGTTGTTGTTGTTGTTATTATTATTATTATTATTATTATTATTATTATTATTATTATTATTATTATTATTATTATTATTATTATTATTATTATTATTATTATTATTATATTATTATTATTATTATTATTATTATTATTATTATTATTAAAATTGTTGTTGTTGTTGTTTCTGCTGCTGCTGCTGCTCCTGCTGCTGCTGCTGCTGTTGTTGTTGTTGTTGTTGTTGTTGTTGTTGTTGTTGTTGTTGTTGTTGTTGTTGTTGTTGTTGTTGTTGTTGTTGTTGTTGACATAGATGTTGATTGCTTACATGTTATAATAAAATATTATTATCTTTTCGGGAATTCATTTGATATTATACGGATAAATGCACACCATTTTCTTAACAGTCGTGTGTTTTTTGTTGCGAATAGCTCTGAAAAGTTTTTGTCTTTCATTCTTGAAGTAGTCGCACACAAGTACATAGTGGTACTCATCCCCTATGCCATTCTGTGAACACAAGTGACAAGTACGTGCATCTCTCGGTACTCCCTCCCATCGGCCCTTTTCGATTGGTGAGTAGTGAGTGCTTGTTCTAAATTTTGTAAAAGTAAATCTATTTCTGTCTGTCAATGTTTGGCGATAATGCTCCATTTCTAATGTTTCCTTAAATGATGTATATGTCTCCCCCTTCCATGATTCTCCCATTTCTCCAAACCAGTTCTGCAGAAATTGATCTTCAAGGTTTTGTTTGATAATTCGTTTTATGTCATTTACCTGGTCTACTGGTTGAGCTGACCAAATGTAACCCAATCCAGTTTCTTCTAAAATCCCCTTTATGGCGTGTATCCACCTGTAGTGCGTGTTGTTTTGGAGGTAATCATTTAGTGTATATGTATATATTTGAGCTGATAGTTTAGTTTTCTTCCCAGTTGCTAATCTAAGCCAGAAATTGGCCATTCGTTGTTTTATAAAGAGCTTTAATGGTTTTTCTCCCACTTCGCCATATACCATGTATGGTGGTGTGCTGCGTTTTATTTTCAATACCTGTTTTAAGAAATTAAGTTTTACCTTTTCAAGGATAGTGCTGTTTTCAATGCCTATGATCTCGCTGCCATATAGTAAAATGGGTTCGATCGTCTTTTGGAATAGTCGTATATGGCAGTCAACTGGTAGGTATAATTTCCGCACACGACGATTTAGTGCATAAGCAGCTTTATAGGCTTGTTCAGCTTTGTGTTTTTGCGCGTATATGAGACTACCATTGAATAAACTCTCCTAAGCGTGCTACAAGGTGACCTCAAGAAGGACTCGGTACGCTCAAGTCAAGAATGGACCTGAGGAAGCTAAGGATTTCGCCTGAGGACAAGACACAGTGGGCAAAAGAGCAGAAGGGTTGATTGTAGCTGTAGGGTGTTTCTACTTCTACAGCCGCAGAATACAGTAATCATACATTGATTGAGGGAAAAACAAAGTGCTTAAACTAAATTTTTAAATCGCTTAAATTCCGTTAAAACAGAATTAGTCCAGAACAAGTATTATTTAATATCATTTGACAACAACAGCAATCAGAGCTTGTAGATCCTCGCCAGAATCGCAAATTTATTTTTCTTTCAACCACGATTACTGCTCCCCCGTAATGTGGTTTTAATTCCTCTCGCTTCAACTAAAAACCGTTATTGTTCAGTCAAGCCGATCTGCAGTGCTGTTGAGCAATGCCCATTTACAGGCCAAGAGAAGACTCGAGCCAGTCATTCCAGTGGTAAATTTAAAAAAATAGCCTATCGGCCTGCAAATGAATATTGGATTTGGTTTTGTATTTTCTTGACCACTAAATCTCTAATGATCAAAGATTGCCTATGCAATAGTCACAAGTACTATTGATGTTTAGCAGGATAACAGAAAGATATTTTGTAAATGCCAGAGGTGAATTTACTAATAGGGCCTATAATTTTCTCATAGCCTGCAAACAGACAGTCACTGAGCAAATATTTTTCAAAATTATTGATCAATAAAGGGTTACTGGAGGAATCCCGTTTTAGCTATGGCCCACCCACACTGACCCCGTGTTGGGACCAATCGATCCCAGAACTCCATGACTATCAATTTCCAGTAAACTAATTGTTGAATATTTTTAACTAATTTTGCCTATGGCAGCAACAGCGCCCAGTCAAATTAGTTTTAAAATATTCAGCAGCATGTTTATTAAATAATAAAGACATGCAATTCGTACAACAACGCTTAGTCAGTCACCAATTAAGCGGTCGTGGCGTATTTATCTACGTCATTCATGACGTAATTGATTATGATGTCATCCTATACAGCACGTAGTTGATTATGAGGGATTAAAACACTTTGATCATTCCTAATGGAGCGTGCTAAGATCATGCCAAATAAGATATGCCTGAGGACATCATTAAATCGAAAATCGCGATTATTGTTCTAATCGTGAATTTATATATTGATTAAACAAATGTTTAACTCCAATAATCGTGAATAATTTCCACCGCATAAGAATATTTCAAAAGCTGCCTTTAAATTACTCTTTACTGCGATCGGTCACGAAAATAGACATCTTGCTCAGCAAATGTATGTCCATTTGAAGGCCAAAAGAAGCCTATTTTTGAAAATGTTTCATTGGAGTGACTGGCTCGGCAAGTGGGCATTCTAAACACGATTGCAGCTTTTGTCATTGGCATGACTTTGTTTGTATGTCTGGGTAATGTAAAAAATCGATCATGGGCGTTCAAAATAATAATCACACATGCCTAGACCGATGCTATACTTCAGCAACCCGAGCATCAAAATCCAGTAGTATAATTCCAGGAGCAGTATAAAGATGGTTGGACAAGCATTCTAGTATTGCCTGCTATGAATTAATCCATCGCGGACGTAAACGAACATGACAGGGCAGGTGCAAGCGAACTTCACAGTTTTAGCCACGCCCATCTGTAGGTAGGATCCACCCACACGTCTTCTGTGTTGGCATCGATTGATTCCTGAACTTACTGACTATTAATTTCCAGAAAACTATTGGCATACAGCTAAGCTGTTGAATATTTTGAAACTAATTTGTCTGGGTGCTGTTGCTGCCTATCGCCGCAACAGCGCCAAGTTATATTAGTTCCAACATATTTAAAATATTCAATAGAAAGTTTATTAAATAGTAAAGACATGCATTTTGTACAACAACGCTTAGTCCATCTTCAAATGTGCGTTCGTGACGTCACGTAGTTGATTATGACAGTTATTGTCGGACCTCTTGTTACTTTCGTGGCGGACTTACTTCATTGGATCTTACGTTTTACGTCATTTGATCGTGACGTCAGCTAACAAGTGGTGTATTTTGCCCATGAATTCAGATTCTTGAGTGACAGGTCAGATCCCTCCATAGCTTCGCCGTGTTCGGAGAAGGATAGCAGGTGAAGTGAGTTCTGTAATGGTCTATGTAATACACCTGACCCGACAGTTTATCGCTAATCTCGATATATTAAGCTTACTAATAGCTTGAGTGGTGTGAATTGCCAACATGTCACCAAATACAAACGCGAACGAAGGAACGCGCACCCAAACACCCGCGCAAACATGTACACATGCGCACGAACACACGCACGTATGCATTCGCCGTGGCTACCAGTGTCATGTCCTACGCGAAAGGGATGACGTCCCGTTGAATAGTTCCCGTAAAATAGTTAGTTAGTTAGTCAGACAATGCTGATAAAAATGCTTTAATCGGGTCTATCTTAGGTAAATATTGGCGTGTGTAATGTATATTTGATGAGATATCGTACCGGCGATACGATGACCTTTGAAAAACATTCGTATCTGATTCATCCTAACTGATGGTGTTCTGTGAGTTGAGAGGATGGGTCCTTTCAGCATTGCAATCTCAGTAAGCCTACATCTAATTCAAGGCAAGCAGACAGGCAGCTGTTGGATATTTTAAAACTAATTTGACTGGGTGCTCTTGCTGCCTATCAACAGCGCCCAGTCAAATTAGTTTCAAAATATTCAACAGCATGTTCATTAGAGAGATACAATTCTTACAACAACGCTTCGTCTGTCAGCAATGGACCGTTCTAGTTTGGCCATCATGCATATGACGTCATAATCAACTGCGTGACGTGTAGGATGACGTAATTATCAATGACGTCATGATGACGTAGATAATTTCGTGACGAACGCTTAATTGATGACGGACTAAGCGTTGGTGTAGGAATTGTATGTCTTTACTATATAATGAACATTCTGTTGAATATTTTGAAACTAATTTGACCGGGCGCTGTTGCTGCCATAGGCAACATCAGTACCCATTGGAATTAGTTTCAAAACATGCAACAGCTTACCTATATAGTTTTCTAGAAATTGAGATTCAGAAAATACAAGGAGTGATCGATCCCAACACGGGTGATGTGTCAGTGTGGAGCTTAGCTAGAGATAGGCGCAGCATAGCTAAAACTGGAATCCTATATTAAGCAGTTCATGATGAACTTTCCTACATCATTCATGACGTAATTGTTTATGACGTCATCCAACACGTTGCATAGTTGATTATGACGTTATATGATTGATTGATGAACTAGAATCCTCCATTAAGCAAGCTACTCTAGATTTTCTAAATCTATGTAATATTTCATTAGACACTGTGTTTAGACCTACTATATGACAAGAACGTACTCCGATTGGTTGTAATTCTCTTATGGGATTGAGACATAGTGACGCAATGCAAATATAGGCTATATACATAATAGGCCTACATTGCACCCATATATGCTTGGAGGATATAAATACAGCTTGCTTTTAGTTAATTTTCGAAATCGTCAATACAACGCTACAGATTATATTTTGTTAAAGGAATTGAAGATCCAATTAACTAAGATATTTTAATTATTGGTAGGCCTAATTAAGCTCTCGGTTGTACGTTCCAATCCAATTATGTTCAAAGCATTCAACAAATTTCTTACATTTTGTTCAAAATTCTACTAAATAACGTGTTTCTGTTCATGTTTTGGAAACATATTAGGCCTAACTTATTGTTATTGTTGTGACTCGAAACTAGTCGTGGTACCTATAAGTATATCAGTCCGTCGGTCGGTCGGTAGGTAGGTAGGCCTATGTCAAGTTGGTTTTTAAAATTTTGAGTTGGAGATAGACGGCCTATAGGCCTAGGCCTCCTCCGGTCAAATTGATTCCGAAATATTCAACATAACATTGTTTGCATCGTAATGGGAAATGTAGTTGAAAGTGAAAACTAAATTGTTTGATGTCCTCTCTAGTACGATAATTTGTTACGCTAAAAGTGAATATTATGCAGTTATAAGCCGTTGCTTTTGTAATCCGAATTCTTTGAAACTAAGTCCGATAAAAATAATTGTGACGTGTGGGATGTCACGTCAAGTGAGGCATGTCACGTTAGAATTTTTATAGAGCAGTCAGAGAACTCGGACTTCACTATCGCTTCCAAAATCGGCTCCTTAAAAATCGGGTTTCAGGCTCCAGCGGATGACAAGGGGTAACAAAGACGCACTCATCGGCACATAAGCCAGTTAAAGTTGACTTATTACTGTCCGTCATTGTTCGCTATAAATACGTGAGAAGATAGATAGGACGAATTAAAAACTGAGCTTATGTTCTTAGTTGTCTATGGATTAAGCCACGAACTAATTCATCTTTGAGCTAACTAACCCTCAGACATACAAGCCTATAAAGTAAAGAAATCGTGTCGATTTTAATATAACCTTAATTTGTGACTCGGCGGGCACAAAGGATAGAGATATACGTCGCGAATACGGCTGTGATATAGACTTTAGTACCGTATTCCCCACCGCGATTTATAATTGTCAGGATTGAGGATTAACCGAGTCGCAAAAGATAACACGAGTCGTCCCAGTAGCAGATACCGTAGATAGTATTAAACCTACTAACTTTTATTAATTAGCCGGTGTTATTAATGATTATACCGCGTATGATTATACAGGTCTAATAATAATATATTAATTCTTTTAGGTATTGTCTGCTTTAAACTCGCGGCAGTTTCAGTGTGAAAGATGGATCTGATACCGAAGTGCTTAGTGTGTGGAGTGTTGCTATTAACATTAATACCTGCTGGAATGGATGCGTGTTTTATACGAAACTGTCCGCCAGGGGGAAAACGAGGAATGCCAGTTCTGGACCACGGAATCAGACAGGTATGGACTTAAGATATTTTATTCAGCTTTTACCTTGACGGAGATGTGGTGAGGTTTTTTTTGCACAAACTGATGCAACATGTCGATATGAAAGAACAGTATAAAAGAAATTTAAACATTCAGGGCTCAGTCAAATTAGTTTCAAAATATTCAACAGCATCATTATTAAATAGTAAAAAAAATAAAAATAACGCTTAGCTCGTCACCAATTATGCGTTCGTAACACATTTTTCTACGTCATTGATGATGACGCCATCCTACACGTCACGTAGTTGATTATGACGTCATATGGTGGATGGATAAACTGGGATGGTCCATTCGGTGTGCCAATATCACAGCGATTGCAACACAGTTCAATCTTAAGTTTGCCAATAAACATCTCAGATCGATTTAAAATCTCAAAGAGCAAGATAAAAATTCGAAATCAAATAGAAAATTACGGAATCTGCTACATTGTCCTGTCAGATTATCGCTATCTCGAAAACCATGTGCAAATTGACTGAATTTAGATATCATTGTGTATATGTCAAACTATGTACGGCAACACATGGTGAGCACTTATATTAGGCCGCTTAAGCAGTGCTGTACTGACTTAGACGACCCTCGACCACCTCGTATGCCCTTGAAGGACCTGAGTGTAAATAACGTGAGTGTGAACTTGCAGGTGCCTCAGAAAGTGGTCTGATTGTTGTGGTCGCCAGTGTTCGTAGACATCGTAGACTGGCAAATGCCGGGCCAATACCGGTCCAATTCCGATCTTTATTGGCCGGATATTGGCCCAGTAGCGGCACAGTGGGCCTAACTCGCGTTATCATTGTACAAACTGATGCCCTGCGGTGGAGGAGTGTTGGGGGGGGGGGGAGGGGGGGGGGGGGTATATACCCGGGTATCTGCTAGGATATGACCTTTATCAATTTGATTAAAGACGTTTCCGGTTGTGGGAGAGATTCGCTAAATTGTAGGTCAATAAATCTATCAGATTAAATATCGTGTTCTGCACTGTTTTGAATTGATTTGTACTTTCATTCACCTATCAAATAAAACCACTTCAAAGCAGGATCGAGCAGATACTAAATTTAAGCTTCCGGTTATATGCAAACACTTGACTCAAATCATCTTATTCTGATTTCTTGTAAAGCTAGTTTTCCAAAAAAAGAAAAATATACGACATAGAAAATGTCCATTTGCAGACCAAGAGAAGAATATTTTTGAAAATTTACCACTGGAATGACTGGCTCGGTTATCGAGCCAGTCATTCCAGTGGTAGTCTTCTCTTGATCTTCAAATAGACATTTTGACGACCACTGCAGAAGCCTTATTTGCTGAGTGTTAAATGGTTACGTCTAACTGAAACTGTAGGCTATGTTCCAAGCGGTTAATGGCATAATATTTCAAAATAGTTATACTCTAGATTTGAACTTTTGTATTAGATGTGGTTCTTAATCGCAGTGCGTATATAGAATTTCGCATATAATTCCCGAGGCACTTAAAACATTAAGTTGACACCTATTAGGTATGTCAACAAGACATTGATCCACATAATTACTCGTCAAATCAGAACAGGCTGTTGGATCTGTTTACTTTCAATAACGGGTAGATCACACCGCGTTAGACGTTTACACACCTGGCGGGGGTGCAAACATACCATTGTATCTAGAATTTTAATATTGGCTCTCGCCGTACCACCACCATCACCACCACAGCTGGCGGTTGACAGATCACCGGATACGTGGTAGAACGCATTAGTTAGGAAATGTTTTACTATTTAATTCAGGTGTTCGGGTTTTTTTCAGTAATCTCTCAAACCCCGGTTACTGGGCCGGTACTGGAGTAATAGTGGGCCGATACGGCCCAGCATTGGTCCTATACCGGCCCAGTAACCCGAGGTCATCAGGAAAAGGTGTTTTTTTTAATAATGTGTAAGATACTATAGGTACGGTTTAAGGTACATTACAATATTCCTGATAAAGCAAGATATCGGGCCGGTCTGGGCCAATACCGGGCCGTAAGGATAACCTGCGTTATTAAGGATTGATGGGAAAACCCCAAACCTGAGTAAAATAACATAAGTCTTAGGAGTCCAATTCCCATACGTAATCGAGATACGCAATCCGTTAACGCATCAGGCGCACGTTTTTACCGATTCCATTAAGATCTGTTAATCGTATGCCATTTTGATCCGTTTAGTCACCGGGTTTAAGAAAATTCATATATAGGCTATATATAAACGTGGTAGTTTAAATAAATTATTCATTCTTCCTTGATCGTGAAAGCTGTAAAGATGCCCACTAGCCGTGGGCTACACCGTCACAAATTCTAAAGTGTAGAGGACAGACATCTTTACAGTTTTCGAGATCAAGGTAGAATGCACGATTTATTTCAATTACCACCCTTAAATATCCCACTTTTCTTAAACGGGTGACTAAACGGATCCAACAACTCACACATGGAATCGAGAAAAATGGGTTACCATTAACAGATTGCGTAAGCGTGCAGATTGTGTATGCGGATTGCAGACACATGGAATCTTTAGACCTATGGACACATGGAATATGGCTAACACAGAAATAGTAGTATAGCAAACAATACGTTAACGGAGTCCGTGTGCGGATTGCGTACATGAATCCCAAAACCCACACATGGAATTGCGGCTTATATGGACTGATATTACACACGAAACATGTGGTGCTGTCAATGGTTGCAATTCGTGGAAGGATTAAATCCTGTATGTGGATGGCATATTAAGATAATGTATTCTTTTTATTCTAGTCACGGGAAACTTAAGATAACATGGCTATCCCTTTATTCAAATATGTACATAGTTGTCGATGAATATTGCTACGCCTTTGCAATCATTCCCATTCATGAGTAAACCGCTGACTTGCATTAAACATCACCCTCCCATACACACACGCACACGCACGCGCGCGCGCACGCACGCACGCACGCACGCACGCACGCACGCACGCACGCACGCACCACCCCGGCATAAGACTGAAGTTCATCCTGATCACGACAGCAACACTTTACAGAAACGCAACGCTTGACGTCAGTAAAATATGTAGAGAAATCAGCTGATAAAACATCAGTGTAGCCAGGAATACTATTAGTTACACCAGTGTTTAGCCGTGGGTACAGGCTGTTACCACACGCGCAGACGTTGTATTTCCCGAGCGCAGCGAGGGAAATACTTTTTATATATCCCCGAGCTTAGCGAGGGAAATATAATTGTTTGTGTGTGTGGTAACAGCCTGTACCCACGGCTAAACACTGGTGTAACGAATTTATTACCTCTCAGACGTCTGGGGGAGATATGTTATCATAACGTGACATTTAGATAAGCAATTCTTGAATTCTGCCATTTTAGAGACAGGCATATTTTTATAATGATCTTTATGGCTAGCTGCGCAGTAAAGCTAAAACATGCTTTTTCGCGCCGGGGCGGGGGGGGGGGGATATCGTGCGGTATTGCCCTTGCGTGAGGGAAATACTAGCTCATCCATCCCTGATCTTAAACACTCAAATAACAACATTTGGTCATGTGACATTACTGAGGGGTAATAATATTGTACACGGACATAGCCACATACACACGGATGGATGGATAAACCAGAACAGGTGGACGGACATGATGAAAACGCTCATACGGACGCCAATATACGTAGAATAGTACACCCGAACGCGCGAATACACGAAGCTACGCACAGACACGCTCACGCAATAGGATGCCCGTTGAAGGATCGGTGGCACGTGTAAAACCAGAACGGACAAGTGAAAGTGTCCCGAAATTGATGAAAATGTGTTAGTGTTTGTTGTTCAAAGCAATGAGGTCGGTCATTCTGTTTGGTTCGCCAGTCACTCAGTCAGCCACTCACTCACCAACCAACTCTTGCAGTCACTCGCCCAGGCAGTCACCTGAGCGACCCACTACGTCAACCTGATTGACTCACTGACACACACCCATGCACCCGCCCTTACCCACTCACTCACTCACTCGATCACTCACTCACCCACTCACCCACCCATTCATTCACTCAGTCACCCACCCTCTCACTACCCTCAACCACTCACCCACTCAGAAGTTAGGAAATTTATTTTGCATAAGCAAATTTCTAAGATTTATGAAATCCTGCATTTTTTTTATTTCTTATATGAGTTAAATCGATTATTCATGAGAATTCCATCTATCTTGGGGTAAAATTATTGATTGCGAGATTTTCTCACCTCGGCGAGACACCTTATTCCCTGTCTCAGGGAAATGAGAAAATTTCTCATGATTCTGAGAAATTTCTCATCCATATTTTGAGCAAATGTTTTGTGAAATCCATTTACACCTTATTTCGAGAAAATCTCTCACCCTTAGTTTTGTGAAATCCGTGTACACCTTATTTTGAGAAAATCTCTCACCCTTAGTTTTGTGAAATCCGTTTATCCGCTCAAAAATCTTTATGAAATCCACCCCAGATCATCCATCCCTGATCATCCATCCCTGATCTTAAACAATCAAATAACAACATTTGGTCATGTGACATTACTGAGGGGTAATAATATGGTACACGGACATAGCCACATACACACGGATGGATGGATAAACCAGAATATGTGGACGGACATGATGAAAACGCTCATACGGACGCCAATATACGTAGAATAGTACACCCGAACACGCGAATACACGAAGCTACGCACAGACACGCTCACACAATAGGATACACGTTGAAGGATCGGTGGCACGTGAAAAACCAGAACGGACGCGCCGTTAGCCATCGAACAATCAATAGAAACAGATATGCATGCACTACTAATCGCCACGCCCACAAAGAAACAATTATTTATCAATCAATCGGCCTTCCAGTCCTTTTGGACGTTGTTTATTCGTGGCTCTAAATTCCCCATAAAAGTCCAGATTCAACTAATATGATGCTACATGTGTTTTCGCAATGATATGCAACTGCAGCAGCTGGGCAACTCCAAAGGCCCTCTTGAACAAACTTGACGCATGTCACGGCAAACATCTGCGAGCCATGACGAGCAATTATCATGGTGGCCACATGACGGCCATATTGGATTTCCCATCTGGACCATTCTAAGATTGTGATCCTACGCATACCATATCCAATGAACCTTTCCAGTTTATCCATCCATCATATGACGTCATAATCAAGTACATGAATGAAGTAGCTAATTTTCATCACGAACGCATAAGTGATGACAGACTAAGCGTCGTTGTACGAATTGCATGTCTTTAGCATTTAATAAACAAGATGTTGGATAGTTTAAAACTAATTTAACTGGGCGCTGTTGCTGCCATAGGTTCAAAATATTCAACAGCTTGCTTTTATAATTTTATGGAAATGGGGGAGTTCATGGATCGATCAATCTCAACAGGGACGAAGCTTGGGTGAAAGTTAACTAGGGATGGGCGAGCCATAGCTAAAACTAGATTCCTCCATTTATTTCCAAAGCTGTGTATACATAAATCTAATTTACGGAGCGACGACGTACAGAATACGCTGACATATTGTATTGTTAGTTTGATTTAAAGATATTTTCATCCAACACGTGGACACCGGGATTAGGTACAATTCTTACAACTTAGAATTGATCTTTCCATACAGACGTAGTATAAACACTAATATATCAAGAAAGTGTTAACATTTTCGCTGCCACAAACCAAAAATGGCAAATTCTTTGCGATGCGAAGAATATTCTGCTGAATATTTTAAAAATAATTTGACGTGGAACTGTTGCTGCCTATAGCAACAACCGTTTCCAGTTAAATTAGTTTCAAAATATTCTATAGCTTTCCTGCATAGCTGTCTTGAAATGGAGACACTGGCGTTTCAAGGGTTAAAGTGTTAAGAAATAACATATTTCGTATCTAAATTTTAGAATCATTTGATCACATTCTAATTGCATCTATATATTGGTCGAGATCTTGTCAGAAAGCCAACAACCGTCAAACAAATCCCTACTCAAGCAAAGGGCATGCTAGGCTACGTGACGACAATATGTGCATGTCCTGTTTAATGAGGAGTGTACAGTATTCGTAACTTAGGAATTTAGGCAACTGAAAGGAAACTTCACCTTATCTTATACTAACTATTCACGTGATAGAATTTGCCACCCAAAATCCAGCCCTGACATTTTACCTTGTTATCATGCCGACAACGAAAGATATTCAGGCTTTACTAGCTAACTGTTGCTACATTTCTACAGCTGTCATGATTTACTGATGGCTGTCATGATTTACTGTTCAACCAATTCGAAAAATCCTAGCGTGTCTGCCTCCAGATATACGTGCAGTCATAGAGGTGTCAGCTATTGTTTGACAATGTGGTATAAAAGCAATCATGCATGTAATCTGGGAGAGAAATATGACACCTCCATGCCGGTCTCCTCCGTAAGTATCAACTTTGTTGGGAAACTAAGTCATCACCGATTGCTGGCTGACATCCGCATACAGAGGCAACTCTGATTATGTCTACCCTTCTTCAAACAAGAAACTGTGCTCAACATCCTCGGATCATAGCTACGTGGAATGTACGTGCTCTGACTGCATCACCAAAGAGGGAAACGTCATGAAAAAGGCCCTTGGGGAGCAGATAGCTAACATCGACGTCAACTCCGATCCAAACGAAGCCATAACCAAAATACTGATATCTATGGAATCATCAGCTACTAGCACCATAGGTGTTCTAAAAAACAACAGAACTAGGTATCCTGACGATCCTCTAGTAGTAAAACTGTCAGAAGAGCAGAAAGCATTACGGCTGCGTATCTATCAAAGTGGCCAAAGTGAAGACCGCTCCAAACTACGCCGGGAACGCAATAAGATTCTGCGCCACATTAGCAAACGCTTAACAGATCTTGCTATTCAACAAGCAGACTCCCTAGCAGATGAAATCACTGCCATGGATGACTGTCACAAAATATGTTGAGCAGCCGGGGCCCATGAGAGTGACTGACTACAGACAGTACACACCACCATCCACCGTACACAACTCTGGAGGACACTTTCTCGGGATTGCCAAGGGTAAAGCCGAGGCGATTCGAGAATGGTTCAAGGAACAGTTCACTGACCACGACGATGAGCCCCTTCACCCGTTCCGGGGAGACGCCAGGCCATTACTAACACCAACTAAAACAGCAGAAGTTGAGAAGGCACTTAAAGCCCTGAAAATGGACGTGCATCTGGACCTGATGGCATGAGCAATGAACTATTCAAATATGCAAATGACATTATCTCAAAACCTAATCAATTCAACTTTTATGCGCCATCTTCCCATCGACACTGTAGGCCAAGGCACTCTTATCGCGATACCCAAGCCCAAGAAGCGACGTGGCCCCCAGCCAATATGTGCCCCATCCACAACATACGGAAAACCCTATCCAATGTTACTCTATGTCACATCCGAGACAGGATCGATGACTTCACCGGATCATATTACAGTGCTTTCAAACGTGGACGCAGTTGCACAGACTTGGTATAGTCATGTCCAAACACCGTGATTTCCACATAATGGACATTGACATGTCACGAGCCTTCAACACAATTAAACGCTCAAAGATCCTAGATGTGTTACGCCTGGCCAGCTGCAATGAAGATGAGCTACGGCTATTGAGACTACTGCTTGCAGACACCAAGCTGAGAGTACGAGCCAAGTCAGTGAAGTCTGTAGAGTTTTGAGACATCAATTGGCTCCCTACAGGGAGATGGTCTATCCCCTGTGCTTTTCACCTGTTACCTTGCTGTTGCATTGAAATCCGTTTGGGAAAATTCCACAAGCCCCCCCCCCCACCCCCACCCGCACCACGCCGCCCCACCCCGTGTCAATACTGGGTATGACTTCATAGACAAGGAAAAAGAAACCCCTTGACGGAACTTCTCCCAGTAGCCGCAAGCGACCTAAAAATCTAGAATCTCTTTATGAATGAATCCAAAGCAGAGTTCACCCACGTATACATATCTACAAAGCATGAAACTAAAGAAAATGACAATCCACTTCGTGGCGGCGAACCATGAGGAAAAGTACAACCCTAGGCTCACTGCTTTGTAGTACTGCTGGCATTGCTGCACGCTGCGTCATGGGGAACATAGCTTTCCAGTCCTTCTGGAAGCTATGGATTCGTAGATCAGAGATGCCGTTGATAAAAAAGACTACGTTTATACAATGCAACCTGCGTAACCTGTGTAACTGTAACAGCTGGGCAGCTCCAAAGACAACTATAGACAAACTCGATGCCTGTCACGGCAAACACCTACGCACCATCACTGGGCATCGATGGTCAGACAGCATACTTTCCAATGATGCATTATACAAGATGTGTAATACGTCGCCGCTGTCTGTCAAAGTCGCCCAGCAAAGAAGGTCCATGTTTGGCCATGTGCTAAGGATGACAGAAGACACACCAGCCCAGAGAGCCTTGAAATTCGATCTACTCGGAGCCAGCAAATACAAACCCTGGAGAGGGCGTCATTGCATAAATCTGTTAAGCGTGCTAGGAGGTGACCTCATAAAAGCAGGACTCGGTACACTCAAGTCAAGAATCTACTTGAGGAAGCTAAGGATGTCGGCTAAGGACAAGACACGGTGGGCAAAAGTGACTGATTGCAGCTGTATAACGTTTCTACCACTACAGCCGCAGAATTCAGTAATCATACATACAGGTACGCTGTTGAATATTTTGAAACTAATTTGACTGGAAGTTATTGCTGCCAAAAGTATTACATAATAAAGAATTTAATGCATTGGTACTTACGTGACACCACACACTATCGCTTGAGGAGGCAACATGGTGGCGATAACTGTTCAGCATTTACGCGATATTGCAAAGCAGATAATTGTGATACAGAAACGAGAATGTGACAGGATATGAATGATATGGAATATATAAACCCTATCCTATCGGTGCAATATAACATTTGAGGTGACATTAGCATCCCTTGAACAATTTTTGGAGCAGAGTAAATGTGGTTGTAAATAACGTCTTATTCGTTACTAGCATTGTCTCTACTATCTCTTAATCCTCACCACACTGATGTACACATTTTAAATTTTCAAATTAAGTTAAAGGATGAGCTGGTGTTCATTTTTCAACAAATTTGGTGGAAGATGTTGCTTTCGTAGCCAGCAACATCGTCCACCAAAATTGTTGAAAAATGTTTACCAGTTTGTCTGTTATTCGAAAAAGTCAAAGATAGCTTATTGACAGCAGAGTTGTAAGGGTTAGCCAAAGATATATAAATACAGAGACTCCTTATTCAACGAATGCGTTTTAATCCGGCGCTACCATTTTTAACGGATAAGCACAAAAAATTATTCCTAATTATATGCAGGGCCGTCATCTTGGGAGACAGATGAAATCATGGGGTTTAAATCAAGGGGATGGATACATTCTTTGATCATGGGAGACCCTTAATAGTATTCCCCTCATACAGTATTCTCTACAATCTGGTTTGACGGTTAGTCTCCGGCTAACTGGACTAGAACTGGCATACTATCCTCTGAAATCGAGTTGTTGGGTTTTTTAAAACATATCTTATTGTATCATATGTATCATACACATTGGGAACACGTTCTAATAACTTATTTCCGCCCTCTCCCTTTGCCTTTGAAATCATCTCCTGACGTAGATCTGTTGATATTTATCTTTGTGGATCTCAACGACTGAGCCATCTATAACACAATACAGATCAGAAATAGCTTATAAGTGTTTCCAAGCAGTACAGTTTTGAACATAATGTAAGAAATGTTCTGTTTAATATATTGTACTTTCCAAGTTTATCCATACATCATATGACGTCATAATCAACTACGTGACGTGTAGAATCATGACGTCATGAAGGATTCGAAATAGTCCGTCCCTAGCGCTTGTAAAACAAACCAATACGTTCTACGAATTGTATGTCTTGAATATTTTAAACCTAAACTAGACGCCGTTGCTGCCATAGACAGCAACAGCGCCCAGTCAATTTAATTTCAAAATATTTAACAGCTTACTTGAATAGTTTTCTGGAAATTGATAGTCGTTGAGTTCGGGGGGTCGATCGATCCCAACACGCGCGAGGTGTGTGTGGAGTTTAGCTAGTGATGGGCGGCGCATAGCTAAAACTGTAAATGTCCATTTGATTGGAAGCCGTTGCTGTCTTATGAGCCTTGTTGTAATGGCTTCCAATCATTTACGCCCAAAATAATCAACAGTATATTTTAGTTTGTTTTGGAAACATGTTCGGTTATTGCCTAGCTGTACCGCGTGCTCTACAGCTTACGTGTGATTGTGGCTGCATATTGTACCGAAAGTCACGCGCCTATTTGACACGTCTGTCCACTTGGCAGAGCGCTGTCGTCAGATAGGTGCGATTAAATTGCGGTTTAACATTAGTTGCTTGAACTTTTGTCAAGTGGTGAGGTCACGTGGACGCTCCCCTGCAAATTGAGGAATCCGGTTTCGCAGTCGATCATATGACGTCATAATTAATTACGTCACATGTAGGCTGACGTCATAATCAATTATGTCACGAATGACGCGATATAGTTCGTCGAAAACGCTTAATAGTTGAATATTTTGAAACTAATTTGATTGGGCGCTGTCGCTGCCATTGGCGTGTAATTCGTTCGTCAGTCAGTCACAAAAGCTTTTTCCGGACTGTCGTTTCAAGAGTTTTTCGTACACAGCAATCAAATGTGCCGTATGTATGCATTGTAGGCTTCATGTATGGAGCGTAAGAAAAATAGGTCAGTGTGACCTCAGGGTGACCTACTTTTCACGTTTCACCCGCAGCTACCGAGTTTCTATCGACCTTGTTTAGGTTGTAAGTAATTTGTCGGATTTGATCAGATTAGTTTTAAAGGGGATTAATTGGAACGAAATTGGCACTATCATCCAGGGGTAGTTATTAAGAATCTGGCACCTCATGTTATTTTGTCTCTTGTAATGGTTCTGAGCTCTTATGGGTCTAAGATTTCCAAATATAAATGAGTGTCATTTTTCCAAATCGTTTAAACATCATTTCAAGGTCATTGAAGGTGACCACTGTTAAGATTCTAGCTATTCCTCCAGAATCACTACATGTAAATGTTAAAATTGATGCAATGGACCTTCCCATTTTTAGCTATGCCCCGCCCATCACTAGCTAAGCTCCAACCGCACCTCGCCGTGTTGGGATTGATCGATCCCCAAATGCCCTAGCGATCAATTTCCTGTCAACTATACAGGGAAGCTGCTGAATATTTTGAAACTAATTTGACTGGGTGCTGTTGCTGCGTTCGTGACGTACTTATCGACGTCATTCATGACGTCCTTCATTATGATGTCATTGTACACATCGCGCAGTTCATTATGACGTCATATGATGGGTGGGTACTCTGGAAAGGTGAATTGGAACCGTTTGACTCAATGGACCTTTCTAGTTTTAGCTATTCCCCGTCCACCTTTATCTAAGCTCCACTCACACTTCGGTCGTGTTGTGATCAATCGATCGATCGATCCCTTAGCTCCCCGACTATCAATTTCCAGAAAACTATACAGGTAAGCTGTTGAATATTATCTATCAAATAATACACACTGATCATTTGTCACCTCCTTGATATGTTTTAAACATACGAAACATTCAGCACCTTTTGATTTGTTTTAATAATGGTCACTAAAACAAACAATGCATTCATTTTCAAGGATTAATAATTACGAGATTGCCCTAACTCTTAATCCTTGGAAAGGAATGCAATGTTCGCTTTGTTGAGCCTTTAAAGATTGTATTATTTCGCTGGTGAAACAAACGTATTACACTTTCATTGTTCTTACCCATCTTTTTCCCAGACTGAAGTGAACAGTGTTGCAACTGTATATCGAATTAAAAGAAAACATCTATTATGTGGATGCAAAATAATGAAGCCTTTTTACTATGCAGAACTCATGCTTCCAAGCGCAATAATTGTACTATGTGCGAGACACGGGCATAAGACGTATGTCCAATTTGAACTAAATAAATTTTGTTTAAACCAAGATTGAATAAAGGTTTGCCATTTTCTTTGGCAGTGATAATGTAGACTGGAATGAGGATACGACAGATGGAAAAGGACGACACGTGCCATCATAACAGTGGTGTTTCAACCACGTGAAAGTGATGAGTGCCATATCGTCCATCACTTCTGTAGTATGACCCTGCTGTCAGCCATACTTCATCATTTATATAATAAAAATTGAACTGGGAGGTTGAACATTCTGCAATCAGTCGTGTGATGGAGCCCTAATCATTTCCAGTGAATGTTCTTCCCACCCAGCATGTTGGGCACGTGGTCAACGCCCTGCCCCCTCCCACGGATGTCTTTTAAAGTAGTAAACTCTCGACCCGGACCCATGTTGCTGTACTCATCCCGGACCACTAGTGACGTGCTGTGAATTGCGTTTACTTCCGTAAGCGAAGAAATTGTTGTCGGAGAAACCTGTGTGTACGTTTATCCTACATCAAAGTCAAATTAGTCAGTAACATTTTATCAGTGTGCGTGTGCACGGGTGTGCGTGTATTTGGACGATAAGTTGCCCGCCATGCAATGCATAAATTAAAATTGTATTTACTCATGGGTGAAAGGCCTATTGTGTAATAATAAATCTATCTTTCATTTAGGTAACTCTTCTCAATTCATATGTCCATCGTCATGTTGAATATAATTGTGTATCGCCATTAAGTGCGACGCTAAGGACTTAGTAATTATCTAATAAGCAACTAAATGGTAGCGGCCAAATTCCGCAATCGTCGTACTATTTAAATTGTGTTCACTCTCATCATTTCGATAGGATAGAAATCTAACGCAAACTATGCGCCCATAGGAGAACCTGAATCCGAATCAGATCAAATTCTGGATCTGTTGATATTTGGCTCAAATTTTAACACGAGAAAAGGTGTGACCCATACGCTAGGATTCCATGACGTTGGACGTGATCCGAAAAAGAAAGATCCGAAAAAATCCGACATTTTACAATGTTACAAAATCGGGACGGCGAGGATTTGCAATCTCAGATTGCTATTATTAGGCTTTTAGCATAAATGGTAGAGCTCAGTTTAGGACGAATTAATATTTCAAAATTCAAGGGCAAACCAGAATCTGAAGGGCAAAATGTGGGCCTATAGCTACTAACTAAAACAGTGCAAATACCTTGTGATGGACTTTCCAGTGTTTGCTAAGCCCCGCCCACCTCTAGCTAAGCTCCACTCACACCTCGCTAGTGTTGTGATCGATCGATCCCTGAACCCCCTGACTATCAATTTCCAGAAAACTATACAGATAAGCTATTGAATATTTTGGAACTAATTTGACTGGACGCTATTGCTGCATATTGCAGCAACAGCATCTAGTCAAATTAGTTCCAAAATATTCAACAGGATATTTATGAAATAGTAAGGACATACAATGGACCTTTCCAATTTTAGCTATGCCCCACCCATCACTAGGTAAGCTCCGCCCACACTTCGCCATGTTGGGATTGATCGATCCCCGAATGCCCTGGATATCAATTTCCTGAAAAATATACAGTTAAGCTGTTGAATATTTTCTAATTAATTTGACTGGGTGCTGTTGCTGCATATGACAGCAACAGCACCCAGTCAAATTAGTTTCAAAATATTCAACAGGATATTTATTAAATAGTAAAAACATAAAATTCGTACAACAACGCATAGTCCGTCTTCAACTATGTATTCGTGACGTACTTATCTACGTCATTCATGACGTCATTGATTATGATGTCATTCTAAGCTTCACGTAGTTGATTATGACGTCATACGATGGATGGGTGCAGTGTAATGGTCCATTCGTACAACAACGCATAGTCCGTCTGAAGGTTGTAGTGCTCTTCAACTCCATGCGAAATTAGTTTATAACACAGCGACAAACAAACAACAACAAACAACTGTTGTTTTGACAAGAGCATTTTGACCCGGGTGAAATTAGGTACACAGTTGTCTTGACAAGGGCATTTTGGTGAAAATATAAGCCGAAATATAGCTCATTAGAAGTTATGAAAGATAACAAGACCCTGATAACGTATGTTTCTGGCCCTGTATTGGCCCAATACCGGAATCAATTCACATATTATTTAGTGTTCAGAATGATCCCAGCCTCGCGTCATAGACATATAGCATATATATAGCGGAAGATAACAATTCAATGTTCCTGCAAGCCAGGACAACCACATTTTACTGCAAGACTGGGCCGAGTCTGCTCTGTCCCTAATGTGGGGCACGCACGGGCGGGAGAGACCGTTCGTGTGTCCAAATATCTGTCATAGGGCCGGCTCAGGGGCGGGGCAGAGTCGGACTAGGCCTATTGCGGGAAAAGTAGATTTTAACATACGGGCTGCCATGAAAGACAACCTAACATGGGGAATTTTTAGTGTCTGCCTCAATACTCATGTTTAGTATTTATTTAATCTGCTATTATAATGGGGGAGAAAGATAACACCTCCACGCCGGTCTCCTCCGTAAGTACCAACTTTGTTGGGAAACTAAGTCATCAAGGATTGCGGGCTGACATCCGCAGAGGCAACTCTGACTATGTCTAACCTTCTAACAAGAAACTGTGCTCGACATCCTCGGACAACGCGATCTTCCCAGGAGCTTACCATAGCTAAGTGGAATGTACGTGATCTGACTGCAACATCAGAGGCAGACTGTGAACACTATACAATCGATATCACATGCATTAAGAGACTAAAGTAGTTAAACACTCAGAGCAGCAACTTCAGACAGGCCATAAGCTAGTACTCATGGAGTAAAAACAGGCCACTTACCATGGATTAGGCTTCGTGATCGGACCAAGGGTATTGGACGATGTCATTAGTGCGCTATACCAGCGCGAAAGCGCACAAAGGTACTTTCACAATCAGGTGGACCGTTTTTTCCCATCAGTGTTCAAAATTTAACACGTATAAAATGTTACATTCTTAGGGTTTTTTATACAGGCAAATGTTGCTGATTCTAAGCATTGTAGAATTTAATTATATAAACTATTTGCGAATCCATTAATTCGCATTTAAGCTGAAATTAATGGGAAATTATAATTAAGGTATCGCTGAAAGGTTCACTAACAGTTTGTAATACATGTCTCTAGTTTAACCAAATTGAATGGTTAAAAATGTCTCAGGGAGATAAAGTGAACATTTCTGCATCTTTTTACAGATAGGAAAAAGATGAAGTATTTGCTATGTGACGTTTTTCAGAGTAGATAGGTCAAATTATCAACTCATACACATGGTCAAAGCATTTGGGGTTTTTTTATCTACCAAGAAGAGCACTATTTAGTGTGTATTATATGATAGCAATGATCACCCAAGTAAGCATGTGAAATTGTATCGCTATACTGTTTTTAGTTTTGTTTACACAAGATGTCCAAAAAAGGGTTCTGGAGTGGACATTTTTCTCTGGAGTGGACATTATATTTGGACATGGGCATAAGCTAAATTAAAGCATGGAAATACATGTTCCGTTCCATAACTTTATCTGTATATCTATTAACATCGTTACCATATGTCTAAGAACTCTTCCAGTGTGACATAAACCCAATGACAACAGCTACTCTGTTCTTTGCATCGACTATTTTTACGATATAGCATTTCTTAATAATGTCTCATTGCACCTCCAAATCACAGTATATGTGCCTACTGAGAGGTTGTGTGATATAAGGACAGAGGGAATCATGAGGACATAAGGCAAACAAAGCTAGATATATATCATCATGTACTGACAAGCATTATCTGGAGTGGACACACATTTTGGACATTATGCATATTCAGAAAAACAGATTATCTAATAAAAAGGAAAAGGATATTGGCATGAAATAAATTAATAATAGTCATTTGGATATCATACCGGTGCTATATTTATTCTTCATACATGCAATTTACAAGGTTTGTATGGCAATTAGTGACACTATAACAACATGAGTGAACCATGGTAACGGATCTCCTTAAATTTGAATACTTTTTGCTAGATTTCTAAATTTCCCCATTTGGAGTTACCCTATGAAATTCACTTACAAGTTAAGTACATTAAAAGTCACTATATAACCAAGAGAATTGTTTGAAATTATATAATTTTGAAAATAATATATATTTTGGAGTGGACATTTTTTGGATATATATATATATATCTGTTCGTTCCAGTAGATGTAATATAACACATAGATACTATATAAATTTGCATTATATCTACTTGAACTTGTATTATAATTACATTTGTAATGAAACTAATCTCGGGAACAATCTTTTAAATTTAATTAATTAATCATTTAGTCAAAGTCAATATCACATTAGAGTTCTACATCGATGAAAAGTAATAAAATACACGCAAACCAGTGCACACAATGTCGGGGTCAGGAAGCTCTCTCAATATATCATTTGACATGATCAGAATAGATTTCTCGTCTAAGGACCAAGCATTTGATAGCCGAAGATTATTTTCGAAATATTCAATATCTGTCCCATATATAGATATTGCCTTGCTACTTTACTTTCAGGATAAATGTTACATTCTCACTTAGATAATATAAAAAGTACAATCAGTCTTGGTACATTATAACTTTTAAAGCCGACATGACTATTACAATCAAGCATACGATTATCTCTGAAATAAATAAAACTAAGAAATATATCTACCAAGAGCACTCAGAGATTGCAGAACCTCACCTTTACGTTTTTGTCACATTGTTAAAATATTCCGTCCAGCGTTGTGGAATCATAACATTGGTAGGTTCACAGCCGTTCTTGCGTCAAAATTTGAGCCAATTGTGACCAGTAGTTTCCGAGATACCAATAGATCTAGAATGTGATCCGATACGGTTCCGGATTCTTTACACAGATTATGGCAAAACTGGAAATCCTTGTTTACGCTAAGTTCCTTGTCATGTTAAAATTTGAGCCAAATCAGATCAGACTTTGAATCTATACAGCTCTAGACACACATGCACTCACACAACCGAATGCAATACCTCTTCCCCTTGCAGTGGCGAGGGTAATAATTGAATATTATTATTATTATTATTATTATTATTATTATTATTATTATTATTATTATTATTATTATTATTATATAATACAAATTTATATATACGTAATTTTAGTAAATGTGTAAGATTTTGTTAGATTAGTAAATTTAAGCGGAATAGAATACATGTACCAATAACGTATCATAAATTGATCAAAATACATTTTTCAAGAAAAGCATTAACAAGCAAAAACCAGAATGCATAGTCAATGGCAGGCCATCGCAAATCTCAATGCTTTCTCCAACATTGCCCTCCTACTCCACCACTGTCACCACACACCCTCTGCAATGCGAGAGATAAAGTCTAATATAAACGTCGTCTCAATAGCCGCAATCATATGGATATCTCACTTAAACAATTTGTATGAATTCTACCACCACAAACTTTCTTCCCCTCCCACCTTCCCCCCAATTCAACACCCACGTAAATCATAATGCAAACATCACTTCCCAATCTACAATCATATGAGTAACTGATATACCAAATTTGTTTGAATTCCATTAACTTTTGACTTTCTATCCCACACTACGCTATCCCATGCAACCCCTTATTCCACAGACCGAGCCTAATGTAAAGATTGACTAGCAATCTGCAATCATATGGTTAACTAACATACCAAATTTGGTTGAATTCTGACAACATTGTGTTTCTGTGTCACCTTCATCCTGCACTCACCCACCCACTGGTGTTGAACCTAATATAAATGTCGTCTTGCAATCCGCAATTATGTGTACCTTGCATAAAAAAACTTGATTGAATTTTGGCAATTCCTCGCCTGTATTCGCCAAGTCCACTGAAGAACTCTGTACATTTGAAGAAGTTGCAATGCTCTCAGAGTCGGCTACATCTGGAAGCGGTTTAAGGAGACGTGTAAATGACTGTAAACTAGGAGAAAAGATATAGTGGATTTGGATATATTTGTCTGTCTGTATTTATACTCATCCAATTTGGTTCATTCTGAAAAATACACGCCTGCCCACCTGCCCATACCCGCCTGTATACTGTCTGTAGGTTACTGTTGCAGGAGTTAAAGAACTTGTTAGCGTTCCTACTAATGGCTTGTTCATTAGTCACAGCCCTAGTAGCAGCATTTTTTACAATGGCTGAAAGACCATCAGCAGCTGATTTGCCATGACAGCTTTCGAAATAATGCCTTTCATTGTTTGTGTTTAGTGAGATGTCCGCAAAGCTTACTTTACTCCGATATTGGCTAGAACAACAGTCAGAAAATTGGATTATTTGAGCAACTCAATACTGATCTTTCAGGTATTTGTTAGAAATGGTGATAAACTTGTCAACTACAGTTGCATCATGCTGCAAGTCATCAGAAATGAATATGATACCATCTTTCCTGGTATAAGGAGATATAGTATCTGAAGTATTTATGTATGCCATTATGGGATGGACTGTCACTTGGTTGAGTAACCAGTGATGAGACTGGACTTCACGCTGCATACCACAAGCATAATTTTCAGCAAAATCTATAACTATCACAGCTGACTTTGGGGACATTTTGTCCTTGACAACTTTATGCATATCTTGCTGCCACTTTGCTCTGTAAAGGTGAGCACTTAGCATATCCAAATCCTTGCAGAGTATCGATATAACCTCAATCACTGTGCTGATGTGTGACAAGCTGCACAGATGTTACATCCTTCTCCACTTTAGCAGTACAACTGGGGTCCCTTGATCTCACAAGCTTCTTCTGTTTAACCCGCTCCCGTGAATAAAAGTTGATCTCCTCTGATCCACATCTCCTAATTAATGGTTTATAACCATAACTTTGATGAAGGTACCACACTCTTTGTAATGTGACTGTCACATTTTAACATATATTGCTCAATTGTATTATCAATAACACTGACATGGTATCTATTAATCACTATTTCATATTTATGCAAAATAATAGTTAAAAGTGAAGCAATAATCAAGATAAGTGAATGATTGGCAAAATTGTCCTATAAATGTCCACTCCAGAACATTGGGATGAGCAACAAACAACCCGTAGTATAGTCCTAGATACCATTGTGTATAGATATGTGGATTTGTTTGGAAAAAGAGTAGCAAATAGCCAATTGAATTATGTATTACAACTAAAAGAATAGTGTTGAATTTGTTAAATAGCACCACTGCCAATGTGCTCTTGGACACCGATTATATCATTTATGTAATTATTCTCAGAAAATACAATTATAACTATCATAACAATAATGTCTGTTATTAAATGTTCTATGAATTACGGAAAATATACGTCTTTAACCTTATTGTTTATCATTTTTTCAAGAAAATTAATGATTTGGTCACAGTTCTGAAGTGGACATTTTTAATGGACAGCCTTTGCCCAAATATTAAGCAAAATATCATCTAAACATTATTCCGTAGTATTGCCATCAAGAGTATAACAGTGGAGATTTTTCTTATAAAAGGGGTGATTACAAGATTATAATATACTAGTTGCTGTGACAAGATTCTGGAGTGGACACAAATTTGGACATAATGGTGATGGGTATTTTCATGAAAGTTTTTGACTTTATATATCGGAATTACACGAGAGACTTAATTTGTTTTGGCTAGATATCCATGCGAATACACTTATGAACCACTGACCATTAATATAATGCAATAGACATACTATTCATAGCCCATTGTTCTGGAGTGGACATTCCATTTTATATATTTGGACAAAGTGCACATTTAGGATGAAAGGATGTCACGTAGTAAGTGTTGTATATATATCGAGTCGAAATGTTTTGCTGTACTAACTTCTACATGTTCATAATAGCATACCCTTGAATACATCAAGTACTCTTGTTCCATTATTTTATTATTTAGGTGCAAACTTGCATATTTTTAAACGGGACTCCATTTTTGTCCAAAATGGGGCATCACGTGATTCTCATTCAATAGAAAATGCAGAGAAAGAGACTAAACTTTGTATATTACTTTAGCCCCGCATGGTGTATTAAACACACATAGAATTACAAATGCAATACAATAGGTCACCATTAGTAAAGCTAAATATCCATCCTGTCCAATGGTCCACCTGATTGTGAAAGTGCCCACCACCACTAAGTGTCACATAGTCAATGCATATGGGCCAACTACCGAAAGGGCTAAAGAGAATCCAGCTGTATTAGATTCCTTTTATGCAGAACTGACCTCCGCCATTACTATCCCAGCTAGATGGCAACTGTTCGTGTGTGGCGATCTCAACTCCAAGCTGGGTAAACTCGGCATTGCGGACACAGGTTCAGGACTTGGCTCATGCATGGGATCGTATGGAGAGTGCCTACGCAACGGCAATGGAGATGCACCGGCGGCATTCCTTAGTTCCAATGGCCTATTTGCCACAAATATGCCTTTTAAACACCCATGCCGCCACCGGACAACATGGACTGGACACATTGCTGATCGCAAAGCCCCAAAAGGTTCTAAGGCTGCGAAAGCTGTCTTCAACCAAATAGATTTCATACTATTCAAGACAGAAGCAAAATCCCTACTTCGAGATGCTCGTTCCTATGGAGGCACAGGCCTCAATTCTGACCATAAACCAGTAATTACACGCCTCCATATGAACCAGCTCTACCTAATGCATAAACGCCATACCAGGCAAGAGGGTAGAGTCACCTACAACTTACCCAAGCTCATCAGCGACACTGACACTCAAATGTCATGCAACACTCAAATGTCATGCAAAAAGGCCCTTGGGGAGTAAATAGCTAACATCGACGTCAACTCCGATCCAAACGAAGCCATAACCAAAATACAGATATCTACGGAATCATCAGCTACTAGCACCATAGGTGTTCTAAAAAACAACAGAACTAGGTATACTGACGACCCTCTCGTAGTAAAACTGTCAGCAGAACAGAAAGCAATACGTCTGCACATCTATCAAAGTGGCCAAAGTGACGGCCGCACCAAACTATGCCAGGAATGCAATAACATTCTGCGGCACATTACCAAACACTTAAAAGATCTTGCTATCCAACAAGCAGACGCCCTAGCAGATGAAATCACTGCCACGGATGACTGCCACAAAATATTGCAGGCAGCCCGAGCCCTGGAGAGTTGCTGACTACACACCACCACTAACTGTACACAACACTGAAGGACACTTTATCGGGACTGACCAGGGCAAAGCACCACCTTCCCATCGACGCTGTAGGCCAAGGCATCCTTATCGCGCTGCCCAAGCCCAAGAAGCCACCTGCCCCCCGCCCCCAGCCAATCTGCGGCCCATTGTGCTCCTTAACAGCATATGGAAAACCCTATCCAGTGTTACTCTATGCCGCATCCGAGACAAGATCGATGGCTTCACTGGATCATGTCAAAGTGGCTTCAAATGTGGACGCAGCTGTGCAGACATTATATAGGCTCACCGCATGCATTGTGTCAGTAGTCATATCCAAACACTGAGATTTCCACAAAATGGGCATCGACATGTCACGAGCCTTCGACACGATTAAATGCTCCTAAAGATCCTAGATGTACTACGCCAGGCCAGTTGCAATGAAGATGAGCTACGACTAGTGAGACTACTGCTTGCAGACACCAAGCTGAGAGTATGAGTCAAGACAGTGAAGTCTGTAGCGTTTGAGACATCAATCGGCTCCCCACAGGGAGATGGTCTATCCCCTGTGCGCTTCACCTGTTACCTGGCTGCTGCATTGAAATCCATGCGAGAAAACTCCACAAGACCAAACCCCCAAGTGTGAATACTGGGCATGCCACTGGAGATGGAATATGCCGACGGTGTGGACTTTATAGATGAGGAAAAGAAACCCCTTTACGAACTTCTCCCAATAACTGCAGGCAAACTAGGAATTGAGAATCTCTTTATGAATGAATCGAAAACATAGTTCGCCCACATATACATATCTACAAAGTATGAAACTAAAGAAAATGACGATCCACTCAGTGGCGGCGAACCATGGAGGAAAAAGTAAACTCCTGGGCTCACTGCTTTGCAGTACTGCGGACATTGCTGCACGCTGCATCATGGGGAACATAGCTTTCCAGTCCTTCTGGAAGCTATGGATTCGTAGATCGGAGATGCCTTTGGTAAAAAGACTACGTTTATACAAAGCAACCTGCCTAGCCTTGATGATGTATAACTGTAACAGCTGAGCAGCTCCAAAGGCAGCTCTAGACAAACGTGATGCCTGCCACCGCACACACCATCACTGGACACCGATGGCCAGAGAGCATAATTTCCAACGGTGCACTATACAAGATGTGTAATACGCCGCCGCTGTCTGTAAAACTCTCCCAGCAAAGATGGTCCATGTTTGGCCATGTGCTAAGGATACCAGAAGACACATCAGCACAGAGAGCCTTGGAATTCGCCCTACTCGGAGCCATCAAATACAGAGCCAGGAGAGGACGGCATTGCATAAATCTGCTAAGCGTGCTGCGAGGTGACCTCAAGAAAGCAGGACTCGGTACACTCAAGTCAAGAATGGACCTGAGGAAGCTATTTTGGCTGAGGACAAGACACAGTGAGCAAAAGCGAAGAAGGTCTGTTTGCAGTTGTAGGATGTTTCTACTACTACAGCCGCAGAATACAGTAAGCATACATATAATGGGGCCGTTTGTATTTACAACTGTACACGTATTCCGTCTTCTGTATATCTTACAACAATAAATATTTTCATAGAAATTAATTTACAAAAAAAATGGGAAAATCTGGAAGTCTATGATGGCAAGCCGATTTAAATAGAGTGATTGGCTCTGGTGACGACATGATATGATTAAAAAATTTTAAAGCATAATTCCGGTATCATAAAAAGTCTGCTTTATTTGAAAGATTATTACATGGTTAATGAAATTGCGCCAGAATAATAACCAGCTAGAAATAGCGTAACCAACTATCGCTAGATAAAGTCGGTAAAACTGACAATTTTTCGCACATCGGGACGCTGCCATTTTATCGCGTCTAGCGACGTCAGTCCCTCACGGCAGCTACTGCTATGACTGGAGGAGCAAAGCCAATAGACACAGGTATATATTTTAAGGAAGTATACGTAAATGATAATAGCGAAGGAACCGCTGAAGCGATTGAAATGATTCTAGGATCTCTAAATAGGTGCCGACATCGTGATTAATATGATATAATGGATGTTAATATCGGACAAGAGGTTCAAAAGACGGAATATATATAAATAGTTTATTCATCTAAGATTCGATCTGAGAATGTCATCCTTTTTTGGTAAAATTCAGCATGAGATGGGTTTTGTCCCACAGACTATATTTGCGTATTGTCATTAAATTGGAGTGTGCTTAAAGCTGAAAGAAATGGCTATTTGCCTGACCAATTATAATTTTTTTCTCACGTGAATATTGCCAGAGATATCAGCAAATGAATTACCATTTTGACATAAAATCTGGGAATTTTCATCGCCGAACAATATTGCCCGGCAAGCTGTAGTAATTTTAATAATTAAGATATTTTGATGGAATTTTTCCCATTATGTGATAACATTGTAAAGCCTCGGCACAGCAAATTCTGTTATTGTAGCTGTAATACTCATTCTGATATGTAATGATGGATAGAGCGCATCCTGAAATTTTTGTTTGAATTTTAGTTTTCCCCGCAGAGTGTATCTTTTGAACCACTAGGCCGATTCTAACATCCCTAGTATTGGATAAATCTTCGAATTTGCAGCTGCAGGTCGGTATCAGAATTATTACAATCGGTTCCGTGGTTCCGGCAATACTATCATATATGTTTTCTTGGAATATATATTTACGCTGCCCGCGACACACGCTGTAACGGTATATTGTCAAGTGTGCCACTTCATTTAACCCTTATCGCATGGTATAAAATGCGTAGTAGCCTACTTACAGAGATAGTGCCGGGGTACATTTTGAAAAAAAATGTTGCTGAAACGTGTTGCTGTCGTGCACAGCAATGACTTTAAGCAGCATTGTTACCAAAATGAACACATTCTGATAGGATAGAGAATATGGAATCTATGCTTCACCGATCTATGGGTTAACGATTCCCCACCGACTTCGGATACTAGAATTACTTGAAAAATTTACTAGCTTAACTGGACAATCTCCTAACGATTACAAATTAGCTCATGTTAGGGCTCTATGCATATACATATTTACTGTCCAGCCTTCGCGCTAGTCAAAGATAGCGTTGGTGCGGGGATGACGTCAGGATCTCGTGAAATCTCGTTCTCAGTGCAAGAAAATGGCGCCGCTCGGGAGATAAAATAATCCCATGTTTACGATGGTATAATTACTCGTATTATTTGTCTATTGTTCTTATTTAGGATCCAATATGTTAGTCATATAATAGTCTTTCAAATAAAGTAACACTTTTACCAATCCCGGAATTGTCCTTTAAGCCTTACCCGAGATGGGTCTAAAAAGATAACGTTGGATTGACCCAAAGCAACTACCTAGTTAGTCTTTAACAGAGGTGCATATTTGTTCATTATTATACAGTTGGTGCAATTTATTTAGGACGGAGGAGTAGGAAGAGGGGAGGAGGATGAGGAGGGCCAGGAGGGAGGGGGAAGGAGAATGGGAGGGGAGGTGGAGGAATAAGTTGAGGAATATTCATAGAAGAAATGATCATGGTGGAACATGTGGTATTAGCATCTGCAGCAGGGTTGGGTTTTGGACAGTCCAAAACTAACTTTGAGCAGACATTGTCCAAAACCTGTCTAAAACCTGTCTTAAATGGTTTAAACCAGTCCAAAACTGTCCAAAATTGTCCAAAACTATGTTGGACATATCACCATACTCTTATGCATCATAATCCTATTAAAAAATAACAAGAAATCAGAGATTGCATCAAAAGCACTATATTAAACAAATCCATTTTATTTAATTAATTTTATGTCATAATTCAATACATTTAAAATTTGGAATGGATAGAGTTAAAGATAGACCACCCGTCTGTCAAATAAATGCATGTTTTTATTTATTTTCAAAACTTTGGGACTTGCTGAATATTAGTTTGACTGTTTGCATCAGTCTATCTGAAGGGTGTTAGTGTGCTATGCCAAATTGTTTTCATAATATTACTGTAGTAAAGGTATTCAGGCAAGAGTATTTCTGAAAACCCTGGGTTGCAGAAAGTATAGGGTTAAGCAGATCATTGTGTGTTATTTCTAATCTTAAGCCAGCGCCCTCACAGGCCAATTATCACACCTATACCATTGAATTGTAAAGAGGCTCAGCATGTGATTGTGGTTATCAGAGATTATCAGACCTGTACTGAGTAGTGCATTCTAAAATAGCCTTAGAGAGCAAGGGTCATCAGTTAATTGTTGAAACAACATCCTAGCAGACTATATTTTCTCTATGAGTTTAAGATTCTTCCATAGGCCATGAACATTTTGCAAGAAATAGATTTAGACACAGAGACAGTTCTCAATAATATAAACATCTAGCTGTACATAGGTAGTCTAATATGTTTACATTATTGATTAAATAGGGTTTCTGTGGGTTTAACACAACTGGTCGAAATATACAGAGTTAAAACATTTAAGACAAACAAAAGTTGAAAAAAATTAACCCATGGATTATAGAAAGAAGCAAATAAGACTTATTATTATAAGATTTATTGAAATCATATGTGTCCTTTTAGATTATTATTATTATTATTATTATTATTATTATTATTATTATTATTATTATTATTATTATTATTATTATTATTATTATTATTATTATTATTATTATTATTATATAGCAATAAAGTATCCAAAAATACATGTAGATAACCATCCATCAATATGTACATGTAATTGTATGTGTCTAAATGCTATATAGTTGTTTTAAGAAAATTACATTTCCGAAAAAAAAATTTTTATACCAATATTTTAGGTTTTGGACAGTTTTGGACAATTTAAGGTGTCCAAAACCTATTTTGGGCGGACGGTTTAAACCATGGTTTAAACCGCGGTTTAAACCACTAGTGTCCAAAACTTGCCAACCCTGATCTGCAGTGGAGACGACGGTGTCTCACTAATAATTTATTATCATTTACGTCTTGATATTTTCAGTGCCAGGCTTGTGGATCTAGTAAAGGTGGACAATGTATTGGACCAAATATTTGTTGTGGTTCGGACTTTGGGTGTCTAATGGGTACGTCAGAAACACGGATTTGTGCACGGGAAAATGATAATCCGAATCCTTGCCGAGTTGAAGGCGATCAATGTGGATCTAATGGGCAGGGTAACTGCGTGGCTCCGGGATTATGCTGTGATTCAGGTGTGTATTTGGGCATACTACAAAATAGCTGTATGTATGTAATAAATATTATCTCTATTATAGTTGGATCAAATCTATAATGTCTACAATGTAGTAATCCATTTTAGCTATGCCCCGCCCATCCCTAGCTAAGCTCCACCCATGCTTTGCCCGTGTTGGAATCGATCGATCCCTGCACTCTCTGTATATCAACTTCCAGAATACTATGCAGGTAAGCTGTTGAATATTTTGAAATTAATTTGACTGGGTGCTGTTGCTGCCTATGGCGTTGCTGTCTATGACAGCAACAGCGCCCAGTGAAATTAGTTTCAAAATATTCAACAAAATGTTTGTTAAATAATAAAGACATACAATTCGTACAACATGACAGACTATTAAGCGGCCATGACAGACTAAATCACGTCATTCATGACGCGATTGTATATAACGTCAGCCTACATGTGACGTAGTTGATTATGACGTCATATGCTTGACTCAGAGAAACTGGAGTCATCCATTCCATCGAGCTTATACCTCTGATAGCAATAGAAGGTGGTGACCCGCCCCATTCTAGCTAAGCTCCACCCACTTTTTTACACGCATTCGAATCGATTTGAAACTTTGAATTCTGAATTCCCGGAGTATAGCCTCACTTTCAAGGTATACAGATAATATATGTCACGACTATTGCGCAGTACAACCGTTGAATATAAACGTAAATTAACCCCTCTTATGTCAATAGCGCCTTAAAGCGCTCAAAATGCTCCTTTTATCGATTAACCTTATAATGTTTCAAGATTTGTCAAGAAAATTCAAATTTTTGCCCAGGGAATGACCATTTGCTGGCCAAAAGAATGCGGTTTTTGTAAACTGACCACTGGAAATTTTAAGCAAATAGTTTTTAAGAGCGTGTTTTAAACGGCTTGACGATTAAAGGATCAAGTAAATCAAAATTTTCGCTTAGTCAGTGTCAATTTGCTGGCCAAGAGAATACTATTTTTGAAATTTTACCAGTGAAATGACTGGCTCGGTTACCGGGCCAGTCATTTCAGTGGTAAATTTTCAAAAATAGTCTTCTCTTGGCCTGAAAATGGACATTTCTCAGCAACCACTGCAGAGTAGATTAAAAGGTTAAGATGACACAAGATGGGTTCTGCTGATGCACGCAGAATTAGTTTTAAAAGATTCGACAGAATATATATTACATCATAAATGGTCTTCCAAAGTTGGTGTTTTGGCCTATAGTACCCCGCGTTGTCAAGGTTCAATCTATTGTTTACTCTGATAACGCAGCTTACTGGGCCGACACTGGGCCGATACCCGCCCAATGAGCTGCGTTATCTGAGTAGTTATTACCGCATAGAATGATGGGGTGGAGTTTGACAGAATTACGTATATTAACATATTAATCCTTCCCCCAAGATAACAAGACAGTGGTATATATTCAAAAATAGTCTTTTTTGGCGAGCATTTGGACACTGACTAAGTCAAAATTAGAACCGATGACCTTGACCATTAACGCTGCAGCGGTCACAGAAATTATCCATTTTCAGGACAACAGAAAGCTATTTTTGTAAATGTATTAGTGGTAACTCCATTTTTCCATGCATCATCTAACCGCTATCGTGTACTGCATCATTGTATCCAAACATCTTATCACGTGCCTTAAAGCCTTTACATCAACTCCGGGAATGGTTTCACTTATTTCTGAGTTTGACTTTGCAAGCGTCGTGAGGGTCTTTTTAGCAGTAGGCATTGAAGCTTTCTCCCTCTTGGCAAATTTTATATTATAGCTCATGAGCGCGAATGACGAGGTGAGCTTATAAAATACTGACCGTCTGTCGTCCATTGAGTTAAAACTATACTCCTCATTAACTCCTCATTGGCAGATTTTAACCAAATTTTTCTCGACGGATCATATGGAGATAGGCTTCAGAAAACCTTTTGGTTTGTTGGTATTCTTCAGCTTGCCACTCCCTCCCAAACCCCATTTTGGATTTCTGAAAATTCCATAAAACTGGATAAAACGTATTCCTCAATAAACAACAATTGTGTTTATTTTATGGTGATAGATTTCAAAATACCCATACAGAAATTTAATTGTTCATTTCGGCTGCCATCTTGGGTTCCCGAACGTGTTCAGGAAGTTTATTAAACGTGAATATTCACACCAGAATGCCTGAAAATAATAATTTGTTCAAATGTATACTTTTCGAGGCTTAAATTGTGTGCCTAGATGTAATGAAGCAAACTAAATCTTACATTTGATGATTTGACTCCACAAAAATTTATATACATTTTTAAATTATGAAATTGAATTAGAGACACGAGTCCCTAATTCAAATTTACAACTAAAAATTATATTAATTTATATGGAATGAAATCATCAGATGTTAATGTTTCTTTCGTGTCGTTACATCGAGGCCTACAATTTAAGTCTCTAAAAGTATACGATTTTTAACAGTTTTATTTTCAGGCATTCTTTAAAGAGACTACTCCTAGTTAACCGTTAGGCAGATTTCAACCAAACAAATACACATAAATTTGATTGGACAGTTTTCCTGGTAGCCATCTTGTAAAATATCCAGAGGGTCGCTTAAGAGTATTCCTCATTAACCGTGAGTCGATTTAAAGCAAACTTAACTGAAATGGCCCTATAGTGTGCTAACGTGCAGAACACAAATTTGTTTGTTAATCTTTCCAGCGGCCATCTTGGCTTCTGCAGTGGTCTTGAGAAATGTCAATTTGCAGACCAAGATTCAAATTATTTTTGAAATTTTATCACTGGAATGACAGGCTCGATAACAGAGCCCGCCATTGGTAAATTTTCAAAAAATAGTCTCCCCTTGATCTGTGAATGGGCATTGTTTCTGAGAAAATTTTAATTTTCTTGAACAAACTTGAGGATTAAAGGGTTTTAAACATAAACTTGATTGATCGATTTTTCCGGCGGACAACTTGAATTTTTAAGAAGCCCAGGAAATTACTTAAAAGGCTTTTCCCCATTAGCCGTTGGACCGATTTCAACAAAGGTTGACTGAACGGACTACAGAGAACTTATACAGACATTTGATATATCCCTTTATCTGGAGGCCATCGTGGACTTCCGAAATTGCGCAGGAAATAGGTTAAAAACTATTCCTCATTCACAGTCTAACGATTTGAAAAAAAATGTTGGGAAGGACCCTAGCGTGGTAAACTTCAGAAAATGTATTCAGAAAATTGACTAAACCTAATCAGAAGCCGTGTGCATTAAAATTAGCGTGATTATTGCGACCATACTGCGCGCATTGTTATTGCCGCCACACGGTCCATCAAATTTTAGCGCAATAAATGATGTTATAGCGTCTACTGTGAAAGTGGATTTGCAGATGTTGGCCGTAATCTGAATTAAAAAAACCCTAGACCCTGATCGGTTCGAATTCTGGGTCGATAAATATCTAGTACAGGTCCAATTTGACTCAAATTTCAACACAAGGGAGTGCGTGGCCGCGTTCACGTTCATGTTTAATTTACTCAGGCTTTATATAACGCATAGGCCTATATGAGGGACAGTAGTTTTACAATTCCTATTTCGGCAATTCCTATTTTCCTATTTCCCATTTGATAGACATAATATAGTAGCAATATTTGTCATTAATTTTATGTACAGTTAGTTATCACATTGGCATTTTTATTAATAGAGAAATATACGCCAGAGAATTTAAATAATGCAAATATAAGGTTCAAAATCACGAGAGTGATGATAATGGACTTTTCCAATTTTATCCATCCATCATATAACGTCATAATCTACTACGTGACGTGTAGGGTTGACGTAATGATTAGTGCATCATGAATGACTCGTATTAGTCCGTCTTAAATGCGTAATAGTCCGTCAGGTTGTATGAATTGTATGTCTTTACTATTTAATAAGCATACTGTTGAATATTTTGAAACTAATTTGACCGTGTGCTGTTGCTGCCTATGGCAGCAACAGTACACGGTCAAATTAGTTTCAAAATATTCAACAGCTTACCTGTATAGGGTTTTTTCCGGAAATTGATAGTCAGTGAGTTCAGTGATCGATCGATCCCAACACGAGGGATGTGTGGGTGGAACTTAGCTAGAGATGGGCCGGGCATAGCTAAACCTGAAAAGGTCGGTTATAACTTCTTATTCGCATAGGAAAGATATGTACAGACGTTTATTAGCGCAAGCCTGTTGCATATTGAAAGGAGCCCTTTTGTTTTTTATATTGTGTAATTGGTAGTCTAGTGCTGAGGGGATATATTTTTGTCCCTCCGTGTTATATTTGGGACATGCAAAAAGAAAGTGAAATTCATCCTTTTTCATATATATCAACTTCGCTTCTTTCTATTCCCGTCGACCTCCCAGTCTCAAAGGCTAATATACCTTTCCAGTTTACGCCATGCCCCGCCAACCCCTAGTTAAGCTCCACCCACGCTTCGCCCATGTTGTGATCGATCAATCCACGAACGCGACTATCAATTTCCAGAAAACTATACAGGTAAGCTGTTGAATATTTTGAAACTAATTTGACTGGGTGTAATTAGAATTTGAATATAGCCTGTAAATTGTATTTCAGATCAAATTATCTACCCTGATGATTCACTAAATATTTTAATGTGAGCTCATAGTTGTCTCCCTTGAATGTGATAGAATTATAATAGTGTGTTTGAATTCACAATACACTGTTTTATATATTATAGTTATACAATTCTAAAAAATTGAGAAAGCTAGTTTATTTTATTTTCTCTTATGATTTTCAGTTTCAATGATATATTCTCAGTCCCAAAGCCCAGTCAAATTGGTTTCAAAATATTCAACAGAATGTTTATTAAATAGTAAAGACATACAATTCGTACAACGTGTCGGACTATTAAACTTTTAAGACGGACTAAATCGAGTCGTTCATGCTGTAATTGATTATGACGGCACCTTACACGTCACATAGTTGTTTATGACGTTATATGATGGATGGATAAACTGGAAAGGCCAATTGGTGAGTTAGTTTAGAATGACATAAGGTTATAGCATCTCTGTGAAAGTAGAATTGTGAAGTGTCGTTCAAAGTTTGCATCAGTTCTTTTAGGGGTTTTTTTACTATAGAGTTGTCACCGTACAATAAGTTTCCACAACTGCGATCGTGATCCGACAAATCCAAAAACATCCTCGGAATCCGGAAAATTAAAACAATTCGAAAAACCGAAAGAATTTTACAAAGTGCCAACAACGGGGGTGGGGAGGGGGGTATTCAATCTCTGATTATTTCTGACATTTGTGTCATCAGGCTACCTCTGTTATTCATTGGTTTTACAATGCATAACTTAAGACTTCAGAGAAGTTCATTGGCCTTGTTATTGCGACCACACTGTTGGGTCCATTTGATCGTGTACAAGCTGACCTTATTTTATTCTTGTTTTTAGTACAGCGCTGTGCCACGGCTCAGAAATCAGTTAACGTCGTGTTTCCAAAACAAAATAAGACGTTGAATATACTGCTGAATATTCTGAACATAATGGGATTGGAAGGCAGTACTGCCTAAGGAGGCAATGCCTCTCCAATCCAATTCACCTTTCCAGAGTATCCATCGATGATCTGACGTCATATGACGTCATACTCAGCTAAGCAGCGTGTAGGATGACGTCATAATCATTACGTTATAATCTATTAGGCCCGTCTTTAACTCTGAATAGTCCGAAACGTTGTAAGAATTGTGTCTCTACTATTTAATAAACATTGTGTAGAAGATTTTGAAACGAATTTGATTGGGCAGCACCCAGTCAAATTAGTTTGAAAATATTCAACAGCTTACCTGTATAGTTTTCTGGAAACTGCTAGTCAGGGAGGTCAGAGATCGAACGATCCCAACACGAGCGAGGTGTGGGTGGAGCTTAGGTAGAGTTGGTCTGGGCATAGATGAAAACGGAAAGGTTCATTAGCAAACACTCTAACTTATTTATGAGCTGTACTGTAATATTCGATATTTCAGCACTCGGCTAAAATCTGTTACCATATCAACCCAAATCACAACTGTTTGTTTTTATTTTGCAACGCATCTTCGACCTCTTGCGATAAAAGATGTATTCCCTGTGGCTTATGTGTCCACTTTCGATAACGATCCGGTCATTCCTGGGATAAATTTTCAAAAGCAGTCGTCCCGTGGCCTGCAAATGGACACTGACTAAGCAAAAAAATTAGGATTTTCTCGACCACTAATTTGCAAGAAAACAAAAATAAATCTCTTTTTGCAAATAATCTAGTGCTAATTTACAAATTAGATAGCCTTTTAGTGAATATTCACTGAACCCAAATTTGAATTTTCTTGAATAATCTTGACCATTAAATGGTTAGTAGAAGGGTCCATTTCTAGCTAAGCCACGCCCATTTCTAGTTAAGCACCGCCCACATTTCGGCCGTGCTGAGATCAATTGATATACTTTGATCCCTGACTTCCCAGAATCCCATTTTCAAGGAAACTATACAGGTAAGCTGTTGGATATTTTGAAACTGATTTGGCTGGGTGCGTTGTTGCCCATGGCAATAAATATTCAACATAATCTTTATTCAGTAGTAAATCCATAAACGACGTACAATTCTTACACTTGATGGACTTTTCAATGACCATAACGGAGCTAGATACGTGATTTATTGTACATTGTGATTGTGACGTCAGCCTACACGTGACGTATTTGATTATGAATTCATACATATGAGTGTCAGATCGGATCCATCCAATGATAACAAGAGGAGTTAAGCCTTTAACTCTCATATCAGCCAAAAACGGCTTCTGCATTGGTCTTTGAGAAATGTCCGTTTGCAGACCAAAAGAAGACTATTTTGGAAAATTTACCACTGTAATGACTGGTTCGGTTACCGAGCCAGTCGTTCCAGTGGTAAATTTTCAAAAATAGTCTTCTCTTTGTCTGCAAATGGACATTTTCTATGAGAAAATTTAAATTTTCTTGAATAAATTCGAGCGTTAAAATGTTAATGAACTCTTATTTATTGTTGCAGTCGCGTGCGCTCAAAATGACAGCTGTGAGTCGAGCCGAGACAGCGGTGCCAGCCCAGAGCTAATGTCATTGCTGAAGCGCCTTTTCCAGGACAGAACTGTTGAATAACACACAGATCATTGAGCCCATGTGAATTTGAGAGATTCTCCGCAGGATTATGGAGGAATCCAGTTTTGCCTATGTCCCGTCCATCTTTAGCTAAGCCCCACCCACACTTCGCCTGCGTTGCGATCAATCGATCCATGACTTTCCTGACTATAAATTTCTAGAAAACTATACAGGTAAGCTGTTGACTATTTTGAAACTAATTTGACTGGGCGCTGTTGCTGCCTATGGCCCAGTCAAATTAGTTTCAAAATATTCAACAGAATGTTTATGAAATAGTAAAGACATACAATTCGTACAACAACGCTTAGTCCGTCATCAATTAAGCATTTGTGACGAACTTAGCTACGTCATTCATAATGCAATTGATTATGACGTCGTCTCATCCAACACGTCAAGTATGTGACTATGACGTCATACGATTGACTGAGAAACTGGTATCCTCCATTCTTCGGAAGGCAATATGTAACGCGAACCATGTCTCAAGCTAACACATTTGCAAGTACCAGAGCCCTAAGGTTTTGTCGTATGGTCTCGTTAATAATGCAAGGAATCTTATTGAAGGTGGCTGATTAATCTTATTGAAGGTGACTAATTATGTACATGCTTGACGTCCATATAGGCTTATATATAAAATGTTCAACATTTAAATGCATGATCGTTTTTGTTTCCAAGTTCTGAGATTTCGAATGTGTGTTATAACACAGCATCGATGTTATGGCGGTATTGTGCTAGTCAGTTTCGTTTTAAGTCTCACCAGTCGTGTTAATTTTAGAAAGTAGTTGTTGAAATATGTTGCTTTTATCAGTTTCTATATATTCATGACTTTTAGCACTTATGCTGAAATGTCCAAGCAAAATGTTAAGAATCGGGGAAAACATTTTTCTTAAAGAACCTTTCCAGTTTTAGCTGTGTCAGCAACAGCGTCCAATTAAATTAGTTTCAAAATATTCAACAGACTGTTTATTAAATGGTAAAGACATACAATTCGTACAATGGACTAATACCCGTTAAGGACAGACTATATCGAGTCATTCATGACGTCACGATTATCACGCCATCATTCACGTCACGTACTTGATTATGACGTCATATGATGGATGGATAAATTTGTAAAGGTCCATTGTGTGTTTGTCATTCAGAATGGAGGAATCCAGCTTTAGCTACCGGTATGTAGCGCCCAATTCTAACTAACCTCAACCCGTGCCCACTCTGAATCTCAATTAACAGAAAATTATACCGGTCAGCTGTTGGATATTTTGAAACTAATTTGACTGGGCGCTGTTGCTGCCTATATGGTCCTGTCAAATTCATTTCAAAATATTCAACAGAATGTTTATTAAATAGTAAAGACATACAATTCGTACAACTTGTCGAACTATTATGCGTTTATGACGAACTAAATCACGTCATTCATGACGTAAATAGTTATGACGTCAGCCTACACGTGGTGTAATTGATTATGACGTCATATGATTGATTGATAAACTGGATTCCTGAATTCCACAAATCCACCCAATAGAGGAGTCATTTCTAGCTATTCCCAGCTTATTTCTAGCTAACTCGGCCCACATTTTGCGTGTGTTTGGACGGGTTTATATAGGCCTACTTTGAACAATAAATTCCCAGAATCTAAATTTCAAGGTAACTACACGGGTACGCAGTTGAATATTTTGAAACCAATTTGACCAACATATTCAGCAGAAATCGTAATTATTAAATGGTAAATTCATCAAAGACATTAACAATTCATACACTATTGGCGGACATGTCGATATTCAGGACAGAGTTACAATACGTCGTCAGGATCGTGACATTAGTTAATTAGTGAAATAATTGATCATCACGTTATTTATTTGCGTGACAGATGGTATCCTTCCATTAAATTATTTATTTGTTAGACACACGTTTATGAGTGGAATGTAAGACGAGAAGAGGAGATGTGGAAGTTGAATACAACAATATAAGTTCCACAAATATTCTAATTTTTTGTTATGTCCTGCCGGACAAATATGTTTATTGCAGTAAACAAGCTTGTTTTCATCGAGTAACGTTCATTAAATCATTGCTTATCAGTTTATATCATGATAAAGTCGCGCGCTATAGCGGGGGCCGATCTGACATTTACAATGGTCTAGTCAATAGAGTAGCCAAATAGGCCTACCATTTTTGTTAACCAACTATTAACTATTTTAACCACATCTTTAATTCAATGTTACTTTTGAACATGTTTGCAAGCAGTCATTGTGAGTTAATACTATCAATTCTACAGTCCAGCGACAATAGAGTTATACTATATAAGAAAGGTGTTGAATATTTTTGAAACTAATTTGACTGGCAGCTGTTGCTGCCTTAGCTTTCAGTCATATTAGTTTCAAAATATTCAGCAACTTAAACAGGGAATTTTTTATTTGCAATTAAAATGCTGTAATTCGTCAGGATATCTGCTAATCAAGAAAATTAAATTGATTTTAATCATAAGCCAATGATTTAGACAAGTCTGCTTTTTCATTGGTCAGATTTAAGTTTTACTAGCATTTGGCTAATGGACCTTTCCAGTTTTAGCTGTGCGTCACCAATCCCTAGATAAGCTCCACCCACACCTCGCTCGTGTTGTGATCGATCGATCCCTGAACTCCTTGATTATCAATTTCAAGAAAACTATACTGGCAAGCTATTGAATATTTTGAAACTAATTTGACTGGGTGCCGTTCTTGCCGATGGCAGCAATAACGCCCAGTCAAATTAGTTTCAAAATATTAAACAGAATGTTTATTAAATGGTAAAGACATACAATTCATGCAACGTGTCGAACTATTAAGCGTTAAAGACGGATTAAATAGAGTCATTCGTGCCATAATTAATTATGACGTCATCCTACACATCACTTATTTGAGTATGACGTCAATATGATGTCAAATGATGGATGGATAAACTGGAAAGGTTCATTGGCTAATGGGTATGTCGGTCTCTGCTATAGAAGTGCGCATCAATATATTACTTCGTCCCATTGTCGCCTAGCGGCGATAACGTAATAATACCGCTTGTAACGTTATTTTGCTACTGATAAAATATTGTAGAATGACTAAACAGTTTGATAAATTTTAATAGAGAGCTCAGAAATTTTAAAAGACCGATTAAAATATATTTAGGCCTACGAACTGAAATAATATGATGTTGTGTTTGTTACTATATTTTGTTGCGTCATCATACCTCAAATAGTCGGACACGTTGTATGGATTTTATGTCTTTGTAATTCTTTGCTATTTATTAAACATACTGCTGAATATTTTGAAACTAATTTGACTGGGCGCTGTTGCTGCACCCAGTCAAATTAGTATCAACATATTCAACAGCTTACCAGTGTAGTTTTTTCGAAATTGATCAGAGATCGATCGATCCCAACACGAGCGAGGTGTGGGTGGGGCATAGCTAAAACTGGAACGGTCCATTGGAACTAGCTAAAGCTCGTTCCAAATGACATCTTACTAAACTTGTGCGATAAATTTGATATGAAATGTCAACTCGTTTGAGATCCTCTTTTGGGTGGGTAAAGTACTCACTACATAGGTACTTGTGGACGCAGATACGTGGCTCCAGGTTTTATCGCATGTTGTTATTTTGGCTGATCGTATGTTTGTATATCTGTGTTTGTTGATGTAATGATGTGTAATAAATGATTCCACTTTTTAAACTGCCATGAAATTCGTATTTTTAGCTGTTGCATCTTTAAAAAATCTAAGTAATAGGTAGTGTGTTACCGTACTACTAATAATATAGTCAGGATTGTGTAGAGTACAGAGGCGTTTGCGGAATTATTGCAAAATCAAGTACGTTTAAACCTATCGTAAGCCGTTAAGACCGCCACATTCTATTAACGCGCGTATGCGTATCTGTATGCGCATGCATATCCGTATCGTAAAATTTTCCCCTACAATTAGGCTACAAATAGATAGCATGGTGTAACCTGTCCGTATCCGAATCCGATCGCTACATGTAGTGATTCCATTCAGATACGGACAGCATTCGGATGTGGGATTTCTTGAAAATGGCGATATTATTGCGTCATTCGTGTGTTTTCCCCAAACCATGTGCTTCATTATCCTGTGCATGTGTTACACAAATGAAATGTAAATTCATACTAAGCGCGATGGAATGTGAAATGCTGATAGAATTAGTTATATGCATACCTCTTCGATGCCAGTATCATGACCATAACTGGCATAAATACGCCAATTACAAAGCAACATATGGAGCAATATGGCTAAAATACTAGGATGGGTAGACATAGATCGATTTTGTAAGTTTATTGTAACGATTGATAAACACCAGTTTTCGTATTTCGGCATAGATGAGACACGTAGATGGTGGTAGGGCGATTAGAGGTGGGTGGGTGACTAAAAAGTAGTTTTGTCTATTGTGGCGGTCTTAATGACTGTATTCAACTGGGCGAAGTTTGATTGGAGTAAGCCTATATTTTTTATTCGACTGGTATTTCCCTTAAAAAAAATAGAGCAAGAAACAAGACAGAGCCAAAACGTGTGGCATGTTTCGTGAAGTATGTCATGTGATGCAAAATTTCAAAATGCGGGATTTTGGAGCTGAATTCTCCTATTATTCTGCATTCACTGTCTGAAAACAGCGCTGAAATGTGGATTTTATTTTCAAGATAGTAGAATTTAGACGATTTACTCGGTTTCTGCAACTTCCATACTCCTAGTTTTTTCATTCGACTGATACGCTTGAGCAGAGCATATTTTGGCAACTTCGCTAGTAAATTTACTCTACTGAAATGTCCCGTATACAGCCAATGGCTTGCAATAGCTTTACGTAATTGGAATGTTTGTTAAAATGTCTGCTGTACAGTGAATGCCTGATGCATTTTTCAGCAATGTGAAATATTTAGTAATTTTTGCATGTCTGTATTTCATGTGTGTGATCCTTAAGCAAATATTGCGATCCATTTCTACATATGCTCCGCCCATTTCAAGCTAAGCTCTACTCTAAAATTCAAAGTTACTATATAGGTAAGCTGTTGAATATTTTAAAACTATAGCAGCAACAGCGCCCAGTCAATTTAGTTTCTAAATATTCAACATCACGTTGACCAAAAATAGTAAAAACATTCGTACACTTGAAGGACGTTTTAATGTTCATGACGA